>JAYESD010000007.1:57163881-58363881 GCA_036927565.1 Tuctoria greenei
AATGTAGAAGAAAGAATCATCGAATTTGGACACAATTTGCAGAATCTAAACATGTTTGAGTATTTATATTGGAATCTAAATAAAAAAGAAGCAAGGGATAAGGGAACTGAAGAACAGTATCGGGCATTATCTCAGGCGGTTGTTAAGCAATAACCGCCTGTGAAGATATTTACTTCTTCTTATTTAATATTCTTGATTAAATTTGGTCCTTTAAAAAGGCAAAAATCCACCTTCTTGTAATATTATTGATAAGTAAAGGTTACCATTAAATTTCACTTCATAAATCCTTTGAAATTGGTCAGAACATAAAAAACATACAACAAATGCTATTTTTCATTTTTCTATCTTGATGAATATAATGCTTTTTTCATTTATTTTTTCAGTGGACATTTTTAATCATCATACCAACATCTAGGAATTTTTTCATA
Organism: Tuctoria greenei; assembly: GCA_036927565.1. Classification (NCBI taxonomy): domain Eukaryota; kingdom Viridiplantae; phylum Streptophyta; class Magnoliopsida; order Poales; family Poaceae; genus Tuctoria; species Tuctoria greenei. Next base: position 57,164,310 of record JAYESD010000007.1, read on the forward strand.
TTTTTTTAAATTTTTTGGAATCAATGTGTGTTCATAATTTGATGAATGCCTCATATGAATATGAGCATTTAGTTAGAATGGTGGATAATTTGAAGTTTGACATGTTGGAATGCTTTTAAAAAAATTAAAAGAATTCATACATGTATAAATTATACAAATATGTTCATACCAACAATTTTGAGTGAAGGAACCTTTTTTTTTATGAGATACACAAATGTGAATAATATGTGAGTAGAAATTAATTTGATATTTACCAAAACATTACAATGTCAGCTATACAAGTTTTAAAAATATTTTGTTCATGTGGTAGATGTTAATTTTGTACAAATGTAGAAGAAAGAATCATCGAATTTGGACACAATTTGCAGAATCTAAACATGTTTGAGTATTTATATTGGAATCTAAATAAAAAAGAAGCAAGGGATAAGGGAACTGAAGAACAGTATCGGGCATTATCTCAGGCGGTTGTTAAGCAATAACCGCCTGTGAAGATATTTACTTCTTCTTATTTAATATTCTTGATTAAATTTGGTCCTTTAAAAAGGCAAAAATCCACCTTCTTGTAATATTATTGATAAGTAAAGGTTACCATTAAATTTCACTTCATAAATCCTTTGAAATTGGTCAGAACATAAAAAACATACAACAAATGCTATTTTTCATTTTTCTATCTTGATGAATATAATGCTTTTTTCATTTATTTTTTCAGTGGACATTTTTAATCATCATACCAACATCTAGGAATTTTTTCATATTTTTTTAAATTTTTTGGAATCAATGTGTGTTCATAATTTGATGAATGCCTCATATGAATATGAGCATTTAGTTAGAATGGTGGATAATTTGAAGTTTGACATGTTGGAATGCTTTTAAAAAAATTAAAAGAATTCATACATGTATAAATTATACAAATATGTTCATACCAACAATTTTGAGTGAAGGAACCTTTTTTTTTATGAGATACACAAATGTGAATAATATGTGAGTAGAAATTAATTTGATATTTACCAAAACATTACAATGTCAGCTATACAAGTTTTAAAAATATTTTGTTCATGTGGTAGATGTTAATTTTATACAAATGTAGAAGAAAGAATCATCGAATTTGGACACAATTTGCAGAATCTAAACATGTTTGAGTATTTATATTGGAATCTAAATAAAAAAGAAGCAAGGGATAAGGGAACTGAAGAACAGTATCGGGCATTATCTCAGACGGTTGTTAAGCAATAACCGCCTGTGAAGATATTTACTTCTTCTTATTTAATATTCTTGATTAAATTTGGTCCTTTAAAAAGGCAAAAATCCACCTTCTTGTAATATTATTGATAAGTAAAGGTTACCATTAAATTTCACTTCATAAATCCTTTGAAATTGGTCAGAACATAAAAAACATACAACAAATGCTATTTTTCATTTTTCTATCTTGATGAATATAATGCTTTTTTCATTTATTTTTTCAGTGGACATTTTTAATCATCATACCAACATCTAGGAATTTTTTCATATTTTTTTAAATTTTTTGGAATCAATGTGTGTTCATAATTTGATGAATGCCTCATATGAATATGAGCATTTAGTTAGAATGGTGGATAATTTGAAGTTTGACATGTTGGAATGCTTTTAAAAAAATTAAAAGAATTCATACATGTATAAATTATACAAATATGTTCATACCAACAATTTTGAGTGAAGGAACCTTTTTTTTTATGAGATACACAAATGTGAATAATATGTGAGTAGAAATTAATTTGATATTTACCAAAACATTACAATGTCAGCTATACAAGTTTTAAAAATATTTTGTTCAGGTGGTAGATGTTAATTTTATACAAATGTAGAAGAAAGAATCATCGAATTTGGACACAATTTGCAGAATCTAAACATGTTTGAGTATTTGTAGACGGTTGTTAAGTACCAACCGCTGTGAAGATCTTTACTTCTTTTTTCTCAGGCGGTTTATAAGTAATAACCGCCTGAGATAATCATTTTTGAAATTACAATATGTTATTTAACGGCCTGAGAAGTGTTAATTAACTGACGCGCCGCACGAGGTCTGCGGAGAAGTTGAGAAGCCGTGGTGCAGGGACGCGTGCAAGGATCTCTCAAGATCGTCTTCCACAGTGGTTTAATGGTGCGCCGCACGAGGTCTGCAAAGAGTTCAATGCGCAATGAACTAAATATTTTGTTCAGTTGGTAGATGTTAATTTAATACAAATGTAGAAGAAAGAATCATCGAATTTGAACACAATTTGCAGAATGTAAACATGTTTGAGTATTTATATTGGAATCTAAATAAAAAAGAAGCAAGGGATAAGGAAACTGCAGAAGAGTATCGGGCATTATCCCAGGCGGTTGTTAAGTTATACCCGCCTTAGATAAACATATTTGCAGGCGGTTTATAAGTAATAACCGCCTGAGATAATCATTTTTGAAATTACAATATGTTATTTAACGGCCTGAGAAGTGTTAATTAACTGACGCGCCGCACGAGGTCTGCGGAGAAGTTGAGAAGCCGTGGTGCAGGGACGCGTGCAAGGATCTCTCAAGATCGTCTTCCGCAGTGGTTTAATTGTGCGCCGCACGAGGTCTGCAAAGAGTTCAATGCGCGGGAAACGAACCGCTCCCTCGTCTACTCCGCACAGACCTATATAAGGCGCGTCGTCGGTTATGGACAAGCACAAAACTTTTCTCCACTCCTTTCTTCTTCTCCTAGCCCGCCGCCGATTAACCACCACAGCCATGGCCAGCCTTCCACCACCTAGCCCTCCGAGTCAGCCATGCAAGCGGATACGCTGCACCTCCCCCGAGAGGGTGAATGACGACCAGCGCGTTCCACCGCCGGTGCAGCCGGAGCCACCGGTACAGCCGGAGCAATCGGCTCAGCCGGAGAAGCCGACCCTCTCTCCTGCTGCATCGTCGCCGGAGGAGGAGGAGGAGGAGGAGGACGACTTCGACGACGACGACGATGATGACGATGATGACGACGAGTCGTCCTCCGACGACGGCGACGACGAGTCGTCCTCCGACGACGGCGACGACGAGTCGTCCTCCGACGACGGCGACGACGAGTCGTCCACCGACGACGGCGACGACGAGTCGTCCACTGACGACGGCGACGACGACGACGGCGACCACCACCATGGTGACGACTACGACGACGACGACGACGAGTCGGAGGAGGACCGCTTGGCGTGGTTTGAGAAGTTGGCGGAGATGAGGGATTAGGCGGGGCCGTAGTGTAGTTTTAGTTCTTGTACATATTTCTTTTGTAGTTTTAGGAGTTCTTGTGTTTTGTAATATATTTGTGTTCATGAAGTGAATGTACATATTTCTTTAGTTCATGAAGTCAATAAATACTGGTGTGTTAGAATGAAGTGAATGTGCTCTAAATGCTCATATGTATATGAGCATTTAGTTAGAATGGTGGATAATTTGAAGTTTGACATGTTGGAGTGCTTTTAAAAAAATTAAAAAAATTCATACATGTATACAAGTTTTAAAAATATTTTGTTCAGTTGGCATTATCTCAGGCGGTTGTTAAGTAATACCCGCCTGAGATAAAAATCTTCCCTGGCGGTTATTAAGTACCAACAGCCTGTGAAGATATTTACTTCTTAATTAATAAACATCATCTCAGGCGGTTGCTAAGTAAAACCCGCCTGCGATAAAGTTAAAAACCGCCTGTGAAAAACCTACGTCTATATAAGGACCCCTCACCGCAGTCAAAACGCAACCCTGGAGAATTTATATCGACGCCGCCAGGCTGTTGAAATTTCCCCTGCGCCGCGCCGCCGCTCCGCCGCCCAGCCCATACTGCCGCGCCGCCGCTCAACCCCGCACCGCCACTTCTCCACCCAGCCGGCCCACCGTGCTGACGCCTCTGCAAGGTAAATGTAGTTTCCTTACTTTTTCTTTGTATATTTTCATTAGCTGATAAGCTGTTAGTTTTGTGTGTTCTGGTATATGGATTCTGTCCTTTTGCATGTGTAAGGACTATGGATTGTGTTCTGGTATATTGATGTATGGACTATATGGATTGTTTCCTTTTTGTACCTATTATGTGACATGAATATGATGTTTAATTAACAGATGCTATTGTAATATATATAAGATGCATCTGGGCCTTGTTTCCCGATATAACGGACTGGATCCCACCCAGACCTAGCCCATGCTGCTGGGCCTGTTTCCCCCTTTGACTCCGTCCGCCTCAAGACGTCGCCCGTCTCCTACATTAGTCGCCCTAATCATACTTGTTATGTCTCTGTAAATTCATTTTATAGAAGACCTTTAGAGAATATTTGTGGCCAAATTTTGTAAATCTGACAAAAAATTCTATTATTGAAGCATGGACCGTCGAGCGTGGATGTATAACATGCCAAGACCCGATCCTATGTACATTCGTAATGTTGCAAATTTTATTGAAGCATCCAAGAGACATGCGAAGTTGCAAAAGATAGATGACATATTATGTCCATGTATCGACTGCGAAAATAAGATTGCTTGGACGGATACTATAGTAATCCAATCTCATTTGGTGAAAAGAGGTTTCAAAAATAACTACACAATATGGACAGAGCATGGTGAGTTAGATACACATGATGTGGATAAAGATGATGAGAGAGGCTCAGATGATGATAATGTTCATATCGATGATGGTAGTGACAATCAAGCTGGTGATGATGATGATGAGTTCGATTGTGAGGAGATGTTGCGTCACATTGAACCATATGTACTGACTTCTATGGGAGCAAGCAAAGGCTTAAGTAAAATGGAGACATTGCAGAATGCGGCCACAGAGCTTTTATATGATGAATCAAACGGTTGTGATAAAGAGTTTACTACATTGCGTGCAGTCTTAGAACTACTAAAGTTGAAAGCTACGCACGGATGGTCCGATTGTAGTTTCTCTGATCTTTTGAATCTTCTGGCAGAAATTCTTCCAAATCCAAATAAACTGCCTAGAAGCACTTATAAAGCGAAGAAACTTCTTTGCCCGATGGCACTAGGTGTGACAAAAATACACGCTTGTGTGAACCATTGTATTCTGTATCGCAAAGAGCATGAGCTCGCAACTAGATGCCCCATTTGTGGTGTCAGTAGATATAAGAAGGACTACAATCACCAGTATGTTACCAACATGAAAAAGACTCAGAAGAATAAGAAGTTTATTATTGGTCCTGAAGGTGACGATGACGATACTTCTGGCGATGCAGACGGAAAGAATAAGAGAAAAATTCCTGCATTGGTGATGTGGTACCTTCCGGTAATTGATCGCTTGAAGCGTTTGTTCTCAAACCCTAGGGAGGCTGAACTTATGCGTTGGCATTCCGAGGAACGCAAGAAGAATGAAAAACATATACGACACCCTGGTGATGCAACGCAGTGGAAAAATTTTGATATTCAGTATCCAGAATTTGCGAAGGAAATCAGAAATGTGAGGTTTGCCTTGGGTACAGATGGAATGAATCCGTTTGGTGAAAAAAGGAGCATACACAGCACATGGCCCGTGGTCTTAACTATGTACAACCTACCGACGTGGTTGTGTCACAAAAGGAAATATATCTTATTATCTGTTCTTATCCAAGGTCCGAAACAACCCGGCATCGAAATTGATGTGTTCTTGGAACCTTTAATGGAAGATATGGCGAAATTGTGGAATGAAGGGGTACGTACATGGGATGAGTACAAGCGGGAGTATTTCACGCTAAGAGCAATGATATTCGTTACCGTGCATGATTATCCCGGACTGTTTACATTATCGGGACAAATGAAAGGGAAGAAAGGTTGCGTTAGGTGCGTGGATAGAACTGGATATCTATACCTCACTTCATCCAGAAAGACGGTGTACATGAGACATCGACGGTTCTTGACAGATACACACAAGTATAGGAAGATGAAAGAACAATTTGATAACAAAATCGAAAAAGATACTGCACCGAAACCTTACAGTGGAAAACTTGTGTTTGAAATGGTCAAGAACATTCATATTGCTTTCGGTAAGGGAAAAAAGAGTAAAGGAATTAAGAGAAAGAAAAGTACATCTTCGGATGATACAACTGACATGGCTTTCAAGAAACAATCAATTTTTTTCAAGTATCTTCCGTATTGGAAGAATCTGGAATGTTGCCATAGTATTGATTTGATGCACGTTACAAAGAATGTATTTGACAGCATCATTGGGACCTTGCTGGACATGCCGAGGAAGACAAAGGATGGATTAAATTCACGTATGGACCTAGTAAATCTTGATTTGAGACCAGAGCTTCATCCAGTAGAAAAGGCGAACGGGAAGCATTACCTTCCCCCAGCCAGCTACAACTTGACGCTAGAAGAGAAAAAAGCAATTTGCGAATGCTTGCGTGGGATCAAAGTTCCCACAAGTTTCTCATCCAATATCCGCAAACTAGTCTCGATGAAAGACTTGTCTTTATTCGGTTATAATTCTCACGACTGTCACATGATGATGACAGTTTTCCTTGCCATTGCAATAAGAGTAATCAAACCTGAGCATATAAAAGTTGTCATCACACGTTTGTGTTACTTCTTCAATGCAGTATCGCAAAAGGTGATAGCACGTGAAGATTTAGACTATCTGAAAACATACATCGTCGAGACAATGTGCAAGCTTGAGATGTGTTTCCCACCATCCTTTTTTGATATGCAAGTACACCTAATCATACATCTTGTTGATCAGATAAAAGCATTGGGGCCACTATATTTACATCATATGTTTTCGTTGGAGAGATATTTAGGAGTATTAAAAGGTTATGTGCGGAACCGTGCTCACCCAGAGGGTTCAATTATGGAAGGATACACCACTGAAGAAGTGATTGAGGGTTGCGCTGATTACATCAAAGATGGAAAATCGATAGGTGTGCCTATACCGGTACATGAGGGTAGACTACGTGGGAGAGGCAAAGTGGGTAAGAAAACTTTTATTGTTCAAGATTACAAGAATGTACACCGTGCACATTTTGGTGTACTACAACAGCTCGCAATAGCTGAGCCGTACATCGAGGAACACCAAATTGAGCTTCGTGATAAAAACCAAGACCGCAAAGAGGACTGGATCATGAAAGAGCACAGAAGATGTTTCACTGAATGGTTAATGGACAAAAATATATCATACGGAAACACTATAGAAGAGGCAACAATGAAAAAGTTAGCTTGTGGCCCATCTGCTTTGGTAACATCATGGCAAGCATATGACATCAATGGTTACACATTTTACACTAAAGAAAAAGACGGTAAGAGTGTTGCACAAAATAGTGGTGTTCGTATTGAGGCTTATGATTCGCAAGGGCAGAAGACCACATACTTCGGGTTCATAGAGGAAATATGGGAACTCGATTATGGCGAAAGAATGGTAATGCCCGTATTTAAGTGCCAATGGGTCAAACATCCTGATGGTTTGAAAGTGGACAATTACGGACTGACACTGGTAGACTTGAATAAAGTGGGTTACAAAGATGACCTGTGGGTTCTCGCCGATAATGTTGCACAAGTTTTTTATGTTCAAGATCCAGAAACTGAGAAGTTGCACGTAGTTGTTTCTGGAAAGCAAAATATTGTTGGGGTTGACAATGTGGGAGATAATGAAGAGGAATATAATCAGTATGAAGAGATGTACCTTTTCACCGAACCAGAAAACATCAAGCGCGTAGAGAGAAGCATTAAAAAGAATTTGAAACCCTATATGCGAGAAGATGTCAATGCTGGAAAAAATGTATATAGCAATGCGAGATGATATATATTGTATATATTTGTATCTTCTGAAATCAACTTAGAACAATGTTGGTATATGGATTGTGTCCTTTTGCATTTGTGTACATATGCGTTTGGACTCAATGATTTGGAAGTTTGGAAGCTTGGTCTTTCTTCAGATAATGATGTCTCGGGCGTGTAGCCGATTGAAGGAGGAGCGCTTGGCGTGGCGCAAGAACCATCCCCATGTATGTACATATGGCACACCGGTCACATGGTTGTATATACATATGTATCTGTAATGGACTGATGAACTTAACTGTAGTTTGTTTTTCCGTGTTGTTTGTTTTTGGTATTTTCAATTTCTCCGCGTAGGGTTTCTCTGCGAAGCCTGAATCGGGAGATTTATTGAAGTGGCAGTGCATCGTCCCCGGTAAAGAAGGGGTAAGTCATGAAGAACAAGCACAATATGAGTTTAACTATCGTCCTCCTATTAATAAATTTCTTTTGCAGACTGAATGGGAAGATGGTTACTACCCCCTGACAATCTCCTTCTCTGAGGACTATCCCTTGGTGCCTCCAAGATGCTCCTTTCCATTTGGGTTCTTCCACCCAAATGTCCATCGTTCGGGAGCACTCTGCATCGGGATTCTTGATCAAGAGACTGTAAGATAGACCTATTTTGTTCATGTAATTATTACTTATAATTTTTGTCGAACTTATTTGAACTGGTTTCTTATATTGCTTAAATTATATTTCGTAGGGGTGGTGCAGTGCTTTTACAATCAAAACTATACTACTTGAAGTTCAGCGTTTGCTGCATCAGCCAAATGTGCCTGATGTTGAAAATGATTGCTATAATCTACTTATCAAGGTTAGATGACACTTTGACTTAGTGACCAATGTAGGTTATTCATTCCTCCTTCGACATTTGTTAATTTAAATAATGTCAATATTTTCAGGATCCAGCGGAATATAAGAGACGTGTTCGGGAGCAAGCAGGACGGTACAATTTAGATTGATCGATGGGAGCTTCATCGTCGATCTACAATGAATGTAGCATGATTTTTGTTCAGTGTGTAAAGAAATTATCTTTGAACAATTGTAAAGCCTCTAATGGTGTATTATCACAATTAAGCCAGCCTCACTGGTGATCGAGCATTTCCTATAATGCATTACTTTACTAGTATCCGCTAGCTCATCTGTGTTTTTTTCCTGATACAATTTTGCCTGCACGACTACATGCGGCTGTGATATATAATTGCAACTACATCCCTGTAATTTCAATGAAAACCGCTTATGATAATTAAACAATGACCGCCACTGAAAATACATGATCTTCTTAGGCCGTTGTTATATAATCAAGAACCGGCTATGAAGTTCATTGCATTACAGACGGTTATTAATTAAGAACCGCCAACGAAGATCATGTATTTACTCAGACGGTTGTTCCTTAAAATCCATCTGTGAAGTTCATTGCATTACAGACGGTTATTAATCAAGAACCGCCAACGAAGATCATGTATTTAACCAGACGGTTGTTTCTTAAAATCCGTCTGTGAAGTTCATGGCATTGCAGGCGGTTAATAATTAATAACCGTCTGTGAAGATCATGTATTTACCCAGACGGTTGTTTCTTAAAATCCGTCTGTGAAGTTCGTTGCATTACAGACGGTTCTTAATTAAGAACCGATTCTGAAGATCATGTATTTACCCAGACGGTTGTTCTTTAAAATCCGCCTGTGTTGTTCTTTCATCACAGACGGTTATTATATCATTCGTCATCACAGTCGCATATTTTTAAGGACCGCCTGTGTTTGAAAAATTGAGGCGCCTGTAAAAATGCTTTTTGTAGTAGTGGAAGTAACAATCTGGTAGCGGAATACCAATCTGGTAACAGGAGATCTAGTAGTTAGCAGGAGATTGAGTAGTACTCAATGTCAAAGACCACTATGGTAAGTCACAATTCCGGACACAACTTTCTGAGCACCAGATACATTCTTTTAACTATTCTGTTAGCGAAAAATCCATCAGAACTCAACGTGGATGAGTAGCCACAAAAACAGAAAACTAACATGCTCTGATAACTTGCTTAATTAACCCCATCATAGCAGCTAGCTACTGTACAATGTATTTACTCCCTTAGATTTTAATTCTATTAGCATGAAGACATGCATGATCATCAGAACAAACGAATGGGATGTTCTAACTACTGTACTCAGCTTTTCACAGCACTTTGGTGCAAGATTTAAGGAGGTGGATCCCAATCCCATCCGATCAAAGCTCTGCATTGTGTATGATTGCATTGCATCAACGAGTGCAGATCAGATTACACTTGTTTAATGCTACTCATCCACGTAGTAATGGCCAAATGGGCAGAGGAGGATGCAGCCATGAGCCATACCACTAGTCCCACAAGCAAAGCTAGCTACGTAGCAGTAGCAGCTTGTCTAATTTTATATAAGTAGAACCAATAACACAACATGCAGATCGGGCCTACTACTGCTACGTACAGTAAGTAACACATTAAAAACTGGGGCGATTTGGATCATGTGGACTGGCGTGCCCGATCATTATAGGCTAACCAACAACAAGTACGAACTACTAGAGTTTTGGTCTCGGAAGGGTTGAACCCTTTACCTCGGGCCGCACTTTTATTTATATGGGAGATCAACTGGATCTCAACAGATTTACAAGGAAATTTCTGATCGTGTACATCGTGGAGATTACAACCGAATCAACCGTATCTCCTAATTATCTACGTAATGATCTCTTTACAAATATCTTTAACACTCCCCATTAATCACAACTTTACTAAGTTGAGATCACGTTTGAAATCTTCTAGTCTTACGGTTCATAATGCTTTACTAAATCCATCCGCTACTTGATCACCAGAATGTACAAATTGGATCTTCAACTTCCTTGATGATACTCTTTCCCTTACAAAATGATAATGTATCTCTATGTGCTTTGTTCTAGCATGAAGGATGGGGTTTGCTGATAAATAAGTGGCTCCCAAATTATCATACCATAATTGTGGACTTTTGTTCTCTTCTATTTCCAGCTCTTTAAGTAAAGATTGTATTCATATAATCTCTAAAGTGGCATTAGCTAGAGCTTTGTACTTTGTCTCGGTACTTGACCTTGAGACAGTTGGTTGCTTCTTGGCACACCATGAGACATGGTTTGAACCGAGAAATATTGGAAAGCCATCGGTGGACTTTCTATCATCAACACATCCGGCCCAATCGCCATCCGAAAATGCATTTACAGTAGTGGAAGAAAACATTTTAAAAGATAAGCCAACGCTGGTTGTATTTCGGACGTACCTCAATATAGGCTTCACAGCCGTCCAATGCAATGATGTAGGGTTGTGGAAGAACTGAGCTACTTTATTCACTGAGAAAGCAATGTCCGGCCTTGTGAGCGTTAAATATTGCAAAGCCCCAACAATACTACAAAAAATTCTTGTTGTCCTCCGGTTCTAGAATCGTTCCTTCATAAGCTGAGAGCTTTTCTGTACTTGACAGTGGCGTTGGAGATGGCTTGCCGGTCTTCATCGCGGCCCTAGTCAACAGACCGCATGCACACTTTTCTTGCTTAAGTGCAACTCCATCCTTGATCTCCTTTACATCTATTCCAAGGAAGTAGTGAGGCTCTCCCGAGCCTTTGATTGCAAAGTGTTGCTTCAATTCTTTGAACAGGACCTGAACAGCTTGCTGTAATGATACTGTCACTATTATGTCATCGACATAAACCAACATGTACAAGACAGGTCCATTCTTGCTATAGATAAATAAGGACCTATCTGCTATTGAGGGTTTAAAACCAAGATCCTGTTTTGAGCTAAGCTGTGAGGACAAAGCTCCTGGAGCTTGTTTTAATCCATACAAACTTTTATCAAGTTTGCATATATAGTTTGGCTTGTTCTTATCTTCAAAACCATATGGTTGCCATACAAATACTTCTTCCAAAATGCCATGCAAGAACGAATTTTGTACATCTAGTTGCTTCAATTACCATCCTTTACATATTGCGATTGCAATGATAATTCTTATAGTGGCTGATTTTACCACCGGGCTAAGCGTGTCTTCGTAATCGATGACAAATCTTTGCTTATAGACTTTTTGAAAGTGCATCTAAGAATCCCTTGTTGGTTTTCGATGATTTATGACAAGCAAATGAGATCCTAACCACTTTGTTGAGATGAGCACATGTTCTAATGAGAAAATGAGCAAAGTGTCAAAAAGAAAGGAGAATGAGGAGTAATGCGGAAAAGAGCTCAAGAAACAAGTGTAGTAGATCATTGTGTATGGAGTGTGTTAAAGAAACACAGCCCAAGAGCTCAATCTCAAATAACCTCACACATTGCACAAATCTATAAAGGACCAGACTAGTCCGACTGACCCCGGACTAGTCCGATATCTTTCTGCACAAGATCGGACAAGTCCAATATCACCACGGACTAGTCTGATATCTCTCTGACTAGAATCAAACTAGTCCTCCCAGTGCGGACTAGTCCTCCAAACACTTCACAGGTTGCTCAAAATTGGACAAGTTCGATATTAGCACGGACTAGTACGAAAAACCCTCTGACCTAAATCGGACAAGTGCTCCAAGTGCGGACTTGTCCTTAATTCACTTAGGGTTTCACTTTTCCGGACAATTCTGATATCCATCGGACTAGTCCGAAGATTTCCAGAACCAAATTCGGACAAGTCCCCTTTCAGCCGGACTAGTCCGATATTTTGGGACACCTAGGGTTTGCCACACTAAGCACACTAGACTAGTCTAGTGTCCACCACGGACTAGTTCGATATTCCTAAACCCTAACGGTAACTTTTGGGAACCCCATATAAATAGGTGTACACGGCCCATCTTCCTACAACTCTCGACCCCTTGCGCCATCACACCTCCCAAGAGCCTCAAAAACACATCTTTCTACGAAATCAAACGCAACAAAGATCAATCCCTTGAGGATACACTTTGTATCATTGGAGAGACACGGTTCATCACTCATTGAGCTCTTGGTTTGATTCCCTAACACACTCCTGTGGTTTTCATTATAATCTTTTGAGTGTGTTCTTGGTGGTGTTCTTGTTGTAATCTTGGGGAACCCTCAACGTGTGAGAAGGCCCCTTGAATTTGGTTATTTCCCCTTTGTGCTTAGTGAAGAGGATTGGCCTCCGTGGCGATCCGACAAGGTTAGGGTTGGAGAAGACCCGCTCCTTTTGTGGACTCCTCAACGTGGACGTAGGTTGCCTCTGTGGGAACCGAACCACATGATAAAATCAATGTGTTCTTTCTTTGCGCCCAGTGTTCTAACATTTCATATATATATCTAGGCTTTCGATCAATCATGCTCACTTTACGTTGAAACATCAAGTTTAAGATTAAATTGTGATACACCCTAGTTCATAGTTGTGCAACACTTAAATTACAAGTATAATTCCGCTGCTCACATCCTAGGATCAAGTTAATCAATCAAATCTAATTAACCTAGTCGGTACACACCGGACTAGTCCGCACTTGACCGGACTAGTCTGATATCTCGAGATTTGATCTGGTTGTTAAGTGTTGCAGGGTTTGACAAATTCAAAAAGGCCTATTCACCCCCCTCTAGGCCACATTCAATTGGTATCAGAGCAAGGTTCTTCGAAAGGAGACTAATCGCTCGAAGAGATCATGTCGGACATGAAGGACGTACACAAGAGCATCAACCAAGAGAAGGTTGAAGAAGACAAGAACCAAAAATTGGAGAAGCTACTCGAAGCTATTCAAGACTTCGAGGATGACGATGAGGAGACACTGGAACTCAAGGCGCTCCTAGGGAAGAAAACCCTTTCCAAGGGAAAGGTGAAGATCGAAGACGAAGAAAAAGAAGGGGAGTAGTCACACCGACTACTCCTGATATCCTTTTAATTATGATCGCCTAATTCTAACAATAATCATTATCTATATATTCCACTTGGAAAAGCCCCACACTTTGACGTCAATGACTACTTAATGTGGAGGAAAAACATGAAAATGCATTTGATTTCTCTCAATCCAGGTTTGTGGCACATAGTATGCATAGGAATAGATATCCCTGATGATGATGAGGAGCTCACACCAAGCCAAGAGCAAGCCATCCATCAAAATGCTCAAGCTGCTGCAGTCATTACTTCATTATCAGTCGTGATGAGTTTACAAAGGTGAATGGACTCGAGATCGCAAAAGAGATATGGGATACATTGCAAAACGCATATAAAGACGATCATCATATGCGAGAAGCGAAGATCGAGATGATTGAAGGCGAGCTGGGAAGGTTCGCAATCGAAGAAGATGAGTTGCCACAAGACATGTACTACCGATTAAAGACGCTCATCAACAAGGTGCGAGCATACAGAAGCAAGAAGTGGAACGACCACGAGGTAGTTAAGCTCATCCTTAGAGCCTTCATGCCTCACAATGTTACCTTATGCTCAATGATACGAGAAAGCCCCGGATACAAGAAGATGACCCCGGATGAGCTACTTGGGAAAATCATCAACTTTGAGATGATGGAAAAACAAGCCAAACATGTTAAGGAAATTGCTGATCTCACCTCAGCAAAGAAGAAAAGGGTCGCTCTAAAGTCCACCCTTAAGCCCTTGTCTAAAGAAGCTCGAGAAGCTCAACTAGAAGAAGACGATGATGATGAGAGCAGTGACTTGGATGAAGATGACATGATACTATTCATGAAGAAATTCAATATAATGATGAAGAAGAGACAAGGGAATAAATCGAGTGAAGGGAAGTACAAGGAAAAATCAAAACCGAAGTTGAGGCGGGCATGCTATAATTGTGGTGAGTATAGCCACTTTATAGTTTACTGCCCATATGAAGAGAATAAGAAGAAGACCAAAGAAGCGAAGCCTCAACCCATGAAGTTCTTCAAGAAGAAGAAGCAAGCTGAACAAGCGCATCTTGGGAAAGAATGGGACTCAAATGATGAGTCCTCATCCGAAGAAGAAGAGGAGATGGCTAGCATAGCCATCGAAAAGACATCCATGAAGTCCACTCTCTTCCCCACTCTTGGCGCACGAAGGGGAACGGCACTTGCCTCATGGCAAAGGAAGGTAAACGCAAGGTAACTACCAAATCCTGTTTCATGCATTCCTATTCTAGTGATAGTGAAATTAAAAGTAATAATGAAGGTATGCTCATTGGATGAGATAAGAAAACAGCCACAAAAATGAAATTTTTAATTGATCAACATCTTGAGAAGGAGAAGTTGATACATCGTCAACAATACATGATTATCTCCCAAAAGGAGGAATATGTTGAACTTGACAAGCTTCTAGAACTTGAAAAGGAGCGAAGCAAGTCACTAGAGCTTGAGTTAGCTTCAAGCAAGAAAGCTTGCTTGGAGTTAAGCGACTCAAATGCTACAATCAAGGACGAATTTGCTAACCTAATCAAGGTTAACAAGATCCTTGAAGTGCAAGTTGAGTCACTCAAGCAAAGTGACCCTTCATCCTCTTCAAGCTCACCTTATCAACCCCTTAGAACTGAAATTGCTTCTACTTATACATGTGGTAAAGTTGACCCTAGCTTGGAAGACAAGTCAACCTCTACCAAGGACAACCATCCTTCACAAAATGGCATATTCGACAAGGAGAAGATCAAATATGCACGTAGTGCATACTTGGTCACAAGACCTCCAAATGTCAAATATGGCATTGGTTACTCTTATGGTGAAAAGCAACATGCTAGAAGCCATAAGAACAACGAGGAGAGCATTGCCATTGTAAATGGAAGACTCTCTCAAACTGGAAAGTCCAATGTTAACACATCAAACACACATGGACACCGGACTAGTCCGGTCGGGGTCTGGACATGTCTGATCCTCCAGACAAGTCCGATCTCCCAGACTAGTACTGCTTATAAACAACAATAGTTGCTATTTAGAACTTTTGATGCAACTTATGTGTTAATGAGAAGTAATATTGGTAATATTTATGCTCATTATGTTGGGCCACGCCATGAGAACACCAAATCTCATGTGTGGGTGCCTAAATCCCTTGTGACTAACCTAAAAGGACCCAAGCAAGCTTGCGTACCTAAAACCAAGGCTTGATTTGTTTTTGTAGACCTATTCCTCAGGTGGATCTAAATGGGTGCTAGAGAGTGGCTGCACCAACCATATGACCGGAGAAAGAAGGATGTTCGTTGAGTATGAAGAAAATGAGGATCCAAGCGAGGGCATCTATTTTGGAGACAATAGTCATGGAAAGGTGCTCGGGACTTGTAAAATTGCCATATCATCACAACATACTCTTTCTCATGTGTTACATGTTGATTCCTTAGATTATAACCTGCTATCCATATCTCAATTATGCCACAAAGGTTATAATTGTTTGTTCACTAATGAGGTTGTGACCGTCTCTAGAAGGAGTGATGGTTCCATTGCATTCAAGGGTATGTTAAAGGGAAAGCTTTACCTTGTTGACTTCAAAAAAGATAAAGCCGAACTTGACACATGCTTGATTGCAAAGACCAACATGGGTTGGTTGTGGCATAGACGGCTAGCGCATGTTGGTATGAGGAACCTTCATAAACTTCTCAAGGGCGATCACATCCGAGGTTTGAAGGATGTTGTTATTGAGAAATATAAGCCTTGTAGCACGTGCCAAGCCGGGGAGCAAGTTGAAGCACCTCATCCCGCTAAGAATGTCATGACTAGAACATGACCGCTCGAGCTACTTCACATGGACTTATTTGGTCCAATTGCTTACATAAGCATCGGCGGTAACAAATATTGATTAGTAATTGTCAATGATTTTCCTAGCTTCACTTGGGTTTTCTTTTTACATGATAAGGAAGAAACACAAGGAATCTTGAAGAAAATTTTCAAGCATGCTCAAAATGAGTTTTCATTGACGGTCAAGAACATTCGAAGCGACAATGGCACGGAGTTCACGAACACACGGGTCGAGGAGTACCTAGATGAAGAAGGCATAAAGCATGAGTTTTCAGCTCCTTACTCGCCTCAACAAAATGGAGTTGCCGAAAGGAAGAACCGAACCCTCATAGAGATGGCGAGAACAATGCTCGATGAGTACAAGACCCCGGATCGATTTTGGGCGGAAGCGGTCAACACCGCTTGCCACGCCATAAATCGACTTTATCTTCATCGACTACTCAAGAAAACATCCTATGAGCTACTCACTGGTAACAAGCCTAATATTTCATATTTTTGAGTTTTCGGTTCCAAATGCTATATTTTAAACAAGAAGCCTAGGACTTCAAAGTTCGCTTCGAATCCGATGAAGGTTTCTTGCTTGGTTATGATTCGAACACTTACGCCTATCGTGTATTCAACAAGACCACCAGACTTGTTGAAGTAGCACGTGACGTAGTGTTCGATGAAACTAATGGCTCCCAAAAGGAGCAAGTTGATCCACGTGTGCTAGATCGAGAAGAAGCTCCTTGTCAAGCATTGAGAAGAATGGCGTTAGGAGAAGTTCGACCACAAGAGGCACCTCTACATATGCATGAGAAAAATGAACCACAAGAAGAGGCCAATGATCAAGGCGGAGCTTCCATAAAAGAACAACATCAAGAAAGAGAAAATGATCAACAAGTCAATGAGGGCAACCATTTAGAGGGAGAATCAGATGATCATGAAGATTCAAGACAGCAAGTGCCACACCCAAGAGTGCACCAATGCATCCAAAGGGATCACCCAATCGACAACATCATCGGTGAGATCCAAAAGAATGTAACTACTAGATCTCGCATAGCTAATTTTTGTGAGCATTACTAGTTTGTGTCCTTTTTGGAACCGCGCAGGGTTGAGGATGCATTGAAGGATCCGGATTGGGTAGTGACCATGCAAAAAGAACTCAACAATTTCAAAAGGAACGAGGTGTGGGAACTAGTCAAAAGACCCAAATCCAACATCGTCGGCACCAAATGGGTCTTCCGCAACAAACAAGACGAACACGGTAGGGTAACAAGGAACAAGGCTGTTGGATCCAAGAGCACGTGAAAAGCTACCAGAGGGGGGGTGAATGGTAGATTTAAAAATCTTACGCAGCGGAAACAATTAAACCCCAACCCCTTCGGCAGAAAAATGATCTGTTAAAGAAATCGTGTGTGAGACCAAACTAAACATGTTTCACCATGACAAAAGTGACAGATATCAGAGAGAATCAAGTCACGAAGACAACACAACAAGAATCACTCAAATCCGTTGAGAAAAACTCAAGTTATGATCGAAAGATCGAACAATGGTCAATCTGTCCTACCCGAGAAAAACAGTTCTGGAACACTGCAAAGAAACCCGAGTAGATCAAAAATCACAAATCGAATGACCGTGAAATTTTGACATATGATAGATAATCAAGTTGTGAAGACAACCCAAAAAGAATCACGTCAATTGGATCTGTAAAACTCGAGTTATGATAAAACCACCAACGAAAGGTAGTGCTGTCCAGAAACTCGACGAGTAAAACTTGTCTGGAACAAGTCGGACGAACATGGCACAAAAGTTCCTTCAAACTACGAATTTTATTCAATAGAACACAAGAGGAACAGCCCCAAAGTCAAGCACCACTAGCTCTGGGCTCCCTTGCTTATATAACCAGCTCGAAAGGCAACTCAACTCAAATCAGGAACCTAATCCTACTCTGTTCACGAATCGTAACTTTCCGTAACTGCTTAGGATTCTTTTATACGCAGATAGAAGCAATCTTAAGACTTCCAAACACCTTAAGAACGTATCGCACATTCCTAAACAACTCAAATTCGTGACCCACACGAAATCCTATCATAACCAACTCAAATCTTTCCATATTTGAGTCAAACCTGACTCAGCCGCAGTCTGAGTCCATAACCTAGTCGGTTGGACCTTTCCAACCAACTCTTTACGTCCACATCTCTTCATCACGTCTCAGAACCATGTAGCCATGTCCATGCTCTCCTTGCACACGTGCAAACATCTTCCAATGACGTCCACGATACCTTCACATGCATTGTTCTTGATTCAATCATGTTGCGCAACCTCCTGATCAGCTCAACCACAATTCCTCCTGAATTTGGTTGTTGGAGCCTCATCTCCTCCCTGAGACTAGTCCAATGGATCCCATCACCAGCCATGTCTTGAATTCAATCAACACCTGCACATGAATAAACAACCAATCCATACGAGCCCAAGTCCTCGACTTTACTCAAGTTAGTTACGAACACAACACCTTACGTGAGAACCTCACACAAGCATGTTGCAAAACCACAGTAACACGATATCATCCATGTCAACCAAAAATGTACCAAAGACATAGCAAATGAATACTAAGCAATCTTTACAGAGATGTGAAGCAAGTACGAAACATTGCAAATGAAAAACAGAAGCATCGCGGTCAAGTTCCGGACCTTGCCAGAGCAACCCGGACCTTGAGCTGGAGCAAACAAAAGCTAGTAGAACCTAGCACCGGAACTTACCAAAACTAGTCGGTACTAGTAAACCCAAAAGACACAGCTAGAAAAATCAACTCGGAGCTTAGCAAAAACACGGCGGAGCTATCAAAGACATGTCGGAGCTAAAGACAAAACTCACCAAAGCTAACCAAAACTAGTCGGACCTTACCAACAAGTCGGACCTAGAATCTAACGTAGCCGGAGCTACCTAGAACAAGTCGAACCTACCGTCGGACCTTGCTGTAGCTCGGTGCTAGAGTCGGACCTTAATAAAAAGGTGTTTTGGTGATATTCAAAACTTTTATCGTCAAAGCAAGTGTATTCACTACAAGCCAATGTATTCAGCACAAATAGGTCTTACAATCTCCCCCTTGACGAATGCATTGGCAACACCATTTAAAATCCAAAAATTGGCTTATTCACATAAAAGTTTTGAAGGCAATTTCTCCCCCTTTGTAAATCAAAAGTAAAATGAGAAGAAAATCCAAAAATTATCCCATATTCTCTCCCCTTATGCACATATTCTCTTTCTCTTCATGCTTATCTCTCCCCCTTTGACAATGTATTCAACAAGTCATGAGCATATAAACAAATTATCTCTCCCCCTTAGTTGTTATGAGCATATTATGACATATACATATAAACAAAGCTCATCCAAGTCATACTATCAAGTACCTTACATTATCACATCAATGAAATACATAAAGTAGTGTAAGCCATGCTAGAGATCAAATGTAATTTTCAATTTAAGTAAGTCATGATCTCACAAACTTAACTATTTCAAAACCTGAAATCATGACACTAGTTGCTGCATTTTATTATTTTTCAAAGCATAAATTGAGATCATATGATATTTGCAAGAGATTATATGCGCATCTGCCTTATTCTAACCAACCAAGCCAAGTCTATGTCATTTGACAATCAGAAGCTTAAGGACATGGTTTTATTCATACACAACTTCTTCCAAGTTCATATCTAAGTGCAATGATAAGCCATCTCAAAAGAAGAAGTGCGATGCATGCATATTCTGTTGATATTTTCTTAATTTATATTTGTTCATAAAAAATCAACATGTGAGTTGATTACTTGATTAATTCTTAATGATTAAAAGCACTTGTGAACGTGTAACAAGTTCAAAACAGCAAGAAAGTTCGACCGTGACCAGTTTTAGTGTAAGTAATTATTCCAATTACTATAAATGGCAAAAACTACAAAATGTATAACACGAGTAATATAGTAAGAACTTTCAGCACGTAAAAGGAATCACGAAGTCATATATGTATGAAATACTATGCTCATATTATTTTAATTTCAGATTCACACATATAATTCCCAAGTTTCAAAACTCCCCCTCAATTTAAGCCATGAGGATGCATAACCCCTATTTCACTACGAATGTAACAAAAACGAGTGAAATCCAAAGGTTTTGTAAAAATATCAGCCAATTGTTGTTCGATATCTACACGGTGAAGCACAATGTTTCCTATTTCAACATTATCTCAGAGATAGTGATACCTAATGTCAATGTGCTTAGTTCTAGAATGTTGCACAGGGTTTTTAGCAATGCAAATGGCACTAGTGTTATCACAGAACAGTGGAACACTATCTAGATCAACCCCATAGTCCTTAAGTGTTTGAACAATCCAAAGAATTTGTGAGCTAGCACTAGTAGCAGCTACATATTCAGATTCGGTTGTGGATTGTGAAACTGAATTTTGTTTTCTAGAGGACCAAGCAACAAGAGAATTACCAAGAAAATGACAAGCACCGGAAGTACTTTTTCTATCAATCCTACAACCCCCAAAATTAGCATCCGAAAAAGCTTTCAAAGTAACGGTTGAGGAAGAAGGAAGAAAAATTCCAAATTCTTGAGTTCCATGTAAGTACCTGAGAATCCTTTTGATGGCTTGATGATGTGAAGCACGTGGGGAGGCTTGAAACCGTGCACAAAGACATACGCTGAATTGTATGTCTGGTCTTGATGCCGTGAGGTACAAAAGTGATCCGATCATGCTTCTATATTCTTTTTTATCCACGGGTTCACCATCTTCATCAAGTCCAAGTGTTGTTGCTGTTCCCATTGGTGTCCGAAGAGGCTTTCTTTTGTCCATGTTGAAGCGCCTTAGGAGATCTTTTGTATACTTAGTTTGATGCACAAAGGTACCCTCCTTTGTTTGCTTGATTTGCAGCCCCAAAAAGTAAGTGAGTTCACCCATCATACTCATTTCAAATTCGGAACTCATCATTGCTGAAAACTTGGACGCAAGATCATGAGAAGCACAACCAAAGATAATATCATCCACATACACTTGAACGAATAATGAGTCATTGCCATGCTTAAGCACGAAAAGAGTTTTATCAACCTTGCCCATGGTAAACCCTTTTTCATGTAAGAATGTTTTTAACCTATCATACCATGCTCTAGGGGCTTGTTTGGGACCGTACAAGGATTTGGGCAGTTTGTAAACATGATTAGGAAAATCTGGATTTTCAAAACCCGGTGGTTGTTTCACATAAACCTCCTCATCTATGTAGCCATTAAGAAAAGCACTTTTAACATCCATTTGATATATCATAAAACCTTTAGATGCAGCAAAAGCTAACAAAATTCTTATGGCTTCTAATCTAGCAACATGAGCAAAGGTTTCATCAAAATCTAGACCTTCAACTTGAGTGAAACCTTGAGCAACCAACCTAGCCTTATTCCTAACCACAACCCCATCCTCACTTTGTTTATTTTTAAATACCCATTTAGTTCCAATTAAAGTGTGACCTTGAGGTGGAGGTACAAGTTTCCAAACATTATTTCTTTGAAAATTTTCTAACTTTTCTTGCATGGCAAAAATCCAAGATTCATTAGTGAGCGCGTGTGATATATCTTTGGGTTCAAAAGAAGCAACAAAAGCAGAATGAGCATAAGAGTTTGGATCGCAAAACCTGGACCGTGTGACTTGTTCGTGCAAGCTTCCAATCATCTGTTGTGGGGGATGATCCTTGTAAATCCGTAGGGGAACAGATGTCTCACAAGCTTCTTCTTCTTCTTGTTCATCACAAATTGATGAGCTTGTGACTTGAGGATGATTTGAATCAGCATTGACAGTTGTCGGTGCTGGTTGAGAATTAACATCCGGAGCTGAACCAAAGTCTTTAGCTGCTGAATTTTCGGGCAGCAGCTCCAATTCTTCCTCATTTTCAACGAAAATGCTCCCCCCCTGCGGATATGGATCTGAACCTGCAACGTTTGAGCTAGTACCTGGGCTAGCTTCATCAAAAGACACTTCACAAGTCTCGACAATTTTGTTAGTGTCAAGTAAAAGCACACGGTAGCCTATTATGAGATGGATAACCAAGAAACATGCCATCAATGGATCTAGGTTCAAATTTATCAAGATTACCATGTTTCTTAACAAAGCATTTGCAACCAAAGACACGAAAGTGTGTAACACTAGGCCTATGTCCAAACCGGAGCTCATATAGTGTTTTACCTAGCTTAGCACGCAAGAAAACACGATTTGAGACATAACAAGCGGTTGCTAACGCATCAGCGCAAAATTTCCTAGGAGTTTGATATTCGTCAAGCATAGTCCTAGCCATCTCAACTAAGGTTCTGTTCTTTCTTTCTACAACACCGTTTTGTTGAGGTACATATGGTGAAGAAAATTTATGATCTATTCTATTTTTAGCACAAAAGTGATCAAAAGATTGATTTTTAAATTCAGTTCCATTATCACTTCTAATTGCTTTTAAAGATCCTAGGTAATCAATTGATAATCTAATAAATAATGTTCTAAAGTGACTAAAAACTTCATTCTTAGACACCATAAAGTAAACCCAAGAGTATCTAGAATAATCATCAACAATCACAAGTACATAACATTTACCTCCGAAGGATTGAACACGTGAAGGTCCTACGGTGTCAAGATGCAAAAGTTGACATGGTTCAGTTGTCATGATCATTGTGAGAGGAGTATGTGAACCTGCAACCATCTTAGCATGTGTACAAGAAGAGCACACAATTTCTTTGTCCCCTTTAAGCTTAGGCAGCCCATGTATGCGATCAAGAGCACTAACACGCGTTAGGTGATCAAAGCCTACGTGACCAAGTCTACGATGCCAAAAATATAAGTCCTTTGAATCATTAGCAACTAGACACCTATCCTTAGAGGAAGACATATCAAAATCAGCTTTAAAAACTCTTCCAAACCGAGACATGTTAAAAATAAGCTCACTATTTGAACCTATAACTTTGCAGCAGTTTTTATTGAAAATAATTTCTAGATTTTCATGTAGCAATTGTGCAACAGAAAGCAAGTTGTATTTCAAATTTTTGACAAGTGCCACATCCTTCAAAGTGTAGTGATCATTTACTCTAACCAAACCCTTAGCAATTATAGGAGTTGAAGAATTATCAGCAAAAGTAACATTCTCTACACGTGACACAAAGGAGAGGAAGGAGAACCAATCTTTGTTATCGGTCATGTGGCGTGAGCAACCTGAATCCACAATCCAAATGTTCTCCTTCCTCAAACGTGTAACCTACATATAAGCACAATACATTGATGACTCAATACTGGGGTTAGTCAAAAGGCATTTAGGAATCCAGTACTGAGTCACGCGACGTGTAGCAGGAAAGACACGCAAAAGCTGAGACAAAACAGCAGGTTTATGAGTCAAAGTTTGAGATTTTTTATTCTTAACTATTGTCCTATAAGGTGTTACTTGTGTAGCACAAAAATCAGTAGCTCCGGAGGCAAAAACAGAAGGTCCGGAGGTAAACTTTGAACGTTTTTGACTCAAAACAGCAGATTGTACATTCGGTTCAATATGTGCAGCAAATTTTGCATGAAAGTTATCAGATCTAGCAACCATTCTTTCTCTTTTCTGTTGTTTAGCTAGTCTATAACAAAAATCTATGACATGAACATCTCTACCATAGTAGGTACAATGAAATTTAACTTTGTGTTCATGTCTGGATGAGAAAACAACATGTTTATTTAAAACCGAATGAGACAATACTCCTGCAGATTTGAAAACCACTTCTTTTTGTTTAGGAACTGTTTGAATCAAACCACATCCTAATGACTTTACAATTTTAGGTGGATGTGCCTTAGCATGAGCATTAGAATCAAAACCTAAACCAGTTTTATCATTGCAAGACTTGGATGAATTCAGCAGAAAGTTTAGGTTCTTATTCCCATTAGAAAACCGATCAAATGTATTATGCATGTTATCAAGTTTATTGGACAGATCAAGGCAATTTTCACATGAAGTTTTTCCTTTTAATTTGCAATTGTAACAATATTTAATTTCATGACAACGTAAATCATTGTTCAATATAGAGATTTCATTCATAGCATCTTGTAGTTTCTTATCAAGATCATCACAACTAGAACAATGCAAATCAATTGTAGAACAAGAAGCATCTTTTAAGTTTCCAATATCAAGTGCAGCAAGCTTTTTGTTCTTTTCAATTTCAAGTTCAAGTTTATCAAGTGTGGAGGTATGTGCACTTCTTAGGGAGGACAATTGTTCATATATTAAGTCACATGAGGAACAAGAATCATCACTAGGCATCAAGGATTTCAAATGATTAATTTCAGATTCTAGTGAATCAATTTTAACAGCATTGTCCCTAAGATTTTTGTCCTTTTTCTTAACAATAACAGTGGCATGAGAAATAGCATCACACATTTCTTCGCAAGTAGGACATACCTCTTCAGTGTCGCTGTTGTGTTCTGCCTCCTCCATACTAGATCTTGACTTGCCGAAAATGAAGCACAAGTTTACCAAATCATCTTCATCTTCATCACTTCCAATATCGACGTCGCTTGAGCCAAGTTCCTGGAGTGCTGAGATAAAACTGCTCACCAATTGACGTCCTGTAAAACCCTTCTTTTTCTTCGTATCTTTTGCAGAGGAGTGCTTCGTTCTTGTTTTCTTTTCATCCTGGGAAGTAGGACCTGAAAGGTTAGGGCAATCTGAACGAAAATGTCCTGTCATACCACATTCAAAGCATCGTTGAGGTCTGAAGCTTCCTCTCCTTCTAGTTCTCACATTTTGCAATGCTTTTGAGAAACAGGTAGAGATGAGCGCTAGCTCTTCTTCTGGAAACTCCTCAATCTGTTCAAGGGTTAGAGAGGACAGCCAAGCAAGTGTACCACAAGATGATGTCACGTTGAGAAACAAAAGCAATAGACTTGTTGGGGTTCTTACGTGAGATTATGTCAATTTCATGAGTTTTTAACTTGGAATATAGCACATCTAAAGTAAGTGAACTCATGACAGTAGATTCACGAATAGATGTGACTTTCATCTCCCAAATTGACATATCTAATGCACTTAGCAATTGCCTAGCATTTTCAGCATCTAAAAAATTAACATTGACACTACGCAAGTTGCTGAGAATCTTATTAAAGCGAGCAAAAAGGTCATCAATAGACTCACCGGGTTGCATCTCGAAGTGCATGTATTCTTTCTTGAACATGTCTTGCCTTACCTCTTTGATCGTGTTGGATCCTTCGTGATAGTCACAAAGTGCTTTCCACACATCGTATGCAGATCGGAGGTGTGCAACATGGTCGAAGTCGCTTTGTGTTAATCCTTTGTATGATCATGTTCTGAGCCTTGTTGTTGTTGTTGACATCTCTTAGATTTGTAGCTGTAACTTGATCGTTTGATGGCACTTCGTAAGGCTTTTATACCTTCTCCCATATTGCAAAGACTTGTACCTAGATGAAAGCCTCCATGCGTGCCTTCCAAACCTGAAAATCAATACCAGCGAACACACAAGGTTTGGCAGAGTACTTCTCCATGATGATTAGTCAAAAACACGCGCAAATCACAAAGATTAGAGAACCGTGGCTCTGATACCAATTGTAGGATCGAAGAGCACGTGAAAAGCTACCATAGGGTGGTGAATGGTAGATTTAAAAATCTTACGCAGCGGAAACAATTAAACCCCAACCCCTTCGGCAGAAAAATGATCTGTTAAAGAAATCGTGTGTGAGACTAATCTAAATGTGTTTCACCATGACAAAACTGATATATATCAGAGACAATCAAGTCACGAAGACAACACAACAAGAGTCACTAAAATCCGTCGAGAAAAACTCATGTTATGATCGAAAGATCGAACAAAGGTCAATCTGTCCTACCCGAGAAAAACAGTTATGGAACGCTGCAAAGAAACTCGTGTAGATAAGAAATCACAAATCCAATTACCGTGTAATTTTGACAGATGATAGATAATCAAGTTGTGAAGACAACCCAAAAAGAATCACGTCAATTGGATCTGTAAAACTCGAGTTATGATAAAGCCACCGATGAAAGGTAGTGCTGTCCAGAAACTCGACAAGTAAAACTTGTCTGGAACAAGTCGGACGAACAAGGCACAAAAGTTCCTTCAAACTACGAATTTTATCCAATAGAACACAAGAGAAACAGCCCCAAAGTCGTGCACCACGAGCTCTGGGCTCCCTTGTTTATATAACCAGCTCAAAAGCCAACTCAACTCAAATCAGGAACCTAATCCTACTCTGTTCACAAATCGTAACTTTCCATAACTGCTTAGGATTCTTCTACACGCAGATAGAAGCAATCTTAAGACTTCCAAACAACTTAGGAACGTATCCCACATTCCTAAACAACTCAAATTCGTGACCCACACGAAATCCTATCATAACCAAGTCAAATCTTTCCATATTTGAGTCAAACCTGACTCAGCCGATGCTTGAGTCCATAACCTAGTCGGTTGGACCTTTCCGACCAACTCTTTACGTCCACATCTCTTCATCACGTCTCGAAACCATGTAGCCACATCCATGCACTCCTTGCACACGTGCAAACATCTTCCAATGACGTCCACGATACCTTCACATGCATTGTTCTTGATTCAATCATGCTGCGCAACCTCCTGATCAGCTCAACCAAACTTCCTCCTGAATTTGGTTGTTGTAACCTCATCTCCTCCCTGAGACTAGTCCAATGGATCCCATCACCAGCCATGTCTTGAACTCAAGCAACACCTGCACATGAATAAACAACCAATCCATACGAGCCCAAGTCCTCGACTTGACTCAAGTTAGTTCCGAACACAACACCTTACGTGAGAACCTCACACAAGCATGTTGCAAAACCACAGTAACACGATATCATCCATGTCAACCAAAAATGCACCAATGACATAGCAAATGAATACTAAGCAATCTTTCTAGAGATGTGAAGCAAGTACGAAACATTGCAAATGAAAAACAGAATCATTACGGTCAAGTTCTGGACCTTGCCAGAGCAACCCGGACCTTGAGTCGGAGCTAACAAAAGCTAGTAGAACCTAGCACTGGAACTTACCAAAACTAGTCAGAACTAGTAAACCAAAAAGCCGGAGCTAGAAAAATCAACTCGGAGCTTAGCAAAAACACGCCGGAGCTATCAAAGACATGTCGGAGTTAAAGACAAAACTCACCGAAGCTAAACAAAACTAGTCGGACCTTACCAAAAAGTTGGACCTAGCATCTAATGTAGCCGGGGCTACACAAAACAAGCCGAACATACCGTCGGACCTTGCTGTAGCTCGGTGCTAGAGTCAGACCTTGATAAAAAGGTGTTTTGGTGATATTCAAAACTTTTATCGTCAAAGAAAGTGTATTCACTACAAGCCAATGTATTCAGCACAAATAGGTCTTACAAAGGCACGACTTGTGGCCAAAGGGTATTCACAAGTCGAAGGTTTGGATTTTGATGAGACCTTTGCTCCCATAGCTAGACTTGAGTCTATTAGAATATTACTTACATATGCTACTCACCATGATTTGAAGCTCTATCAAATGGATGTGAAAAGAGCTTTCCTCAACGGACCAATCAAGGAGGAGGTGTATGTGGAGCAACCCCCCAGTTTTGAAGATGAAGAGTTCCCCAACAACGTATTTAAATTGTGTAAGGCTCTCTACAGCCTCAAACAAGCTCCTAGAGCTTGGTATGAGTGTCTTAGAGACTTCTTGATTGAAAATGGTTTTAAGATAGGTAAAGTAAACTACAGACTGTTTACAAATAACCTTGACAATGATCTCTTTATTTGTCAAATTTATGTTGATGATATTATCATTGGTTCTACTAACAAATCATTTTGTGAGGAATTTAGTAAAATCATGACAAATAGGTTTGAAATGTCCATGATGAGAGAGCTAAAGTACTTCATGGGACTCCAATTGAGGCAACAAAAGGATGGAACATTCATAAGCCAAACTAAGTACACTCAAGACATACCCAAGAAGTTTGGAATGGACAAGGTGAAGCCTATAAAGACCCCCATGGCAACGAATGGCCACTTAGATCTCAATGAATATGGACCAAACGTCGATCAAAAGGTATATCGCTCCATGATTAGATCTTTATTCTACTTATGTGCATCTAGGCCAGACATTATGTTTAGTGTATGCTTGTGTGCAAGGTTTCAAGCCAACCCAAAAGAGTGTCATTTGACAGCCGTTAAGAGAATCTTGCGGTATTTAGTTCATACACCCAACCTAGGCCTTTGGTATCCCAAAGGTTCCAAATTCAATCTCATTGGTTACTCCGATGCAGATTATGCCGGATGCAAAGTAAGTAGAAAAAGTACCTCCGGTACATGCAAATTCCTAGGTAGATCCCTAGTTTCTTGGTCTTCCACGAAACAAAACTCCATTTCCCTATCCACGGCCGAAGCGGAGTATGTTGCAGCCAGGAGTTGTTGTGCTCAACTCCTTTGGATGCGACAAACTCTTAGGGATTACAGTTACAATATGAACCGCATTCCACTACTTTGTGATAATGAGAGTGCCATTAAAATTGCCCATAATC
Organism: Tuctoria greenei; assembly: GCA_036927565.1. Taxonomy (NCBI): domain Eukaryota; kingdom Viridiplantae; phylum Streptophyta; class Magnoliopsida; order Poales; family Poaceae; genus Tuctoria; species Tuctoria greenei. Next base: position 57,193,293 of record JAYESD010000007.1, read on the forward strand.
CCGTTGAGCACTCTTGGACCAAACACATTGACATACGACATCACTTTTTTAGAGACCATTCAATGAAGGGAGACATAGCCATTTCACATGTCAATACCGAAAAGCAACTAGCCGATATATTCACCAAGCCACTTGATGAAAAATGCTTTTGCGAGCTCCGAAATGAACTTAATACCCTCGATGCTCGAAGTGTGGCTTGAAATCTTGTATACCTGAATGCTATCTTCAAAATTTGTTGATTGTGTTTTGAACAACATCACTCTCAATTTTTCCAAAAAGCTATGTCAATTACTAGATCTTGGTGAATTATGATCATTGCTTGATTGTTGTATGCTTACTGATCATATTCATCAAGATAATTTGATTTGGTCTGCCTCCCTGATTTCTAAATAAGTACCTTCAAATATATATGAGTGGACTATGATCATCTTGTTTGGTGACCATGGACTAGTCCGTGGTTGCCCGGACTAGTCCGCCTGTGCAGACTAGTCCACAGAGTGTCGGTTAGACCGGACTAGTCCGGCAGACCATGGACTAGTCCAATATAGTCTCTGGAAAAGTTTGAACTAGTCGGATCATTTTTGGACTTGTCCAACTTTTCGTGTCCTTAACCCTAGCTGCCGCCAAACCCTAATCTTCCTCACCCCACACTTGTCTCAGGCTTTATCTCTCCACGCTCGAGCTCCCCAAGGCGATTTTTTGATTCCTCCATCAAAACTTTGCAAGTTTTGGTGGAAATTGACCTTCTCCGCGTAGGGATTGAAGACCACGGACTTGTTCAACCCTTTAACACCTACATCTCCGCAAATCAAGCAATTTTCATGCAGATTTCTACAAGACCGTCTATCTCCCAATGAAGATGCCAGTGGTGCGCAGCCAATGGATCGATTGGACGCATTTTGAGAAGAAGGGCTGCTCACCCTTTGTTGAGGTGGTGGAGGCAATGGAACGGCATGGCCTAAGGATCTCTTCTCATTCAGGAACAATTGGAATGATGAGGTCATCGCACAGTTCTATGCGACGTGTCACTTTGCTAGTGACGATGAAGAGCGGGTGACTTGGATGACTCATGGATCCAAGTACACCATCACCTATGAAGTGTTTGCAAGATTGTTGCATCTTGACACCTCGAGCAATGAAAATTTGATCATCCACAATATTGGTGTCATTGAGAAGGATATGATGAAGTTTCTCTATGAGCCCAACTCCATGTTCAAACCTCCTTCCACAAAGAACATGAAGCCCTTCTTCGTGATGTTGAACAGGGTTCTAAGGAAGACAATTGCCCCCAAGGATGGGGATGCTGGGAGTGTGCAGGGATACCTCAAGACCTTGATGAAGGTCATTAGCAAAGACATGAAATTTGATGTCTTTGACTATATCTGGAACGACATGGTGAACATCTCCTGCACACCAAACAGGTCCTGTGGCTACGCACCTTACCTCATGTTCAAGATTGAGAAGGTTGGAGGCATACAGTTTGTCTAGGATGTGGAGCACCTACCCTTGAGTCCCCAGATGCCTCAAAAGCCAAGTGTTCAAGCTGCTCAATCTCTGACCTCCAGCCCTGAGGCTCCAGCAAGAGCCAGTGCTGGTGCTAGGGCTGCTTCCGCCACTAGGGCCCCTCCTCAAAAGGGGTCCCCAAGAGGCATCTTCAAGTACCTGGCAACCATTTTTGCCTCCTACAAAAGGACGAGGTGAAGGCCCACAAGCTCAACAAAAGAAGAAAGCATGACATGAAATATGTCAAGGAGAGCATGAAGCAGATTTTCCAAAAGCTGGAGATCGAGCCCATTGGATCTCCAGTAATTTCTGATGACTCCGACTCTTATTACACCGAGTTCGGGCCCTTGACTCCCTCCGAGCTTCCCTATTTTGGCATTGGGGACTCGGCTGGCTCCATTCCTACTCCTCCTCCTCATCAGCCAGAAGATAAAGATGAAGACGACAAGAGGACCGACAGCGAAGCTTGAATACTTTAGGTCCCTCCTCTCCTTATTTTTGGTGTCTTGATGACAAAGGGGGAGAGATTGAGGGGGAGTCTTAGGTTTTAGCTGTAGGATGCGAGGAGAGCTTTTAATATGCTCTTTTGCCTTTTGTCTATTTTGTGGGTTGTAAAACTTTTAATATGCTCTTATGATACTTATGGTCCTGTGATGCAATGTTTTGAACTACTTATGGACAAATTGATGGAATCTGTTATTTTGCTATAAGAATGACATATATGCTTGTTGTTGATGTGTTGATGTCAATTATGTAATTCTCATCATGATTATTGTTTCTATACACTTATTTTGTGTGTTGTAAAACTTTTAATAAGCTATAAGAATGACATATATGCATCCCACCATAAAGATTACACATATGAATCATGTTTTCATTGCTTCACGTACATTAAACTCATATGTGCATACTTTATGAAAATCTCAACTTTTTATCATATTTTGTGAAACCTCAATTGGTTGTCATCAATCACCAACAAGGGGGAGATTGAAAGTGCATCTAAGAATCCCTTGTGGGTTTTGGATGATTTATGACAACCAAATGAGATCCTAACCACTTTGTTGAGATGAGCATATGTTCTAATGAGAAAATGAGCAAAGTGCCAAAAAGAATGGAGAATGAGGAGTAATGCAGAGAAGAGCTCAAGAAACAAGTGTAGTAGATCATTGTGTAAGGAGTGTGTTAAGGAAACACACCCCAATAGCTCAATCTCAAATAACCTCACACATTGCACAAATCTATACAGGACCGGACTAATCCGATATCTTTCTGCACAAGATCGGACAAGTCCGATATCACCACGGACTAGTTTGATATCTCTCTGACTAGAATCGGACTAGTCCTCCCCAGTGCAGACTAGTCCTCCAAACACATCACAAGTTGCACAAAATCAGACAAATCCGATATTAGCATGGACTAGTCCAAAAAACCCTATGACCTAAATCGGACAAGTCCTCCAAGTGCGGACTTGTCCCCAATTCACTTAGGGTTTCACTTTTCCAGACAAGTCCAATATCCATCAGACTAGTTCGAAGATTTCCAGAATCAAATTTATACAAGTCCGCTTTCAGCCGGACTAGTCCGATATTTCAGGACACCTAGGGTTTGCTACACTAAGCACACCAGACTAGTCCAGTGTCCACCACAGACTAGTCCGATATTTCTAAACCCTAACGGTAACTTTTGGGAACCCCATATAAATAGGTGTACATGGCCCATCTTCCAACAACTCTCGACCCCTTGCGCCATCACACCTCCCAAGAGCCTCAAAAACACATCTCTCCACGAAATCAAACGCAACAAAGATCAATCCCTTAAGGATACACTTTGGATCATTGGAGAGACACAGTTCATCACTCATTGAGCTCTTGGTTTGATTCCCTAACACACTCATGTTGTTTTCATTGTGATCTTTCGAGTGTGTTCTTGGTGGTCTTCTTATTGTAATCTTGGGGAGCCCTCAACCTATGAGAAGGACCCTTGAATTTGGTTATTTCCCCTTTGTGATTAGTGAAGTGGATTTGCCTCTGTGGTGATCCGACGAGGGTAGAGTTGGAGAAGACCCGGTCCTTTTGTGGATCCCTCAACGTGGACGTAGGTTGCCTCTGTGGGAACCGAACCACCAGATAAAATCATTGTGTTCTTTCTTTGCGCCAAGTGTTCTTAAATTTCATATATATATCTCGGGTTTCGATCAATCGTGCTCACTTTCTTTTGAAACATTGAGTTAAAGAATAAATTGTGATACACCCTAGTTCATAGTTGTGCAACACATAAATTACAAGTATAATTCCGATGCTCACATCCTAGGATCAAGTTAATCAATCAAATCTCATTAACCTAGTCGGTAACACAGGACTAGTCCGCACTTGACCGGACTAGTCCGATATCCCGAGATTTGATCTGGTTGTTAAGTGTTGCAGGGTCCGACAAAATTCAAAAAGGCCTATTCACCCCCCTTTAGGCCACATTCACTTTTACCTCCAACCTTGCTTTATATTTGTCCACACGGTGCCATCATCTTTGCTCTTGACTTTGTAACCCACTTACAATCTATCACATTTCTTCCCTTGCTAGGATGAACCAAGTGCCAAATTTCATTCTTCATCAAGGAAGCATATTCATCCTCCATTGCTCATCTCCAATGTCCAGTTTGTAGTGCTTCTTTATCACTTGAAGGTTCTCCTGTATATGTTAACAGACCATATCTAATAATACTCAGAAATATTTTTTTAGGGCCGCTAATACCACTTTGTGAGCATGTCACTGGGCGTGCATCTTCACGGTTTCTAGCCACAGAAGATCGTTCGGCTGGATCCTCCTGCCTCGGTGCTGCAGTGCCCACGCTTTGGGGATTGGCGCCCGAATAAGCTTCGGCTATTGGTCGGGGGGATTAATGCCTGCTCCTCAGCCGCTGCCATGCACAGACCACGAGGCCGATTCTCCCCCAGCACACTGCACTTGCTGTCTGTAGCAGGTGAATCAGCATTGAAAGCCGTGTCATTCCCAGCCATGTTATTCCATGCATATATTTCTTCATTTTCAACTGAATTTTCTTCATGATTTTCACCAAGAACTTCAACAAAATTTCCTTCAGCAGCAAGAGTCTCAGTACAATGGTTAGTCACAATAGTAAATTGAATTGCCATATGTTGATCATCACTATTTTCTCCTCCATGTCTTGGACACTTTATGGCAATAAGAATATTTTCTTTCTAAGAAAATTGCTGGCGTTTGGATGGAGAGCTTTGAAATGAAATGAATCTTCATCAAAAACAACATCTCTAGAAATATACACCCTTCTGGATTTAATCTAATGGCATTTGACTCCTTTATGTTTAGCACTCTAGCCAAGGAATACACACTTGGTTGATCTAAATGCAAGTTTAGAATATTTGTATATTCTAATATTAGGCCAACATGAACAACCAAAGACACGCAAGGAAGAATATGAGGGTTTTATGCCAAGAAGACGCTCAAAAGGAGTAATGAGACCTATAGTCTTGATAGGCAGAATGTTTTTCAAATAGATTGCAGTGAGAAATGCCTCATCCCAAAATTTTAAGGGCATGCCTGCATTTGATAGAAGTGTTAGACCACACTCAACTATGTGTCAGTGTTTTCTTTCCGTGGACCCGTTTTGTTGATGTGCATGAGGGCATGAAACACTATGAGTAATTTCTTTCTTTTGTAGAAACGGATTAAGCTTTTCATACTCTCCACCCAATCGGATTAAAAATCTATAATTTTCTACCCATGTTGTCTCTCAATGAGTGCTTGGAAGTCATTAAAAACTTCAAACATATCCGACTTTTTCTTGATAAGATAAGTCCAGGTATATTTGCTATAATCATCAAGAAAACTTACACAGTATTCAAATTTTCCTACCGACAAGGGAGCTCTTCCCCACACATCCAAATAGATCAATTGAAGTGGTGCACTAGATACTCTCGTGGACAAGGAATATGTAAGTTGATGACTCTTACCACATTGACATAAGTCACAAATAGACTCAATGCTTGGTTTCTCTAGAGGAACAATATTATTCTTTCTCAACACTCCATGGACTACGGGAAGAGCTAGAGTCCAAGACGGTTATGCGATCTCATCAATGGAACTTTGATAACACTAAAGGTATTTTTATTTTCCTTCCAAGCTTGGGGTAGAAAGGGATAAAGGCCTCTGCTACATCTGCCGTGGTAGAGGGTTTTCTTGGAAACCTGATCCTTAATCAAGAAGAACCAAGGTTGAAATTCAATAAAGGTGTAACTATTCAAGAGTAAAATGATGCGCGGAAAGGAGATTTTTTGATGCAGTGAGCACATGAAGGATGTTATCAAGTATGAAACTCTTATGGGGAGAATTAACAACTGAATGACCGAAATGGCAAATTTCAATACCTGTGCCATTCACATTTTGGACTCGACCTTGCCCTTGATATTTTTCTCTCATTGTTATTTTCTCTAAATCACATGTGATATGGTTAGTTGCACCACTGTCCATATACCAATTAGTGTCAATTCCATATGCTGAATGACTGGCCGAGGCAACAAATCTCTCTTCAGGTTCATAATCTTCTTCTCAATGCCAACATTTTGAGGCAACATGACCTTGTTTGTATCATATATTGCATGTGGGCTTGCTTCTTTCTGCACAAGCATTGTGTTCTCCACATCAACCATTGTTGACTTTTCTTACATCAAGATAAAAATCTGCAAGTGCACGAAAACTATCAATGTAACATTTCCCCTTAAAAGAGTATTCCAAGGGTGTCATTTATATTTTCCCAAAGGAAGGCTAGGTGGAAGCATAGCAATCATCAAATGGAGGGGATATGTTGGTCTAGGTGGGGTTCTAGTAAGGATGGGTAATAGATAGGTGAGGTAGTGTGACACACACAAGAGCATTCTATCCTAAGGGAGATAAATGGGTCAAGAGGTATTAGGCTAAGAGTTAGGTAGATACTCCTACTATGCTTCTAGTATACATATACATAGCCTAGGTTACATACTAGTGATCATGTCAATGGTGAACTCTCTTGCTAAGTTGTTCAACACATCGCACGGAGGTTTACCCATAGCAATACTAGGATGACTCCCGCAAAAAGCATGTGGCATAGCCGAACATGGAGGATTACAAGGACAGATAGTGCTATCATCAAATACTGCCTAACTCTTCAATCTGTGGTTTACGAGGATTCCGCCCTATTGCAACGATTGTACTGAAACGAATACTAAATCGTTTCAGTATGATAGGTCTTTTGCCACGATTCACTAGTTCGTGGTATTAGCATCTATCGCCATGAAATACGATCGTTGCATTAAGATCTATTGCCACGATTCACTAGTTCGTGGCATTAGGATCTATCGCCACGAATCTGTTGCCACGATTCACTAGTTCGTGACATTAGCATCTATCGCCACAGAACACGATCGTTGCATTACGATCTTTTGCCACGATTCAATAGTTCGTGGCATTAGTATCTATCACTACGACACACAATCGTTGCATTGGGATCTGATGCCACAAATTACTGGTTCGTGGCGTTAGGATCTATCGCCACAGAACATGATCGTTGCATTAGGATATGATGCCACAAATTACCTTTTTGTTGCGTTAGGATGTATTGCCACGGAACCAAATCGTTGCATTAGGAACTTTTGCCACAAATTACCAGTTCGTGGCGTTTGGATCTATTGCCACGGAACAGAATCATTGAATTAGGAACTTTTGCCATGAATTACCAGTTCGTGGTGTTAGGATTTATCACCATGGAATACGATCGTTTCATTGGGAAATTTTGTCAAGATTCACTAGTTCGTAGCGTTAAGATCTATCACAACGAAACACAATCATTACATTAGGATCTTTTGCCACAATTCACCAGTTCGTGGCGTTAGGATATATCGTCAACGAACACAATAGTTGCATTAGGAACTTTTGCCACGAATTACTGGTTCGTGGCGTTAGGAACTATCGCCATGAAACATAATCGTTGCATTAGGAACTTTTGCCACGATTCAACAGTTCGTGGTGTTAGGATATATCACCACGGAGTACAATCATTGCATTAGGAACTTTTGCCACGATTCACCAGTTCATGGCATCAGCATATATCGCCAAAGAACAAAATCATTGCATTAGGAAATTTTGCCACGAATTACGAGTTCGTGGCGTTAGGATCTATTTCCACGGAATACGATCGTTGCATTGGGAACTTTTGCCACGATTCACCAGTTCGTGGCGTTAGGATCTATCGCCACAAAACACAATCGTTGCATTAGGAACTTTTGCCATGATTCTCTAGTTTGTGGTGTTAGGATCTATCGCCACGGAACACAATCGTTGCATTATGAACTTTTGCCATGATTCACTAGTTTGTGGCATTAGGATCTATCGTCACAGAACACAATCAGTTCATTAGGAACTTTTGCCATGATTCACCAGTTCGTGGCATTACGATCTATTGCCACGGAGCACAATCGTTGCATTAGGATATGTTGCCTGGATTCACCAGTTCGTGGCATTAGGATCTATCGTCACGAAACACAATTGTTGGCCTCACAATATATTACAAAATGTTGGCCACTATATGAACAAATGAATGTGTGGTGTGTTCATCGTGTTCCTCGTGAATCATAAGGACATATTTGTTTATTTTTTGGATGAGTAAATGATTCAGCTATCAAGTGAATGTGCTCTAAGTTCAGTGATTTGTGATATCAACAGTCAACCAAAGCAAAATGTAGAAAATTGCGAAGCTAAAAGGAGACGTTAGGTGAGGACACACTTTTAATTTAAGAAACGCATGCACTTTGCTGCTAATTAAGCACGTCTCCATTTTGCTTGTACAATCGTTGAATTAGCATATGTTGACATGATTGTACTATTTCATGGCCTTAGGATCTACAGCCACGGAACACACTCGTTGCATTATAATCTGTTGTTACCTGTCGTCGCTACCTGTTGTGTTTTCTTGTTAGTACTATATACTACTTTACAGACCACTTTGCAGGCCCCGCTGCGACCGATCTCCTGGCACCTCCAGCGGCAAAAGTATCGTACAGGACACTTTAGAGGCCTCCAGTGGTGTGGAGGGTTGTTCATTAACGGAGAATACAGATAGAACAGATAGTTCACTAAACAACAGATAGAAAACAAAATAACAGATGGAATAGATGAACAACATTGAGTTCATTATCATAAAACATTACTCCCTCCTTCATATATTACTTCTCCTAGAGCCGTTGCGATAACCTAGAGGAGGAAAACCGCGGTTTTGGACTAACTCCGACCCACCCACCAGCTCGAAAGCAGAGTTTTTAAAGCGTCTGATCATCTCCACTCCCGCGCTTAGACGATTTCCCACTATAAAGGCACACTGTCCTCTTGCTTATCCACTGCATCACTCCATTGATCGTAGCCTTCAAACTTTCCCTCTTGCTTCTCCGCCGCACCATTCCTGACCACCTCTTGCTCTTTCTCCGCACCTTCGTCGCCGCACAAATGAGTAGCCCCGCACCGAAGCGCTTCAGGCCGTCAATGTTTTCTGGACCTCCTCCTTCTATGTTTACGTCACAGCCAATGCCGGTGGAACTGGAGGCAATGCCCGCACCTCCTCCGTTCCCTACTCCGCCCTTGGCGCTCGCACCTCCTCATCCCATTTGGGTTCTGGAGATTGTCCTCCTCCTCGAACACTACTTCAATGAACTCGATAAGCGCCTGAAGGAGGCCATCGAGCACCTTTCGGCCACCGCCGGGCGCTCAAAAGAGCTCGACAAAATGGTGTGGGATGTATTTTCTGATACATCTCGCTCGTGTGACTGTCTAGGTCTTGGGAAACTTCTCGTCTGCACCAGAATGGACACCACCGACCACTTGTCAGGACCCGCCTTTCGCGGGTCCACTTGTGCTTTTCGTACCAATCCCTGGATCAGTAGTCGGTACGCATAATAGAATGTATAGAAGTCCATACACGAATATTTATTACAAAACCTTTATGGTCTTACAAGCATTGTCTTACAGTACATTCAATTGTGACTTAACATGGTCACTAGTTACATAAAAGTAGAGCTAGAACAGCGTTGATACGGTTCCATTCCCTCAGGCATACTTGGGAGCAGGACTGATCCTATTCCTCATCCTTGCACGACACCTCGTGATCTTCATCCTCTTCTGGGTGGCAACATATTAAGCAAGAGTGAGTACATAAGGTACTCCGCAAGCCCTAACACTACTCAAGGGGAGGTGTTTAATGGATTGGGGCTTGTAGCAAGGAGAGGCCATACGACTTAGTTTTGCCGAAAAGCATTTTATGCAAGGTTCTCTTTGAAAAGAGTTTTGCAATGAGAGGGAGACGTAGTTGAATCAATATTATTATTGTTGGTGGGCCCTGGGGGAGTTTCAAACCATCCCGCCAGTTCCCTCACTTTTAGATGAGTCTTCGGACCCAAGGCCCTGACGACTCCGGCATGCTTGCCAACTCTTTCTCAAAACACGGCGGGCTCGGCCACCCACACACACTTCAAGGAGATGTTCTAATACTAATCAATAGGATCCCAAAGCATAGTGTGCCAAAACTGTGACAACAGCTATCTGAATAGTTTAGGACTCTGTAGAGTTTGTACACTTTACCCACAGGCTACGTACTCCAGAGAGTAACGCAACGCTCATACCATCTTCCCCGAGTAACCCCACATTCACACCTCGGCCCGACGCAGGGGCTATTCGGGCATTAACTACCCAGCCAGACACCGGACGACTCTCGGTCGCCATTCAATTTCCTGGTCCACCGTGTCCTCCATGGCTCTACAGGTTTTCTCATGTGGCAGTCACCAGAAAGGTAGGGAGAGTCCTGCCCATACAAGTTCTATGGTTGTGCGAAATCACTATGTTGAGTTCAAATGAACTGGTCCTTATATTGGTGAGGCGACTCCATCCGTCCTTGGCAAGAGGACTAGTTTGGAACATACAACATCGAACTAAACTGAAGTACTCAGGAAAATACTAGTCCGAAAAACATGGTCATCGAACTACTACTGAAGCACTCAGCGGCAATCAGTGGGTTACACCAAATACACAGCCGCAGCTGATATACCTCTTAGGGAGCCTGCGACATCCCATCACCATACCCGCCTCGACCACCCTTCCCCCTATACACACACAGTTTATTAATATCCCACCCATATCCTAACTCAGACCACCAAACACCTTTTAACACATTTCGCAATCATGTATACAGTGTGTAGTGGTTCGCAATTCGAAAATCGCAGGGGTTCCTAAGCATAGTACTACTAACAAGGAGGTGCTCACATCGCTACTATAGCGCAGTGATGAAGCTATCATGTTGTCAAGGGGTTGTGATGTCAAGGTCAGGGGGGGTTGTGATAGTCACTGCTATTATCATAACTTATGCAGTGTCTTGTTTCAAGCCATTGATAGCGAGTAACTATTGTGTTATTGTTTATCGTGGGCTAGTAGCTAACACCGATATTCAATCATCAACATAGCTCATGCAACCACATCAAGTGGTTCATAGAATATCAACATTTTAAAATAAACATACAGTCATGCAATGAAAATAGGCCATAGGTGCGATTGCAAAACATAGGTGAAATATGATCAAGGAGTTAGAGCTTGCCTTCAAATTCGTCGAGGAGGTCTTCCTCAAAATTCGGGTCTTCCGGGTCTTCCTAAATGTCCTTTGTTGCTATAACGTAACTAAGCGGGTAAATACACAGCAAAAAGAGTCTAGTACAAGGAATAACCATCCAAGGAAATATTCATTAAAGTTCTTTTTGTTGTCGTCTCCCTAATCGTTCTTGGGACCAAGGTGAGTTGTTGGGTACCTTCCATCTTCTTTCCTATATTTATTATTTATTTATTTTTATTTGTTTTAGCCATTAGCTTATTGTACTATTTTGTAATATTTATTAGGGCTCTATTTCCACGCTAATATGTCCTAGTAACTCCCTACTATTTTTACAAATTTTTCTAAAATTTTTCTGTGTGTGAAAATGTGTTTTTCACATATTTGTGTACAGTCTCAAGTATTCTTAGCGGTTCCAGCACGTTGACAGTGACTGAGAGTGGGACCTCTCACTCTCTGTGTACGTGTGCGTGTGCACTTAGCCAAGCTGGTGGACTGGCTGAGGGGCCCAGACGGCAGTGGCGGTGGGTTCCCTGCGCGGGTGGGCCGCAGGCCCTACTAGAAGGCTACGCCCCTACGGTCCTCATGGACCGAGCGCACGCCCTCTACACGCGGCGCGGGGCCTAGCTGGCATGGCGCGACTTGGCCGATGTGGCCAGCCCGCCTGCGTGGCGCCCTACTGGCAGCCACGTCGGCGCCACAGTCGTACGACAGGGGTGCCCTGGCTCCGAAACAGGGGGCCGGCAGCGGCCGCATGGCGGAATCCTCACTGGCGGCTCACGGGAATTCCTCTATCTGTCGGGTTCGAGACGCTCCGGTGTAGTGGCGGGTCCCTAGGGGTGAGGTAGAGCTAACGACGGCGGCGGCGGGCCGGGACGACGGTTGGAAGGGCGGCTTCGGCATGTCAAAGATGGTGGCGCCGGCGAGCTCCTCGGTCCCCCGTCCCTTGGTGGGCATCTTCTATTTTCCTCGACGCAATGTGTACTACAGGGCACGAGAAGTCGCCTAGGAGGCACGGCTAGGCCGGGGGAGGCCCCACGTTGGCCGGCGATGGCGAGGTGCGACGGCCCGGTTAGGGTTGCCGGTGCTCCCCCTATTCAAAAGGGTCCTGCCCAAACGAACCGACATTCTAGCTTTTCTAGAGGCTTACGGAGCTACTGGAGCAAGGGTGTTGGCTTGGACAGGCTCGCCGAGGCATGAACATGCTCGACGGTTGGCGGGGCTAGGTTTTGGTGGCCACCCTTGCTCGAGTTTACGTTCGGTGCGAAACAAGGCATCACACAGATGCTAAAGCTATTGATGAATGTGCTGGTGAAGATAATCGAAGGATGGAGGTGTTTACTGGTGGTGACAAGCTCGACAGTTGGCGACGAGGACGAAGAAGGGGGGCTCCAAAATTCTACTCCGAGAGGGGCACTCGAGCTCCGGGGTGTGAGGTGGAATGTTGTGTGTGGTACTGCGGGTAAAGTGGCGAGGGTGAGGGCCATTTTATAGGCTCGTATGGAGGTTCCCGGCCGGAGGCGGTGGCGCTCCTTTTGGTGCGGCCACGCAAGTGCTCGGCTGGCGGGGCAAGGGGTCATCGGGGTAATGATTCGAGGCTGGCAGGGTGAGGCGGCGTCACTCCCGTGATGATGGTGGCGCAGCGAGGGAGCAGGCGGCGGGGCAGATTGCCTCGGCGGGTCATGTCGCGGGAAAACCGGACGTCGGTGTCGGGCGAAGAAGAGAAATAGGGAGGGAGAAGGCGGTACAGTTCTGGGCCAGCTGGGCCGCGTGCGCAAGCGAGAAGGAGAAAGAATGGGCCGCGCGAGTTGGGCCTTGGTGGGCAGGTTGGGCTATAGAGAGGTTTAGGGGTTGCGTCTAGGTTTAGTTTTTTTTCCTATTTTGCTTTATTCCCTCCTTCTTTTCTAATTATATTTTCAATTATGGCCTTAATCTAATGGGCTGGTCCTTTTTATACATTTCTTATTATTTTTTTATTCCTTTTAATGCAATAATTATTTGGGGGAGTTTCTCACCCTTTGCATAATCTCATAATTGCTATTAGAGCTTCCCTCTCAAGAGTATTTAGTTTAAATCGAAAAGCTTTAGTTCCGAGTGAATTTTCGATTATTGAAATTTTTGGAATTTTACAAATCTACCCCACTTAAATGGAATCATGTCCTCGAGATTTTGACTCCTCCTCAAACAAGTAGGGGAATTCATTCCGCAAGTCTTCCTCACGCTCCCACGTAGCTTCTGCTTCTGTGTGATTGGTCCATTAGACACAGCAGAACCGTGTTGCAGTTCTCCGTGTCTACCAAGTCACGATGTCTAATATCTTCACAGGCATTTCCTGGTACCTCAGGTCAGGCTATAGGTCCATTGCATCTATGGGCACTTGCTCTTCCGGTACCTTCAAGCACTTCTTGAGCTGAGATACGTGAAACACGTTGTGTATGTCTGACATATGCTCTGACAGCTCTAGTCGATAAGCAACAGCTCCTACTTTCACCAGTACTTTGAACGGTCTGACATACCGAGAGGCCAACTTGCCTCGAACTTGGAACCTCCGGGTGCCTCGAATGGGTGAGACCTTGAGATATACAAAGTCTCCTTTGTCGAAGGTAAGTTCTCTTTGACGGTTGTATGCATAGCTCTTCTGTCGGCTTTGAGCTATTTTGAGGTTTTCCCTAATAGTGGTAACTTTCTCTTCAGCATCCTTGATGATCGTGGGGCCGAAGAATGAGCATTCTCCAACCTCAGACCACATTAAAGGGGTCCTACACTTCCTGCCGTATAGGGCCTTGAATGGGGCCATCTGAAGGCTGGCTTGGTATCCGCTATTATACGAGAACTCTGTGAATGGCAGACTTGCCTCCCAATATTTTCCATACATTAGCACGCACGCTCTTAGCATGTCTTCCAATATTTGATTCACTCACTCTGTCTGCCCATCTGCCTGAGGGTGATAGGCTGAGTTGTAGTCTAGTCTGGTTCTTAGGAGCGCATGGAGGCTCTTCCAAAAATGCGCGGTGAACTGGGGACCACGATCTGACATTATTCTGCTGGATGCTCCATGTAGCTTTAGAATGTTGTCAATGTACAACTGCGCCAACCGATCTCCATGGAAGGTGGTCTTGACCGGTATAAAGTGGGCTACCTTGGTCAGTCGATCCACTATGACCCATATTAAGTCATTTCCCTTCTTCGTACGGGGCAACCCAGTGATGAAATCCATGGCGATTTCATCCCACTTCCACACAGGGACATGGAGTGGTTGCAGCAATCCTGCCGGTCTCTGATGTTCTGCCTTTACACGTCAGCAGATGTCGCAATGTGCGAAAAATTCCGCTATCTCTCTTTTCATTGCCACCCACCAGTACTTTTTCTTCGGGTCCTGATACATCTTGGTGGCTCCTGTGTGAATAGAGTAGGCGGAGTTGTAAGCTTCGTCCATGATGAGGTGCCTCAGCCCGTCCGTGTCTAGTATGCATATCCGATTCTCATACCAAAGGGTATTCTTTTCGTCCACCCAGAACCCAGGGGCATTGCTCTTCCCCGTCTGATTCCGTAATTCTATGATCTCCACATCTTTTTTCTTGGGATAGACGGATCTGATCCTCTAGTGTGGGTTGCACGCATAGCATGTTGAGGTATCCGTTCGAAACAGGATGCAAGTTGAGCTTCTGAATCTCTCGCTCTAGTTCTAGTCTCTTAGTGATGGTTTGTACCGTATTGCAGTACGCTTTCCGACTCAGAGTGTCTGCCACCATGTTGGCCTTTCCAGGGTGGTACTGCACCTCCAAATCGTAGTCCTTGATCAGTTCCAGCCACCTCCTCTGTCTTAGGTTCAATTCAGTCTGGGTGAATATGTATTTCAAGCTCTTATGATTTGTAAAGATCCGACACTTATTTCCAATTAGGTAGTGTCTCCAGATCTTCAATGCGTGAATGACGGCTGCCAGCTCAAGGTCATGTGTTGGGTAGTTCTTCTCATGGACTTTTAACTTCCTAGATGCGTATGCGACAACCCTATCATCCTACATGAGTACGCATCCAAGCTCTTGTCATGAGACATCACAGTATACCATGAAATCTTGTGTATGTGTGGTAATATGAGGATTGGGGCAGCAGTCAACTTAGCTTTCAGTTCCTTGAAGCTGCTCTCGCACTTAGTTGTCCATTCAAACTTCTTATCCTTCTCCGTAAGTTCAGTCATCGGGCTCGCAATCCTTGAAAGTCCTTCGATGAACCTTCGATAGTAACCTGCTAAGCCAAGAAAGCTTCTAATCTCGGTGACATTGGTAGGTTGCCTCCAGTCCGTCATTACCTCAACCTTTGCAGGGTCCACCACTACACCCTCGGCCATTATGATGTGACCAAGGAAGGCTACCTGTTGGAGCCAAAATTCTCATTTACTGAACTTGCCGTATAATTTGTGTTCTCTGAGCCTTTCCAGTACTATCCGTAGGTGTTCCTCTTGTTCGGCCACAATCCTAGAGTAGATCAGTATGTCGTCTATAAATACGACAAAAAAGCTATCAACCTACTTCATGAATATCTTGTTTATTAGATTCATGAAGTACGCTGGTGCATTCGTCAGGACGAAAGGCATCACCGTGAACTCGTACTGTCCATAGCGAGTTACGAATGCCATCTTCATGATATCAGAATTTTGAATCTTCATCTGGTAATATCCGGATCTCAGATCTATTTTGGAGAAATACTTGGCACCTTTCAATTGGTTGAACAGATCATCAATATGAGGTAACGAGTACTTATTCTTGATGGTTACCTCATTTAATGATCGATAGTCGATGCACATCCGTAGACTACCATCCTTCTTTAACAAAGAGTACTGGAGCTCCCCAAGGTGAGGAGCTCAAACGGATAAACCCTTTCTACTAAAGCTCACGGATTTGTTCCTTGAGCTCGGTCAGCTCATTTGACGCCATTCGATAGGGTCTCTTAGCAATGGGCGTAGGTCTGGGAATCAGATTGATTAGGAATTCTACATCTCTATCTGGTGGCATCCCTGGTAAGTCTTCTGGAAATACATCAGGGTGTTCGCATACCACCAGCACTTGCTCCGTGGGTTTGGCTTCTAAACTCCATACCATAGGCAGGTGTTGTGTTGACGTGGCTCACAAGTTACCGTTACTCCTTCATGGTTTGTAGCAGTGACCTTGCAATTAGCACAGGATATATTCCCCTTATGATGAGCCAACCAATCCATTCCGAGGATGACATCTATGCCATCTGATTTAAGGACCACTAGGTCTGCTAGGAACTCTACCCCACTTAAATGGATCCTAACCCCTAGGCATCCGAATCGGCACTTTATAACCGCACCTGGGGACTTAGTTAATAGTGGGGTTTCTAACCAGACCTTTGGTACTCCACTCTTAGCCACAATCTTTGATGAAACAAACGAATGTTATACTCCAGAATCAAAGAGAACGGTAGCAAGTATTGAGTTGACCAAGTACTCACCGAGTGCAACGTCTGGTGCCTCCTCAGCCTCGGTGGCGTCAATGTGGTTGACACGACCACGACCAAAGGACTGAGTTTGATTTTGCGATCCGGGTGCTTGTGGGAGATTTCGTCCAACGCTAGATACGGCAGTCCTCATTCCGGAGTTGGCAGGAGCGGGGTTCAACTTCATGTACCGTGGGCAATTCGCTACCAGGTGCCCTGGATCACGACAGTGGAAGCATACCCTGACGGGTTTTGCCACACTAGCATTACTCCCTTGCTGGGGGGGTAACGCCGCTATGCCGGTACTGCTGTATTGGCTGCTGTGTGCTAGCCCCGAATGCTCGGTACTGCATGGTAGGTTGGTATTGTGGCTTTAACTGGAAGTTGGACCTCGACCGTTGGAAACGGTCTTGTTGCTTATGCTTTAGTGCCTGGAACTTCCGCTTTCGCACCCCTTCCAATTCGCGGGCATCCTCAAGTAGTATAGCACGATTCATCGTTGTGTTGAAATCCGGGTATATGTGCGTAATCAACTGCGTCTTCATGGCGTGACTAAGGCCCTTCCTGAAACGGTCCTGTTTCTTCTTGTCTGTGTCCACTTCGTTAGGTGCGTAACGGCTCAGCTTCATGCACTTTTTGATGTACTGGTTCATGGTCATAGCTCCTTGGCGTAGGGAGCGAAACTCATCAGCTTTCATTTCCATAATACCTTCTGGTATATGGCAATCGCAGAAGGCCTACTGGAATTCTTCCCAGCTGATTGCATCGGGCTCCTCCGCTGCCTCACGGTAATTATCCCACCATTCTCCAGCTGCCCCAACCAACTGGTGAGAAGCAAGCATGACACGCTACTGATCGTTAGCTGTTGTTATGTTTAATTTCTTGGTTATGTTGCACAACCAGTCATCAGCGGCCTGGGGATCCTCTTCGCTGCCATCGAACACTGGTGGATGGAGTCTCATGAATTCCAACATCTTGAATGACTGCTAACCCAGGGCCTCGTTGTCCTTGCACGGCTTGAGCCATGGCCTGCAGCAGCTGTGTCCGTACTGCCATTACTTCAGCCAAGGTTGCAGGTGGCGGTGGGGGTACTTCTTCTTCCACATGAGCTATGAAGTCTTCTTGGTTGACCTCTCCAACTTCCTCTTGGGGATCCTCTGCATCAGCCTGGTTACTGGCCGCGGCTGCAACAGCTACACGTGGTGCACGGTTCTGACCACGTCGTCCTCTACCTCTTCCCCTCGGTGCTGTCCCGCCTCTAGGTGCGTGCTCGACCTGAATCTGGTCAGCTGCCTGTGGGGCGGCCTGTGCAGCGCGTCCGCGGTGCGCATGGACGCGAGCAGATCGCTTTGGTGCCATCCTGCTGGTGAGAAAAAAGGGGTGAGCAGGATTTATTTGGTTCTACTTATGATGATGTTCGTGTTGTATGGTTCACATTGGGTTATTGTATTTGTGTATAAATTTATTTATTTATATAGCTTTATTTCATTTCTTTACTTATTATTATTTTTATTATTATTTTGCGTTGTTCTACGCTTATATTAAGTATAAAATCATAGTACACAAGCAGGGGTCTAAATAAAACCCGGCACATCACATCATCCATTACTAGATTACAATCATACAAGTACAATACCCGTCGTGTCTCTGACACGATACTCATGCCATGATAACTCACGCACTACGCGGAACTTATGCTACCACAAGTCACACACCGACATAGGCTCAGACTAACACTAGACATTATATTAACATAGGACTCGATACGCCGGGCTACTCATAGTACTACAGTCTGTGTAATCTCCGGGGCTACAGTGCAGTAGGGTAAAGTGACTTTACGTACTCCATCTGAAGATCCTCACACCACTGGAGGGCTAAGTCGTCACCCACGTAGACTAGCTCGAAGGGGAAGGAGCTACTCTCTCCCGAGTCGCCTCCTGTAGCGTCCTGAACAGGTCCAGCACAGCTAGCTGCACCCTCGAGGAGCTCTATACTCACGTCCTGGTCGTCTCCTCCCTCGGAGGGCTCCTCGCGGGTCCTCGTCCAGTGGGTCTCCAACGCTATCATCTCCCACGTCATGCTTGACGCCGTCATCACCGTCGTCGTCGCTGTCATCATCACGGTCGGCGTTGCCATCACCACCACTGCCACTAGACTCTGAGCTGGTACATGACAGTGGCACGAGCCTCAAGTCCTTGCCACGGCCGAAGCGTCTAGCTCCGCTAGCCATCGTGGCTTGGACTGCTGGAGTCAGGTCGGGTGCTGCTGGTAGATGCACTGTCTGCGGACCACTCTCGTGAGGCACTGTGAGTGTGCTGTTACGAGCCGTGATCCGAACTCATGCCCCTCCAGAACGGGAGCCTGCCTGGTAGAGGGCGTCCAACTCCCTCACGTGCTCGGTGGTCCTCTGTGTCAGCTCCCTGCGGAGTGCCTCCGTAGTCTCTCTGGCACGGATGGTCTCTGCGCGTGCCTGGTCCAACTCCGTATGAAGTGCCTATGTAGTCTCCCTGGCACGGGCGACCTCTGCGTGTTCCTGCTCCAGCTGGGTCTATAGGCTCCTCGCTTGAACCTTGGCGTCGTGAGTACGGTAAGCCTCGTCTCTCCACTCCCTGAGGATATCCTGGCAGAAGCGGTCCAAGATCACCAGGTACTTGGCGGTCTCCGCCAAGGTGGGGTCCTCCACGGTCCTAGTGTGGCCCTGCAAAGTAGCAACCCTGTGACTCCAAACGAAGCTAACCTGGTGGTGTACTGGGAAGAAGCAGAGTGGTGTACGTCCAATCTCCTCAACGTAGGAGTCGCACAACTCCCGTAGTCCCTCTCGTGCAACTCCCTGAACTGCGTCCTCGAAGCGAGCTCCAACGAAGGTCAGTACAAAAGGTGTCCTGCCCAGGCCAACGAACAGCCCAGCAAGGTAGAGATGTGCCTCGTAGCGTGGGGCACCGTCCTGCTCGAACTCCCACCAGCAATACTGCGGTGCTGCAGTGCAGCCGAACCTATGCAGGATGCGGGTCAACAGGCGTGGGAACCCGTGCACGTCTTCGCAGGTCCCTCCAACCTAGCTAGATCCCTCCATCTGCCAAAAATAAATTTTGGGAGATGTTATATGGTAACTGGTAAAATAATATAAAATAGGTTTTAAACATAAGGAGTGGATTAAGAAGCAAGAGATAGAGAGGGGAGATATACTTTTCGTAAATAGTTTGTATTTTTCAAATACGCGTCCGGGGTGCGGGATGATCCTAAGGTTTCATCCTATGACCAAGTATGGCTCTGATACCACTCTGTCAGGACCCACCTTTCGTGGGTCTACTTGTGCTTTCCGTATCAATCCCTTGATCAGTAGTTGGTACGCACAACAGAAAGTATAGAGGTCCATACACGAATATTTATTACAGAACCTTTATGGTCTTACAAGCATTGTCTTAGAGTACATTCAATCGTGACTTAATAGGGTCACTAGTTACATAAAAGTAGAGCTACAACAGCGTTGATACGGCTCCATTCCCTCAGGCGTCCTTGGAAGCAGGACTAAACCTATTCCTCATCCTTGCACGACACCTCGTCATCTTCATCCTCTTCTAGGTGGCAACATATTAAGAGAGAGTGAGTACATAAGGTACACCACAAGCCCTAACACTACTCAAGGGGAGGTGTTTAATGCATTGGAGCTTGTAGCAAGGAGAGACCATACGGCTTAGTTTTGCCAAAAAGCATTTGATGCAAAGTTCTCTTTGAAAAGAGTTTTGCAGTGAGAGGGAGAAGTAGTTGAATCAATATTATTATTGTTGGCGGGCCCTGGGGGAGTTTCAAACCATCCCGCCAGTTCCCTCACTTTTAGATGAGTCTTCGGACCTAAGGCCCTAACGACTCTGGCATGCATGCCAACTCTTTCGCAAAACACGGCGGGCTCGGCCACCCACACACACTTCAAGGAGATGTTCTAATACTAATCAATAGGAGCCCAAAGCATAGTGTGCCAAAACTGTGACAACAGCTATCCAGATAGATTAGGACTCTGCAGAGTTTGTACACTTTACCCACAGGCTACATACTCCGGATCAGAGAGTAACGCAACGCTCATCCCATCTTCCCCGAGTAACCCCACATTCACACCTTGGCCCGACGCATGGGCTATTCGGGCATTAACTACCCAGCCAGACACCGGAAGACTCTCGGTCGCCGTGCCATTTCCTGGTCCACAGTGCCCTTCATGGCTCTACAGGTTTTCTCATGTGGCAGTCACCAAAAAGGTAGGGAGAGTCCTGCCCATACAGATTCTGTGGTTGTATGAAATCACTATGTTGAGTTCAAATGAACCAGTCCTTATATTGGTGAGGCGGCTCCATCTGTCCTTGGCAAGAGGACTAGTTCGGAACACACATCATCGAACAAAATTGAAGTACTCAGCACAAGACTAGTCCGGAAAACATGGTCATCGGACTACTACTGAAGCACTCAACGCCAATCTGTGGGTTACACCGAATACACAGCCACAGCTGGTATACCTCTTAGGGAGCCCGCGACATCCCATCACCATACCCGCCTCGACCACCCTTCCCCCTTCACACACACAGTTCATTAATATCCCACCCATATCCTAACTCACACCACCAAACACCTTTTAACACATTTCACAATCATGTATACAGTGTGTAGTGGTTCACGATACGAACATCGCAGGGGTTCCTAAGAATAGTACTACCAACAAGGAGGTGCTCACATCGCTGCTATAGCGTAGTGATGAAGCTATCAGGTTGTCAAGAGGTTGTGTTGTCAAGGTCAAGGAGGGGTTTGTTACAGTCACTGCTATTATCATAACTGATGCAGTGTCTTGTTTCAAGCCATTGATAGCGAGTAACTTCGTGTTATTGTTTATCGTTGGCTAGTAGCTAACACTGATATTCAGTCATCAACATAGCTCATGCTACCACATCAAGTGGTTCATAGCACATCAACATTTTAAAATAGACATACAGTCATGCAATGAAAATAGGCCATAGGTGTGATTGCAAAACATAGGTGAAATATGATCAAGGAGTTAGAGCTCGCCTTCGAATTCGTCGATCAGGTCTTCTTCAAAATTCGGGTCTTCCGGGTCTTCCTCAATGTCCTCGGTTGCTATAACGTAACTAAGTGGGTAAATACACAACAAGAGAAGTCCAATACAAGGAATAATCATCCAAGGAAATATTTGTTAAAGTTTTTTTTTCTTCGTCTCCCTAATCATTCTTGGGACTAAGGTGAGTTGTTGGGTACCTTCCATGTTCTTTCCAATATATATTATTTATTTTTTTATTTGTTTTAGCCATTAGCTTATTGTACTATTTTGTAATATTTATTAGGGCCCTATTTCCATGCTAATATGTCCTAGTAACTCCCTACTATTTTTACCAATTTTTCTGTGTGTGAAAATGTGTTTTTCACATATTTGTTTACAGTCTCGGGTATTCTTAGCGGTTCCAGCGCGTTGACAGTGACTGAGAGTAGGACCTCTCACTCTCTGTGTACGTGTGCGCGTGCACTTAACCAAGCTGGTGGACTGGCTGAGGGGCCCAGATGGCAGTTGTCGTGGGTTCCCTACGCGGGTGGGCCGCAGGCCCTACTAGCAGGCCACGCCCCTACGGTCCTCATGGACCGAGCGCACGCCCTCTACGCGCGGTGCGGGGCCTAGCTGGCGTGACGCGGCTTGGCCGATGTGGCCAGCCCGGCTGCATGGCGCCCAGCTGGCAGCCACGTCGGCGCCACGATCGTACGGCAGGGGTGCCCTGGCTCTGAAACAGGGGGGCAGCAGCGGCCGCACGGCAGAATCCTCACTGGCGGCTCACCGGAATTCCTCCGTCGGTCGGGTTCGAGACGCACCAGTGCAGTGGCGGGTCCCTAGGGGTGAGGTGGAGCTAACGCCAATGGCGGCGGGCCGGGACGGTGGCTGGAAGTGCGGCGTCGGCATGTCGAAGACCGTGGCACCGGCGAGCTCCTCGGTTCCCCGTCCCCCGGTGGGCATCTTCTGTTTTCCTCGTCGCAATGTGTACTACAGGGCACGAGAAGTCACCTAGGAGGCACGGCTAGGCCGGGGGAGGCCCCACGGTGGCCGGAAACGGTGAGGTGTGGCGGCCCGGTTAGGGTTGCCGGTGCTCCTCCTATTCAAAAGGGCCCTGCCCAAACTAACCGACGTTCTAGCCGTTCTAGAGGCTTACCAAGCTACTGGAGCAAGGATGTTGGCGTGGACAGGCTCGCCGGGCATGAACATGCTCGACGGCCGGCGGGGCTAGGTTTTGGTGGCCACCCTTGCTCGAGTTTATGTTCGATGCGAAACAAGGCATCACACAGGTGCTAAAGCTACTGAAGAATTTGCTAGTGAAATTAATCATAGGATGAAGGGGTTTAGCGGCGTTGACGAGCTCGACAGCCGGCAACGAGGAAGAAGAAGGGGGGCTCCAAAATTCTACTCCCAGAGGGGCGCTCGAGCTCCGGGGTGTGAGGTGGAATTTGGTGTGTGGTACTGCAGGCAAAGTGGCAAGGGTGAGGGCCATTTTATAGGCTTGTATGGCGGTTCCTGGCCGAAGGCGGTGGCGCTCCTTTTGGTGAGGCCGCGCAGGTGCTCGGCTGGTGGGATGAGGGGTCGTCGGGGTAATGATTCGAGGCTGGCAGGGTGAGGCGGCGTCGCTCCCGTGATGTTGGTGGCGCAGCGAGGGAGCAGGCGGCGCGGCAGATTGCCTCGGCAGGTCATGTCGGGGGAAAATCGAACGTCGGTGTTAGGCGAAGAAGAGAAACAGGGAGGGATAACGCGGTACAGTTCTGGGCCGGCTGGGCCGCGTGCGCAAGCAGGAAGGAGAAAGAATGGGCGGCGCGAGTTGGGTCTTGGTGGGCAGGTTGGGCTATAGAGAGGTTTAGGGGTTGCATCCAGGTTTAGGTCTCTTCCTATTTTGCTTTATTCCCTCCTTCTTTTCTAATTAGATTTTCAATTATGGCCTTTATCTAATGGGCTGGTCCTTCTGATACATTTGTTATTATTTTTTTATTCCTTTAATGCCATAATTATTTGGGGGAGTTTCTCACCCTTTGCATAATCTCATAATTTCTATTAGAGCTTCCCTCTCAAGTGTAGCTAGTTTAAATCGAATAGCTTTAATTCCGAGTGAATTTTCGATTATCGAGATTTTTGGAATGTTACACCACTACGGCTTCAGGTTAGGATTTGTGGCCGGTCGTCTCGACGTCCTCTATGAGACGATCGGGGTGGTGGCTGGGGTGGAGGGCCGCCAACATCTTCTGTAGACTGTCGCCCGGAAGCTTCAGACTCAATTGCCGGAGGCGGCGGCAGCAGCGGCATCAGCGGAGGAGGCGGCGGCGGCGACGGAGAAGGAGGTGGAGGAGATCTCCTCCAACTCTGAGTAGAATAGTATTTGTAGTTTCTTTTTGGTTTTCTATGTGCTTTCGTAGTTCTTGTTTGTAATACATGTGTTGTTTTTATGTTAATGAAAAATATCTTTTCTATTCATGAACAATGCGTCCTATGCAGTATTGAAAACAATTCCTTTCTGAAAAAGGGGCGAGATAACTGTTGTTCAATGTCTAACCAAGAATTCATTGTGTTGCGACAATCGACGGCTCTTGGTTGAAACTCCATTGAGATCGTGGTTGAGGCTGTGTTTCTCCTCTTTTGTGTTCTTTCACTTGATTTTTCCATTTGTAGACGGCACATGTGAAAATGTATTTTTAGTAGTATTATATACTACATTTTATCATTTAATTGTGATTAATGTTACAGAATGCTGATTGTTTGCCATCGTCCTTTTGTGGACTTGGGTGTTCTGTATTTGCATATCGTTTGCATTAGCATATATACATTTGTCGATTCATATTTTTGTTCGTATATTTTTGAAATGTCCCACTAGCTAGCAGATGACTGCTTTTAGATTTTGATCTCCATGCATGGCAACAAAGATGAAGGGGAACTAGTGGTTGCATGGCGAGCAAGCAGCTAGGCCATACTATAATTAAGAAGCGAGCAAGTTTTCCGAAGAAGTCTACCCCTCTAGCTACAGGCACCATGTGTAGGAATCGACGCGACATGACATGTAATGAATCACGATTGCATGCGTGCACAAGGGCACGGCTAGCGTCAAATTCTCCACACGTGCGAAATTTTTTTCATTCTTCTTGGCATGCCACAATTGAGATTTTGACAAATCAATTTTCACTCCCTGCGCCTCCAATCTCAGTCCGACCTATTGTAACCCTATTTCAGCCACGATAAGTGTAAATGGAAACACTGGCCTCCGTTCCTAACACACCGCTGCCTCGCCCTTCCAGTGATCTCAGTACTCCAAATGTGTTGTCTCTCTGTCCTGTATTCCAAACTCGTATTCCTAGTAAATTCCTGTGTTTTCATTTCCCACGGTTTCTATAATTATTTTCCCCATAGGTCTCACAATGATGCATCTAAGCTCTTGGTGGTGGGGACTCCTAGGTACAACGTCGGGCTACCAAGTTTGACGGGCTCTACCAAACCTCTTTGTCACCCACACCTCCCTTCGACATCGCATCCTGGACTTCAGTTTTGTGCTAGGTAAGTTCTACACGATGCAGGCCGTCTTTTTATAGAGCTATATTGGCTTGGTTCCACACGATCCATGCAATTTTGGGCTAGTTAAGTTCTACACGATCGATGCTGATATACGAAGATTAAATAAATTAACAAAGAAGAAATGTGGTCTCCTGTTTTCAAGAATTTTGATATATATATATATATACATATATATATATATATATATATATATATATATATATATATATATATAGCATATACTACATCTGTACCGAAATAAATGTCGCTCTGACAGCTTATTACGGTATTGTATTTCTAGTTCAATTCCTAGCCGGGAACGACAAATATTAAAAAGCGGAGGTAGTATGTTATTCGGCAGTCATCATGTCCACCTCCTTGAAGGTGTGCATGCCTTGCTGGCGGGTATGGAGACGCGCATCGCTCCAACCCATGTTTGACACCATCTTCTCAATCAAATATTTGTCTTTGGGCACCGTCAATGAGAAGAAGACACCTTGATAAGCAGCATCAACATGGTCACGGGCGGAAGAAATCAACCCGTTGTAGAAGTTTTGGATTATGAGCCAATCATCCATCCGATGGTGGGGACAGGCTAGGGTATACTCCTGCTGCCTTTCCCAAGCCTTAGGAATAGATTCCTTGGCATCTTTCTAGAAGCTGGAAATTCTTCCACGTAGGGCATTGGTCTTGCCCAACGGCAAAAACCTGGCGGGGAATGCCGCAGAATATTTCTCCCAAGTGTCTATAGCGCTTCGGTTCACATAGAACCACTATTCTTCTCTCCCAAAAAGAGAGAGCGTAAACAACCTAAGACGGACAACATCAGGGGATACATCCTTAATCTTAAAAGTGCTACAGATCTCAAGGAACTGTTGCAGGTGAGCACTTGCATCCTTGTTGGCCTTCCCACAAAAAGGGTTGGCTTGCACCATAGTGATTAGGCCAGTCTTGATTTCAAAGTTTACGTCTACCATGTTAATAGTGGGCCGAACAGGTACACTGTTAGCAGAGGGAGCCAGAAACTCACAAAGGGTCTTCTCGGCCATTGGTGTTTCAGTTGTTGGTGCGGTTGTGCTGGCTCGCTATGCTGCTTGAAGCTTCTGAGGAGTCATGACACAAGGTCGATCTCTCAGAAGGGATTCAAGATCTTCAACAAAGTTTTTCAGCAAGTGAAAACCAGACATACACTACACTTGCAAAAACAAAGAAGGGTCATCCTACTAAAACCTACTAGGGTCCTATCCTATTCAATCAATCATGAAATACTTCAGCTGACTTCCCCGGCAATGGCGCCAGAAATGCTTGTTGATTTTTTCCATGCACCACGAACAATTCATCCCTAGCAGTGGTGCCAGAAATACTTGTTGGTAGGTTTTCATTCTCAAGTGAACGTCCCCAAGCGCACATAAACTATCGATGTAGAATTTGCTCTTTAAAGAGTATTCCCAAAGGGTATCATTTATATTTTCCAAAAGGAAGGCTAGGTGGAAGTAAGAAATCATCAAGTGGAAAAGTTAGGTTGGCCTAGGTAGGGTTCTAGCAAGGATGGGTTTAATGATAAGTTAAGGTAGTGTGACACACACAAGAGCATTCTATCCTAAGGGGATAAATGGGGTAAAGTGGGATTAGGCTAAAACTAGGTAGAGACTCCTACTAAAATGCTTCTAATGTACATATACATAGCCAAAGTCAGGAACAAATGATTATGTTGATTATGAATTCTCATGCTAAGTGGATTAACACATTGGGCATGGTTTTATCCCTAGCAACACTAGGCGACTCCCGCCAAGAGCCCGTGGCATATCCGAACGTGGAGGATTACAAAGGACAGATAGGACCATCACCACCTACTACCTACCTCTTCAATCCGTTGGTCTACGAGAAATTTTACGCTACTCTCTATCCTAGCACCATGCTAGCATATTAAGTAATTACCTTCATAACCTAGGCACAAGCCCTCCTAAGGCAATGAACTAAATCATCATTCAACCAATGTTAATTCATAGCATAAGTGATTCATGTTAACATAATCATATTATATCCAATTAGACTATGCTGAGGTTTATAGTGTTTATGATAATGTGATGAGCATGGTATAGCACAATCATAAATACTATTCCTACCACATACATGGAATCCACAATGAGACATGAAACGCTTCATCCAAGTATATGAACAATAGTAGACTAAAGATATCATCTTTATTATGAATATATTCACAAATAAAATAGGAATATGGGAGACATACCTTTCCCAATTGGGAAGAGACTCCTTCTACTCCTCTCCTACTCGGACTATGGACTACAGACTCTCCTCTCTACAACCTATACTCCTCTAAACATATGGAGAGTAGTGGATACAATGGATGGATACTCAAGTGGTGTGTGTTGAAGTGAGGGGTCCTCTTTATAGCTTGGAGAAGGGTCGGTTCCCGCCACCAAAAGTGCGTGAATCAGTCACCCATGACCTCTTCAAGTCATGAGGAGCAAACACATGGCGTTTGACTGCGTTACGGGGCAAGAACAAGTCTGCTGACTGGGGGGGGGGGGGGGGGGGGCGTCGACCGACCTGGTCTTGGCCCCGCTGGGTTGTGCATCCTTCAGATCTCAGCCAGTTGGGTCCCATTCCTTTATATGGGTCCTACACCGTTGGATGGCCTCAGATACTTCTGTTTGTGGGCCATTTGATCCATGTGCTTCCATGTGTCATCGCTTGATTGGCTGCAATGATATTTTATAGGATCCATCCCCTTGTTTCACATCATTTCTGCAAGGAATCCATGCATGCACTACTTTCTCCAAGGACAAGTGGAAATAGGTTAAATAGAAAGGTGATGTGTGCAAGAAATGACATTCCTTCACATAATTTAGTTATATTGATGGGTGAAATTGATGTATCACAACCGTCAACATGGATCAAAATCAGGAGTAGACATTAGCTTCTGAATCTTTGGGCAGCTGCACCACTTTATCCTTATGTTAAGTGAAAATACTCTCCCCTGCGGATATGCATCTTGACTTGCAATGTTTGAGATAATGCCTAGGCTGGCATCATCAAGACAAACCTAACAAGTCTTCACAATTTTGTTAGTGTCAAGTAAAAGCACACTGTAACCTCTAGTATGAGATAGATAACGAAGAAACATACCATCAACAGATCTAGCTTCAAATTTATCAAGATTTCCATGTTTCTTAATAAAGCATTTTCAACCAAAGACCATAAAGTGTGCGCCACTTTACGCCTATGTCCAAACCGAAGCTCATATGGGAGTTTTTCTAACTCAGTTCGCAGGAAAACATGATTTGAGACATAACAATCTGTTGCGATTGCATCTGCCCAAAACTTCATAGGAGTTTGATATTCATCAAGCACAGTCGTTGTAATCTAAGATAAGATTATGTTTTTCTCTCTGAAACACCATTTGGTTGAGGTACATATGCTGAAGAAAATTGAGGATCTATTCGTGTTTCATCACGAAAGAGATCACATGATTGGTTTTTAAGTTTGGTTCCGTTATCACTTCTAATTACTTTTAAGGATCTAGGTGATCAGTGATCAAGATTGCTTATGAACGTAATCTTTTTAATAAGAGAAAACGATTACATGCGTATACTTATATCTATATCAACGAATAGACTATTCTACATATCGCAAGCATATACAATTTACTCTACAAAGATTGAACACATGAATGGTCCACAGTGTCAAGTTGTAAAATTTGTCCATGGTTTCAGTGTTGTCATGGTCATTGTGGAGAATGTGAACCTACAACAATCTTAGCATGTATAATAGAAGAGCACACAAATTGTTTGACCTCTTTAAGCTTAGGTAACTCTCGTATGCAATGGAGACAACTAACACGTGTAAGGTGATCAAAGCCTACATGCCAAAAATACGAGTCTTTTGAATCATTAGCACCTAAACACCTATGCTTAGAGGTTTACCTATAAGGACCAGATTTAAAAACTCTTCCAAACTGAGACATGTTAAACGTAACCTCACCATTTGAATCTACAACCTTGCAGCAAATTTTTGTGAAACTAACTTTTATATTTTCATCTAGCAATTGTGAAATAGAAAGCAAGTTGTATTTCAAGTTTTTAACAAGTGCTACATCCTTCAAAGTGTAGTGATTATTAACTGTAACTGAATGCTTAACAATCATAGGAGTTTGAGAATTATTCGCAAAAGTAACATTTTCTAAACGTCACACAAAAGAGAGGGAGGAGAACCATTCTTTGTTGTCTGTCATGAGGCGTGAGTAGCCTGAATCCACAAGCCAAATGTTCTCCTTCCTCAAGAGTGTAACCTACATAGAAGCTGGTAGCATCAAAGAGCACGTGGAAATCTAACAAAGGGGGGAAATAGTAAATTAAAATTTTTATGCGGATGCTACAAAAAAACCCTCGGTAGAAACCAATCAGTTAAGGAAACAAGTGCGTGTGAGTGATCTAAATCTATTCAGTCGTGACAAGAGTAGTATAAATTGAAGAGAATCAAGTCACAAAAACACCACGATAAGAATCATGAAAAACCGTGGAGTAAAGCTCAAGTTATGACCAAAACCCAAAGACAAGGACAATCTATTTTTGGCAGACAAAAACCAGATCTGCTATAATACAAAGAAACTCAAGTATCTCAGAAACCGCAAAACCAATGGCAGTGTAATATTCACAGATGATAGATAATTCAGTTTTGAAGGAAAGCAAAAAGAATCATGAATATTTGATTCATGAAATGCGAGTTATGATTGAAAGACTGATGCAAGGTTTTGTTGTCCAGAAACTCGCCGAGAAAAACTAGTCAAAAAAGTCGAACGAACACAGCACATAAGCTCCTCTAAAACTATGAATTTTATTGAATGAAACACAAGAGGCACATACACAAGTCGTCTCTCCACGAGCCTTGACCTTCCTTGCTTATATAACTAGTCGTAAGGCAACTCCAATCCAACTACGACTTCCTACTCCTAGTTGGATTCAAGAGAAACTTTCCATAACTGCTCAAGACTCCTCGACACGTACATAGATGCAATCTTTAGACTTCCAAACACCTTAGACACGTACCAAAAATTCTTAAAACAACTCAAACTTCGTGCCTAACATAAAATCTAACCAAAACAATCTTGAAACTTTCCATATACGAACCATAACAGTCCTAGCATTAGCGCATAATCCAACCTGTAGGATCTTTCCGGCCATGTATTCACGTTCACAGCTCTTTGCCATGCCTTGTGACAATGTTGCCACATCCATGCACCCCTTGCAAACGTGCAAACACTTTACAAAATGTTCATGGTACCTTCATATGCATTGTTCTTGACCCAAACATGTTTTGTGACATCCCGATCAACTCAACCACAATTCCTCCCAAACTTTGTTATTGAACCTCATGTTCTCCCTAAGACTAGTTCAATAGATCACCGTCACTAGCCATGTCTTGACCTCAAGCAACACCTGCACAAGAACAAACAATCAAATCTTCCAAGCACAAGACCTCGACTTGACTCCCATTAGTCCGAAAATCACAATACCTTATGTGAGCACCTCACATAAGCATGTTGCAAAACATAGCAAAATAATATCCACAAATATCAGCTATAACACATAAAAAAACATAGTAAATGAATACTATGAAAACTTCCCACAAGCCAAAAAGCAAGTTTGAAACGATGCAAGTTGAAAACAGGGTGGCTGAAACTAATTAGTATGATCAGACGGTGCAAACAGTTGCTCTGCAGTAACGGTTACTCCTAAAATGCATTAAAAAAGTTCGAACAGTCCAAGCAAACCAAAAGGAAACTCTTAATCTTGATACACATTGAAAAGCTCAGACAATCCAAAGTTAAAACACGTCCAGCTCACGTGCAGCTATGTTCAGACAGTGCGAAGTGTGTTCCCGCATGTTCGAACATTCTAAAACGGGTTTCTCATACGTACCCAGAAATTTATATGTAAAATCTCACTTTTAAAATAATTGCCAATGTATTTAGCAATATGTCTCACAATGAAACCGAACACTGGCTCATTCACGTTTCATCATAAGTTTTGAAAAAAAAATTTCTCCCCCTTTTTGAAATCAAAAGCCAAATGAGAAGAAACCTCTCTCTGTAAGAAGTTTTCCACTTAAGGATGTATACTTCCCCATAGAGGAACGTGTGAATTAAAACACGAGTGAATGTGCAATGTGTGACTAATTTCTCCCCCTTTGATAATGGATTCAGGAAGGCTCAAAATAGAAATTTGAATTTCTAATGAGCATAATATGACATATACATATAAATCAAAGCTCATCTATACTACAGGAACTGCGACAATAGACAACGACTAGAATTATAGAAGACAGGACCGTCGTCTTCAACATAATCGACGATGGTGAAACCTAGCCGTCGTCAATATTCCTATTATTGATGAGGGTTGACCTAGGACCGTCGTCAATTAATTAATGACGATGGCTGACCGTTGTCAATAAAATTCCGTCGTCAATTACATGATAAACCGGGCCCACTCGATGCCATAATTGACGACGGTTGGACTAGGGCTGTCGTCAATTAATTAATGACGACGGCTGACCGTTGTCAATAAAATCCGTCATCAATAACATGCTAAACCGGGCCCACTTGATGTCATAATTGACGATGGCAGCAAACTGCCGTCGTCTATTATCGGTTATAGACGACGGTGACCTAATACCATCGTCTGTTAGAGGCTATTTCCGGCCCGCACGCGTCTAAGTCCTCATTTTCTTCGATCTTTCATGCTCGAGGGCCGCCGCTGCTGCTTTTTTCACTGCACTGCCTCCCCCGCTGCTTCCCCCCCCCCCCCCCCCCGCGCCGATGGCTCACCATCCAGAGGGCCGCCGCCGCTGCTTTTCGCGCCACGCCGCTGCCTCTGCTGCTTCCCCTGTCGCGCTGCTGTCTTGCCATCCCGAGGGCCGCCACCGAGGATCACCGTCTGTCGCGGAAGACCGCCGTCGCCCCCTCCCCGACGAGAGGTACGCCTCCCCTCCCAGCCGCCTTCTCCCCACCTCATCTCCCAACCGCGCGCCGCCTCTTCCCGCCATGCCTGCTCCCTCGCCGTCGCCCCGTATCGGCAGCCCCGTCCCAACCGTGTGACACCCCCTCCGCGCCGCACAATAAGGGTTTACTAATTGAAGCATCACAGATTTGGTTTACTTTCTTTTGTAGTTTATTTTTTCTTGTTGAATCAGCATATGGATTACTTCATTGAATTTCTTGAGCTTACAATAAGGTTTGTTGTCCAGTTTCATTGAGCTTACAATAAGGCAAGTAATTCAGTTTGAACTAAATTAGCTATCTTAAAGATCATATATTTCATAATAAAGACAGTACATATATACTTCCAGTTCGGTCTATCATGCCCAGTTGGAAGGAAGGCCACTATCCCCATACCTGCGCTGTTTATGGAAGGAATGGGCCGCCCAAAGTGCAAGCTGTTTGCTTGGCTGATCACACAAAATAGGGTCTGGACAGCAGATTGCCTCCAACGTTGCGGCTGGCCGAACACCTATTTTTGTATTCTCTGCATTCGGAACCTAGAATCTGCACTACACTTGCTGGTGGATTGCCCTCTCGTGTGACACCTCTGGAGGATCATCATCAGCTGGACTTCTATTCCTCAACTCAACCCCAGCACAAGTCCGAACATGGAGTCCATTGCGGAATGGTACAACCACCTGTCCAACTCCGTTGTAGGCGAACGGGTGCATGGCCTGTGCACCTTTGTCATAGCCACCATGTGGTCCGTCTGGCGAGAACATAATGTCCGGGTGTTTCAAGGAGTACTGGAACGCGACATGGATATTGTATTCAGTGATCTTCAAGATGCCATCCGGCAAAGGTGTGCGGCCGGCGCACAACAGAGACTAGCGGTGATACTGCAGCCTACTCTTGATTATGTTTAGTATCGGCATCCCGCGACCCTCCCTATAAGCTCTTGCAATATGGCACATGTTGTGCATGTAATCAACTGTGTATAATGTTCACCTGCTTATAATAGATACAGGCGCTGCTGGCTATTTTTGAAAAAAAAAATTACTTGGCCATCCCCCCACCACATTTGCCTCTTGCTTTACCTCTTCGAGGTGTAAGCAATTCAGGCAGTCTATCTTCAGTTTATTGATGGTCCGGTTTACAGAGTAGAGTACATGATCGTGATGCTGATGAATTTTGAAATTGAGTACAAGTATTGCTTCCTTCATCTTTTCTTTTTTCTTCTATACTTCCCCTTACATTCATTAGCAAATATTCTTTTAAATAGGATGTCATCGAGCAGCAGACAATGAGGGACAGAGGCACAAAGCTTTCTGCCACCGAGAGCCACAATAGGAGATGAGGTCTTCCAGGGCAATCAGTTTAGCTGAGGTAGACGGGCTCTGTTGGTGAGCAATCTACCGGAGTTGTCACGTGGACCTGTATAGTGGTCACGACAGGTTAAAGAACATTTAATTATATAAATTATATAATTAATTATTTATTCTATAATATGAATCTTCAAAATTGTAAGAACGACTCTACAACCGAGGACTCAGAGGCTAGAATGCCTCCTTCTGTGCCTGCTTTGGAGCCTCCTTCTTCGGTGCCTGCTTCAGAGCCTTCTTCTTCGGTGCCTCCTTGTTCGGAGCCGGTGCAGCCGGGTGACCCCACTTCTGGGTCACCTAATGTGGAGCCAGCTCCACAGTGGCGGACTAGGAGGAGCCACTATGTGGCTTCTTCTCTGGCTCCAGCAAACCCTAACGATCAGATTGTTATTCGTCTGATTGGTAAGAGGTAAGTAAATCTTTAACATTACAGATATTTCAAGGCTTATATATATACTAACTGAGAATCACGTATCAAAATTTGGGAGGATTGTTTGTTCACTAGGCAGGGACACCACAAGCAGGTGAATGGTGTCTTGGGCCGTCTAGTCCGTTTGATCTACACCGGTGTATTGAACGGACACCCTGCCACGTCTTGGGATGATTATGCTACGACTCAGGACCTTGCTTACGGCAACCACCAGGAGGTTGTGTGGCACGACTTTATGGTACATATGAATAAATATTTGTGTAATACAAATATATTATAAATTAAATACATTTACTTGTATATTTGTTCTTCCAGGCATGGTACCGTTTGGAGAACGATGTCGAGCAGACGGATCATGCTCGTATCGTCTTCCATAACTACGCCAGGAAGCTCGTGATTCAGTCACTATCGATGGCTCGTATTCAAGCTACGAAGGCGTACTTCAAGATGCTTTCGGAGGATGGTCAGTGGGGAAAGTACAGGGAAGCGGTCAACAAGTATTTGACGGAGGCGCAATACGCATAGGTAAAGTGTTTATTTTACTTTACTTCATTATCTGATTGTGATCAATGCTTTCATTTAATAATAAATGTGTGCAGATCGGTGTAGCATGGCTTGACAGCCGTCCGGACGTGTACCGTGCCTTGTGTGCTCATTGGGGAGCAAAAGCTTTCAGAGCATGTCTAAAACTAGTCGAAAGAGTAGAGGCAGGGACGGAAAACACCGTTTGGATGGGGACGGCTACATACGTCTGGCTAAACGGATGGTATGTGTGACTTGAATTCTATTTAAGTAATTTTATAATATTTGATTGTGCTAACATGTATCGATAGGAGCACGAGAGCGGTCAGGAGCCATCACCTATCGAGGAGTGGAAGAGGGGTCACTTGGGAAGTGACCTATCGTAGCCTGACCAGCTGTCTTCTTAGACGGCGACTCAGACGTTGCTGAGTTATTTTGTTGACATAATTGAATTCTCTTTAATAGTTTCAATAATGTTATTTTATTGTATTTTCAGGCAAAGTATAGGCAGGAGGCACAAAGGCTTTGAGGCAAAGAGTATGATTGGCAAAACGCGCCAATTGTCCCCGAAGCCGCACATGCAATCGGTGGCGAGAAACCTCACGGGCAGTGAGTTTTGTTAATTTTATTATACTGTCACGAACTTTGAGTTAAAAAATTTAATATTCTTACTACGTTGTGCAGGTTGTCCATCTTCGATGGAGTGGTCGACTCGAGGCAGGCGCGAGCTTCCTCGAGAGCCTCTTCATCGCAGTAGCGCAGGTCCAGCAACAGCCGTACGGGCCGAGATCTAGAGCTCCACAGTGTTTTGGACAAGATCTAGAGGACGCAGGAAGCGCTCATGGCTAGGGATGAGATGCAGGAAGTGACGCTCAGGGCTAGGGACCAGAAGCAGGCAACAGCGCTTAGGGCTAGAGACGAGTATCAAAACTCCTACATGCTACAGTGGCAAACTGCCTTCTAGGTAAGTTTCGAATGTTGTACTTAACATTTTAATATACAAATGACAGTTATAATGATTTGATTTGTATTTGCAGGCTATGAGCGCAGGACAACAGGCTGTCTTTCCGCATTGGGCGCTGCCATCGACGGAGCTAGCAGTTGTGCCAGCAAAGGAGCACAGGTACAAAATTATTTAAAATAAATAAAACAAGTTAAACTTGTTCAAATTTAGTAAAATATGCATTTTTATACTTATAACTTGTCTAACCACACTTCCATATCACAGGGATAAAGGATGGGGGCTCAATCTCTGTCGCCCCAGATTCCGGCGCTTGGACGACTGCTGAAGGACGACTTTCTGAACTCTGGTGGCAGTGGACGGACTAGTGTTTGATAGTCAGGTCAGCCGATTTGAACTCTCTTTTGAACTATTGCCTCTCTCCAAGTAGTTTTTGGGGTTTCTAGGAAACATAGTGATTTCGCAAGGTTGGTTTTCCAACTAACATTGCTGCCTACTGCCCACAAAGTTATCTGAAAGCTGAAGTACCTTTGAGTTCTGTTCATTCTGTATAGGCACCATGGTTAATACAATTGATAGTAGATGTTTGCTCTGGAAGCGCCTCCACCGTCAGACATGAGTAAATCGTCCACCTCTCCACTCTGAAATCTTTGCTGTGAGTCAGATTGTTGATCCTTACAGTGAGACACTGGGAAATATCCTGAGTGATTGATACGAGACCTGTGTTCTGATGACTAATCATTTTCATTTGGTGAGGATTGTACCATTTTCATATGCGACTGGGAAGTTTGACATTGATCTGTACTTCTCTCACTGACTAATCATTTTAGAATGCATTACTTTCATTGATGTTCATGATTGAGAAGGTCATAGGGATAGAATTTGTGAAGGATGTAGAGCACACTCCATTGAGGCCACAAAAGCATCCTCAAGCAACAATCCAAGCTGCTCCATCTCCGGTGTCTAGTGAAGAGGCACCAAGGAGTGCCAGAGGTGATGCAAGGGCTGATCCCACCACTAGGGCCCCTCCCCAAAAAGGGTCCCCTAGTGGCATCTTGAAGTACTTGGCAGCTAATTTTGCCTCTTTCAAGAAGGCCGAAGTGAACACGCACAAACTGAACAAGGCAAGAAAGGCCGATATGCGGTACGTCAAGGAGAATGTGAAGCACATTTGCCAAAAGCTGGAGATTAAGCCAATTGGATCTCTAGACATTTCTGATGGCTCAGCCTCAGATTTCACCGATCTCGGGCCCTTGTCTCCCTCTGAGCTTGCTTATATTGGCATTGGGGGCTCGAGTGGATCCGCTCCTCCTCCTCCTCCTCCTCCTCAGTCTGAGAATGATGACGAAGATGATGAGAGGACCGACAACGAGGACTGAAGTTCCTAGATCCCTCCTCTCCTTCTTTTTGGTGTCTTGATGCCAAAGGGGGAGAGATTGAGGGGTAGTCATTAATAGATCTTAGCTGTAGGTTGAGTGATGAGAGCCTCTCTTATGCATCTTTTTATGTCTTTTTATGTCTTTTGGGTTGTAAGACTTAATATTGAACTCTTTTGGTACTTTTAATCATGTGATGAAATGCTATGAATGATTTATGCTCATATTCATGAAATTTGTGATCTTGCTTTATAATTGACATATATGCTTGTTGATTGATATGTTGATGTCAATTATTTCACAGTCATCATGATTACTGCTCTCACTCATTTAGTTTTGCATCCCACCATAAAGAGTACACATATGTCTTATGTTGTCATTGCTAAATAAGTTTCAAGCTCATATGTGCACACTTTATGAAAATTTTGCATTTTTTATCATATTTTGTGAAATCTCAATTAGTTGTCATCAATCACCAAAAAGGGGGAGATTGAAAGTGCATCTAGGCATCCCTTTTGGGTTTTGGTTGATTTATAACAAACAAATGAGATCCTAACCATATTATTGAGATGGGCGCAGGTCTTAATGAAAGAATGAAGAAAGTGCCAAAAAGAAAGAAGAATGAGGATCAATTCGGAAAAGAGCTCAAGAGCTGAATAGGACACATCATTATGTAGGGAGTGTGTTTGTGTGTCGCTTTCCCAAGAGCTCTAACATAAAAATTCTCACTCACTTCACATTTCACAGGAAAAAACGGACTAGTCCGATATACACCGGACTAGTCCGATATCCTCTCTGGACAGGTTCGGACATGTCCGGCCAATGCGGACTTGTCCGCACCAGACTAGTCCGGAAAAGGCCGAACTAGTCCGATAATGCCTCTGACTAAAATTGGACATGTCATCAAAGTGCGGACTTGTCCTATATTCACTAAAGGCATCACATCAACGGACAAGTCCGAAAACCTTTCTGACTAAAATCGGACAAGTCCGCTCCTAGCCGGACAAGCCCGATATTTCTGGACGCTTAGAGTCTCCTGCACGCTGCACACCAGACTAGTCTGGACTCCACCACGGTCTAGTCCAGACCCTCGAAACCCTAATGGTAACATTTGAAAACCCTAATATAAATAGATGTGCACGGCCCAACTATCAACTCTCTCGACCCTCTGCGCCGTCACACCTTCCAAGAGCCTAGAAAACACATCTCTCCATGATATCCAACGCAAGAGAGATCAATCCCTTGAGGATTCACTTTGGATCAAAGGAGAGACATGATTCTACACTTTTGAGCTCTTGGGTTTGATCTCTAACACACTCCTGTTGTTTCATTGTTGATCTTGCGAGTGTGTTCTTGGTGGTGTTTGATTTGTAATCTTGGGGAGCCCTCAACTTGTGAGAAGGTCCCTTGAAATTGGTGATTTGCCCCTTTGTGATGGTGGAAGAAGAATTGGCCTTCGTGGTGATTAGACGAGGTTAGGATTAGTGAAGACCCGGTCCTTTCGTGGGCTCCTCAACGTGGATGTAGGTTGACTCGATGGGAACCGAACCACAACATAAAATTGTGTGTCAAACTTGCTTTTAAAGTTTCTCATATCACATTCTAGGTTTTGATTGATTTTGTCCATCTTACGTTAGAAAATTCATATCAAAGCTAATTTGCCCTACACTTAACTTCATTGAATCAATGATTGCATGTTACATACTATTTTCTGCTGCATACTGTGCTTGAATTGAAATCATTGATCGAACTTGATCAATCTAGTCCGCACGCAACGGACTAGTCCGCACGCACCGGACTAGTCCGCACTCTAGCGGACTAGTCCGATATCTCGGGATTTGATCTGGTTGTTAAGTGTTGCAGGTTCCGACCAAAATTCAAAAAGGCCTATTCACCCCCCTCTAGGCCACATTCATTTCCACGCTGCCACATGGGTGGAGCTAACTTATTGACGACATCTAAGATTGGCCATCGTCAATTAACTAATTGACGAAAGTTACCATCATCTATAACCTTATAGACGACAAATAATCGTAGACGGCCGAGAACCATCGTCTATAAGGTTATACCGTCGTCTATAAGTTATCGATGACGATACAGACCTTATACACGACGGTTCTCTACCGTCGTCTATTATCGTGATTCCTGTAGTGGATAAACAAGCACCTTAGCCCTAATGCACAAAACTCATCTTAGACATAAGTGATACAAATAGAAACTTTGAAATAACACTTAAATGCAAACCG
This sequence comes from Tuctoria greenei, assembly GCA_036927565.1. Lineage (NCBI taxonomy): Eukaryota > Viridiplantae > Streptophyta > Magnoliopsida > Poales > Poaceae > Tuctoria > Tuctoria greenei. The sequence continues at coordinate 57,232,385 of JAYESD010000007.1, forward strand.
GGGCTTGTCTGGCTGTGAGTAAAGGTCAAAGTTAGCTCATGTTTGTATGCTCTCCAAGGGCTCTGGCTCCAGTATGGTAGTGAAATTTTGTATTCTGTGTAAGTTACCAATGCATCAGATCTTACATAGAAAAAGAGATTTTAAGGGAACCTAACAAGATCTGATGCATCAGTCAACTTACACAGAATATAAAATTTCACTACCGTACTAAAGGGCTGACATTCGCGATGATCATTGTTTTTATACCTATTTCTTCGAGATCAATACTATATTACATGTCAGATATGCTATACATAGTCATACTTCATTTTTAGAATATTTTCGACAGTACCAAATTTTTGTGAGAATCCAAAGGGGTTAGACTTCAATTTTTGGAGAACCGAGTTTAAGCCATACTATCAAGTTAATGATACCACCACATCAATGAAATACATAAAGTAGTGAAAGCCATGCTCCAACAGGAATGCGATTTATTTACGTGGGCCAGAAGCCCACAAAAATAATAGCTAAACCCACGAAAATAATCATTAACATGGGTTTCTCAGTTATTTTTGTTGGTTTCTGGCCGACGAGCTTAATTCAACGAAAATAAGGTTAATTTCGTCGGGTACAGACTAAAATACAATTTTTTCGTCGGCCGCTGCTAGCCGTCGAAAAGTATTTATATTTGTTTGTTTTAGATAGCCTGACAAAAATTGGTGATGTAATTTTGTGTGCTACATCATAGCTGATGAAAATAAGGGTCAATAGTTTCATGTGTTTTGGCCAAGGCCGACGAAACTTGTTTGACATATTTTCGTGTGCTCCTTCCTGGCTAAAGAAAATGTTCAAAATAATTTTCGTGGGTTAATTAGTTACAGACTGATGAAAATAGGTCCTTATTTTCATGTGTTTCTCGTCGGCTCACGAAAATATTGTGGTCATATTTCCGTGAGGCTGACCGCGGCTCACGCAAATATGTGGAATTGCTTTCTGCAGAACCAGCATAATATTTTATTTCCACCACACAGAAACTCAAACATTCTGATATCAATCAACCCATCACATTTCCATTGTTCACAACACATAAAACACCATGTAATTCACAACCATGTTCACATCTTCATTGAAACGATAAAATGTATTACATAGTTCATATATCGTTCCACATAGTTCATATATAGTTCGGCAACCATGTTCACATCCAAATTCAAAAGATAAAATGCATTAGATTATGGAATAGGTTCTAAACTAGACTAGTAGCCCTGCCACCCTTCACTGTCACATTGTCAACCTTCTTCAAGATCTCAGCGTCCAAATAATGTTGCAGATAAACAAAACCTAAACCAAGCACTAGAAACTGGTACCTGCTGCTGTAAAAATTAATAGGAGGACCATATTAGTAGTTAACACGAGATTTAGTAGTACTAAGTGAAAAAAAATCCAAAAATCAGTTAACAGAAGTACAATCTGGTAGCGTAATTCCAATCTGGTAACAGGAGATCTAGTAGTTAGCAGGAGATTTACTAGTACTCAATGTCAAGGACCAACCTGGTAAGTCAGAATTCCGGACACAACTTTCTGAGCACCAGATACATTCTTTTAACTATTCTGTTAGCGAAAAATCCATCAGAACTCAACGTGGATGAGTAGCCACAAAAACAGAAAACTAAGATGCTCTGATAATCTGCTTAATTAACCCCTTCATAGCAGCTAGCTACTGTACAATGTACTCCCTCCGTCTCGAAAAGATTGTCGCTTTGTAGTTCATTTTTGAACACAAAGCGACAAACTTGTTGGGACGGAGGGAGTACTTACTCCCTTAGATTTTAATTCTATTAGCATGAAGACATGCATGATCATCAGAACAAACGAATGGGATGTTCTAACTACTGTAGTCAGCTTTTCGCAGCACTTTGATGCAAGATTTAAGGAGGTGGATCCCAATCCCATCCGATCAAAGCTCTGCATTGTGTATGATTGCATTGCCTCAACTAGTGCGGATCAGATCACACTTGTTTAATGCTACTCATCCACGTAGTAATGACCTAATGGGCAGAGGAGGATGCAGCCATGAGCTATACCACTAGTCCCACAAGCTAAGCTAGCTATGTAGCAGTAGCAGCTTGTCTAATTTTATATAAGTAGAACCAATAACACAACTTGTAGATCGGGCCTACTACTGCTACGTACAGTAAGTAACAAATTAAAAACAGGGGCGATTTGGATCATGTGGACTAGCGTGCCCGATCATTATAGGCTAACCAACAACACGTACGAACTATTAGAGTTTTGGTCTAGGAAGCGTTGAACCCTTTACCTCGGGCTGCACTTTTATTTATAGGGGAGGGAGATCAACTGGATCTTAACAGATTTACAAGGAAAGTTTTCATCGTGTACATCGTGGAGATTACAACCGAATCAATTGTATCTCCTAATAATCTACGTAATGATCTCTTTACAAATATCTCTAACACTCCCCCTTAATCACAACTTTACTAAGTTGAGATTACGTTTGAAATCTTCTAGTTTTCCGGTTCATAATGCTTTAGTAAATCCATCCGCTACTTGATCATTAGAATGTACAAATTGGATCTTCAACTTCCCTGATGATAATCTTCCCCTTACAAAATGATAATGTATCTCTATGTGCTTTGTTCTAGCATGAAAGATGGGCTTTGCTTATGAATAAGTGGCTCCCAAATTATTACACGATAATTGTGTACTTTTATTCTATTCAATTTCCAGCTCTTTAAGTAAAGATTGTATTCATATAATCTCTGAAGTGGCATTAGCTACAGCTTTGTACTTTGTCTCGGTACTTGACCTTGAGACAGTCGGTTGCTTCTTGGCACACTATGAGACAAGGTTTGAACCGAGAAATATTGGAAAGCCATCGGTGGACTTTCTATCATCAACACATCCGTCCCAATCACCGTCCGAAAATGCATTTACAGTAGTGGAAGAAAACATGTTAAAAGATAAGCCAACACTGGTTGTATTTCGGACGTACCTCAATATAGGCTTCGCAGCCCTCCAATGCAATGATGTAGGGTTGTGCAAGAACTGAGCTACTTTATTGACTGAGAAAGCAATGTCCAGCCTTGTTAGCATTAAATATTGCAAAGCCCCAACAATCCTACGAAAAATTCTTGTTGTCCTCTCGTTCTAGAATCGTTCCTTCATAAGCTGAGAGCTTTTCTGTACTTGACAGTGGCGTTGGAGGACGCTTGCCGGTCTTCATCCCGACCCTAGTCAACAGATCGCATGCATACTTTTCTTGCTTGAGTGCAACTCCATCCTTGACCTTCTTTACTTCTATTCCAAGGAAGTAGTGAAGCTCTCCTGAGTCTTTGATTGCAAAGTGTTGCTTCAATTCTTTGAACAGGACCTGAACAGCTTGCTGTGATGATCCTGTCACTATTATGTCATCGACATAAACAAACATGTACAAGACAGGTCCATTCTTGCTATAGATAAATGAGGATGTATCTTCTATTTTGGGTTTAAAACAAAGATCCTGCAGTTCTGAGCTAAGCCGTGAGGACAAAGCTCTTGAAGCTTGTTTTAATCCATACAAAGTTTTATCAAGTTTGCATATATAGTTTGTCTTGTTCTTATCTTCAAAACAGTATGGTTGCCATATAAATACTTCTTTCAAAATGCCATGCAAGAACACATTTTGTACATCTAGTTGCTTCAATTCCCATCCTTTACATATTGCGATTGCAATGATAATTCTTATGGTCGCTGATTTTACCACCGGGCTAAGCGTGTCTTCGTAATCGATGTCAAATATTTGCTTATAGCCTTTTGCAACCTACCTTCCTTTATATTTGTCCACAGTGCCATCAGCTTTCCTCTTGACTTTGTAAACCCACCTACAATCTATCACATTCCTTCCCTTGCTAGGATGAACCAAGTGCCAGGTTTCATTCTTCATCAAGGCAACATATTCATCCTCCATTGCTTGTCTCCAATGTCCAGTTTGTAATGCTTCTTTATCACTTGAAGGTTCTCCTCTACACTACAGGAATATCGATCAATTACGTCGGCCAAGGCCGACGTAATTAAGGCATAAACCATCGTAAGTAACTTAATTATGTCGGTTTTTCCTTAATTACGTCGGCGGCTGGCCGACGTAGCGGTTTGAACGTTATTAAGGCAACTAACGTCGGTCGCCGACATAAGTTAACTTAATTACGTCGGTCTGCAGCAGCCGACTTGAGTCACGTACCGGGATGGGCCGTGGGCTGGTCCGGAGTACTTACATCGGTGACAGCAGACTGACGTAAGTTATGTGGTGTAACTTACGTCGGTTGAACCAAACCAACGTAAGTTAAGTGATGTAACTTACGTCGGTTAGGACACACCGACGTAAGTTAAACTGGGCTAACTTACGTCAGCCCGGTCATAGCCGACGTAAGTTAAGTTTTCGATTTTTTTTTAAAAAAACTGAAACTGACTACCTCGCTCGATGGCGAGAACACAGAACAGATATACAGATACACAGATACACATAACAGATATACAGAACACAAAACGGTTGCAAATTAAGTTCCAAAACATCAACAACAAAAAAACATCCACCTGGCTAAACGCTAGCCCCTCCACTGCCTCTGGGATCTTCTCGGTGCATTCCCGAACCCTGCAAAAGAAACATAATCACTAGTAAGCATCAATGTCAACTCAGTGATAACATCAGAGTCCAAGAACATCAGTGAAAAAAGAAGGAAGTAGGCTGTAGTTTCAAATGAAGTAATGTTGCATATATATATATATATATATATATATATATATATATATATATATATATATATATATATATATATATAGCAAACTAGCAGGTATCATAGTTAGAGACTTTAGGTAACAAGTCAAGCTTATGAACCACTAGCCCTTTGTTAACTGGAAGAACTGATCACCACTTATTAACTATATACTAATCATTTCTGCCATGGTCAAAAACTACTAAAGCTTGATTAGATACACTTAACTACCTCGCCACTATAGGAATCAATATCTGGCAAGTCATCAAGATGTACCTCTATGTTCTACCTCCTTATCTCTCTATGTAAAATACTAAAATGGATACAACAATATTAAAGAGAGAGTTTATCACCTGCTCTGGTGTCTGCTGGGGCGGAAGCGTAGGAATCTCGATATCCTGACCGCTATGTCGAGCAAGAGCCTGCCATTGCAAAATATTAGAAGATATATGTTATTGAAGTGCTGTGAAATTTAACTATGGTACTTTAAATTACTTACCGCCACCGCTGCTTGCATCTGGGCCATCATTAAGGCCGCCCTCTGCTGCTCCTCTGCTTCTCCTCCCTTGCCTCCGCTCTCGTCCTCTCCAGCTCTGCCTGGGTTTGCGTCAGCGTCTCCCTCATGGCTTGGAGCTCTAGCTGGGTCCTCGAGAGACGACCACTGGTCCCAACGGATGAAGCCTGTGACGATGAAGCACCTCTCAAAGGTCGCGTCAACCTCGAGTCGACAACTCCATCAAAAATGGCAAACCTGCAAAAGAATGAAAACACTAAGTAGAAGAAGATTAATTGAAAAAGAAATGAAACACACGAAGAACTCACCGTCTGTGGGCCTTCCCGCCTCCGCTTGCATACACGACTTGGGGGTCGATCAACGCGCTTTCCCAATCGTAATCCGCACCGTGTATCTTCGCGACCTCCTGCACGTACTTTGCCTACAAAAGAGACAAATCTTGTAAGCATGTCAATAATAGTATTAGTTATAATGAAATTGATGAATTTCGAAAACTTACCAGTCGGTCGGCTGCGACCTGACTACACTGCCCTGGCTGAGAAGGGTCACTTCCCCTGTGACCTCTCTTCCAAACCAGGGTCGGGGTTGGCTCATGACCCATCTCTCGCTCCTGTACAGTCATGTTAGTGAGATAAATAATATATTAGGAACAAATAAATAAATTGAAAAGGTACTTAACATGCGTTTAGCCAAACGCAAGTAGCCGCCGCTGCCATAGTTGTGCTTGCCCTCGGACGGCACTGTCTAGCCATTGTGGACTTATTGATGAAAGCGTCCCTAGCCAAGTACCGACAGAGTGCTAAGTATGCCTCGATGTTACCCTATAACCAAGAAATACTAACCTACACATATTTCATTTTTCATCAACACAGTTAACATACGTAGATATTGTAAATATTTAACAATATTAAAAACTTAGCTCCGCGTACTGCTCCTCTGTCAAGTACGAGTCGAAGTCCTTCCTAAATAGACCTCTTTGCTGCTCCTGCTCCCGGGGGTGCCACTTGTAGTACGCGTTGACGGCCTGAATCCGGGCGTACGACAACCCCGCCGTCATGAGCTTCCGAGCGTTGTAATGGAACACGCGTCTCGCGTCGTCCTCCATGCCCGGTTCCTCTACTTGGTACCTCAGCTTTAAGCAAAAAAATATTTGAGTGACATGCATTAACAATTCAAACGAGTTGAAAAATGAAACAGTTAAACTTACCATAAAATCGTGCCACACGGCTCCATGAACCGTGTCGTGGACCGGGTGAGAGACACGAGAGTAGTCATCCCACGACAAGGTAGGAAAACCGTCAAAGACACCGGGGTAGTGCAACTTCACGATAGCACCCAGGACTCTGTTAACCTGCCTGTGGTGCTTCTCGGCCCCCGTGAACGAAAAGTCGTACCAACATCTACAAAATATATTAAATCACTAAGTAAAGGAAAACAACATCTAATATTTAATATACTATATACAGTATTTACCTGTCTCCGACTGGATGGATCGTGGTCCGCTGAGTAGTAACCGGAGGAGGAGCTGCAAAGTGGGTCCTCCTCGTCCGTCGCCTCTGCTGCGACGCTGCTGTGTCCTGTGACCCTGAAGGCTTTGTGGAACCACCGTAGTCTCCAGGAAGGATAGTGGTAGCCGGCTACACAGGGAGGCTAGCACTAGCTGGCTTCGAAGGGAGGCTAAAGCTAGAGGGCTCCTGTAGTGGCCCCCTAGCCTCTGAGTCGGGCTCCTATAGTGGCCCCCTAGCCTCTGACTCTGACTCTTACTCAGAAGTCTCTGAGTCAGACTGCACAAAAGGAAAAGATTGACAATAACTAATTAATAACAACTGCAATTTCTAAAATAACTTTATTGTAAACTAAAATTTACCTCCGTCCACTGAAACCACACGACAGCTGAGGGTGGAGCGTGCGCCAGAAAGAGGGAACGTCGGCTCGAAGGAAGTGAGGTCCCTGAGCAAGGGTCTCGTGGTGGCTGAAACCCTCTCACTGACTTCCCCTTCCCCTTCCCCTTTGACAACATCCTGTTGCAAGAAATAAATGATTAATATGCAAAGATAATATACAAAAGTAATGTTAAATTTGTGAATAAAATGTTACTTCAAAATTCATCAACATCACGATCATGCACCCTACTCCTTAAACCAGCCCATCAATTTTCTTCTCCCGCATATCGTTTTCATTTGCGCAAATCAGCAGGTTCGACTATGTCATCGATATCTTCAGTTTCCGATTCTGATTCTATTTTCGCTTCTGTGTCAGCCTCGATATCTTGAGCGTTTCCAACTAAGTCATCATGTCCTACACCGGGCTCGACTGAGAAGGAGTCTGACAACTCTTCCTCTTGGTAGACACAATCAACCTTAGCTTCGTCGTGGTAATCATCATATCCTGGAGCGTATAACCGCTCATGAGGATTCACCTTATGTACCACCCACCAAGCTTTGAATTTATTGCATGGATAAGGTAGATAGTACACTTGCTCTACTTGGTGTGCAAGAACTAATGAATCGAATCCTTTCAACCGTTCCTTGTGTTTTACTTCGACCATGCCAAATTTGTTTACTCGAATTCCATGAATGGAATCAAACCTTTCGCAGTCAAAGAATACCTCTTGAATTGACTTGTTTGCGACAAAAAAGAATTCAAGGATTTTTTTAATAATCCCATAGTACCGCGTTTCATGATCTTGCGAATCGATTGCCCTCATCACGACTCTGATATTACATGTTGCCTCGAGAGGACAAAGAGATTCAAATTGAGTTGTATGGAATCGAAAGCCGTTGACATCATATCGACCATAACTTCTAACATTAACCACTCCATGGGATAGTTGTCGCAAATCTTCATGGACGTTGGCATCTTTTTGGCACAGTCCAAGATATGGAGTTATTAGAAAACGTAAGCATTCTTATGTTATAAGAAAACATTGTTAACATTGATTACTTATCGAGAAAATGTTACATGATCTCGAAACCAAGAGAGAAAATTAGATCCCCCGTTTATTCCTTCCTGTCGAATCTGTTCTATTTGCTTGCCCGTGGGTTGATGTCTATGTCTCCAATTTTGCTTGTCAAACATACTACACGAAAAATTGAACCTTTTAGAATACACGTGTCGGAAAGATGGTGAAAAGCATAAGTGTAGGAGAAACACTTACTTGAAATATTCATTCATTTCTTCCATATTAGCGGACATGTAGAAGAATGCAGCACGCCTTTCTTTTTCGCTAACATCGTAGGAAGTGTAACTACAAACAGTAGTGCCTCTTGTTGCAAAAATGGAGAGATCACTACAAGGAGGTTGCTCATCCATATTGTACCGCATAACCGAAGTATTAACATTGTGTTCCTCTGCAAAATAAACACTTGAGAAGTATCCCACTTCCTTAAGAGTAAAAGCTTCGGTGATGCAACCATCAACCTTTGCCCTGTTACCAACCATTGGTTTCGGATATCTTAGTGATTTTTCAATATGATACATCCACCTATATTGCATGGACCGCCCACTTTCGCTTCAAATGGAAGATGAATTAAGAGATGTTGCATTGGATTGAAAAATATTGGAGGAAAATTTTTTTCCATCTTACACAAAAGTATCGGAATGTCCTTTTCCAATTTAGTCATCATCTCTGGTGTGATTTCTTTAGCACAGAGTTGCCTATAGAAGTGGCTAAGCTCGGCTAACACCTTCCACATTGCATCATCAAAATAGCCTCGAAACAAAACAGGCAGAAGTCTTTCCATGATTATGTGATAATCATGACTCTTCAACCCAATGAGCTTTCCCGTTTTGACATTCACGGCTTGTCTCAGACTAGCTGCATAACCATCTGGTAATTTTAACCTTTGCAACCATTCAAGAACTTTTTTTTTCTTTAGGTCGAAGACAGAAAGGAGCGCGTGGTTTACCACCATTTTCGGAGAGCTCAAGAGTTTGACGGTTACAAAGCTCGGCAAGATCCTTTCGAGCCATTAAATTGTTTTTTGTTTTGCTCGTCATGTCCATGCATGTGCTTATGATACATTCGGCCATGTTACGCTCTTGATGCATAACATCAATGTTGTGCCTTAGAATCAATGACTTCACATACGGTAACTCCCAAAGTCCACATATGTGAGTCCAATTGTGTTTGTCTCCATAACCTTCAAAATATCTAGGACAACCTTCATATGGCACCAATTTGTCCAACATATTAGATATTTCTGACCCGTTAAGACGTTTTGGTGGTCCTTTAGTGACAACGGTGTTATTTCTGAAGACATTCCTCTGTTGTCTAAACAAGTGATTCGGTGGCATCCAACATCTATGACAATCGAAGTAAGATATCTTGCCTCCATGGGTCAGTTGAAAGCAATTGGTATCCTAGGCACATATCGGACACATCAACCGACCATGAGTGCTCCATCCAGAAAACATGTTGTATGCCGGAAAATCATGAACGGACCACAAATAAGCAGCTCGGTGGTTGAATTTATGCTTCTTATAATAGTCGTACGCTTCGACCCCTGTCCACAACATTTTCAACTCTCCGATCAATGGTTTCAACATCACGTTGAGACGTGACCCATGATGATCTTGCCCAGGTACAATGAGGCTAAGAAAAATAAACTCATTCTTCATGCAAAAAAACCAGTTGAAGATTGTACGGAATGACAAAGATGGGCCAATAGGAGTATGATGCAGCATTTGTGCTGAACGGCGTGAACCCATCTGTCGCCAACCCGATGCGAATATTTCTCGCTTCACGAGCGAATTCTGGGTCGAACCGGTCCATCGCCTTCCGTGCCTCACCTTCGGACAGGTGCGTCATGACTCCATTGTTCTCACGCTCACCTTCTTCATGCCATCTCATGTGTTTGGCTGTTTTTTTTTGAAAGGAACAACCGCTTCAACCTCGGTGTCACAGGTAAGTAACGAAGCTGTTTACGTGCGACTTCTGTCGTCACAGTATTACCATCATTATTAACAACTTTGACAAACCTCGGTTTACCACATTCCAAACATTTGTTCTGATTGGCATGCTCTCTCCAAAAAAGCATGCAGTTCTCCAGACACACATCAATCTTCTCGTGCTTCATACCGAGATCGGAAAGAATTTTCTTCGAGCTGTACATATCCTTAAGCACTTTGTTGGGTTGTGGAAGGGCATATTTGAACAGATCGATGAGCATGTTGTAACCATTGTTAGAAAATAAGAACTTAGACTTAATTGCCATAAGTCTAGTCACAAAATTGAGGATTGACATTTTAGTGTGTCCATTCAGTGCCTCTTCTGAATCTTTGAGGCGTTAGAAGAACCCTTGAACCTGTGTTGTTTGAGGATCTTCTGTAAGCTCTGGTCATATAGCTTCCACCATCTCATCCATCATATCAACCTTTGTGGCATCATCATTGTCTGCTTCCACTTCTTGTACAGCTTGAGAAACTGTCTCGCCGTGGAAGTTCCACAACTCATAATGTGACACGTAACGTTTCGACACAAGTGCATCGTAAGTTCCACTTTGTCCAAAAACGTTCCATTTCGGCATTTCATACATGGGCACCGCGCCTTATCGCTATTTGACAACGAAAAAGCTCGTTCCACAAAAGCTTCTGTCTTGGCATACCACTCATCTGAGTGACCACCAGTCCTGCTCTTCCAACCAGTGAACATCCAACTATGATCTTTGCCCATGTTTGACTCTGCAATTAATAGCCAGACAAATTACCGTTAGTTTCTCATTAATTTATGCATGATAGAGGAAATAATGAGAGAAACAGTGAACTGGGTCCATGCGAGTTCGAAGCCCGACACGGGCTTGACCTCAGACCCAACTCGGCCACCCTCGGCTCCCTCGCCTCGTATTGAATCTATGAGGATGCGAGGCGAGACAACAAAACTGTTGGCGAAGAAGCTGTGGAGGAGGCCACGACTTCAATGGTCTACACGGCATGATCACAATTATCACGCTACATATATACCAAGGCTCGGCCAGGCTTCGGGCTGGCATGACACGCTCGGCCCGCGAACGGGCCTAGCATGGTCAGACAGGGGAATATGGGATCTGTCGTGCTTGGCTTTGGCTTATGGCCCGTCGTGCCGGCCCGGCCCGGCACGGCAAATTTTTGGGCCACGCTGGGCATAAGTTTTTCATGCACGAGACTGGCCGGGCTCGGGCCGGGCCGGCCCGGCACAGCCCACTGGCAATCTATAGCGACGACAGAACCTAAGTGCCCCCACAGCCGGCCGCCCCCGACGCCGCCCTCGACATAAACCAATTAAGCATAATCTACACTACACTAATTAAGCATAATCTACACTAAGAAAATTAAGCACAATTAAACAACTTAACCACTTAACCATAATTAAATAAAAATAATATAAATTAAGCAAATTAACTAATTAATCATAATTAAATTAACAATTAAGCAATTTAAGCATAATTTAAACAATTCAATTCAATTTCAAAATGGAACAATTCAATTCAAATCAAATTTAAACGTAGAATTTCAATTAAATTCAAATTTCAATGTGGAGGGGGTGGGGGTCTGTGGAGGGGGTGGGGGGGTCTGTTCTGCTGGGGAGGGGGTGGGGGGGGGGGTCTGTGGAGGGGAGGGGGTTGGGGTGGTCTGTGTAGGGGAGGGGGGCCGGGGAGGGGAGGGGGAGGTAGGGTGGCCGTCGGCCAGGGAGGGTAGGAGGAGGGGTGCCGGAGAGGGGAGTTGGAGGGGGATGGGGAGGGGGCTGGGGAGGGGAGGGGGAGGCGGGGCGACGCTCGGCTGTTTAGGGGAGGTGGAGGGGGAGGGGAGGGAGGGCCGGACGGCGGCGATCGGGGAGGGAGGGTGGGGCCGCGCCAGCTATGGGAGGCGGTGGGGGAGCCGGGCCGGCGGTCGACAGGGAGGGGAGGGGAGGAGAGGGGAGGATACCTGGTGGCAGTGGCGGCGGCGTCGAGGGGATTAATGACTGCTCCTCAGCCACTGCCATGCACAGACGACGAGGCCAATTCTCCCCCTGCACACTGCGCCTGCGGTCTGTAGCAGGTGAATCAGCATTGAAAGTCGTGTCATTCCCAGCCATATTATTCCATGCATATATTTTATCATTTTCAACCGGATTTTCTTCATGATTGTCACCAAAAACTTCAACAGAATTTCCTTCAGAAGTAAAAGTATCAATACAATGGTTAGTCACAGTAGTAAATTGAATTGCCATATGTTGATCATCACTATTTTCTCCTCCGTGTCTTGGACACTTTATGGCAATAAGAATATTTTCTTTCTATGAATATTGCCGGCGTTTGGATGGAGAGCTTTGAAATGAAATGAATCTTCATCAAAAACAACATCTCTAGAAATATACACCCTTCCGGATTTAATCTAAAGGCATTTGACACCTTTATATTTAGCACTCTAGCCAAGGAATACACACTTGGTGGATCTAAATGCAAGTTTGGAAGAGTTGTATGGTCTAAGATTAGGCCAATATGCACAACCGAAGACACGCAAGGAAGAATATGAGAGTTTTATGGCAAGAAGACCCTCAAAAGGAGTAATGAAACCTATAGTCTTGATAGGCAGAATGTTTTTCAAATAGGTTGCAGTGAGAAATGCCTCATCCCAAAAGTTTAAGGGCATGACTGCATTTGATAGAAGTGTTAGACCACACTCAACTATGTGTCGGTGTTTTCTTTCCGCAGACCCGTTTTGTTGATGTGCATGAGGGCATGAAACTCTATGAGTAATTTCTTTCTTTTGTAGAATCGGATTAAGCTTTTCATACTCTCCACCCAATCAGATTGAAAATCTAGAATTTTCTTCCCATGTTGTCTGTCAACGAGTGCTTGGAAGTCATTAAAAACTTCAAACACATCCGACTTTTTCTTGATAAGATAAGTCCAGGTATATTTGCTATAATCATCGAGAAAACTTACATTGTATTCAAATTTTCCTACGGACAAGGGATCTCTCCCCCACACATCCGAATAGATCAATTGAAGTGCTGCACTAGATACTCTCGTGGACAAGGAATATGGAAGTTGATGACTCTTACCACATTGACAGGAGTCACGAACAAACTCAATGCTTGGTTTCTCTAGAGGAACAATATTATTCTTACTCAACACTCTATGGACTATGGGAAGAGCTAGATGCCCAAGACGATTATGCAATCTCATTAATGAAACTCTGATAGCACTAAAGGTATTTTTATTTTCCTTCCAAGCTTGGAGTAGAAAGTGATAAAGGCTTCTGCTACATCTGCTGTGGTAGAGGGTTTTCTTGGAAACCTGATCCCTAATCAAGAAGAACCAAGGTTGAAATTCAATAAAAGTGTAATTATCAAGAGTAAAACGATGTGTGGAAAGGAGATTTTTCGATGCAATGGGCACATGAAGGATGTTATCAAGTCTGAAACTCTTATGGGGAGAATTAACAAGTGAATTACCAACATGGCAAATTTCCATACCTGTGCCATTTGCATTTCGGACTCGACCTTGCCCTTGATATTTTTCTCTCATTGTTATTTTCTCTAAATCACATGTGATATGGTCAGTTGCACCACTATCCATATACCAATTAGTGACAATTCCATATGTTGAATGACAGGCCGAGACAACAAATCTCTCTTCAGGTTCATAATCTTCTTCGAATCTATGCCAACATTTTGAGGCAACATGACCTTGTTTGTGACATATCTGGCACATGGGCTTGCTTCTTTTTGCACAAGCATTGTGTGCTCCACATCGACCATTGTTGACTTTCCTTACGCCACAAATAAAAATCCGCAGGCGCACAAAAACTATCAATGTAGCATTTCCCCTTAAAAGAGTATTCCAAGGGTGTCATTTATATTTTCCCAAAGGAAGGCTAGGTGCAAGCATAGCAATCATTAAATGGAGGGGATAGGTTGGTCTAAGCGCGGTTCTCATAAAAATGGGTAATAAATAGGTGAGGCAGTGTGACACACATAAGAGCATTCTATCCTAAGGGAGATAAATGGGTCAAGAGGGATTAGACCAAGAGTTAGGTAGATACTCCTACTATGCATCTATAATACATATACATAGCCTAGGTTGGATACTAATGATCATGTCAATGGTGAACTCTCATGCTAAGTTGTTCAACACATCGCATAAAGGTTTACCCCTAACAATACTAGGACGACTCCCACAAAAAGCACGTGGCATAGCCGAACGTGGAGGATTACAAGGATCGATAGAGCTATCACCAACTACTGCCTAACTCTTCAATCTGTGGTTTACGAGGATTCTGCCCTGTTGCAACGATTGTACTACAATGAATACTAAATCATTGTACTAAGCTTGGTCTTTTGCCACGATTCACTAGTTCGTAGCATTATCATCTATCGCCATGGAATACGATCATTGCATTAGGATCTGTTGCCAAGATTCACTTGTTTGTGGCATTACGATCTATCACCATGAATCTGTTGCCACGATTCACTAGTTCGGGGCATTAGCATCTATCACCATAGAACAAGATCGTTGCATTAGGATATGTTGCCACGATGCACTAGTTCGTGGCGTTAACATCTATCGCCATGGAACACGATCGTTGAATTAGGATCTATTGCCATGATTTACTAGTTCGTGGAATTAGAATCTATCGCCACAGAACACAATCGTTGAAATAGGATCTGATGCCACAAATTATTGGTTCGTAGAGTTAGGATCTATCGCTATGGAACACGATCATTGCATTAGAATCTGATGTCACAAATTACCTTTTTGCCACGTTAGGATCTATCACCATAGAACATAGCTATTGCATAAGGAACTTTTGGCAGAAATTACCAGTCCATGGTGTTAGGTTTTATCGCCACGGAATAGAATCGTTGCATTAGGAACTTTTGCCACGAATTACCAGTTCATGGCGTTAGGATCTATCACCACGGAATACAATCGTTGCATTGGGAACTTTTGCCACGATTCACTAATCTGTGGCATTAAGATCTATCGTCACGAAACACAATCATTGCATTAGGAACTTTTGCCACGATTCACCAGTTTGTATTGTTAGGATATATCGCCACAAAAAAATTGTTGTATTAGGAACTTTTTCCACGAATTACTAGTTCATAACGTTAGGATCTATCGACATGAAACATAATCGTTGCATTAGGAACCTTTGCCATGATTCACCAGTTCGTGGCGTTAGCATATATCGCCACGGAATAGAATTGTTGCATTAGGAACTTTTGCCATGAATTACCAGTTCGTGGCATTAGGATCTATTGCCATGGAATAAGATCGTTGCATTGGGAAAGTTTTCCACGATTCACCAGTTCTTGGCGCTAGGATCTATCGTCACGAAACACAATCGTTGCATTATGAACTTTCGCCACGATTCACCAGTTTGTGGTGTTAGGATCTATCGCCACGGAACACAATCGTTGCATTATGAACTTTTTCCATGATTCACCAGTTAATGGTGTTAGGATCTATCGTCACGGAACACAATCAGTTCATTATGAACTATTCCCACGATTCACCAGTTCGGGGCGTTAGGATCTATCTCCACAGAGCACAATCATTGCATTAGGATATGTTGCCTCGATTCAATAGTTTGTGGCGTTAGGATCTATTGTCATGGAACACAATCGTTGGCCTCACAGTATATTACAAAATGTTGGCCACTATGTGAACGAATGAATGTGTGGTGTGTTCATCGTGTTCCTCGGGAATCATAAGGATGAATTTGTTTATTTTCTGGAAAAGTGAATGATTCAGTTATCAAGTGAATGTGCTCTAAGTTCAGTGATGTGTGATATCAACAGTGAACCAAAGCAAAATATAGAAAATCACGAATCTAAAAGGAGACATCGTGGGGGGGTACCCGCTTTTCATATAAGAAACACATGCACTTTGTTGCTAATTAAGCGTGTCTCCATTTTGCTTGTACAGTCGTGGAATTAGGATCTGTTGCCACGATTGTACTAGTTCATGGCCTTAGGATCTATAGCAACAGAACACACTCGTTGCATTAGGATCTATTGCTACCTATCGTTGCTACTTGTTATGTTTTCCTGTTAGTACGATATACTACTTTACAGACCGCTTTGTAGGCCCCGTTGCGGCTGATCTCCTGGCGCCTCCAGTGTCTAAAGTATCATACATGCCACTTTAAAGGCCACCGGCGGTGTGGAGGGTCGTTCATTAACAGAGAATATAGATAGAACAGATAGTTCACTACACAATAGATAGAAAACAAAATAACAGATGGAACAGACGAACAACATTTAGTTCATTATCATAAAACATTACTCCCTGCTTCCTATATTACTTTGCATTAGAACAAGTTTTTTAGTTCATATTTGAACTTGAAAACTTGTCCTAATTATTAATGACAAGTAATTTGGGAAGGCGGAAGTACAGAACAAGAAAAACAATATCACAAAACAATAAAAAATAAAACATCAAAAAAACAAGAAGAGAAAAACATCGCGATTGGATTAATCTTTGTCAAAAGATTTCCTGTTTTAAAGTTGGGTTCAACTAGAATGTAATCTGATGTTTGGTGCAATCGTGCAATCGATCATCTTCAACCGTTGGTTCGATCTACATTACGGCCGTTGAATCTTTTTATTTAACCCCCTCCACCAGGTGGAGGGGTGGTGGTGTTGGAAGGGGTTAAATGAAAAGATGTAATAACTGTAAGATGTAGATCCAACGGATGAAAATCTTTGATTACATGATTGTACCAAAACTTCAATTGCATATAGGGCTGTCAACGAGTCGAACTTGAGCGAGCTTGTCTTTCTAAGCTTGAGTTTGATAAAACACCAAGTCGATATTGAGTCGAGACAAGAACTCATGTAATATAATAGAATCTAGAAAATTTAGGTTCACAACTAATTAATGCAGTTGGAAGGTGGATAATCTTGCAAATTATTTGTTTCTATCATATATAAAAATTGTGGCCCATTAAAATTTTTTAATAGAAGTATATAGTGTAGTTAATCATACTTACATATCATAGATGACAACAATAAATGAGCTTACTCGAGCTTTTCGAGCTTGAGCTCATCAAGCTCGGAAGCTCAAGCTTGGCTCGTTTGGAATTGGCACAACACTCAACTTCATCCTCAAACTTCCAATCAAAACTCAGTTTGGTCCTTGACCTTTCAAATGAGTCAATTATTTAGTCTGTCAACTTCACACAACCGTTTTCATTCATCGTTAGTCTGAGTTGGTCATTTACATTGGCATGCCACAAGCTATTATGCCATGTACATCATCTACCCCAGCCACCTCACATAGAAAAAGATAATAACTTTTTATAATCTTAAAAAATAACTAGCTAATTAATTGGGGTGGATTTAGTAGTTGCATGGGATATACATATTTCTCCTCTGTGTGTTTTTGCAAAACTATCAAGTGATATATCCTATGTGCATATTACATATGTAAAAATATTGTAAAATATAAAACTTTTAAGCATAGGGGAGAGCAAATAGGGAGGATGAGCAAACTTTTAAGCCTAGGGAATAAAATATAAAACGAAACTACACGGCTGGCCGGGTAACGCATGGTTCGGGTGTGCCGGTGCACCATAACCCCCGTCGTGCGTCCCATGTCAACTCTATTTTTAGGTTTGGTCAAATATGTATTTGACCAATGACTTATGTAATTTTGATCTGTTTTAACAATACAAGAATTATACTTTTAGATTCACCATGGAAAATATTTCCATAATATACAATCCACATGTTATTGCAGTTGATAAATTCCATATAAATCATTGATCAAAGTTAAGTTTGACCAAAACTAGAAATAGAGTTGAGTTGGGGCGGAGGAAGTATTATATGTTGCCATTTGCCGCTTAAGGTTCGGTCCTTGAAGCCGTAGCCATTTGTACAGGTGGCTGATACGACTGGGCGCGTCGTGCTTACGTGTGCGCCAGTTACTAAGGCACCTTAAACGTGCGCAGCGCATGCACATATTTGAATTCAATTGGAACCGGTCCGCGTCCCATCACCACTACTACGCGTCAATAGACAAACAGCCAGGCTGCTACTACGTTATAAGATCACCTAGGCACAGAATCGTCTTCTCTGCACAACCACTCTTCCTTTCTTCCCAAAACCGCGCCAAGAACACCATGGCTGACAAGAAAACACCACTGCCAAGCCCGCCGAAGGACGCCAAGGGGAAGCGTCCCCGACCAGACTCCCCCTGGACACGAAGTGGGCTCTCCGAAAGATGGCGCGCGGTGTATTTGATAATACATCATGCTGCATGCGTCGCCACTGGCTTGGTCCACCATGGGATACTACGTCTTCGGCATGACGCACTTTGTCAATTGCCTCGACGTCCTCTAGGACACGCTGGCGATAGTGCTTGGCGTTGCTGGCCACGACAACCTAGTGGCGGCGATGTCCAGGAAACTGTTCTTCTGGTATCCACCGTGGGAGGAGCCCCCACCCTGCCAGGAGCCCAGGAAGGAGGAGGAGGAGGAGGAGGAGAAGGAGAAGGAGGTGGAGGTGGATGAGAAGTAGTTTTTTTTCTTGTTCTTAGCTGTAATGTTTTTCTTTTCTTATTTCTAGTTTGTGTTTTTCTTTTTTCATGTTTGTAATATATCGTCTCAAGGTAATGAACATTATTTGCTGTTCATTGGTGCACAAAAATAGTTCATCAAATGCTGATGTTCTAACAATAAACTAGTGGACTATTTATCTCTTTTATTTTTTTAGAATGGAATATATTTCCACTTCCAACTCTACTGAGCTTGAGATCCAACAAGTGACTTCCATCTAGTTCATCTAACAACACCGGGGAGAACCTTCCCCCTCACCCTATGCCCACTCTCTATGTTGAAACCCAACACAGATCCAACATAATGAGCAATCAAATAGCAAAGTACGTAGTAAATCACAAAAGATGCTAGAATAGTTTCTAGAGTATCAAATTTAGCCCAGATTAAATGCTCGTGGGCGTCATTGCAAAAGAAGGAAGACAAAAAAGACATGATTTCGATGGCTTGCAAAGATAGAAGTGAGGGTCATCGAAGTTTTTGCCTGATTTGGATTGAGTTTTGGTTACAGACTTCCATTACTAATAATTGTATCGGGTGTTATCAGTTTTTTGTTGTTGATCTTCACAATGTTATCAGTTTGGCCGTACTATCTACTGAGGGAAATGTCAGTTTAATTATTTCCATTATCTAAAACAACTTTAGCCCAGAGTAACAAAGTGCCGTCCATCGAGCGTCGTCCTCACTCTCGTCGTGAATGTTTGACATGAAGAATGTTCCCTCGAGGGTTCGAGGATAAATTACCATCTAAGAACAGCTCACTACGTATGCGGTTCATCAAATTAATCACATGCCTTGCACACTACAATATAATTTCCTACCATGTTGTACTCGTCCTTTCGAAGAAACGACAGCCGTAGACGCTAGCCGCTACATGTTCAGATCTTAGGAACAAATGAACACACTTGTGAAAACACGTATGCCACATCCGATCATCAATGTCATCATATTAACATGATCCTCAACAAGGGGAGCAACGTCTCTCCACGACGTTCTGCCTGGTGTTGCACACACGGCTCTCACCTCACGACGGCCAGGTACCCTGATCCAAACAACTTCAAAAAAAGGAGGGCTAGAAGATTGCCGGAAAAATAATACTTATAAGAAAAATGGAAGAAGAAAAAGGATGGCGCGCGTTTCGATACATGAACCATGAGACTGCTGACTTCCATCTTCATTGGCCAACTCCCGATTCCGCTGATCTCTCTAGCATTCACACTAGCTACTCTCTGGTGGCTGAACCCAGGGTATGCCGTGGCCCATTTGGCATACCCAGTGGGTGCGCCCTTGAGAAAATTTGTTGTTGTTGTACGTGGTGTTTGGTTAGACAATGCAACTTGTGGTCATACCGATAAGAGTTAAAATATAGAAAGAGTATATCAGATTAAAAAATCTTCATTACTTTCATTACTTGGGGCTCGTACCTGTCAAATTCGGAAGTCCTTTGCTCATATTGTAACTGCATTAGTTATATTTCCACGCCCATTTCCAAAATCCAAACTAAAGGTGTATACGAAGGTTTGCACGAGAGAGAAGTTGTGCTGCGCTGCGCTGTCGCAGACGGCAACAGTAGGGACGACAAGGAGCAAGGACCCAATGGCGGGGACTCAGGTGTACAATGTGACGTTCGAGGAAGACATGATCACCACCACCGTGATGTCCTCCGGCGAGGTAGTGGAGGACTGGCTCGATGAGGTCCTCTTCGTCCACCCTTGGCGCCTTCACAAGCTCGTCGTCGGGCTCGACGTCGCGTGGCGCCGCAGCTACTCCGCTGACCAGAACCCTGTCGCCATTCTGCAGCTCTGTGTCGGTCGCCGATGCCTCATCCTCCAGGTCATCCTCGCTGACTACTTTCTCGGCGGCCTGGAAGATTTCCTCGATGATTCCGACTACCGCTTCGTCGTAGTGGGCGTGGAGTGTGACACTGAGAGACTTTGGAAGGACTGGCAGATGAAGGTGGCAAAAATGGTGGACCTGGCCGAGCTCACGGCGGAGGAGATGGATCAACCGAGCCTACACCGCACGGGGCTGAAGGACATCACAAGCGCCGTGATGGGCGCCGACATGGAGAAACCTTACCAGGTGAGGATGAGAAACTGGGACGCGTACAATCACTCTGGCGAGCAGATCAACTATGAGTGCATCGATGCCTTTATCTCATTCGAGGTCGGCTGCAAGATGCGCTTCGGCCACTACTGATCTAACCACCGAGTTTGTGGATCGGCTGTCGTCGATCATCCTGGCATGGAATTCGCAGGTGCAGCGCTCAAGTTCTAGCTTTTCTGCTTGTGCGCCCAATCTCTCATAAAATTATTTTTTCCTGAGGAAACACTATATCTTGGGTTCATAACAGATGTGTGCCCCACCGTTGTTGGTCCACATGTCAACTGCAGTAATAACTGCAGGGCAGAAGATTTCATCGCCACTGTCTTGGCATTTAATATAATACTTTATTAGTTTATGTGATGATTGTTCAAAAAAAAAGAATAGTTTTTGTGATGGAAGAATTAGCTGGATTCTTTTGTCATGTTTCTGATATTTGAGAAAATTTTAGACAACAAATCATTAGAAGGTAATAATTATTGTCATTAGTCACTTATTTTGGAATTAATTATTAACCGTTAACTTTATAGGTTAAGCAATTACAAATTAACATAGTCCTTACAATTACCGAATTACAACTACTAGCTCCCTCCATTCCAAATTACTTGTCAATCTTTTTAGTTCAAAAATGAACTAATTAATTAAAGAGTGACAAGTAATTTAACAGATTGAGGGAGTACATATTCATAATTTCGAATAAGTAAAAACTTACTTCATCCTTCTTACGGCCGGTCAGATGGCGGCGGCACCGCCTCTGCGAGCTTCGAGCGCTGCCGCCCGAGCTCCACGCCACCGTGCACCACCGTGCCCCCACCCGCGTCCGTCTCGTCATCGCCTTGGTGGGCATGGTGCCATCTCGGTGCAGTGCCTTTGTGCTCCGTGCTGCCATTGTCGGTTAGATCAGCAGCGCAGGCCGAGGCGAGGGCTTTTAAAAAATGTATGTTATTTCACAAGCATCATGGTCTTTCAGATGCATGTTAGTTTTCCATGCATGCTACGCCCCAAACATGATCAATGAGTCTCAAACATGACGATCTCTCAACAAAAAGAGAAAACACGTAACGTCATCAAACATGATCGAGGTCTTTCACATGGATGTTAGACGCACATATGCATGCTACGCCCCAAACATGTATGCCAATAATAGAATATTTCCTACCAAGTATATATATTTCTATATTTATCATATTCTCGACCACGCATGTGTATGCTGTCAACCTATATGGCAGTTTATCTATCACACTAATGAAGAATATTATCCTGTCACCAATAGAGATAACAAATTCGACACAAGGATGTTCCCTCGATGGTATGAGGATAGAATGTGGACTACCATTGTCTAATAAGCACACAGCTCTCACTATGTACGTGGTTCATCAAATTAATCAATCCCATGTTGCCATTATGTATTGTTGTACTCGTCTTTTGATGATACGATAGCCGTAGGCTCTAGCCGCTACGTGTTCTGATTTTAGGACCAAATGAACACACTTGTGAAAACAAGTACACCACATCTGATCCTCAACATCATCAAATTAACCTGATCCTCAACAAGGGGGCACAAAAATCCTCAACACGTAATCAAACATGCTTGATCCCGAGTCTCTTTCACATGCATTATATTCATGTCCAACATCATATATGATCACGACAATTATCATCGGTTCGATATGGACTCTCGGTCGGCAACAATCGGATCCTTGAAAAAAAATATGGACTCTCGGTCGATTGCCACACGCGTTCACGTCGATCTTCCGCACCTCGTTGAAATCGTTTGCAAGAAATGTTACGAACATTGCAGGACGGACCTACAAAGTATGTCAGGTGGGCCATTGCATAACCCGGGCCCTTTGCGTGTCAAATTAAAAAATTGGACGATGGGATGTGCCGAGCCATTTCGAAAGGAGGCAAACCGCGGTTTGGAGTAACTCTATTAATTCAAAAGCACAGTTCTCAAGCTGTCCGATCATCTCAATTCACGCGCTTAGACGATGACCCGCTATA
Organism: Tuctoria greenei; assembly: GCA_036927565.1. NCBI lineage: Eukaryota > Viridiplantae > Streptophyta > Magnoliopsida > Poales > Poaceae > Tuctoria > Tuctoria greenei. Next base: position 57,255,281 of record JAYESD010000007.1, read on the forward strand.
AAGGCATGCCGTCCACTTCTTCTCCGTCACACTAGCATGGACTCTACCGGCTACTACATCTTCAGGTTAGGCTTTGTGGCAGCTCGTCTCAACTGCCTCTACGAGACGATTGGTGAGGAGGCTGGGGAGGAGTTTCACGAGCAACTGGTGAATGCTGTTGGCCGGAAGTTCGATCTAGTGTTGGAGGATGTGCCGCCGGAGGTTGCAGCGGAGGTGTAGGCGTCGCCGGCGGATGTGGAGGCGGCGACGGAGGGGGTGGACAAGTCCTCCTCCGGGTAGAGTAGGATTAGTAGTAGTTTTTTCTTTTGTTTTCTATGTGTTTTTTTCTTGTTTGTAATATTTGTTTTGTTTTTATGTTAATGAAAAATGTCTTTTATGTTCATGAACAATGTGTCCTACAGTACATGCATTAACGAAAAACTCCTCCTTTTATCGAAAAACATCGCATATGAAAAATTAACACATTAGTATTATTATATCTATTAAATATTAAACACATTTGGACGTAGTATTATATTTCAAAAAGTTAAGAAAATAAAAGCTAGACCGTGTAACTGTACATCGCAGACGGATGATACAAATACTAATTAATTTTATTTCTTTTCTCTTTAACAGCTGTCATCGTTCCCCCTCCACCCCCCTCCCCGGCATTGCCCTAGGCGGTAGCCCCTCACCCCCTAGGCCCAGAGCAAGGCCTGCCTTTAAAACCACCCGCAGTGGTTTACGGTAAATCTTATTGTGCTGTAAATATAGAGTAGATTACTGGAAGTATAGAGATGGCCGAGTGTAATGCTGGATGTATAGAGGATATACTGGAAGGATAGAGGGATAGAGACATATAGTAAGTTTTAGAGGAAACCTCTGAGCATGGTGTTATCTTTTAACCCTTTGGTGCGGTAATCGAATTCTCTGTGGCAGAGCCGCACAACCGTCTCTGTGCGACCCTGCCCAGATGGTTGCAACGTACGTTCATGCTCCGAATCTTATAGCCAAGCAGCCAAGAGCGCACTGCACGGTTCTCGCGACTGTGCCACCCTGCACTGATGATTGCCACGTATGCCAACACACAAAATCTTGCAGCGTGCACGGGCACACGAACTCCACGTCCGAAATTTTCTCAGTGATCCGAATAACTCGGCACTCGGCGTGCACGATCCATGATCATGCACACAAGCACGATGCGGCCAAAAAGATCTGTGTTTGGTTGCTTGTGTTGGATTGGATTGACTTGGATTAATTGGATGGTCTAGTCATGTGTTATTTGTTTCGCGGTCAGACGGACAGGGTGATCCCTATTCTAGGAATACAAAATATTCCTTGCAGATGCCGGATGAGATGGTCCAGGATATTTGGTTGGACGTGAGTCCATCCACCTTATTTAATAATGCTTCTTAGTAATGTAATTAGTGATAATTATCTTGTTTATTTTTGATTAATAATTACTATTATGATATTAACATTAATATTTGCTAGTAATATGATAATTAATATATAAATAATTAATATTATGAAAGTATCAACTTAAATGATTCAATAATCCACCCAAGTTTCATCCAACCTATCAAACAAAAAATTAGATCGTCCAGTCCATCCAACCAAACATTAACTTGGATCATCTGATACATAAAGAAATGGATGATCCTATATCCAATCCAACTTCGACGTCAAACAAAACGCAATTGATGACTGAGCACTTTGTGAGATGTCACTAGAGTGTACGCACATACACGGCCTCAACACTGGGTTTAGAGTGCATTGTGGAATAACCACATGACCCGACCAACCACTCACATAATTAGCATACACCTGCAAGAGCAACTACCTGGCCACATCCTTCGCGTACGAACGGCAACGCCGACCAATTTATACTTTGTACTACGTACATAGAATTTTCCTTGTCCATGAGCCAAACAATCTCTTCTGATGCAGCAACTAATAATCAGCACGTGATCAACGAGCCTCAAACTATATATATATAATTAATATTATGAAAGTATCAACTTAGATGATTCAATAATCCACCCAGTTTCATCCAACCTATCAAACAAAAATTAGATCGTCTAGTCCATCCAACCAAACATTAACTTGGATCATCTAATACATAAAGAAATGGATGAACCTATATCCAATCCAACTTCGACGTCAAACAAAACACAATTGATGACTGAGCACTTTGTGAGATGTCACTAGAGTGTACACGGCCTCAACACTGGGTTTAGGGTGCATTGTGGAATAACCACATGACCCGATCAAACACTCACATAATTAGCATACACCTACAAGAGCAACTTCCTGGCCACAACCTTCGCGTACGAACGGCAACGCCGACCAATTTATACTTTGTACTACGTACATAGAATTTTCCTTGTCCATGAGCCAAACAAGCTCTTCTGATGCAGCAACTAATAATCAACACGTGATCACCGGGCCTCAAACTATATATATATATATATATATATATATATATATATATATATATATATATATATATATATATATATATATATATATATATATATATATATGCATGTGTGATGATCTTTTAACAAAAAGATAAAACACGTAATGTTGTCATTACGTTTGGTTGATCATATGCGCGTGTGATGATCTTTTTAACAAAAAGACAACATGTTATAGTTGATCATATGTTTGGGCGTAGCATATATATATATATATATATATATATATATATATATATATATGTATATGTATATATATATATATGTATGTATATATATATATATGTATATGTATATATATATATGTATATATATATATATATGTGTGACAATCTTTCAACAAAATTAGAAAACACCTAACGTCATCAAACATGCATGATCGAGGTCTTTTGCGTGTCAAACTGAAAAACATGAACGAGGGTTTGTGGTATATATATGTGTTAATGAATGTATATGTGGTACAGTTTGTTCATTGTGTTCCTCAGGAATGACAATTCATAAGAAAGGATTTGATTATTTTTTGGACAATTCATAAGGGGGAGGAGGAGGATTTAGGTTTTCTTTTGATTTTTTCTTTTCTTGTGTCTTGTAATTTTTTTCTTGTGATATGTGACGATCTTTCAACTATATATGACGATCTTTCAACAAAGAGAGAAAACACATAACGTCATGAAACATGATCGAGGTCTTTTGCGTGACAAACTGAAAAAACTGGAACTTTGTATACGTAGGGCCGGTGGGCCCTTTGCGTGTCAAACTTAAAAATTGGACTGAAAAACTGAAACACCGCGGGACGGACCTACAAAGTATGCCAGGTGGGGCATTGCATACCCTGGACCCTTTGCGTGTCGAATTAAAAAACTACCTATAAAGTCGAGATGGGACGCGTCGAGCCATTGCGATAACCTAGAGGAGACAATCTGCGGTTTGGATTAACTCTGACCCACCCACTGATTCGAAAGCACAGTTTTCGAAGTGTCCAACCATCTCCATTATCGCGCTTAGACAATTTCCCACTATAGAGGCACACTGTCTTCTTGTGTCTCTGCTGCACCACTCCATTGATTGTAGCCTCCAAACTTCGCCTCTTGCTTCTCCGCCGCACCATCCCCGACCACCTCTTGCTCTTTCTTCGCACCCCCATCACCACACAAATGGGTAGCCCCACATTGAAGCGCTACAGGCAGTCGACGTCCTTCGAACCTCCTTCTTCTCTGTTTATGTCGCAGCCAATGCCGGTGGAACTGGAGGCAGTGCCCGCACCTCCTCTGCCCTCGGCGCCCGCACCTCCTCACCCCGTTTGTGTTCAGGAGATTGTCCTCCTCCTTGAACACCATTTCAATGAGCTCGATCGGCTCCTGAAGGACACCATCGAGCACCTTTCCACCCCTGTCGAACGCGCGAAAGAGCTCGACAAAACATCGTGGGATGTATTTTCTGATACATCTCGCTCTTCTGACAATCTAGGTCTTGGGAAACTTCTCTTCTGCACTAGCATGGACACCGCCAGCCACTACTTCTTCGGGTTAGGGAGGTGGCTGAGGTGGAGGGCCGCCAACATCTTCTGTAGACTGTCACCCGGAAGCTTCAGGCTCAATTGTCGGAGGAGGCGGCAGCAGCGGCGATAGCGGAGGAGGCGACTCTGAGTAAAGTAATATTTGTAGTTTTTTTTGGTTTTCTATGTGCTTTCGTAGTTCTTGTTTGTAATATATTTGTTGTTTTTATGTTAATGAGAAATGTTTTTTTTTTGTTCATGAACAATGCGTCCTATGCAGTATCAAAAAACAACTCCTTTTGAATAAGGGGCGAGATAACTATTGTTCAATGTCTAGCCAAGAATTCATTGTGTTGCGACAATCAACGGCTCTTGGTTGAAACTCCATTGAGATCGTGGTTGAGGCTGCGTTTCTCCTCTTTTGTGTTCTTTCACTCAATTTTTTCATTTGTAGTCGGCGCAGTGAAAATGTAGTTTTAGTAGTAGTATATACTACATGTTATCATTTCATTGTGATTAATGTGACATAATGTTGATTATTTGCCATTGTCCTCCGTGGACTCTGGTGTTCTGTATTTGCATATCGTTTGCATTAGCATTTATACATTTGGCGGTTCATATTTTTGTTTGTATATTTTTGAAATGTCCCACTAGCTAGGAGATGACTGCTTTTAGATTTTGATCTCCATGCATGGCAACAAAGATGAAGTGGAACTAGTGGTCGCACGGCGAGCAAGCAGCTAGGCAATACTATAATAAAGAAGCGAGCAAGTTGTACTATGAAGTCTACCCCTCTAGCTAAAGGCACCATGTGCAGGAATCGACGCGACATGATATGTAATTAATCACAATTGAATGCGTGCACAAGGCCACGGCTAACGTCAAAATCTCCATGCCTGCGAAAAATTTCTAGCGCCTCCAATCTCAGTCCCACCTATTGTAACCCTGTTTCAGCCACAATGAGTGTCAATGGAAACACTGGCCTCCGTTCCCGACACACCACAGCCTCGCCCTTCCGGTGATCTTAGTACTCCAATTGTGTTGTCTCTCTGTCCTGTGTTCCAAACTTGTATTCCTAATAAATGCCCGTGTTTTCATTTCCCACAGTTTCTACAATTATTTTCCCCATGGATCTCACAGTGACGCATCTAGGCTCTTCGTGGTGGTGACTCCTAGGTACAACGCCGTGCGACCAAGTTTGACGGGCTCTACCGAACTTCTTCGTCGCCCACACCTCCCTGTGAAATCGCATCCCGGACTCTAGTTTTGTGCTAGGTATGTTCTACATGATCCATGCTGATATACAAAGATTAAATAAATTAACAAAGAAGAAATGTTGTCTTCTGTTTCACGAATTTAGTTTTATATATGTATATATATATACATACATATATATATATATATATATATATATATATATATATATATACTACATCTGTCCCAAATTAAATGTCGCTCCGACAGCTTATTACGGTAGTGTATTTCTAGTTCATTTCCTGTCCAGGAACGACAAATATTAAAAAGTGGAGGAAGTATGTAATTTCTGGATTTAGAAGAAAATGACGCATGGGTTATCTAATCAACCACTCCAAATGTTGTACTCTCATTCCTGTTTTACAAATTTGTATTCCTAAGATTTTCAGTTCCTACGATTTTACACTTTTTTCTTTCTTGTGGCTTTCTCGGATCGTACGTTTTTTCTATTCCTTCATTTCTAGTTCCTCCGTTCCAAACAAACACTACAGTTTAAAGAAACCGCACCATCCGATCCAAAATCCACGTCGATCGTCTAATTTGACGTTATGACTATTATTTGGAATGACTACTTACAATGCTCTTTACATTAGGAACAAGACATCAAACTGTGATGTCGTCTAGAAGCATTCATGGTGGCCAAAAAGCACTTGGTATAACTATAAATGTGTTTACTATCAAAATTAATTTTTTTAGGAAACATTAATTCCTTTGCATGGTATGCAGAGAATATTGCAGCACATGATGTTCAGGAACCCCGAGATTGTTCACTCTCTGATACTACGATGCATGAACCAACAGCAGGTATAGATATACAAACTAGAAATACTCCTTCCGCCCCAACATAACTTTACTTTTGGAGCTTAAAAAATGTCCCGCTCCAACTCTATCTGTAGCTTCCAACTAACCATATCACACAACATTACTACCTGCCTCTCGATTGTGCCATTTGTTTTGGCAGAGCATGTTAGTTTATTACTCCATTGGCATTGAATTCAGGGCATTTTGAGAGACTACATTCTGTCCTCTAAATGTATTGATAATGGATGTATCATGGTGATTTGCATTCTTTCCTAGGCTCTACTAATTGTTTTAGCATGCCTTGCAATTCTACTTTCTTAGTCTTTATAGTTAATAGTTCTTCAGCATGTGTGATGGCGAGATTTTTTGATACCTCCACGTTGTGCTCTCTTGCCACCCGCCACTCCGGCCGGCACTGGCGCCCACGCCCTGTTGCTGGTCCTTTCAGTGTCCTCCCCGACGCGTCTCCCCCGCCCATCGCCACGTCCCATCATTCGCGTGCCATGATGACACCGCCGCCTGCAAATCTCTGGCCAGACCGAATCCTCGCTTTGTTAAGCGTTACAAGCTGGGACAATGCAGTACTACACCTGCAGTAGCCGCCACTGACAAGTGGACCCGATGTTTTATGGGCCCACATGTCAGTGGCCGCTACTGTAGGTGCAATACTGCACAGGATTTCAATCTGGCAAGTAGTCTGCCTTTTCTTTATTGCATTCGCCACCTGCTATCGATGGCGTTCATTACTCGCCCTGCAACTAATAAATATCTTCGAGACGCGCTCCAGCTGATGTCAGTTAGACCGAACCGGCAAACCCTATCTTTGTCTAGTCTAGCGTTGCTAGCTGCATGTCCGCCCCCTCGGTCTTGCCTGCTTTGCCGCTGGACTGAAAATCCTCTCCAGTAATACGAATGCAGTAGTGCCACTGACATTTGTACCTGATGGCTCATTTTATGGTATGAACAACAACAAAGAAGTCAACAATGTACTCCCCCCCCCCCCCCCCGATCAAAATAGTTGTCGTTCAGATAGTCCTAACTAGTTCATTTTTAATTCATTTGTTGGTCTAATACAGCAATTAATATAAACCAGGAGGGAGTAATATAGAACAAAATGCTGCTGGGACACAGTCCTCTCACGCTTGTATTTGCCACACTCATCCTGAAGATGGTACAAACATCAGACTTTTCTTCTTTTCACACTATTTGTACATGATACTAAAGTTGGTCCGGCGGTAATTTGCTTTAATCGTATACCGTTTGAATCAATGTAACAGAAGGAAAGAAGTTTGGAAGAAGTGTGGCTAAAGGACTTAAGGTTGCCAGAATACGCTATGCATCCCAAGTTAGTAGAACGGAGCATGTGAAGCGAGCAATTAAGTTCTGCACTAGGTTGGGTGTTGCGATTGGTATTAATCAGTGGCACTTTGTGGATGATGTGGTTATGTTTACAAAAAACATGCATCCCACAGCGTTGCAAGAAGTGGGCAGAGGTTGGCAATAGTAACAAAAGAGATATAGTACGAGTGTTGTCGCACACCCACACAAATATTTTCTTCTTGCAATCTCCATCTTGTACATTTACAACAACTTGTTATCAATGTACAGGATTCCTAGGACATGGAGGACACACTGGAGAGTGCAAGAAAAATTTTAAAAATTGTTGGTGAGGGCTACAAGGGGTGGCGCTCGACTTTGCATACCGCCTACAAGAGTTATTCTACCGATGAAGAACGTATACGAAACAAGCCTGCTGATGTACCGACGCCCGAGTGGTTGCACCTAATGGAACATTTTGGGTCTGAGCGATTCAAGGTCAGCTAACATTGTAATAGCTTCGCATCATACAAAAACAATTTTATTTACATTCATTCGTATAATTAATTCTTAAAATTATTGCAGTCAATAAGCATGACTAATTCTCGAAATCGAAGAAGACAAAAGGCAAGTCACTTGCTTGGCTCCAAATCCTACGCCCAACTTAGTGACGAGAAGGTATGAAAATTAACAACGCTTTTACTTTGCACTGCAATCAATATGTATACCTACATGTTGAATTTTACTTGTATTTTATGTAGGGAGACCCACAGACAGGAGAAGAACTCGACGACTTACAATTGTGGGAGGCAAGCCATTTGAAGAACGGTGGCTGGGCAAACAAACAGGCAGAAGCTATACATGTGAGTAACACTGCAAACAATCTCTAGTTAAACAAATTTTTGCAATGTACCTATGACTTTTCTTTTCTTTTCGTATATACAGCCAAGCATGTGCCCAAGTGGATGACAAGGAAGATTAGGAGGGAGGCCCAATTCCAAATTTGGAGAGAAACCACATCTTCCAGTGTTGTTATAGATCCTCAATCGGTTGTGGAGAATCACAGGTTCGGGGCATGGTTCTATGGCTAACCCTACTGATCCTGAACATAAATGTATGCGTATCCAGATAGCTGAACACCTCAACGACCATGTTCGAATCTTAGAAGATAGAAATGCAGGCCTCAATCACCAAGTCCAGGTGTTGGAAGGAAGAAATGATAGCTTAACCACCCAGATGGACTGCATAAACCAAAAGAATGAGGAGTTAAACATTCAAGTGCAAAACTTACAAGGTCAGATAGCAGCTGAACGTCAACAGAGAGATATGGAAATGGAAGACATGCGCGTCTCAATGGCTGAAATGCGCAAAAGGATGGAGACCACTACTCCACAAAAGGTCCAACCAAGGAACTGCCAAAAGCCACCTGCTCCAAGAATTAGTCCCAGTCAGCTTAGGCAAAATTTTAAAATCCAAACACGTTGCGACCGTAATACTTGGGTGTTGTTATGCGTGTTGCAATATCGATTAATGGATGTTTATTATTGAACTCGTGATTCTGTTGCACTAATTTTCAAACCTGGTGCATTAGGATTCTATTGCCGCTAATTACAAAACGTGGCATTATAAATTTCTTGTCACGAATGATAAATTGTTGCAATAGGAAGCTATTGCCACAAATTACAAAATGTTGTAGTATAAACATTTGGCAACGACTCAAAAAACTTTGCACTAGACTGCTATTGCCACCATGTAGCAAATGTTGCATTACAACACTATTGACACGGATTAGAAAATGTTGCATTACACCCCTATCACCACAAATCATTAAATGTTGCATTACAACCGTACTGCCACAAATCGGAAAACACCGCATTATGAACCTATTGCCACAGATCAGGAAACGTTGCATTAGAAACCTATTACCACAGATCAAGAAACGTTGCATTACAAACCTATTGCCACAGATAAGAAATTTTTGCAACTATTTGCCATAAATGTGAAATCATTGTAGTACCATACTATTTCCCACAGATATGAAATCATTGCAGTACTGTACTATTCGCCACGTTTGTGAACTCGTTTCAATATTATACTATTTGCCACGGATGTTAAACCATCACAGTACCATACTATTTGCCACGGTTGTGACATCGTTGCAGTACCATACTATTTGTCACTAATGTGAAATCATTGCAATACGTTAAATCATCGCAATACCTTAAATCGTTTCAACACCGTAATATTTGCCACAGCTGTGAAATCGTTGCAGTAACATACACTACACGGATTCTGCCCTGTTGCAACGATTGTACTGCAACAAATACTAAATCGTTGCAGTAATCTTGGTCTTTTGCCACGATTCACTAGTTCATGGCATTAACATCTATCGCCACGGAACACAATTGTTGCATTAGGATATGTTGCCACGATTCACTAGTTCGTGGCATTAGGATCTATCGCCACAAATCTGTTGCCACGATTCACTAGTTCGTGGCATTAGGATCTATCGCCACGAATCTGTTGCCGCGATTCACTAAATCGTGGCATTAGCATCTATCGCCACAGAACACAATCGTTGCATTAGGATCTGTTGCCACAATTCACTAGTTCATGGCATTAGGATCTATTGCCACTAATCTGTTGCCACGATTCACTAGTTCATGGCATTAGCATCTATCGCCACAGAACACGATTGTTGAACTAGGATCTGTTGCCATGATTCACTAGTTCATGGCATTATTATCTATCGCCACAAATCTGTTGCCACGATTCACTAGTTTGTGGCATTAGCATCTATCGCCACGGAACCCGATCGTTGCATTAGAATATGTTGTCACGATTCACTAGTCTGTGGCATTAGCATCTATTGCCACGAAACCTGATCGTTGCATTAGGATCTGTTGCTACGATTCAATAGTCCGTGGCGTTAGCATCTATCGTCATGGAACCCAATCATTGCATTAGAATTTGTTGCCACGATTCAATAAGTTGTGGCATTAGCATCTATCGCCACTGAACCCGATCATTGCATTACAATCTGTTGCCACGATTTACTAGTTCGTGGCATTAGCATCTATCGCCACGTAATGTGGTCATTGCATTAGGATCTGTTGCAACAATTCAATAGTTCATGGCGTTAGCATCTATCGCTGCAGAACACAATCGTTGCATTAGAATCTGTTGCCACGATTCACTAGTTCGTGGCATTAGCATCTATCGCCACGGAACGCGATCATTGCATTAGGATCTATTGCCACAATTGAATAGTTTGTGGTGTTAGCATGTATCGCTGCGGAATACAATCGTTGCATTAGGAACTTTTGTCACGATTCACCAGTTCGTGGTGTTAGGATCTATTGCCACGCAACCCGAACGTTGCATTAGGAACTTATGCCACGATTCACAAGTTCTTGGCGATAGGATCTATCGCCACGAAACACAACCATTGTATTAGGATCTGTTGCCACAAAATACCGGTTGGTGGCGTTAAGATCTATCACCACGGAACACAAATGTTGCATTACATAGTTCACGTACAACTACCTCACACAATACCTATATGAAAAAATCATCATCTTCGCTGTCCTCCCTCAATATTGGAGGTACAATACCAACATTGATATATGTATCATCATCGTTGTGGTCGTCGTCGTCGTCATCTTCATTTGAAAGAGTGGAAGCATCACCGATTGCTCCGTCAATGTCATTCCTAGCCCATGTGGTCATATCCTCATTCATATCAGTAAGTCGTCGATCATCAAATAATGTCTCAGCCTCCAGCGTCTCAGTGACATTATTTTCACTATCTCCAGGGGGCATGGCAAAAAGGTTTCGTGGATTCGTTTTAACAACTGTAGCCCATTTCGGTTGCTTCACACTTCTAACGTAAAAAACTTGTTCTGCTTGGGTGGCTAGAATGTAAGGCTCATACTTAAATTGAGAAATAGTAGTGTCAGCATCTATCATTCAGTATCAATCCATTTTGTAGCCTCTGCTTTGGCTCTGACCGGAACGAGGCTGATCAAACCATTCACATTCAAATAACAGAACCTTATGATTTTTTTTCGAAATCAACAGAAATCATTTTCTTGATTACTCCATACCACTCATGATCACCATCCCGAACAACAACACCACTGTTTTGCGTCCGTAAATCTTTTTCCACCTCTGCTGTTCGAAAGAAAAAGACATTTATGAATGATGGACTAAAAAAATGTGCCCGGCGATCAGGTCCTCTAGATAATGCATACAAATAATCGGTTACTTTGCCTTCTTTGTGTAATGTCATAATCTGTACACATTAATTAGTATAAACTGGGTCATCGATAAACCAACTTCAGAACAGATATTTCTTCAATATTTCATCAAAGTAAAAACTTGCATGTACTTACTCTTTCTGAAACCAATAAAAAAACTCATCTCTATGGCATTTTCAACATCACGAGAATGAATCTTTTTCAGCTCTTCAAAATTCTCACTGAAAAGGGTAACAAATTAAATTAGCCATCTACAATAAGCATGATCCATTAATACAGTATTGAACATCTGAGTGTTATATGTACTTGATCCTTGGAGCGGCCTCTTCAACATTAGATATAATGTAATGCCTGATGTTATGTAGTTCCACCATAGTAAGTTCGCCCCATTTTAACCCTTTTTTTGAATTATCAACTTCTGTAAATATATTAGACTTGAGAGAAGGTTCATTCCTAGCTGCAGCATCGTGACGTTCTGGCCTATTAAGATTGGTGCTGATGTTATCCAAAAACTGGCTACAAAAAGTCATACACTCTTCCATAATATATCCCTCAGCTATAGAACCCTTCGGGTGAGCTCTGTTATGTACATACCTCTTCAATGTACCAAGGTACCTCTCAATTGGATACATCCATCTGTAAGAAAAAGGTCCACCCAAGCGAGCTTCTTCGCCAAGATGGATTGGAAGATGTACCATGATATCAAAGAAAGCGGGAGGAAGCAACATCTCAAGCTTACAAATTGTTTTAGGAAATTGTTCAATCATCTTATCCAAATCTGGTTCCACCAATTCTTTAGAACGAATTCCAGAAAAGAATCTGCTAATCTCAATTAAAGGTTCAACAACCTTTTCAGGCAATATGTAACATATTGCAATAGGAAGGAGCTTCTGAAATATAATATGGCAGTCATGAGTTTTTAGACCTGGTACCTTACATGCTGTTATGTCCACACTTCTCTTGATGTTTGAGGCATGACCATCGGGCATCTTCACATCTGCCAAAAACTTGCAAGGTGGTCTTTTGATCTTTTTTGCAGAATATATGATGCTGATTGACAATCACACTTCCCTTTCATACCCACCGGATGTTGCTTTGGTTGTATACCCATTTACTGCATATCAAAACGAGCTTGTAGACTATGTTTTGTTTTAGCATCCATATTAAGCAATGTCCCCAATATGCTATCACAAATGTTTTTCTCAATGTGCATGACATCCAAGTTATGCCTTATTAGCAATGTCTTCCAATACGGGAGCTGAAAAAATATATTTTTCTTCTTCCAACTATGCCACCTATCTTCCTCAGTGCGCTTTTTCTTATTATTCGTCTGTCCAAAACTCACATGATCAAAAGTCTCGTATTGTTGGAGTACTTCGTGACCAGAGAGTGATGTTGGAGCCTCTCTATTCTCTATTTTGTTGTTGAAAGAAGCTTTGTCCCGACACCACTGGTGATCCTGAGGTAGGAAACGACGATGACCCATGTAGCAATACTTTCGTCCATATTTCAACAACAGGGCATCAGTGTTTACATGGCCGTATGGACATGCTAGCCTACGTTTTGTGCTCCATCCACATAGCATTGCATATGCTGTAAAATCATTTATTGTCCACAATATAGAAGCTCACATGAGAAATGTCTCTTTCTTTGAACTGTCGTATGTTTCAACACCATCAGACCATAATTTCAGTAGCTCATTAATCAAAGGCTGCAGATACACATCAATATTGTTTCCAGGTGACTTTGCCCCAAGAATTATCATTGACATCAACCAATAAGGTTGCTTCATACACAACTAAGGTGGTAGATTATAAGGGATTAGAATCACATGCCATGTACTGTAAGAAACATTCATTACTCCAAAAGGATTGAAACCATCAGATGCTAGCCCCAGTCTTATGTTGCGAGGATCAGATGAGAAATTTGGGTGAATGCTATCAAAATGCTTCCATGCTTTCGAATCTGCAGGATGGCGTAATATTCCATCATCAATATGTTCTTCATTGTGTCAGCGCATCTTTGACGCTGTTGATTCTGCCATGTAAAACCTTTGAAGATGGGGAATAAGAGGGCAGTATCATAGAATCTTACGTGCTACAAGCTTCTTGGCTTTTCTACAAGGTAAAACCTCTCTTGCATCCCCACCAGTACTATTTTTCCATCTTAATTCACCACATTTTGGGCATCGATCCAACAGAGAATAGTCCTTCCAGAATAACACATAGTCATTGACACATGCATCGATCTTTTCATAGCTCAGCCCGAGGTCACGAACAACCTTCTGAACTTTATCAAGTGTATTAGGAATGCAATGGCCCTCTAGAAGAACATATGAGAATAGTTCAAGGATCAACTCACACGTTTTTTGCTCAAACCAGTTAAACACTTTATCTAGTACAACCTGACAATGAAGGATAATTGGGTCACCTTCTCACAACCTGGATAGAACTCCTTTTTGGCATCATTTAGTAAGTCAGAGAATGCCTTTGCACACCCAGTTGGCTCCTGCTGGTTTATAGCATTTTCTGGATCATCAACACCTGATGAAGTACCACCATGATCACCAGTGCCTCTAAGAAGACTGGACAACATATTTTCCATAGCAGCATCATCAAAAATTATCTCCTCATTATTTGCTGATTGCTCAGCAATTTTTTCTCAACTCGTTTTCCTCCATGGTGTACCCAACAATTATAATCAAATGACATCCCGTTGCGAAGCAAGTGAAGATGAACTTCCTTGCGTCTCCCGTGGCAAATATTACGACATTTTGTGCAAGGACAAGGATTACTTTCTTCTTCACGAGTGCCTTGGAATGCTAAATTTAAAAATGACTTCATTCCATCCCGCCACTCCTTCGTACGCCTGTCTTTTCCCATCCATGTCTTATCTTCTTACATCGATTCCTACAATTCAATCAGCATATCCATAAGAGGATTGAACTACAATAACATTATGTGAGCAATTGTACCTAGCGCTGTTGCTCCTCCACATGCGGCGGCCGACGGATGCTCCTCCACGCCGGTGGACGGCGGATGCTCTTCCATGAGCGTGGCAGCCGGCGGATTTTCCTCCAAGAGCGTGGCAGCCGGCGGAGGCTCCTACAAGAGCGTGGCGACTGGCGGATGCTCTTCTAGGCGCATTTTGTGCAATCAGGAGAGGGGGCCGTTGTTGATCGAAGGGTTCGGCGGGGAGGCAGCCAGGAAAAAGCGTACGTGAAGCTATCAGAGTAGGCCCAACACTGCGCTGGTCCGCTTGTTATTCGTGGGCTGAAACTGCACTGAGTCACATTGTATTCCTGGGCCAAAACTGGGCTGGAATGCTTGGTGTTCGTCCCCATCTATGCGTGAGCCCATGTACAGAAATTTGACATCGTTAAAGGAGATGTTTTTCAAAAAAAAGTAGAAATTTTTAATTTGACACGGAAAGGGCCCAACGTATGCGTGGAAAAATTATGCTTATAAAAAACCGCGGTTTGCATCCCTCTCGGTTATTTCAACGGCTCGACGTGTCCCATCAGCTTCACTGGAAGATTTTTAATTTGACGCGGAAATGGCCCAGGGTTTTATATAAAAAACATCAGCCCCGTACATGCCTCATACATGTCCCATTCGACTTCAACAGAGCCGTTTGATTTCAATCGGGCAAGCTCTTGTATGACATCTTTTTTCAATCGAATGTCTGACTACAATAGCGCGCGTTGCCTTATATTCGCGTTGCAACGAGCTCAACTTTCCAAGGTGGGACAAATCATTCACAGCTTGTCAAGATCGCTCGCACGAATTCGCTACGGACACTAGGTATAGGAGTAGTGGTAATAATTACACCGTGTGTAGAGGCATTGGGCCAATGTTACACTGTGGTAGTTGTATATAGATGGTGCCACGATCAGTGAATGACGATTGAAGACACGAGAAGGAAGTACGTGTGGCACCATCTGAGAACGGTATGCACTTGCTCTCTGGTGCGTCGTTAATGGAGATGTTTTTCGATAAAAGGAGAAATTTTTGATTTGACACGCGAAGGGCCCATCGTATGCGGGGAAAAATTACGCTTTAAAAGGATACAATTCCAAGGCGTTATCCCTGTCATGTCCGGCCATCATACAACCTTGTTTGTTCATGTGCACACGTGTCACAGTCATGCAACTGCTTCATCTGTCCGTTCATGTGGACACATGTCACAAATGTGGAACGGTATGCACAACCTTGGATATGCATACCGTATCCATAAATGTTTTTCATCGTTTGGGTAGAAGTGGTTCCACTTCAATCGAAGTGGATTGGAGAGTGTCCGGCCATCATACAACCTGGCGTAATGAATGAATATTTTTCAATCTGATATACTCCTCTTTTTAATTCTTATCGTTATTACCACAAGTTGCATTGTCTCAACCAAACACCACCTAAAACAACAATGACTCAGCACTCAGAACTGGCCAATTAAAATGGAAGTTAGCAGTCTCATGGTTCATAGATCGAAACGCGCACCATCCTTTTTCTTCTTCCTTTTTTCCATCCATAACCGTGAGACTATTGAGTTCCATCTTCACTGGCACATATGTATGGTCTGGCTGTGCCGGTGTGTACCTTAAACCCCGTCGTGCGTCCCCGGTGGTGGTTGGAAGACCCCTGCAGGTATGTTCTGATTCCTGTCCTGCAACTACATCTAGGTTTCCGATTACGCATGCGGTTCACCACCAGACAAACCAGCAAAGCCTCGGTGATGATTGGCATGCATATTTCTTGATGACAAACTGGCTGCGGGGGCCTCCCGTTCGGATGCAACTTTGGTGCTCCCGTTTGTGCTTCCATGCGTACTCCCACTTATGTGTCATCTAATTAGTTGAAGCTAAATCAGGCATTATGTTAGGTAAATGAAAGGTCCATCAAAATCATGACACTTAAATAGGAGAACGCATGGAAGCACTGAATGGGAGTATACAAGCTGTGTCCCTTCGTTTTGTCCTCCCATGTGCCATACCACTTATGTGTCAATATGTTATTGGTCCCTTTATTAATGCTTAGTTTAACTACCATACCTTGACAATAGATAAGATGATGACACGTCAGCGGGAGTGTCATCAAAAAACTAGAGATGAATGCGTCAGCAGGCCGCAGTCAGCAGGCCGCAGTCAGTTTTTCATCAAAAAACATGCATGCCGCTCAATCATTTTTTGGTTTGTCTGGTGGTGAACCGCCCGCATCATCAGAAACCTAGAGATGGAGTAAGAGGACAGGAATCAGAGCATACCTGTAAGGCTCTTCCCAACAACCAGTGGGGACGGACGATTTACGGGGGGTTAAGGTACACCGGCACACCCGTACCGTACGTGTACCCGACCAGTCGTGTACTAGTAGTTTCCTTCGAACCTCTGGCAGAAGAAAGCGGCATGCAAGTTTCATTCTGTATGGAGATTGTTTGTTCTGTATTCATCAGGGAACACAGATACACTTTATATAGGCTAGCTAGTGTAGTGTGAAACCAAAACAAAACCCTTTCGCACTACACAGATTCAAAAGCTAGCATTAATGACTAAACGTAGGCCTACGCAGTCAAACAAGGACGTTAGACCAACACAGTCAACAATGAATGTTACATGTTTACGTGCTTATCCTTTCTATAGTCTGGTGGCGAACTGCCTACGTCATCGGAAGCCTAGATGGAGTTGGAGGACAGGAATCGGAGCATGCCTGCCTGGACCAGGATCACCTGACGTAGCGACATTTTGCTGCATGCATGCAGTAAAGGCTGCATCCACCGTTTGTTTTGATTTGACGGTTGTACTTTCTAGCTATCCAACTAAGGGGTCCATTCAAATTGTTTCA
Organism: Tuctoria greenei; assembly: GCA_036927565.1. Taxonomy (NCBI): domain Eukaryota; kingdom Viridiplantae; phylum Streptophyta; class Magnoliopsida; order Poales; family Poaceae; genus Tuctoria; species Tuctoria greenei. Next base: position 57,272,697 of record JAYESD010000007.1, read on the forward strand.
TAAACTCATGCCTGCTTGCTTCAACATGAGAAATAGTTTACATGCATATAATGATGCATACTTCAAACATTTAAATAAAACAAACTTTATAACAAATTAACAGGATTAAAAACACATTAACTATCTGATGTGGCATGCCAATGTGTGGATGTCCAACTCATAGTAAAGTAGTATACAGTACTAATAGGTAGCAACGACTGGAAAGACAAGTGAAAACAATCAACAGAGAGAAAAAAATAGAGGATGAGAAAAATGTTAGAAAAAGATAGGTAGAACTCCAACGTACCACTGGCCCTATGCCCCTATACGCGGTGTAATCATTACCACTACTCCTATACGCGGTTAGATGTTATTACCACTACTTCAAGGGAAGTGCTGCAGACTAGATGTGCCGATAAGTTTATTTTGTGTTTATTGGGGATTATGTAACAACTAGTTCTGTCGATTAGCGACGACTAGAATGAAAAGTGGAGACAATGAACAAAGAGAAGGGAAAACTGATTTCCTTTGTTCCAAACTACTGTATGATTGAATGTATTTATTTTTTGAAGAATCCATTTCTTTAAACTGTCCCGTGAGTTTCCTTTGATGCAAACGGGGCTAAACATAAGACGAGTGCGCATAGGGGAAACACAACAAGTGCAACATTCATCAGAGACGAGCGGGCATAGGGGAAACACTTATACTACAAGTCTATTTTATATACTCCCTTTGTTCTCTTTTAATTGGTGTTGAGAGAACTAGGGGTGCATCCAAATGGGAATGGAGGGAATATAACCCATAGAGTACAACACCAGACGGCAGAACAGGTCATGCTCATGCTTAATCCTACAGTTCTCTGTACAGAAGACTCTCCACTACTCCCACGTAGGCCTGCTGTAGCGGGCAGTTCCCTGGTTCCCCTGTATTGAGCAGCCCCAAGCTTCATCATCAATGTTGGGCACTGGCACCGGCGGCGCTTCTGGACAAGGCCTGCCCAGGAACCTCCAAGTGACACCATCGATACTATTCATGGCTTCATGCCGACACCAGCAGCACTCCTTCTTGGTCCACTTCATGGTGACGGACCCGGCCGCGTTGTAGCCGACGTAGGCCTCAACTTTGACCTGCTGGATATACTCGAAGGCGTCGTGGGCCCCACCTTTGATGCAAACGGCGAGGACGTAGGCCGCCACCATGTGGCCGTTTGCGGCCGCCCGGGCAAGGAACTGGGTGCCCGGCTGCGCGCGACCGTGTAGGAAGACGAGGTTGAACCCGATGACGTAGCACGCATGAGGGTTGCCGACGATTGCCAGGCGCTCCACGAGGTGGTCGGAGCTCCAGTTAAACTTCCATATGCTCTCCCGCTCCAGCGCCACGCTCCTGTCCACGACGCGATCCCCGCACGCCGCGTTTATGGCCTTGCAGGTGGCGCGCAGACTGGAGAGGTTGTCCACGGGCTGCGGGGAGGTTGTAGCAACCCACCCCGCGATCAGGACCGCAATATCGTGCAGCAAGGGGAACTCCAAGGGCTTCGAAGAGAACCAATAAGGGCGCGAGCGACAGATACAAAGAGGAAGAGTACGCGCGGAAGATAGGATGGCCTGTGTGTGTTGCGGAGAAGAGGATGGTGTGCCTTTATTAGTACGCGCAGACAAGACTATGAGACGCGCGCAGTGATGGTTATGGCTTCTAAAGTGCACCGTTTGGAATGCTACTTGTGAAAATCGTATGAATGTCTTTCCCTTCCGGAGGATTCCATTCCATTAAACTGTTCCGTGAGTTTCCTTTGATGCAAACTGGGGTTACGGCTTCTAAAGTGCAGTTGTACGCTACTTTAGCCACTGGAGTTGTCAGCAAGCAGGAGATCGCCCACAGTGGGGCCTGCAAAGCGGTCTGTAAAAAGTACTCCTCCCTCCGTCCCAACTCAATTCTATTTTTAGCTTTGGTCAAACTTACCTTTGACCAATGATTTCTGGCCGGGTCCTTATCCTGATCATCAAGGTCCTCCGCCTGCTGCCCCAGATGACTTGGGGTAGAATAGGGATGAAAACAGTCGGAATTGAGCTTATTACCTTTGACAACTCCTTATTCAAACTGGTGTCTGAATAAAAAATTTAAAGAATTGAGCTTATTACTCCCTCTGTCTCTTAAGACTTGTCGCTTTGTAGTTCAAAAATAAACTACAAAGCAACAAGGGCCTGTTTGGAATATAGGATTTTTAAAGGAAACTTCAAAGGAATTCATTTCTACATTGTGCTTATGTCACAGGTGTTTGGAACACAGGAATCATGTTTCCTTTCCTGTAGAAAGACTTCCTTTCCTATGTAAAATAAAGGCATGAAAGAATCCAGTCCAAGTTCTTTGTGGTCCGCTGGTTGGCTATGGAGGGAATATATAGGGTGCTAAAAGTCAAATTAACTAACCTAATGATTTGCATGGAATAATTATTTCTCTTTTTGAAACAAGGGAATAATTATTTCTGAGCTACTGCAATGCAATAGACGTTTTGATGTTAGAAATATAGGAATGAAGTTGTTTATGAAGCAAACTGGTAGTTCATTTTGGCAAGAAGTTATGACTTTGATTTATGTATTACAAATAATGATAGTTAAGATTCTAAAGAATTTTGTTTATAGTTGCTCTGACATTTTTCTTATGTTTTCATTCTTGCATTCCAAACATCTTGAATTCTCCATTCCTCTGATTTTGATTCCCGTGGTTTTCTCACTTTCTTTGTTCCTGCATTTTGTCTATTCGTATGTTTTTTCCGATTCCTGTGATTTGGATTCCTATGTTCCAAACAGGGCCTAAGTATATAGGGACGGAGAGAGTACATGTCAGCCATTAGAGCCAACCTACTATTCGGAAAGTATTCGGTTATTGTTCGGAAATTTTCCATTGAAATATGGTATTCCGACAATTCGGTCGGAAATAAGTCTAAATCGTTTCCATTCTGTTTACCAAATTTCAATGCCCGATAAAAACGGTAATCGGATCTAAAATTTCGGAAATTGTCAAAAATGGTAATCGCATCGGAAATTTTCGAAAACGGCGTCGGACGGTTCGGGAATTTACCGTACCGTTTTCATCCCTAGGGCAGAATGATCCTGGCGACCAGAATGAAGTGTCGGATATATGTTGTCCACGGCGCAGGGTTATTCAATACAAGCAATAGGTAGCATATCCTAATATTTCTCCTCATATATCGCGTGTTAACTTTTTTTTTGGCCCCAAATGATCTAGAAAAATTACTCCAGATTTGATGATGCCATAAATTCATCGCTGCTCAAAACAATGACGGTGCTCATCAATCTCGCAAGCTCAACTTCATTCATCCTCAAACTAGCTAATTATTTCAGATGGATTTACGTTAGGGGTCTGCATTCGGTCTACCCGATATTTTGGTTCGGGTATTTTGGTCTTTTCCAAAATTCGATTTCTTGAAATCACTACCCGAATTGTTGTAATAATATTAGGTACCCGAACATTTTGGGTACCAAAATTCCGGTTCGGTCTTCGGTCCTACCCGATGTATCCGAATTATACATTATATCCATGTCATGTTTGCACAAATTTAATATGATTGATAAATTTAATCCCATGAGGTAATTTATTATAAATTTACAAATGAAAAATAACATACTATTTGCCACAAATGTGAAATCATTGCAATACCGTGCTATTTGCCATAAATGTGAAATCGTTGCAATCACATACTATTTCCACAATGTGAAATTGTTGCAATACCATGCTATTCGTTGCAATTCGTTAAATCGTCGCTATACGCTAAATCATTGCAATAACATACTATTTGCCACGAATATGAAATCATTGCAATACCGTACTATTTGCCACGATTGTGAAATCATTGCCATATTGTACTATTCGTTGCAATACGTTAAATCGTCGCAATACGTGAAATCGTTGCAATAGCATACTATTTGCCACCGATGTGAAATCGTTGCAATACCGTACTATTTGCCACGGACGTCAAGGCATCGTAATAACATATCGCAACAGGAATTATTACGACGATTCGTAAAAACTATCACCACGCTCTTTTTCGTTGCAACAGTGACCTATTGCGACGAAAAACGACCTATTGCGACGAATTTTTTCGTTGCAATAAACCGGAATCCTTGCAGTAAATCCATCTGCTACTTGATCACCAGAATGTACAAATTGGATCTTCAACTTCCCTGATGATACTCTTTCCCTTACAAAATGATAATCAATCTTTATGTGCTTTGTTCTAGCATGAAAGATGGGGTTTGCTGATAAATAAGTGGCCCCCAAATTATTACACCATAATTTTGGACTTTTATTCCCTTCTATTTCCAGCTCTTTAAGTAAAGATTTTATCCATATAATATCTGAAGTGGTATTATCTAGAGCTTTGTACTTTGTCTTGGTACTTGACCTTAAGAAAGTCAGTTGCTTCTTGGCACACCATGAGACATGGTTTGAACCGAGAAACATTGAAAAGCCATCAGTGGACTTTCTATCATCAACACATCCGGCACAATCGGCGTCCTAAAATGCATTTACAGTAGTAGGAGAAAACATTTTAAAAGATAAGCCAACACTGGTTGTATTCCGGACGTACCTCAATATAGGCTTCACAGCCGTCCAATGCAATGATGTAGGGTTGTGCAAGAAATGAGCTACTTTATTCACTGAGAAAGCAATGTCCGGCCTTGTGAGCATTAAATATTGCAAAGCCCCAACAATGCTATGAAAAATTCTTGTTGCCCTCTGGTTCTAGAATTGTTCCTTCATAAGCTGAGAGCTTTTCTGTACTTGACAGTGGCGTTGGAGATGGCTTGCCGGTCTTCATCCCGACCCTAGTCAACAGATCACATGCATACTTTTCTTGCGTGAGTGCAACTCCATCCTTGATCTTCTATACTTCTATTCCAAGGAAGTAGTGAAGCTCTCCCGAGTCTTTGATTGCAAAGTGTTGCTTCAATTCTTTGAACAGGACCTGAACAGCTTGTTGTGATGATCCTGTCACTATTATGTCATCGACATAAACCAACATGTACAGCACAGGTCCATTCTTGCTATAGATAAATAAGGATGTATCTGCTACTGAGGGTTTAAAACCAAGATCCTGCAGTTTTGAGCTAAGCCGTGAGCACAAAGCTCTTGAAGCTTGTATTATTCCATACAAACTTTTATCAAGTTTGCATATATAGTTTGGCTTGTTCTTATCTTTAAAACCGTATGATTGCCACATAAATACTTCCAAAATGCCATGCAAGAACGCATTTGGTACATCTAGTTGCTTCAATTCCCATCCTTTACATATTGCAGTTGCAATGATAATTCTTATGATCGCTGATTTTACCACCGGGCTAAGCGTTTCGTAATCGATGCCAAATCTTTGCTTGTAGCCATTTGCCACCAACCTTGCTTTATATTTGTCCACAGTGCCATCAGCTTTCCTCTTGACTTTGTCAACCCACTTACAATCTATCACATTTCTTCCGTTGCTAGGATGCACCAAGTGCCAAGTTTCATTCTTCATCAAGGCAGCATATTCATCCTCCATTGCCTGTCTCCAATGTCCTATCTGTAGTGCTTATTTATCACTTGAAGGTTCTCCTGTAGATGTTAACAGACCATATTTAATCATACCAAGAAATATTTTTTAGGGATGCTAATACCACGTTTTGAGCATGTCACTGGGCGTGCATCTTCATAGTTTCTAGCCACAGAAGATCATTCAGCTGGTTCCTCCTGCCTCAGTGCTGCAGCGCCCACGCTTTGGGGATTGACGCCCGAATCAGCTTCGGCTATTGTGTCGGGGGGATTAATGCCTGCTCCTCAGCCGCTGCGACGACGAAGCAGATTCCCCCCTGCACACTGTGCTTGCTGTCTGTAGCAGGTGAATCAGCATTGATAGCCGTTTCATTCCCAGCCATGTTATTCCATGCATATACTTCTTCATTTTCAACAGGATTTTCTTCATGATTCTCACCAAGAACTTCAACGGAATGTCCTTCCGCAGCAAGAGTCTCAGTAGAATGGTTAGTCACAGTAGTAGGAATTACCATATGTTGATCATCACTATTTTCTCCCCCATGTCTTGGACTCTTTATGGCAATAAGAATATTTCCCTTCTAAGAAGATTGCGGACGTTTGGATTGAGAGCTTTGAAATGAAATGAATCTTCATCAAAATCAACATCTCTAGAAATATACACCCTTCCGGATTTAATCTAAAGGCATTTTACTCCTTTATGTTTAGCACTATAGCCAAGGAATACACACTTGGTGGATCTAAATGCATGTATAGAAGAGTTGTATGGTCTAAGATTAGGCCAACATGCAAACCGAAGACACGCGAGGAAGAATATGATGGTTTATGCCAAGAAGACTCTCGAAAGGTTGAATGAAACCTATAGTCTTGATAGGCAGAATGTTTTTCAAATAGGTTGCAGTGAGAAATGCCTCATCCCAAAATTTTTAGGGCAGGCTAGCATTTGATAGAATTGTTAGGCCACACTCAACTATGTGTCGGTGTTTTCTTTCCGCCGACCTGTTTCGTTGATGTGCATGAGGGCATGAAACTCTATGAGTAATTCCTTTCTTTTGTAGAAATGGATTAAGCTTTTCATACTCTCCACCCAATAGGATTGAAAATCTGGAATTTTCTTCGCAATGTCTCTCACCGAGTGCCTGGAAGTCATTAAAAACTTCAAACAAATCCGACTTTTTCTTGAAATGATAAGTCCAGGTATATTTGCTATAATAATCGAGAAAACTTACATAGTATTCAAATTTTCCTACGGACAAGGGAGCTATCCCCCACACATCGGAATAGATCAATTGAAGTGGTGCACTAGATACTCTCATGGACAAGGAATATGGAAGTTGATGACTCTTACCACATTAACAGGAGTCACAAATAGACTCAATGCTTGGTTTCTCTAGAGGAACAATATTATTCTTACTCAACACTCTATGGAGTATGGGAAGAGCTAGATGTCCAAGACGATTATGCGATCTCATCAATGGAACTTTGATAGCACTAAAGGTATTTTTATTTTCCTTCCAACCTTGGGGTAGAAAGGGATAAGGGCCTCTGCTACATCTGCTGTGGTAGAGGGTTTTTTGGAAACCTGATCTTTAATCAAGAAGAACCAAGGTTGAAATTCAATAAAATTGTAATTATCAAGAGTAAAACGATGCGGGGAAAGAAAATATTTTGATGCAGTGAGCACATGAACGATGCTATCAAGTCTGAAACTCTTATGGGGAGAATTAACAAGTGAATGTCCAACATGGTAAATTTCTATACCTGTGCCATTCTCATTTTGGACTCGACCTTGCCCTTGATATTTTTCTCTCATTGTTATTTTCTCTAAATCACCTGTGATATGGTTAGTTGCACCACTGTCCATATACGAATTAGTGTCAATTCCATATGCTGAATGACTGGCCGAGGCAACAAATCTCTCCTCAGGTTCATAATCTTCTTCGAATCTATCCCAACATTTGGAGGCAACATGACGTTGTTTGTATCATATCTGGCACGTGGGCTTGCCTCTTTCTGCACAAGCATTGTGTGCTCCACATCGGCCATAAAAGAGTATTCGAAGGGTGTCATTTATATTTCCCCAAAGATAGGCTAGGTGGAAGCATACCAATCATCAAATGTAGGGGATAGGTTGGTCTAGGTGGGCTTCTAGTAAGAATGGGTAATTGATAGGTGAGGTAGTGTGACACACACAAGAGCGTTCTATCTTAAGGGAGATAAATGGATCAAGAGGGATTAGGCTAAGAGTTAGGTAGATACTCCTACTATGCTTCTTGTATATATATACATTGCCTAGGTTAGATACTAATGATCATATCAATGGTGAACTCTCATGCTAAGTTATTCAACACATCGCACGGAGGTTTACCCCTAGCAATACTAGGACGACCCCCGCAAAAAGCCTATGGCATAGCCGAACGTGGAGGATTACGAGGACAGATAGGGTTGTCACCACCTACTGCCTAACTCTTCATTATATGATGATATATGAGGATTAAACACATCTAGACATTATAGGTTGCTTTTTTTCATGTTTGTGAACTAAAATTAACTTTCTGCAATGAACAATTTATTTCCATCTTTGTTTAAGCTACATGTCATACTTTTCCACACTTACTGAGTACGACATGTCCTCACCATTGCTATTCCCGTAATTAATTCAGCCACAGGAGATATTTTGGAGGTCAACATGGAGCACAAGGCGTGCGTACTACCATTGATTGCTTGTGGAGTTGGAGTCGCCTACGCTGGATTATTTTCCGCTGCAATAGAATCAAGGTATTTATATTACTCGTGACATGGTTAAATTCTGAATATCATTTGTGATGTTGATGTGTATGTATGATGAACATCCTGGGCACACATACAATACACTTGGTACATTTTTCAGAACTGGGTGTCACATTTTCTCACCTTAGTCCTTGAAGGAAAAAGGTGCGCATATATGCACAGTAGCTGCTGGTAAAATTTGAGCAGTTGCCATGGAGCATAGCACCCGTATTTCCATTTTCCCCGATGAGTTTGTGGTATGAACATACCTAGGTCTCTCCTTTAATTCATTTTCTAGGTGTGACAACCATCTGAGCTACTTAGATTATAGTTTCCAGAACTCCAGGCGCGCACCCTCAAACAAACCCCATCGAAAACCATCGAGTGGACACCTCGGAATATGAATTTTCCTAGCCGCCAGTTTGAGGACCCCACCTCACTGTCGAACTCTTGTTTCCATGGGTTTTTACCACACGAAGCACCATCATACATGCTCCATAGGTTTCCAGGAAGAATTTTGAAGTTTTCCCGTGCGAAATAATGCACCACAGGGGTTGACTGACATTACCAGAACCCTAGCCGGCACCGCTGCCGTCGTGCACCATTTTCCGGCAATCTATCGCCGCCGTGGACCGCACCAGTGAGTTTACCATCGAATTATAGGTGGGGGCAGCAAGTGTTGGAGGCCGAGCTGCCCTAGGGCAGGCTGCGGCTTGGCACCGCCACTGGCCGCCGTCGGGTACCACCCTGGCGCCGCCAATCGCAAGGAGGAAGAAGACCCTTTGCGGGCCTGTGCCGTCAGCCAAATATGGATCTCCTCCAGATCTGTTGTGGCAAAAGGATCGAATGTGGCTACAGGCCCACACCCTGTTGCCCCCGTGTAGCTTATTTCCTGTTGGCTATTTTAAACCCGTGGGCCCCCCTTCTTTATTCAATGTTTCCAATTGAAATTTAATTCCAGATTTCATCCAATATTAGAAATTCAATATCTCCTAGAATACTTGGCCAAAAACCCCAAATTAATTATGTTGGAACCAGGATGATCTTCAGTTTCAAGTGGTGCACATGGATCTGTAGAAACTACATAATTTATCCTCAATAATTCCATGAAGCAATATGCTATTGGAATTAATTCCTGATGCTCCAATCATTCAAAAATTTCCAAACATGGCCAGATCGTTCCATATAATTACCTAAAGTCCTAGTAAAAGTTTGTGTCTATTTGAGTTTATTTGTATAGACAAATTGTGTTCCCAATCTGTATGTACCTAAAAATTCAAAAATGTCCAGAAACTTTTTGAGCAAATTGCCCAAACTTGTAAATTCAATATCTCACTGTAGAATGCTTAGAAAATTATGAAACAGATTTTTGGGTCACTATTGACCTCCTATAAGCAGAACACCAACTCTTGGCTATGTTAAAGCTCGAGTTTTCCCCTAAAAATTTTGGGAATTGTCTGTCTTCATTGAATTTTAGACATCATAGACTTCCATAAGTTGGTCCCGATATTTTCCAAAACCTTACTCAAAGAACCTAGCATCCTCTGTAAAATTTCCAGAACCAGTGGGATTAATTTCATATACTTAACTATCTTTCCATTGAGCTATATCATAATATCGGTATTGATTAACTTGCATTTTTTTTGCATATCGATTAGTTGCTGAGTTCGAGAGGACCCTGGAGCCACTTGAAGTCATCCCTCTGGAGATTAACTTTGGTAGGTTCATACAAGATATATGGGTTCTAGGAAACCGATGTACCTTGGGAAGCCTTTGTTGAGACTTTTTCGATCGCCTCAAGCTTTTGACCGAAAAATAGTAGACGGAAACTCGCTCACGACATCTTGCAAGTTGAAAGGCGCACCATGAGTGGGAGTACTGTCCTAGACGATTGTGTGATACCTATGTGTGCTTAATACATTGGCTATGGCGATAAAAGTTTTGAATACTACCAAAACATCATTATCATCAAGGTTCGACTCTAGGTCCAAGCTCTAGCAAGGTCCTACGCTAGGTCCGACTAGCTTCGATTAGCTCCGGCGCTAGGTCCTACTAGCTTTGTCAAGCTCCGGCGCTAGGTCCGACTAGCTTTGGTAAGTTTCGGCGCTAGGTCCTGCTAGCTTTGGTAAGATCCGGTTCACGGTCCGGTTAGCTTTGGCAAGGTTCGGAGCTTGATCGCAGTGGTTCTTCTTTTTACATGCAATGTTTCGAACTTGAGTTTTGGATTATGAAAAGTTTGCTTAGCTTTCATTTACTAATTTTTTTGTATGTTTCGGTGGTTATGACTGATATCATTTTTGCTAAGGTTTGCAACATACTTGTGTGAGGTTCTCACGTAAGGTGTTGTGGTTATCGGAACTAACGGGAGTCAAGTCGAAGACTTGTGCTCGGAAGTATCGGTTGGTTATTCATGTGCAGGTGTTGCTTGAGTTCAAGACATGGCTGGTGACGGGATCCATTGAAGAAGTCTTAGGAAGAAGATGAGGTTCAAAAACCATGTTCGAGAAGAGATGTGGTTGAGTTGATATGGAGGTCACGCAACATGTTTGAATCAAGAACAATACATATGAAGGTATCGTGGACGTCGTTAAAAAATGTTTGCACGTGTGCAACGAGTGCATGGACATGTCTCCATGGTTCCGAGGCATGATGAAGAGATGTGGACATAAAAAAATTGTTCGAAAAGGTCCAACTGACTAGGTTAAGGACACAAGCTGCGGTTGAGTCGTGTTTGACTCGAATATGGAAAGTTTTAATTTGGTTATGACAGGATTTTGTGTGGGTCATGAATTTGAGTTGTTTTAGGAATGTGGGATCCGTTCCTAAGGTGTTTGGAAGTCTTAAGATTGCCTCTATCTACATATGGAAGAGTCTTGAGCAGTTATGGAAAGTTTTGATTCGTGAAGTGAGTAGGATTAGAGTCCTAGTTAGGTTTGGGTTGGCCTAAGGGCTGGTTATATATGCAAGGGAGGCCAGAGTTCATGGTGCACGACTTTGGGGCTGTTCCTTGTGAGTTTTAATCAATAAAATTCATAGTTTGAAGGAACTTTTGTACCTTGTTCACCCGACTTGTTTCAGAAAAGTTTTTCTCGCCGAGTTTCTACACATCACTAGCTTCTTTCAGTGGTTTTATCATAACTCAAGTTTTCAGGTCCGATCAACGTGATTCTTGTTGGGTTGTATTCAAAACTTGATTTTCTATCATCTGTGAAAATTTCATGGTCATTGTATTTTAGGTTTCCGATCTACATGAGTTTCTTTGCAGTGTTCCAGAACTGTTTTTTACGGGTAGAACAGATTGACCTTTGTTCAATCTTTCGATCGTAACTTGAGTTTCTCTTGATGGATTTATGTGATTCTTGTTGTGACGTCTTTGTGACTTGATTTTATACAATCTATACTAGTTTTTTCACAGTTTATATTTAGATTAGTCTCACAAACGATTTCTTTAAGAGATCGGTTTTCTGACGAGGGGTGTTTTCGTTACTTTTGCTAAAAAGTTTTAATCTACCATTCACCCCCTCTGGTATATTTGCACATGCTATTAGATCCTACAATTGGTATTAGGGCCACGGTGCTCTAATCTTTGTCATTCGCACATATTTTTCACTAATCCTCATGGAGAAATACTTGGTAAAACCTTTTGTGTTTGTTGGCATTGATTTTCAGGTTTGGAAGGCACGCATGGAAGCTTTTATCCAGGTGCAAGGGTTCATGATATGGGAAAAAGTATACAATCGTTACGACGTGCCGCCGAACAATCAAGTCACGACTACAAACTTAAGAGATGTCGACAACAACAACAAAGCCTGCAACTTGATAAACCAAGGACTAACTCAGAGCAAATTCGACCGTGTTGCACACCTCCCATCGGCGTACGATGTGTGGAGAGCACTTTGTGACTACCACGAAGGATCCAACATGAACAAGGAGGTAAAGCAGGATATGTTCAAGAAAGAATACATACACTTCGAGATGCAACCGGTGAGTCCATTGATGACCTTTTTGCTCGCTTTAACATAATTCTCAACAACTTGCATAGTGTCAATGTTAATTTTTCAAATGCTGAAAATGCTAGGCAATTGTTAAGTTCATTAGACATGTCAATTTGGGAGATGGAAGTCACACCTATTCATGAATCGACTGTCATGAGTACACTTACATTAGTTGTGCTATATTCTAAATTAAAAACTCATGAAATTGACATAATCTCACGTAAGAACCCCAACAAGTCTCTTGCATTTATATCTCAACGTGATATGCCTAGCTCTGGCCGATCTTTATCTAGCAAGACACTTGCTTTGCTATCTTCACTAACCTTGGAACAGATTGAAGAATTTCTAGAAGAGGACCTAGCACTCATTTCTACTGGGTTCTCAAATGCATTGCAAAATGTGAGAACTAGAAGGAGAGGAAGCTCCGGACCTCAACGATGCTTTGAATGTTGTAAGACAGGACACATTCGTACATATTGTCCTAACCTTTCAGTCCTACTTCATGGGAAGAAAAACAATCAAGGATGAAGCACTCCTCAACAAACGATAAGAAGGAGAAGAAGGACTTTACAGGTCGCCAACTGGTGAATAGTTTAATCTCCGCACTCCAAGAACTTGGCTCAAGCGATGCGGATATTGGAAGTGACGAAGATGAAGATTATTCGGCAAACTTGTGCTTCATGGCGGGCAGGTCAAGATCAAGTATGGAGGAGGCAGAACACAACAGTGACAATGAAGAGATATGTTCTACTTGCGAAGAAATGTGTGATGCTATTTCTTGTGCCAGTGTTATTGTTAATAAAAAGGACAAAAATCTTAGGGACAATGTTGTTAAAATTAAGTCACTAGAATATGAAATTAATCGTTTGAAATCCTTGATTCCTAGTGATGATTCTTGTTCCTCATGCGGTTTAATATATGAACAACAATCCTCCTTAAGAAGTGCACACTCCTCCACTCTTGATAAACTTGAGTTAGAGATTGAGATGCTTGCTGCACTTAATGACAGAAACTTAAAAGATGTTTCTTGTTCTACAATTGATTTTCATTGTTCTACCTAAAATGATCTTGAAAAGAAACTAAAAGATGTTATGAATGAAATTTTAATACCGAACAATGCTTTACATGCTCGTGAAGTTAAATATTGTTCTAATTGCAAATTAAAAGGAAAAACATAAGGTGAAAACTGCCTAGAATTGTCTAAGAAACATTATAGCAAGAATAGGACACTAGAGCAATTTTGTATTGGGAACAAAAATCTAAACATGCTACTGAATTCATCCAAATCTTGCAATTATAAAACTGGTTTAGGTTTTGATTCTCATGCTCATGCTAAAGCACATCCACCTAAAATTGTAAAGTCATTAGGAAGTGGTTTGATTAAAACAGTTCCTAAACCAAAAGAGGTGGTTTTTAAATTTGCGGGAGTGTTGTCATGTTCGGGGTTAAATAAACATACTGCATGCTCATGTATACATGAACACAAAGTTGAATTTCATTGTACCTATTGTGGTAGAGATGGTCATGTTAGATTTTTGATATAGACTAGCTAAATAACATAAAAAGGAAAGAATGCAAGCTAGATCTTATAACTCTCATGCAAAAGTTGCTGCACATACTAAACCGAATGTCGGGAACATGCAACCTGCTGTTATGAGTAAAAAACATTCAAAGTTTACCTCTGGAGCTTCAGTTTTGCCTCTAAACCTTCTGTTGTTACCTCCGGACCTTCTGTTTTTGCCTCCGGAGCTACTGATTTTTGTGCTACACAAATAACACCTTATAGGTCAGTAGTTAAGAACAAAAAATCTCAAACTTCGACTCATAAACCTGCTGTTTTATCTCAGCTTTCGCGTGTATTTCTTGCTGCACGTCGTGTGACTCAGTATTTGATTCCTAAATGTCATTTGACTAACCGTAGAATTGAGTCATCGACGTATTGTTCTTCTATGTAGGTTACACGCTTGAGGAAGAAGAACATTTGGATTGTGGATTCAGGTTGCTAGAGCCACATGACCGGTAACAAAGAATGGTTCTCCTCCCTCTCTTTTGTGTCACGTGCAGAGAATGTTACTTTTGCCGATAATTCTTCAACTCCTATAACTGATAAGGGTTCGGTTATGATAAATGATCACTACACTTTGAAAGATGTGGCACTTGTAAAAAATTTTAAATACAACTTGCTTCTGTTTCATGATTGCTAGATGAAAATTTGAAAATTATTGTCAATAAAAATTGCTACAAAGTTGTAGATTCAAATAGTGAGTTTATTTTTAACAAGTCTCGGCTTGGAAGATTTTTTAAAGTTGATCTTGATATGTCTTCCTCTAAGCATAGGTGTCTAGTTGCTAATGATTCAAAGGACTTATATTTTTGGCATCATAGACTGGGTCATGTAGGCTTTGATCATCTAATGCGTGTTAGTGCTCTTGATCGCATACCAGGGATGCCTAAGCTTAAATGGGACAAAGAAATTGTGTGCTCTTCTTGTAGACATGCTAAGATGGTTGCAGGTTCACATACACCTCTCACAATGATCATGACAACTAAACCGGGTCAACTTTATCACCTTGACACTGTAGGACCTTTACATGTTCAATCCTTTGGAGGTCCGTATCCATATCCGCAGGGGGAGTGCATTTTCGTTGAAGATGAGGAAGAAGTGGAGCTGCTGCCCGAAAATTCAGCATCTAATGACCTTGGTTCAGCTCCAGATGTTGATTCTCAACCAGCACCGACAACCATCATTGCTAATCTAGATCGTCCTCAAGTCACAAGCTCATCGATTTGTGAGGAACATGAAGAAGAAGAAGCTTGTGAAGTGTCTACTCTCCTCCGGATTGTCAAAAGTCATCCTCCACAACAAATGTTTGACGCTTGCACGAATGAGTCACACGCTATGATGAGTTCAGAATTTGAGATGAGTATGATGGGAAAACTCACGTACATTTCGGGGCTGCAAATCAAGCAAACTAAAGAGGGAACCTTTGTGCATCAAACAAAGTATACAAGAGACCTTCTTCAGCGCTTCATCATGGACAAAGGCAAGCCTCTTAGGACACCAATGGGAACAGCAACAACACTTGAACTTGATAAAGATGATGAACCCGTGGATCAAAAAGAATATAGAAGCATGATCGGATCACTTTTGTACCTCACGACATCAAGACCACACATACAATTTAGCGTATGTCTGTGTGCATGGTTTCAAGCTTCTCCACGTGCTTCACACCGTCAAGTGATCAAAAGTATTCTGAGGTACTTACATGGAACTCAAGAATTGGCATTTTTCTTCCTTCTTCCTCAACTGTTACTTTGAAAGCTTTTTCGGATGCTGATTTTGGGGGTTGTAGGATTGATAGGAAAAGTACTTCCGGTTCTTGACATTTTCTTGGTAATTTACTTGTTGCTTGGTCCTCTGAAAAACAAAACTCAGTTGCACAATCCACAACCGAATCTGAATATGCAGCTGCTGCTAGTGCTTGCACACAATTTGGTTGGATTGTTCAAACACATAAGGACTATGGGGTTGATCTAGATAGTGTTCCATTATTTTGTGATAACATTAGTGCCATTTGCATTGCTAAAAATACCATGCAACATTCTAGAACTAAGCACATTGATATTAGGTATCACTTTCTCCATGATAATGTTGAAAAAGGAAACGATGTGCTTCGCCATGTAGATACCAAACAACAATTGGCTGATATTTTAACAAAACCTTTGGATTTCACTCTTTTTTGTTGCATTCGTAGTGGAATTGGGTTTATGCATCCTCATGTCTTAAATTGAGGGGGAGTTTAGAAACTTCGGAAGTCTATGTGTGAATCTGAACTTAAAATAATATGAGCGGAGTATTTCGTACATGTATGACTTTGTGATTACTTTTACTTGATAAAAGTTCTTACTACATTACTCATGTTATACATTTTGTTGTTTTTGCCATGACTAGTAATGGGAATAATTACTCACAATAAATTTGGTCATGATCGAACTTTCTTACTGTTTTGAAGTTGTTGCATGATCACAAGTGATTTTAATCATAATGAATTAATCAAGTAATCAACTCACATGTTGAGTTTTATGAACAAATATAAATTGAGAAAAGATCAAGAGAATATGCATGCATCGCACTTCTTCTTTTGAGATGGCTTATCAATGCACATAGATATGATCTAGAAAGGAGTTGTGTATGACTAAAACCATGTTCTTAATCTTCTGATTTTCAAATGACATAGGCTTGGTTTGGTTGGTTAGAATAAGGCAGATGCGCATATAATCTCTTGCAAATTTCATATGATCAAAACTTGTGCTTAAAATTGCAGCAACAAGTATCATGCCTCCATGTTTTGAAATAGTTAAGTTTGTGAGATCATGACTTGCTTAAATTGAAAATTACATTTGATCTCTAGCATGGCTTACACTACTTTATGTATCTCATTGTTGTGATAGTGTAAATTACTTGATAGTATGACTTGGATGAGCCTTGTCTTATATGTATATGTTATAATGTGTACATAACAAATTAAAATTTCTCTTTTGTACCTTGTTGAATACATTGTCAAAGGGGGAGAAGTATGCAAGGGGGAGAAATAAGTATACGGGGAGAAATTTATTTCTATTTCATCTCATTTGATTTTAAAAATGGGGGAGAAATTGTTTTCAAACCTTTTCATGTGAATAAGCCAATGTTCGGATTTTAAGTGGTGTCGCCAATGAATTCATTAAGGGGGAGATTGTGAGACCTAAGTGTGTTGAACACATTTGCTATGGCGATAAAAGTTTTGAATACTACCAAAACACCATTATCATCAAGGTCCAACTCTAGGTCCGAGCTCCAGCAAGGTCCGGCGCTAGGTGCGACTAGCTTTGGTTAGCTCCGGCGCTAGGTCCGACTAGCTTTGGTAAGCTCCAGCGCTAGGTCTGACTAGCTTTGGTAAGTTCGAGCGCTAGGTCCTGCTAGCTTTGGTAAGCTCCGGTTCAAGGTCCGGTTAGCTTTGGCAAGGTTCAGAGCTTGGTCGCAGTGGTTCTCATTTTAACATGCAATGTTTCGAACTTGCTTTTTGGATCATGGATAGTTTGCTTAGTTTTCTTTTACTAAGTTTTTGATGTTTTTTGTGGTTATGACTAATATCGTTTTTGCTAAGGTTTGCAACATACTTATGTGATTTTCTCACGTAAGGTGTTGTGGTTATTGGAACTAACAAGAGTCGAGTCAAGGACTTATGCTCGGAAGAATTGGTTGGTTATTCATGTGCAGGTATTGCTTGCATCCAAGACATGGCTGGTGACGGGATCCATTGAACTAGTATTAGGGAGAAGATGAGGTTCAACAACCAAGTTCGGGAGCAATTGTGGTTGAGTTGCTTGGGAGGTCGCGCAACATGTTTGAATCAAAAACAATGCATATAAAGGTATTGTGGACGTTATTAAAAGATGTTTGCACATGTGCATGGAGTGCATGGACGTGTCTACGTGGTTCTGAGGCGTAGTAAAGAGATGTGGACATAAAAAAATTGGTCGGAAAGGTCCAACCGACTAGGTTAAGGACTCAGGCTGTGGCTGAGTCATGTTTGAATCAAATATGGAAAGTTTTGAGTTGGTTATGATAGGATTTCGTGTGGGTCACGAATTTGAGTTGTTTTAGGAATGTGGGATACGTTCCTAAGGTGTTTGGAAGTCTTAGGATTGCTTCTATCTATGTATGGAAGAGTCTTGAGCAGTTACGATAAGTTTTCATTCATGAATTGAGTAGGATTAGAGTCCTAGTTAGGTTTCGGTTGGCCTAAGGGCTGGTTATATAAGCAAGGGAGGCCAGAGTTCGTGGTGCACGACTTCGGGGCTGTTCCTTGTGAGTTTTAATCAATGAAATTCGTAGTTTGAAGGAACTTTTATGCCTTGTTCGCCCGACTTGTTTCAGGAATGTTTTTCTCGTCGAGTTTCTGCACATGACTAGCTTCTTTTGGTGGTTTTATCATAACTCAAGTTTTACAGGTCCAATCGATGTTATTCTTTTTGGGTTGTATTCACAACTTGATTTTATATCATCTGCGACAATTTCATGGTCATTAGATTTGGAGTTTCTGATCTACATGAGTTTCTTTGCAGTGTTCCAAAACTATTTTTTCTCGGGTAGAACAGATTGACCTTTGTTCGATCTTTTGATCATAACTTGAGTTTCTCTTGACAGATTTCCGTGATTCTTGTTGTGACGTCTTTGTGACTTGATTTTCTACCATCTATACTAGTTTTGTCACAGTTTAACACATTTATATTAGTCTTTCACACGATTTCTTTAAGAGATCAGTTTTCTGACGAGAGGTGTTTTCGTTGCTTCCGCTGAAAAGTTTTAATCTACCATTCACCCCCCTCTGGTAGCTTTACACGTGCTATTTGATCCTACAGATTGAATCAATACTACTTTGGCAAAACATGTGAAAGGTTGATGCGTACGATGTTCGGGGAGTGCACCTATGTGACTTCTAGTACGGGCGTACGTGTCATGTATTACGGGTATCTTTGATTCGAAACATGGTCCCTCACGGTAATTGAGTACCGCTTGTTCACTGCATCATGACGTAGTTAATTACTTTGAGCTGAATATTATTAAATCATGCATTATGAATTGATCTTGTATTGATACTTGCAATGCTCTAGGCAGTTTGCTTTCCATAAAGCCTTAATTTGCTGCTAAAACTGAAAATAAGGACGAAGAATTAGGTGAG
Organism: Tuctoria greenei; assembly: GCA_036927565.1. Lineage (NCBI taxonomy): Eukaryota > Viridiplantae > Streptophyta > Magnoliopsida > Poales > Poaceae > Tuctoria > Tuctoria greenei. Next base: position 57,291,712 of record JAYESD010000007.1, read on the forward strand.
TCTTCTATTGCAAACTGATGTCCTATATTACGTATATCCTGCATATATAGTTTCATGTTTAGTAGAGACAGGTAAGTCTTGCTGAGCCTTCGTGCTCAGGGTTGTTATATTAGTTGTTTTGCAGGTACTAGCCTCTATGCTTATGTTGTTGGTTGTTCGATGAGACTTGGAACTCTCCGAGCGTTATACTCACAGGAAACTATGCCGCTACCGTATGTTCTTCGTGTCGCTAGTGAGGAGCATCCGTGGGCTGGACGGCTTCTCTTTTGCTTATTAGACTTGAGTACGAGAGTTGTGATGTTATCATCCGTTGTAGTTTATTTTTATAAATTATTTGTAAACTGAACTACCTTGTAAATTTCAGCAAGTTATTGATATAATACGTTTTCCTTTACATGTGTGTTGTTGGGTGCCGCATCGCATGGCAGCACCCAATGCGATTTCTGGAAGGTGTGGACCCCGGTCCCCATAGAAGATTGGCCCTGGTACCACATTAGAGTTTTGGCCTAGGAAGCGTTGAACCCTTTGCCTTGGGCCGCACTTTTATTTATAAGGGGAGATCAACTGGATATCAACAGATTTACAAGGAAAGTTCTCATGTACATCATGGATATTACAACCGAATCAATCATATCTCCTAATAATCTATGTAATGATCTCTTTACAAATATCTCTTACACGAACTGGTATTCTTTATTGAGAGATTCTCCAATCAAGTCAATTATCAATACAATAAGCTATAGTAGTAAATCTTTGGAGCCATCTATATGAACTGAAACAATGTTCCCACGGGCCTAGGTAGTGGAGGCATCTGTAGCGATGGAGGTGGTTGTACCGGTGGAGGCGGCAGTCAATGCTGAGAAAAGTATCCCTAAATTGTTTCTATACTGTTTAGCATAATTCTTCACTAAATTCTGCTCATACATACTTGAAGTCTTAGTGATGTACCTGCATCTATTGTTGCCATGTTGAGATATATGACACTAAGTACTCATTCATGGACTGCGTTTCTTGTCTCATGCGTTCCTCCATTTCTTGTCTTTCTTGTTTCATGCGGTCCTCCTTTTCTTGCAACCTTGAGTCATCTCTTGCACGTTTACGTTGAGAAGAGCTCTCTCCATCATGCGCTGACCGTGACTGCGAGAGAACCACATCTGTGTCCATGATACCATTAAACATCGAGTACCGACAAAAGTGATATTTCAAAATTATAAGTGATAGTTAAAACAATTAAAGTATAAAAAAATAATATGAGAGGTACAAGTTCACCTGCCGTAGGGCTTTCCTCCAATGGAATTGTACAAAGCTACAAAGTCAACATCTTCCATTCTCCAATCACAATCATCTCTACGACAAACCACCTCTTGAGCAAATTTGTCCTGCGTCAAAAATTAATTGCAAAACTATACAACAATTTAATTGCTCAAGCATGAATTTGACTACTATGACGCACCAAGTTTTTAGTGACGGCTGGAGTATACAAGTGTCTGTCGTCGGTGCCCCTATGCCCTATTATATAAGTGTCGATGAAAGAAGGCTTCTCACCACTTCCAACAGACTACATATAAATAATAGAAGCATAAGTGCGCAAAAATAAATATAATATGAACAAATTGTAAATGTGCTAAACTCACCATCTGTTTTTAAAGACGAAGATGACCATCTCCACCATAACGATGGAGGCGTTGACCAGCGGCATCACGGTTGACTGTCTTTTTGTTAAATTCATATCGAAATTCCCACGATGCCCAATAACCACATAAAGCATAATAGGTATTGGGGAACTTAACTATCCAAGGAATCATTACCTGACGCTATTGATCGTCCTCTATGTAAATTTTTGAAGCCCCCATATTCTTTTTCATTATCTGTCCAAGCTTCTCCATGTAGTACATGCACATAGCCGTGATTCGTCCATTGTACATCATATAATTCACAACTTTGCGCGCTGCTGCATGAAAGTTTTTGTTTGCTCGTGCACTGAGAGTGGCATCATTGGTCACACGCAAGCGATATCGTTCCTACAAAAGCAACAGTACATCCATTAGAAACATTATTATCGAGATAAACAAGTTACTAGGTAGAAAAATCATACCCAAAATCATGCTAGACAGCTCCTGCCACATCTGTATGCAAGGGATGTGTAGAAATCTTGTAGTGATTCCAATGTATACCAGGTTTCTCTTGACCTTTTTATAACGATGAGACCATGATAATGATGATGACATATGGCACCCAACACCGCATTAGGTTGCATACGGTGTCGTCTACTATCCCAATCCAAGTTGTCCCGTTGCCTGCAAGTAATTTTAACAACATATTATATTTGTGAACACATATTAAATTTATACATCGAATTCAATGATCTATTTACTATCTAGCCAACGATAGGAATAATCCTCGATCTTTGTTCCATTGGCATAGCCAGTGGGAGAGTTTGTAGCTCGATACCTCATTGATAGTCTCAACTCTCCCATAACCTCCTCCTCCCCCTCCCCTCCCCCTCCTCCTCCCCCCTCCCCATCCTCCTCTGCTTCCCCATCAATATATTCTCTTACCCCTCTTACCCCTGTTTGTTGTTCCTACCCCACAGAAACACCTCCGACTTGTTGTTCTTGCCCCACAGAAACACCCCCGCCTTGTTGTTCCTGATGCTCCTCCTAACCCTCCACCTGAAATTAGGGAAAAGTATGTTTCACATAATGATATATAGTAAAATATAATAAACCACATGGAGTAGACCTTAAATTAGATATTAACATGTTCATTAGCTTGTTCCTTGCATCTTCTAAGTGCTTCCTGTCTGGTATTACTTGAGGCAGCCCTCTAAAAGAAGGACTCCGGACTATGAGAGGAAATAGCAGACCGACTACCAGACTTGCTTGAGGTGCCAAAATTAAGTCCCTTTGCTATACTCTCCACACGACGAGGCATCCAGTTAAAAAGATAAACTGGTTAGAAATAAATACATGATGAAATGAAATATAAAAAATAGAAAGTAATAAAATTGAAATATAAATGTAATGTGAATTGATTACGTGATTAAAATTCACCATGATCTGATGTTTCATCGGTAACGTGTCGATGACAAACTTGCTTCTTTTGTCAACCTGTTTTAAGGCTTCATTGCTTTCTTTTAACCCCTACTAGCTCTTCCAACTTCTTGTCTTCAACATCACCAAATAATGTATTCAGACCTAAACCACCTTCAATATTGAAAGATGATGGACCATCATCTTCTTGGTACAGTTCATCATGTTCGTCTCGATGACCAGCATCACTCGGGGCATATAACCGTTCTCGCGGATTAACTTTATACACCACACGCCAAGCATTTAGCTTTGGACAAGGATATGGTAGATATTAAATCAACTCAGCTTGGTGAGCAAGGATATAATTATCGCATCCAGGAAATCTTTCTTCATTATTCACATCGATGATACCAAATTCATCCTGTCGTGTTCCATTGTTACTAGCTATCAAACCAGTCGCAGCGGAACAAAGTAACTCTAAGGACTTTGGAACAACTTAATTTGAACTCCACAATGTTTTGAATAATCCCATCGTAGTCAGTTTCCTGACCATTTGCATCACACGCTCTAGTTACAGCCCCACCATTTGTCATGGCTGCAAGCGGATGTTTCGCTTCAAATTGTGCCAAACAAATTAGATATCCATTTACATGGTAACGACCGAAACATTTTTTGCTGTTATGGTCCCTTGAGAAAGTTGTCGTCAGTCCTCATGAACGTTAGCATCGACCATGCACTACCAATGTAACAAAATTTTAGATATACTGATTTTATTAACTTCGCAATGATTCAAGTGACATGTATGAAGAGAACGCTACATGCTTCCAAAACCAGTTGACAATGTTCAACCCCCTACGAAGGCCATCATGACACTTTTATCTAATTGTTTGCTTGTTGGTTGACGCGTGGACTTCCAATATTGTTTGTCAAACTTGCTGCAAGATGAAAAATGTGGGCACATTAGAACATGCCTTATAAAAAAATGGGAAACGAATGAAGTGTTGCCTTGCGGCAATTAGAAAATAAGACTTACGCAAAATATTGATCCATCTCATTATTGTTTGTGTACATGTATAACACGCATAAATTATGTTCTTCTTCTGAAACCACATGCCTACTGCTGGCACCAACAGCTTTTCCCTTCCATCCAAAAATAATAGATTACCACAAGGTGTTTCTTCATCTATGTGGTATCGCGTTGTGTCAGCATACACATTGTGTTCATCTGCAAATAATGTACTTGAGAAGTATGCCATCTCTTTCAGAGCAAATTCTTATTCAATACATCCTTCTAATCTTGCTTTGTTCAGAACCATTGCTTTATGTTTTTTTAGTGTCCTTTCAATGTGGTACATCCACCGATATTGCACGGGACCAAAAACTTGTGTTTCTGTGAGGACCAGGGTTCCGACATTCTAGGAATCACATTGGATGGTGCCGTGCAATGCGGCACCCATCAGCACACATGAAAAGACATATTAAAGATAGTGTTTCATAATAAGATAGTGTTTACAACATAGTGTACAACAGGGTACACACACAGCGGAAAATATATACTCACACTCTCAACCTATCGAAGCACAAGAGAAGTCATTTATGCCCGTGGACACTTCTCACTAGCAACACAAATATCATAAGGCAGCAGCGTGGTGTCACGTGAGAGATACATCTTGACAGCTAGATGTCTCATAGACAACCCGTAGTAGCAACAAAAATAAGTAAACCTGCAAAACTACAAATATAGCAACCGTGAGCACGAAGGCTCAGCAAGACTTAACCGTCTCACCTAAAGTATGAAACTCTACATGCTGGAAACTCTAAAGACTGGAAGTTGAAATTAGCAGAAATGAACTCGCTGAAAGTAAATCCTTAGTTGTGAGTTTTAGAGTAGAAAATGCGAGAACAGTGGGCATGCATCATAATGAACTCCACAATCAAACAAAAAATGCTTCATCCACAATGATGCTTCCCAAAGCTGCATAAGCTTCATTCATGTTAAATGTTTGGAAATGATAAGTTTAATTATGCTATCTCTAATTCAGCCAAGGTTACAATACAAAAGATTATTCATAGCAGCATATTCATATTTTTCCACCTACTCTTTATTACTACATCACAATAGTGAACAAGTGGTACTCATAATCGCGAGGGGCGGTGATTCGAATGAAAGATACCCAGAATGCACGACACGTATGCTCGTACTAGAAGTCACGTAAGTGCACTCCACGGACATCGTATGCAACAACCTTTGTTAAGTCCCATCGAAGTTATATCGATCCAATCGTCTAGGATAGTATTCCCACTCATGGTGCACCCTCCACTTTTCCAAAGGTACATTGATTTCCTGGACCCCATATATCAGGTACGACTCTATTATAGTTCAAACTTGCTCCACAGGGCCTCACACGGGTCAGTCCTTAATCGACACAGGAAGGGCTAAACCTCCTACCCCGCCGCCCGATCTCATATTCTGTTCATAAACCATTCTCTAAAATAACCTGTCAGTACCCTCCGTACCGGATACCCTTTGGGATTGCAAAGATCAAAAGGAAACTCCATCTACCAGATTTGAAGACCTCCAAAGGCCCCACATGTCAGGAGAAGCCGGACCTGCTTCCCTGACATGGTTAGTCCCAGGGCCGCCACGTGTATCACAAGACCGGAGCTATCACCCACACATGGGAAGCTCCGGTTAGAATACCAATATGGCACCCCCGGACCTAACCCCAGACAGAGGGAAGCTCCGGTACTGACACGTGACCAACAGCATCGGGCCTACCCGTCCACGATGGTAAGCTTCGGAGTTGCCACGTGGCAACCGCCGGACCTTCAACTTCAACTATCAGGCCGGGGACCCCCCAATAGCTCCAGACCTTGAAGGATCAATCAAAGACTTCAAGACCCGATTAAGTGTGACTAATGCCATATTAATGACACACGATAGGATGGTCCGTAATACAGGTAACAGCACTGTTAAGTCCCGTTACCAGGCTATTAAGGATAACTAACCCCATTTATTGTGTATCAAGCATGTGTAACCATCGGGGCCACCTGTCGGGCCAGGCTAACGTTGTAACGACCAGTCCTTGTACTATAAAAGGACTGGTCGAAGATACACAAGGGACGGTTCCAGACCACGACTGAACTCCCTGAGCTAGACGAGCTTCTTCTTCTGGAGCTTCTTCTAGACTCACAAGCTTAATACATCACCAACACACCCCGTGGAGTAGGGTATTATGCTCAGGCGGCCCGAACCACGTAAATCTCTGTGTACACGTGTCTTTCGCCTTCTTGAATCTCTGCAAGCCCATTACCAAACTACAACTCCTTGATCTACCAAAGGTAGTGTCGGGAGATCTGCCGGATCCAAACACCGACAGTTGGCGCGCCAGGAAGGGGGCGCCCGAGATTTCGAGTATGGTGAACTCAGCTGCTGGATCATCCAATGGCATCCCTGCTGTTCAACCCGCTGGAGGCAATCCCTCCAACATGCAGCGACCAGCAAGTGTCGTGGCTCTAGCAGGAGTCATGCCTCCACTGCCACCGCTTGCACCAGCACGTCAAGCTGAACAGCGTGATAGTGCATCGGCGTCAGTAAACGCATCGACAAACAACAACAACCATGAACACGTGCTTCATGCAGCGCGTGCTCTCCTTCAACATCCACCACCTCCAGGTGCATCCCATGGTGCAATGGAGCAGTGGAGGGCTGATGTGGAACATCTAGTTGCAGCAGCAGACGACCGCATCAGCAACCAAGGTCCTCCCCCTTTGGGGCGGGCCCCATCGCAGCGTCGGACCGTGTCTGGCAGACTTGGTATGCATGCTTCCCAAAATAGGAGGCGTGCTGCGTCATAGCAAGTTACGTGGCTGCCTTCTGGGGCGCGACGTACTCATACGGTGATCAGACTTTCAACTCGTGACCTCCGGGCGGAGCTTGATCGCCGTTACCGTCAACAGGACGTCTGTGTCCATATCGAGCGTGATCGTGAAAGGCGAGAGGCTCGAGACAGTCCTGCTCTCGAGGGTGTAGGAGGAGGCTATTCTGCACTGGCCATGCATCTACACATGGTCAGATGGCCACAAAAATTCCGGCCTCACCAGCTGGAGAAATCTGACGGGACAGTCAATCCCGCCGAGTTTCTCCAAATTTACACCACCACAATCCTTGCGGCCGGAGGTAACTAGGCCGTAATGGCCAACTACTTCCCAGTGGCTTTGACTGGGATCGCCAGGTCCTGGTTCATGAGCCTTCCTCACAACTCAATCAATAGTTGGGAGGAATTGTGCCAACAGTTAACCACCAATTTCGGCAGTTCCTACAACCGACCAGGCACCGGACTGGACTTTTTTGCAGTTGTGCAGAAGGGGGGAGAATCCCTGAGCTCATTCATCCAAAGGTTCTCCCAGGTATGAAACACCATTCCTTCTATCTCTAGCGCTTCTGTTATAGTGGCCTTTAGACAGGGCGTACGGTTTAGGTAGATGTTGGAGAAGCTGGTGGTCAAGGAGATCACCAGCGTCACGGAGCTCTTCAGCTTGGCAGACAAGTGTGCCAAAGCTGCGGAGGGCCGTGAAATGCACTCCAAACCACCTCCGGAGGATGGCAAAAAGTCCTCCAAAGGCGAAGCTACTACCTCCGGAAGTGGCAAAAAGAAGAAAAAGTCCAACGGCAAGAAGAAGTTGTCGGCCGGCGCATCTACTGCTGCAGCTACTGCAGCTTTGGGTGGCCAGGGGCCACGCCCCGAGAAACAACCTCGGCCGTCCTCTGAAGACGGTGGCAACTCCAAATTGTGGTGCCCTATCCACAAGTCGAACGGCCACAACTTGGAGGACTGCCGGGAGGTCCAAAACCTTGCCGAACGCTACCACAAGCGCCGGGAAGAAGTTCCTTTGCGTCATAGGGAAGCAAAACAGAAGGTCGATGAAGCTCCGGCTGAAGAGGAGATGGGCCTACAGGACCCTAAAAAGGTCCTGAAGGTTGTTTACACCTCCGTCGACGATGACTCCTACGTCTCTGACAATGAACGTCGGAAGACCATGAACACCATCTTTGGTGGTTCGTGGGACATCACCTCCCGCCGTGTCCTCAAGACCATGTGGCGGGACATGGCCTCAGTAGCTCCTACAGCCAGGGCGGAGACTCATCGATTGTGGGATGGACACCACCATCACTTTTGATGCTTCAGACTGCCCTCAGAACATGATCGGAGCTAGCCAGCTACCCTTGATGGTATCACCTACCATCAATAACATTCAACTCCACCATGTAATGGTGGACGGAGGTTCGGGGCTGAACCTCATAAGCTTCGAAGCTTTTGTCAAGCTTCAGCTCTGACCTTCGGACCTTCGCCCCTCCCGACCTTTGTCCGGAGTAGGTCCGGGGGAAATAACACCGCTTGGTGCCATTACTCTCCCCGTGACCTTCGGGACTCGGGAGAATTATCGCACTTAGAAGTTGATCTTTGACGTCGCTCAGATCAACTTGCCTTTCAACGCCATTCTGGGCAGGCCCGCTTTGTACAAATTCATGACTGCTGCTCATTATGGCTACCTGGTGTTGAAGATGCCAACACCAGCTGGCGTTCTCTGGATCCGCTGAGATCGTACTGTCGGAGTGACTGCTCTGGAGGAACTTCATGCACTTGCTATAGTGCAGGAGGAAGAATCCAGGCAGGAGCAATCTCCAAAACCCCCGAGCATTCGACAACGAGGCTCAACATCCGCACCTCACGTGCAACCAAGCAGCGACACTGACATCCCCATCAAAGTCATCCAAATCGGTTTCGATGCCACACAGACCACCCGTATATCAGGAGGTCTGAATGATAAATGGGAACTCGCGCTCATCACTTTCCTCCGGGCTAATGTTGACGTGTTTGCCTAGCAACCGTCACAAATTCCTGAGATCTGTAGGGAAGTGATCGAGCATAATCTGAAGATCTATCCTGACGCTCGGCCCGTACATCAGAAGCCTCGGAAGCAATCTGTAGAGCGACAGAACTTCATACGACAAGAAGTGAAGAAGTTGCTCGAAGCTGGATTCATCCGAAAAGTCTTCCATCCAAAATGGCAGGAAAACCCAGTTGTTGTACCCAAGGCCGGTAGGAAGCTTCAGATGTGTATCGACTACACGACACTAAATAAGGCATGCCCAAAAGATACATTCCCACTACCTAGAATAGATCAGATAGTGGATTCCACCTCCGGGTGTGAATTATTGTGTTTCCTAGATGCATATTCTGGGTACCATCAAATCAGAATGTCTAGGGAAGATGAAGAACATACTTCTTTTATCACAGTAGATGGATTGTACTGTTATACTGCCATGCCATTTGGTCTCAAGAATGCAGCTTCAACATTTGTATGAGCTATGTACAAAACCTTTGGAGAGCTCATCAGAGACGTAGTGGAAGTGTATGTTGAAGATATCGTCATCAAGATCAAGGACAAGGAGTCACTCCTTGACACCTTGCAAGCTGTCTTCGCCAAGCTGCGGGTCACCCGCACGAAGCTGAACCCAGACAAGTGCATCTTTGGGGTTAGCTCCAGAAAGCTTCTCGGTTTCCTGGTAAACCACAGGGGCATAGAGGCAAATCTGGCGAATATAAAAGCCATAGAGGAGATGCGACCACCAGACCGCATCAAAGATGTCCAGAAACTAACTGGATGTCTAGCCGCCCTCAGCCAGTTCATCTCAAGACTGGCGGAATGGGCGCTACCCTTCTTCAAGCTCTTGAGGAAGTCCGGACCATTTCAATGGTCTGAAGAAGCAGAAAAGGCGTTCCAGGAGTTAAAGCAGCTCCTCACCACTCTACCAACCTTGGTAGCTCCGAACCCTGGTGATCCCTTACTACTTTACATTTCAGCAACCGACGAGGTTGTCAGCATGGTCCTGGTTGCGGAGAGACCAGAACCATCCCAAGCTTAGGAATCCAGACCCCTCCGGGAGGGTCCGGAGGTTCCTGAAGGTGAGTCTTGGTCCCAGCCCCCAGACTTGGATCTACAGGGAGTTATTCCAGAGGACCTGGATCCGTAGAAACTCCGAGTTCCTTTAGCAAGGACCTGGAAGTCCCCGAAGCAGGTTCGGACCCCTCCGGGAGGGTCCGGATTGATGTGGAGGAAGCTCCGGGCCCCTCTTGGAGGGTCCGGACAGTCCAATGCCCAGTGTACTTCATCAGCGAAGTGCTACATGATGCCAAGACTCGATACTTAGAGGTGCACAAGCTGCTCTACGCAGTTCTCATCGCCTCCAGGAAGCTTCGCCGTTACTTCCAAGCTCACAAGATCTCAGTGGTGACCTCTTACCCACTGCATGCGATCTTGCATAATCCCAACTCTACTGGGAACATTGCAAAGTGGGCAGTGGAATTAGCTGAATTCGATCTTGAATTCGTCCCAAGACAAGCGGTCAAGAGTAAAGCATTGGCAGATTTCATGGCGGAATGGACCCCCTCTCCGTCAAACCCTGGGGGCCCTAGTGAGCAGAAGTCGGAACTCAAGGCTCTGGTCTTCACCGAACCTCACTGGACTCTCTACTTCGACAGCTCCATGCAAAAGCAGGGGGCCGAAGCTGGAGTCATTCTCCTCGCTCCAACCGGGGAGAAGGTAAAATACATGGTCCGCCTTGGCTTCAAGGCGACTAACAACATGGCGGAGTATAAAGCACTCATTTATGGACTAAACCACTATCATACGGTGTCAAGCAGCTGTTGGTCAAGGGAGATTCGTAGCTCATCATTAAACAAGTGAAGGGTGAATGCTCCTGTAACAATCCCCAACTAGCTGCTTATCTCCTTGAAGTCCAGAGGCTTCAGAAGGACTTCGAAGTCGTGGATCTCCACCATGTCCAACATGTCCATAACGCTGAAGCTGACGAACTCTCGACGAAAGAGTCAACCGGAGCTCCGGCTCCTGATGGAACCTTCATCCGGAGGTTGTCAAAACCCACAGCTCAGCCCACCAAACTGAGCGAAGGGGGCGAGACCAGCATCCCAAAGCTGGCGGTCCCGATGGCCCTGTTACCATGGCACCCATCAAGGGTCGTAGGTGCTGTCGGAAGCTCCGAGCAACCCAACACGGAAGACTCAAATGCTCAAGCAAGCTCCGATGCATGGATCTTGGTGATTCGGTACTACTTGAAAGACAATATCCTTTCTGAATATGATGTATCCACTGACCGGATAGTCAGATTGGCAAAAAGATACACGCTAGTAGAAGGGGATCTCTACCTGTGCGGTGCCAACGGCGTCCTAATGCGGTGCATCACAAGGGAGGAAGGCTACAAGCTCCTCGCAGATCCATGGAGGCGAGTGTGGGAACCACGCGTCTTCCCGCACGCTGGTCGTTAAAGCCTTCCGGCATGGCTTCTACTGGCCTATAGCGCTCCAGGATGCAACTGAGCTGGTGAAGAAATGCAAAGCATGCCAGTTCCATGCAAAGCAAATTCACACACGGGCTCAGCCTATACAAATGATACCTCCTACATGGCCTTTCACTGTGTGGGGGATGGACATCCTGCGACCTTTCCCAAGAGCCATCGGAGGTTACGAGTTCTTGTATGTTGCCATTGACAACACCAAATAGTCGGAAGCAACTCCAGTTGTGACAATAAACAAGCAATCATCTATCAACTTCTTGCATACCATTGTATGCAGATTTGGAGTCCCGAACAAAATCATAATAGATAATGGGACCCAATTCACAAGCTCTGCTTTCTAAGGATACTGCGAAGACCTTAGCATCCAAGACAGCTATGCCTTTGTAGCTCATACGGCAAGCAATGGCCAAGCCGAGAGGGCAAATGCAGAAATCCTGAAAGGACTCAAGACGCACACATATGAGCGCCTGAAAAAACATGGAGCCAACTGGATTGAAGAGCTTCCGCCCATTCTATGGGCCAATAGGACAACTCCAAACCGTTCAACTGGAGAGACACCCTTCTTCCTGGTGTACGGAGCTCAAGCGGTCTTTCCTCTAGAAATCACCTTGGGGTAGCTCCGGGTCCGGACCTCGGACGAAGCCACGCAGAACTATCTCTGGCGTGAAGACCTTGACCTACTTGAAGAGGGAAGGTGTCGAGCAGCTGTTCGGAATGCCCGATACCGCCAAGCTCTTCGACGCTACCACCAACGGCATGTTCACAGCTGACAGCTCGAGGAAGGGGATCAGGTTCTACGGAGAATACAATCCAGAGAAGGGTTAAACAAACTCTCCCCAAACTGGGAGGGACCCTTCCGAGTGATCAAAGTATCCCGTCCCGGATGCGTTCGTTTGGCAATCGAGGATGGGACACCTCTCCCAAATCCTTGGAACATTGAGCACCTCTGTAAGCTATACGCTTAATATCACGGAGGTGAGTATGTAATCACATGTGATGTATGTTATAGAGTCATTGTACAGAGTCGGGTAGCTCCTCTAGGAGGGCAGCCGGACCTACCCTGCTATGTCTGCAATGTCCATGCAACACTTGTCACAGTCTCAGAACTAAAAGTGTAGCTAGCTACCTTGGGTCAAACGTGAAACGAAACACACTTAGCCCGGTTCCGTACCCTAAGAGTGTACTTGTTTCCCCTGTACTCTGGACCTATAATGAAAGACATCATTCTGTGAAAACAGACTCCACGTGCATTAACTTTGTAGAGACTCAATATTTTTTATTTTTCTCTTTCTTATCTATAACAAAGTTGTGCAGTTCTTAAGAAACTTTAGCTCGACTAGTTCATGTACAATTTGAGTTGCATTGTCTATCCTTATGGGTTCAAGCATTGTTGATGGCCTACTTGTCTGAATGTCGCAAAGCCAATCTAGGGACGGAGTGTGCTATCGACTTAGCCTGGTCCTACACCCTAAGTACGCCACTCTACCTACACCCCGACAGGCCGAAGTAAGGCGAGTCCAGAAACGATCGGACCTGGAGGTAGCAAAACGGTGCTCTTGATTGTATTTAGGATTGTGTCCGACCTAAAACTTTCCCGGGACTAGTAAGCCGCAATGAAGTTATAGATAGGAAACAAATTTTACTGTTTTTCTTGGCTTCAATGTGCAGGAAAAATAAACATTTCATGACAATCGTGAATGGAGCCGGAGCTACCAAGATCTGACACCCCGGAGGGTTAACTGTCGATGCTTTACGCGTTGATGGAGACTACTGCCGGAGCTACTAAGCTCCAGCGATTGTCAATGCCGGAGCGACTAAGCTCCAACATCCTCAGGGGGCTTACACTATCAAAGACTTTGGACCTACATTCTACAAGTTCGAAGCACGCAAGTATTCAACAACTGGTACATCCTCTTAGTACATGTTCACAATCAAATTGTGTACATCTACCATGGGGCCAAGCAAGACAAAGGTGTTGAAGACAAAAAATGAAATTCGAATTCTCTAAAGTTTGGATTTCATTCATCTACAACAGAGATTACAAAATTAGAGAAGAAGAAGAGAGAATACAAGCGGGAGCTACAGGGAGACGGTCCTAGACCCTATGGATGAACTGGGCGACCTTTTGGGCCACCTCCGACACGTTGGCTCGGGCGGCTTCACCATCTCCTTTGATGGGACCTTCAAGCACCGGGTCCAGAGCGAATTGAGGGTCCCGGCTTGTGTAGCACGTCAGCATGAACTCTGCGACGTTCTTCGCCAGGGACTGACCCTCCGTTTCCAATTTGTCCGCGATGACATTGCCCACCTTGGAGAGCTTGTTGCCTGCTGAACACAACACTTCCAACGCCTGGTCCAGCTCCGGCTCCGGATCATCTGCATGAACGGGACTGAAGCCCATTGGCGTCAGCGCGTCGCTGGCCTTGCCCAGGAAGTCCCAAACATGTTGGGACTCTGCAGCCCTTGCACCACACATCTCCGCCAAAGATCTTTTGGCCGCCGCAAGCTCCAAGCTCTCCCGAGCAAGACACTTCACATCTTTGGCATTCTGCTGAATCGTTTCAGCAACCTGCCTTTCGAGCTTGCTGAGCTCTTCCTCCCGGAGGTGGATCTCAAACCGGCGGTTGACCAGATCTTTCTCCCGGCCCCGCACTTTCTTCTTCTGGGCGGCGATGGCATTCTCCTGATTTTAGAGTTCTTGCCCTTGCTCCCAGGCCTTCTTCTCCTCCTCCTTACAACGCTCCTCTAATTTCTTGGTGCATTCTTCAAGTCTCTAGTCAGCCAGAGCTGTCTTCTAGACAAGCTCTTCCTCCCTCTTCATGAGGTTGTCCGCAGCTCCAGGAATTTCTTCTCTTCATCTTCGAGCCATCTTTCCCGCGCTTCAAGAGCCTCTCGGCGCCTGACAGGACTATCGTGGATGGCAGAGAGCCTTTCCATGCTTTCATCAGCTGCGCTATTTGCAGTCTTGGCCTGATCATAGATGGCCCGGGACTGGTTGTCGAGGGTTCGCGTCATGCTTTCCCTCTCATCCAACAACTTACCCCAATACTCCAGGCGGACTTTCTCTCTTTTCACCCACTCCTTGTCGTATGCCAGCCTCGACTGCGCCAACTTGGTCTCGAAATGGAGTCGGTTGTGCCACCTTCTAAGGGTTTGGCACTCCTCCTCGAGGGACTTGCTATCGTGGTAGACGTTATTAAAAGATGTTTGCACATGTGCATGGAGTGCATGGACGTGTCTATGTGGTTCTGAGGCGTAGTAAAGAGATGTGGACATAAAAAAATTGGTCGGAAAGGTCCAACCGACTAGGTTAAGGACTCAGGCTGTGGCTGAGTCATGTTTGAATCAAATATGGAAAGTTTTGAGTTGGTTATGATAGGATTTCGTGTGGGTCACGAATTTGAGTTGTTTTAGGAATGTGGGATACGTTCCTAAGGTGTTTGGAAGTCATAGGATTGCTTCTATCTATGTATGGAAGAGTCTTGAGCAGTTACGATAAGTTTTCATTCATGAATTGAGTAGGATTAGAGTCCTAGTTAGGTTTCGGTTGGCCTAAGGGCTGGTTATATAAGCAAGGGAGGCCAGAGTTCGTGGTGCACGACTTCGGGGCTGTTCCTTGTGAGTTTTAATCAATGAAATTCGTAGTTTGAAGGAACTTTTATGCCTTGTTCGCCCGACTTGTTTCAGGAATGTTTTTCTCGTCGAGTTTCTGCACATGACTAGCTTTTTTTGGTGGTTTTATCATAACTCAAGTTTTACAGGTCCAATCGATGTTATTCTTTTTGGGTTGTATTCACAACTTGATTTTATATCATCTGCGACAATTTCATGGTCATTAGATTTGGAGTTTCTGATCTACATGAGTTTCTTTGCAGTGTTCCAAAACTGTTTTTTCTCGGGTAGAACAGATTGACCTTTGTTCGATCTTTCGATCATAACTTGAGTTTCTCTTGACAGATTTCCGTGATTCTTGTTGTGACGTCTTTGTGACTTGATTTTCTACCATCTATACTAGTTTTGTCACAGTTTAACACATTTATATTAGTCTTTCACACAATTTCTTTAAGAGATCAGTTTTCTGACGAGAGGTGTTTTCGTTGCTTCCGCTGAAAAGTTTTAATCTACCATTCACCCCCCTCTGGTAGCTTTACACGTGCTATTTGATCCTACAGATTGAATCAATACTACTTTGGCAAAACATGTGAAAGGTTGATGCGTACGACGTTCGGGGAGTGCACCTATGTGACTTCTAGTACGGGCGTACGTGTCATGTATTACGGGTATCTTTGATTCGAAACATGGTCCCTCACGGTAATTGAGTACCGCTTGTTCACTGCATCATGACGTAGTTAATTACTTTGAGCTGAATATTATTAAATCATGCATTATGAATTGATCTTGTATTGATACTTGCAATGCTCTAGGCAGTTTGCTTTCCATAAAGCCTTAATTTGCTGCTAAAACTGAAAATAAGGACGAAGAATTAGGTGAGTCTTCTATTGCAAACTGATGTCCTATATTACGTATATCCTGCATATATAGTTTTATGTTTAGTAGAGACAGGTAAGTCTTCCTGAGCCTTCGTGCTCAGTGTTGCTATATTAGTTGTTTTGCAGGTACTAGCCTCTATGCTTATGTTGTTGGTTGTTCGATAAGACTCGGAACTCTCCGAGCGTTATACTCACAGGAAACTATGCCGCTACCGTATGTTCTTCGTGTCGCTAGTGAGGAGCATCCGTGGGCTGGACGGCTTCTCTTTTGCTTATTAGACTTGAGTACGAGAGTTGTGATGTTATCATCCGTTGTAGTTTATTTTTATAAATTATTTGTAAACTGAACTACCTTGTAAATTTCAGCAAGTTATTGATATAATACGTTTTCCTTTACATGTGTGTTGTTGGGTGCCGCATCGCATGGCAGCACCCAATGCGATTTCTGGAAGGTGTGGACCCCGGTCCCCATAGAAGATTGGCCCTGGTACCACATTAGAGTTTTGGCCTAGGAAGCGTTGAACCCTTTGCCTTGGGCCGCACTTTTATTTATAAGGGGAGATCAACTGGATATCAACAGATTTACAAGGAAAGTTCTCATGTACATCATGGATATTACAATCGAATCAATCATATCTCCTAATACTCTATGTAATGATCTCTTTACAAATATCTCTTACACGAACTGGTATTCTTTATTGAGAGATTCTCCAGTCAAGTCAATTATCAATACAATAAGCTATAGTAGTAAATCTTTGGAGCCATCTATATGAACTGAAACAATGTTCCCACGGGCCTAGGTAGTGGAGGCATCTGTAGCGATGGAGGTGGTTGTACCGGTGGAGGCGGCAGTCAATGCTGAGAAAAGTATCCCTAAATTGTTTCTATACTGTTTAGCATAATTCTTCACTAAATTCTGCTCATACATACTTGAAGTCTTAGTGATGTACCTGCATCTATTGTTGCCATGTTGAGATATATGACACTAAGTACTCATTCATGGACTGCGTTTCTTGTCTCATGCGTTCCTCCATTTCTTGTCTTTCTTGTTTCATGCGGTCCTCCTTTTCTTGCAACCTTGAGTCATCTCTTGCACGTTTACGTTGAGAAGAGCTCTCTCCATCATGCGCTGACCGTGACTGCGAGAGAACCACATCTGTGTCCATGATACCATTAAACATCGAGTACCGACAAAAGTGATATTTCAAAATTATAAGTGATAGTTAAAACAATTAAAGTATAAAAAAATAATATGAGAGGTACAAGTTCACCTGCCGTAGGGCTTTCCTCCAATGGAATTGTACAAAGCTACAAAGTCAACATCTTCCATTCTCCAATCACAATCATCTCTACGACAAACCACCTCTTGAGCAAATTTGTCCTGCGTCAAAAATTAATTGCAAAACTATACAACAATTTAATTGCTCAAGCATGAATTTGACTACTATGACACACCAAGTTTTTAGTGACGGCTGGAGTATACAAGTGTCTGTCGTCGGTGCCCCTATGCCCTCTTATATAAGTGTCGAAGAAAGAAGGCTTCTCACCACTTCCAACAGACTACATATAAATAATAGAAGCATAAGTGCGCAAAAATAAATATAATATGAACAAATTGTAAATGTGCTAAACTCACCATCTGTTTTTAAAGACGAAGATGACCATCTCCACCATAACGATGGAGGCGTTGACCAGCGGCATCACGGTTGACTGTCTTTTTGTTAAATTCATATCGAAATTCCCACGATGCCCAATAACCACATAAAGCATAATAGGTATTGGGGAACTTAACTATCCAAGGAATCATTACCTGATGCTATTGATCGTCCTCTATGTAAATTTTTGAAGCCCCCATATTCTTTTTCATTATCTGTCCAAGCATCTCCATGTAGTACATGCACATAGCCGTGATTCGTCCATTGTACATCATATAATTCACAACTTTGCGCGCTGCTGCATGAAAGTTTTTGTTTGCTCGTGCACTGAGAGTGGCATCATTGGTCACACGCAAGCGATATCGTTCCTACAAAAGCAACAGTACATCCATTAGAAACATTATTATCGAGATAAACAAGTTACTAGGTAGAAAAATCATACCCAAAATCATGCTAGACAGCTCCTGCCACATCTGTATGCAAGGGATGTGTAGAAATCTTGTAGTGATTCCAATGTATACCAGGTTTCTCTTGACCTTTTTATAACGATGAGACCATGATAATGATGATGACATATGGCACCCAACACCACATTAGGTTGCATACGGTGTCGTCGACTATCCCAATCCAAGTTGTCCCGTTGCCTGCAAGTAATTTTAACAACATATTATATTTGTGAACACATATTAAATTTATACATCGAATTCAATGATCTATTTACTATCTAGCCAATGATAGGAATAATCCTGGATCTTTGTTCCATTGGCATAGCCAGTGGGAGAGTTTGTAGCTCGATACCTCATTGATAGTCTCAACTCTCCCATAACCTCCTCCTCCCCCTCCCCTCCCCCTCCTCCTCCCCCCTCCCCATCCTCCTCTGCTTCCCCATCAATATAGTCTCTTACCCCTCTTACCCCTGTTTGTTGTTCCTACCCCACAGAAACACCTCCGACTTGTTGTTCTTGCCCCACAGAAACACCCCCGCCTTGTTGTTCCTGATGCTCCTCCTGACCCTCCACCTGAAATTAGGGAAAAGTATGTTTCACATAATGATATATAGTAAAATATAATAAACCACATGGAGTAGACCTTAAATTAGATATTAACCTGTTCATTAGCTTGTTCCTTGCATCTTCTAAGTGCTTCCTGTCTGGTATTACTTGAGGCAGCCCTCTAAAAGAAGGACTCCGGACTATGAGAGGAAATAGCAGACCGACTACCAGACTTGCTTGAGGTGCCAAAATTAAGTCCCTTTGCTATACTCTCCACACGACGAGGTATCCAGTTAAAAAGATAAACTGGTTAGAAATAAATACATGATGAAATGAAATATAAAAAATAGAAAGTAATAAAATTGAAATATAAATGTAATGTGAATTGATTACGTGATTAAAATTCACCATGATCTGATGTTTCATCGGTAACGTGTCGATGACAAACATGCTTCTTTTGTCAACCTGTTTTAAGGCTTCATTGCTTTCTTTTAACCCCTACTAGCTCTTCCACCTTCTTGTCTTCAACATCACCAAATAATGTATTCAGACCTAAACCACCTTCAATATTGAAAGATGATGGACCATCATCTTCTTGGTACAGTTCATCATGTTCCTCTCGATGACCAGCATCACTCGGGGCATATAACTGTTCTCGCGGATTAACTTTATACACCACCCGCCAAGCATTTAGCTTTGGACAAGGATATGGTAGATATTAAATCAACTCAGCTTGGTGAGCAAGGATATAATTATCGCATCCAGGAAATCTTTCTTCATTATTCACATCGATGATACCAAATTCATCCTGTCGTGTTCCATTGTTACTAGCTATCAAACCAGTCGCAGCGGAACAAAGTAACTCTAAGGACTTTGGAACCACTTAATTTGAACTCCACAATGTTTTGAATAATCCCATCGTAGTCAGTTTCCTGACCATTTGCATCACACGCTCTAGTTACAGCCCCACCATTTGTCATGGCTGCAAGCGGATGTTTCGCTTCAAATTGTGCCAAACAAATTAGATATCCATTTACATGGTAACGACCGAAACATTTTTTGCTGTTATGGTCCCTTGAGAAAGTTGTCGTCAGTCCTCATGAACGTTAGCATCGACCATGCACTACCAATGTAACAAAATTTTAGATATACTGATTTTATTAACTTCGCAATGATTCAAGTGACATGTATGAAGAGAACGCTACATGCTTCCAAAACCAGTTGACAAAGTTCAACCCCCTACGAAGGCCATCATGACACTTTTATCTAATTGTTTGCTTGTTGGTTGACGCGTGGACTTCCAATATTGTTTGTCAAACTTGCTGCAAGATGAAAAATGTGGGCACATTAGAACATGCCTTATAAAAAAATGGGAAACGAATGAAGTGTTGCCTTGCGGCAATTAGAAAATAAGACTTACGCAAAATATTGGTCCATCTCATTATTGTTTGTGTACATGTATAACACGCATAAATTATGTTCTTCTTCTGAAACCACATGCCTACTGCTGGCACCAACAGCTTTTCCCTTCCATCCAAAAATAATAGATTACCACAAGGTGTTTCTTCATCTATGTGGTATCTCGTTGTGTCAGCATACACATTGTGTTCATCTGGAAATAATGTACTTGAGAAGTATGCCATCTCTTTCAGAGCAAATTCTTATTCAATACATCCTTCTAATCTTGCTTTGTTCAGAACCATTGCTTTATGTTTTTTTAGTGTCCTTTCAATGTGGTACATCCACCGATATTGCACGGGACCAAAAACTTGTGTTTCTATGAGGACCAGGGTTCCGACATTCTAGGAATCACATTGGATGGTGCCGTGCAATGCGGCACCCATCAGCACACATGAAAAGACATATTAAAGATAGTGTTTCATAATAAGATAGTGTTTACAACATAGTGTACAACAGGGTACACACACAGCGGAAAATATATACTCACACTCTCAACCTATCGAAGCACAAGAGAAGTCATTTATGCCCGGGGACACTTCTCACTAGCAACACAAATATCATAAGGCAGCAGCGTGGTGTCACGTGAGAGATACATCTTGACAGCTAGATGTCTCATAGACAACGCGTAGTAGCAACAAAAATAAGTAAACCTGCAAAACTACAAATATAGCAACCGTGAGCACGAAGGCTCAGCAAGACTTAACCGTCTCACCTAAAGTATGAAACTCTACATGCTGGAAACTCTAAAGACTGGAAGTTGAAATTAGCAGAAATGAACTCGCCGAAAGTAAATCCTTAGTTGTGAGTTTTAGAGTAGAAAATGCGAGATCAGTGGGCATGCATCATAATGAACTCCACAATCAAACAAAAAATGCTTCATCCACAATGATGCTTCCCAAAGCTGCATAAGCTTCATTCATGTTAAATGTTTGGAAATGATAAGTTTAATTATGCTATCTCTAATTCAGCCAAGGTTACAATACAAAAGATTATTCATAGCAGCATATTCATATTTTTCCACCTACTCTTTATTACTACATCACAATAGTGAACAAGTGGTACTCATAATCGCGAGGGGCGGTGATTCGAATGAAAGATACCCAGAATGCACGACACGTATGCCCGTACTAGAAGTCACGTAAGTGCACTCCACGGACATCGTACGCAACAACCTTTGTTAAGTCCCATCGAAGTTATATCGATCCAATCGTCTAGGATAGTATTCCCACTCATGGTGCACCCTCCACTTTTCCAAAGGTACATTGATTTCCTGGACCCCATATATCAGGTACGACTCTATTATAGTTCAAACTTGCTCCACAGGGCCTCACACGGGTCAGTCCTTAATCGACACAGGAAGGGCTAAACCTCCTACCCCGCCGCCCGATCTCATATTCTGTTCATAAACCATTCTCTAAAATAACTTGTCAGTACCCTCCATACCGGATACCCCTTGGGATTGCAAAGATCAAAAGGAAACTCCATCTACCAGATTTGAAGACCTCCGAAGGCCCCACATGTCAGGAGAAGCCGGACCTGCTTCTCCGACATGGTTAGTCCCAGGGCCGCCACGTGTATCACAAGACCGGAGCTACCACCCACACATGGGAAGCTCCGGTCAGAATACCAATATGGCACCCCCGGACCTAACCCCAGACAGAGGGAAGCTCCGGTACTGACACGTGACCAATAGCATCGGGCCTACCCGTCCATGATGGTAAGCTTCGGAGTTGCCACGTGGCAACCGCCGGACCTTCAACTTCAACTATCAGGCCGGGGACCCCCCAATAGCTCCAGACCTTGAAGGATCAATCAAAGACTTCAAGACCCGATTAAGTGTGACTAATGCCATATTAATGACACACGATAGGATGGTCCGTAATACAGGTAACACCACTGTTAAGTCCCGTTACCAGGCTATTAAGGATAACTAACCCCATTTATTGTGTATCAAGCATGTGTAACCATCGGGGCCACCTGTCGGGCCAGGCTAACGTTGTAACGACCAGTCCTTGTACTATAAAAGGACTGGTCGAAGATACACAAGGAACGGTTCCAGACCACGACTGAACTCCTTGAGCTAGACGAGCTTCTTCTTCTGGAGCTTCTTCTAGACTCACAAGCTTAATACATCACCAACACACCCCTTGGAGTAGGGTATTATGCTCAGGCGGCCCGAACCACGTAAATCTCTGTGTACACGTGTCTTTCGCCTTCTTGAATCTCTGCACGCCCATTACCTAACTACAACTCCTTGATCTACCAAAGGTAGTGTCGGGAGATCTGCCGGATCCAAACACCGACAGTTGGCGCACCAGGAAGGGGGCGCCCGAGATTTCGAGTATGGTGAACTCAGCTGCTGGATCATCCAATGGCATCCCTGCTGTTCAACCCGCTGGAGGCAATCCCTCCAACATGCAGCGACCAGCAAGTGTCGTGGCTCTAGCAGGAGTCATGCCTCCACTGCCACCGCTTGCACCAGCACGTCAAGCTGAGCAGCGTGATAGTGCATCGGCATCGGTCACCGCATCGACAAACAACAACAACCACGAACACGTGCTTCATGCAGCGTGTGCTCTCCTTCAACATCCACCACCTCCAGGTGCATCCCATGGTGCAATGGAGCAGTGGAGGGCTGATGTGGAACATCTAGTTGCAGCAGCAGACGACCGCATCAGCAACCAAGGTCCTCCCCCTTTGGGGCGGGCTCCATCGCAGCGTCGGACCGTGTCTGGCAGACTTGGTCTGCATGCTTCCCAAAATAGGAGGCGTGCTGCATCATAGCAAGTTACGTGGCTGCCTTCTGGGGCGCGACGTACTCATACGGTGATCAGACTTTCAACTCATGACCTCCGGGCGGAGCTTGATCGTCGTTACCGTCAACAGGACGTCTGTGTCCATATCGAGCGTGATCGTGAAAGGCGAGAGGCTCGAGACAGTCCTGCTCTCGAGGGAGTAGGAGGAGGCTATTCTGCACTGGCCATGCATCTACGCATGGTCAGATGGCCACAAAAATTCCGGCCTCACCAGCTGGAGAAATCTGACGGGACAGTCAATCCCGCCGAGTTTCTCCAAATTTACACCACCACAATCCTTGCAGCCGGAGGTAACTAGGCCGTAATGGCCAACTACTTCCCAGTGGCTTTGACTGGGATCACCAGGTCCTGGTTCATGAGCCTTCCTCACAACTCTATCAATAGTTGAGAGGAATTGTGCCAACAGTTAACCACCAATTTCGGCAGTTCCTACACCCGACCAGGCACCGGACTGGACTTTTTTGCAGTTGTGCGGAAGGGGGTAGAATCCCTGAGCTCATTCATCCAAAGGTTCTCCCAGGTACGAAACACCATTCCTTCTATCTCTAGCGCTTCTGTTATCGTGGCATTTAGACAGGGCGTACGGTTTAGGTAGATGTTGGAGAAGCTTGTGGTCAAGGAGATCACCAGCGTCACGGAGCTCTTCAGCTTGGCAGACAAGTGTGCCAAAGCTGCGGAGGGCCGTGAAATGCACTCCAAACCACCTCCGGAGGATGGCAAAAAGTCCTCCAAAGGCGAAGCTACTACCTCCGGAAGTGGCAAAAAGAAGAAAAAGTCCAACGGCAAGAAGAAGTTGTCGGCCGGCGCATCTACCGCTGCAGCTACTGCAGCTTTGGGTGGCCAGGGGCCACGCCCCGAGAAACAACCTCGGCCGTCCTCTGAAGACGGTGGCAACTCCAAAATGTGGTGCCCTATCCACAAGTCGAACGGCCACAACTTGGAGGACTGCCGGGAGGTCCAAAACCTTGCCGAACGCTACCACAAGCGCCGGGAAGAAGTTCCTTTGCGTCATAGGGAAGGAAAACAGAAGGTCGATGAAGCTCCGGCTGAAGAGGAGTTGGGCTTACAGGACCCTAAAAAGGTCCTGAAGGTTGTTTACACCTCCGTCGACGATGACTCCTACGTCTCTGACAATGAACGTCGGAAGACCATGAACACCATCTTTGGTGGTTCGTGGGACATCACCTCCCGCTGTGTCCTCAAGACCATGTGGCGGGACATGGCCTCAGTAGCTCCTACAGCAAGGGCGGAGCCTCATCGATTGTGGGATGGACACCACCATCACTTTTGATGCTTCAGACTGCCCTCAGAACATGATCGGAGCTAGCCAGCTACCCTTGATGGTATCACCTACCATCAATAACATTCAACTCCACCATGTAATGGTGGACGGAGGTTCGGGGCTGAACCTCATAAGCTTCGAAGCTTTTGTCAAGCTTCAGCTCCGACCTTCGGACCTTCGCCCCTCCCGACCTTTGTCCGGAGTAGGTCCGGGGGAAATAACACCGCTTGGTGCCATTACTCTCCCCGTGACCTTCGGGACTCGGGAGAATTATCGCACTGAGAAGTTGATCTTTGACGTCGCTCAGATCAACTTGCCTTTCAACGCCATTCTGGGCAGGCCCGCTTTGTACAAATTCATGGCTGCTGCTCATTATGGCTACCTGGTGTTGAAGATGCCAACACCAGCTGGCGTTCTCTGGATCCGCTGAGATCGTACTGTCGGAGTGACTGCTCTGGAGGAACTTCATGCACTTGCTATAGTGCAGGAGGAAGAATCCAGGCAGGAGCAATCTCCAAAACCCCCGAGCATTCGACAACGAGGCTCAACATCCGCACCTCACGTGCAACCAAGCAGCGACACCGACATCCCCATCAAAGTCATCCAAATCGGTTTCGATGCCGCACAGACCACCCGTATATCAGGAGGTCTGAATGATAAATGGGAACTCGCGCTCATCACTTTCCTCCGGGCTAATGTTGACGTGTTTGCCTAGCAACCGTCACAAATTCCTGAGATCTGTAGTGAAGTGATCGAGCATAATCTGAAGATCTATCCTGACGCTCGGCCCGTACATCAGAAGCCTCGGAAGCAATCTGTAGAGCGACAGAACTTCATACGACAAGAAGTGAAGAAGTTGCTCGAAGCTGGATTCATCCGAGAAGTCTTCCATCCAAAATGGCAGGCAAACCCAGTTGTTGTACCCAAGGACGGTAGGAAGCTTCAGATGTGTATCGACTACACGACACTAAATAAGGCATGCCCAAAAGATACATTCCCACTACCTAGAATAGATCAGATAGTGGATTCCACCTCCGGGTGTGAATTATTGTGTTTCCTAGATGCATATTCTGGGTACCATCAAATCAGAATGTCTAGGGAAGATGAAGAACATACTTCTTTTATCACAGTAGATGGATTGTACTGTTATACTGCCATGCCATTTGGTCTCAAGAATGCAGCTTCAACATTTGTATGAGCTATGTACAAAACCTTTGGAGAGCTCATCAGAGACGTAGTGGAAGTGTATGTTGATGACATCGTCATCAAGATCAAGGACAAGGAGTCACTCCTTGACACCTTGCAAGCTGTCTTCGCCAAGCTGCGGGTCACCCGCACGAAGCTGAACCCAGACAAGTGCATCTTTGGGGTTAGCTCCAGAAAGCTTCTCGGTTTCCTGGTAAACCACAGGGGCATAGAGGCAAATCTGGCGAAAATAAAAGACATAGAGGAGATGCGACCACCAGACCGCATCAAAGATGTCCAGAAACTAACTGGATGTCTAGCCGCCCTCAGCCAGTTCATCTCAAGACTGGCGGAATGGGCGCTACCCTTCTTCAAGCTCTTGAGGAAGTCCGGACCATTTCAATGGTCTGAAGGAGCAGAAAAGGCGTTCCAGGAGTTAAAGCAGCTCCTCACCACTCTACCAACCTTGGTAGCTCCGAACCCTGGTGATCCCTTACTACTTTACATTTCAGCAACCGACGAGGTTGTCAGCATGGTCCTGGTTGCGGAGAGACCAGAACCATCCCAAGCTTAGGAATCCAGACCCCTCCGGGAGGGTCCGGAGGTTCCTGAAGTTGAGTCTCGGTCCCAGCCCCCAGACTTGGATCTACAGGGAGTTATTCCAGAGGACCTGGATCCACAGAAACTACGAGTTCCTTTAGCAAGGACCTGGAAGTCCCCGAAGCAGGTTCGGACCCCTCCGGGAGGGTCCGGATTGATGTGGAGGAAGCTCCGGGCCCCTCTTGGAGGGTCCGGACAGTCCAATGCCCAGTGTACTTCATCAGCGAAGTGCTACATGATTCCAAGACTCGATACTTAGAGGTGCACAAGCTGCTCTACGCAGTTCTCATCGCCTCCAGGAAGCTTCGCCGTTACTTCCAAGCTCACAAGATCTCAGTGGTGACCTCTTACCCACTGCATGCGATCTTGCATAATCCCAACTCTACTGGGAACATTGCAAAGTGGGCAGTGGAATTAGCTGAATTCGATCTTGAATTCGTCCCAAGACAAGCGGTCAAGAGTAAAGCATTGGCAGATTTCGTGGCGGAATGGACCCCCTCTCCGTCAAACCCTGAGGGCCCTAGTGAGCAGAAGTCGGAACTCAAGGCTCTGGTCTTCACCGAACCTCACTGGACTCTCTACTTCGACAGCTCCATGCAAAAGCAGGGGGCCGAAGCTGGAGTCATTCTCCTCGCTCCAACCGGGGAGAAGGTAAAATACATGGTCCGCCTTGGCTTCAAGGCGACTAACAACATGGCGGAGTATAAATCACTCATTTATGGACTAAACCACTATCATACGGTGTCAAGCAGCTGTTGGTCAAGGGAGATTCGCAGCTCATCATTAAACAGGTGAAGGGTGAATGCTCCTGTAACATCCCCAACTAGCTGCTTATCTCCTTGAAGTCCAGAGGCTTCAGAAGGACTTCGAAGTCGTGGATCTCCACCATGTCTAGCATGTCCATAACGCTGAAGCTGACGAACTCTCAACGAAAGAGTCAACCGGAGCTCCGGCTCCTGATGGAACCTTCATCCGGAGGTTGTCAAAACCCACAGCTCAGCCCACCAAACTGAGCGAAGGGGGCGAGACCAGCATCCCAAAGCTGGCGGTCCCGATGGCCCTGTTACCATGGCACCCATCAAGGGTCGTAGGTGCTGTCGGAAGCTCTGAGCAACCCAACACGGAAGACTCAAATGCTCAAGCAAGCTCTGATGCATGGATATTGGTGATTCGGTACTACTTGAAAGACAATATCCTTTCTGAAGATGATGTATCCACTGACCGGATAGTCAGATTGGCAAAAAGATACACGCTAGTAGAAGGGGATCTCTACCTGTGCGGTGCCAACGGCGTCCTAATGCGGTGCATCACAAGGGAGGAAGGCTGCAAGCTCCTCGCAGATCCATGGAGGCGAGTGTGGGAACCACGCGTCTTCCCGCACGCTGGTCGTTAAAGCCTCCGGCATGGCTTCTACTGGCCTATAGCGCTCCAGGATGCAACTGAGCTGGTGAAGAAATGCAAAGCATGCCAGTTCCATGCAAAGCAAATTCACACACGGGCTCAGCCTATACAAATGATACCTCCTACATGGCCTTTCACTGTGTGGGGGATGGACATCCTGGGACCTTTCCCAAGAGCCATCGGAGGTTACAAGTTCTTGTATGTTGCCATTGACAAGTTCACCAAATGGTCGGAAGCAACTCCAGTTGTGACAATAAACAAGCAATCAGCTATCAACTTCTTGCATACCATTGTATGCAGATTTGGAGTCCCGAACAAAATCATAATAGATAATGGGACCCAATTCACAAGCTCTGCTTTCTAAGGATACTGCGAAGACCTTAGCATCCAAGACAGCTACGCCTTTGTAGCTCATACGGCAAGCAATGGCCAAGCCGAGAGGGCAAATGCAGAAATCCTGAAAGGACTCAAGATGCACACATATGAGAGCCTGAAAAAACATGGAGCCAACTGGATTGAAGAGCTTCCGCCCATTCTATGGGCCAATAGGACAACTCCAAACCGTTCAACTGGAGAGACACCCTTCTTCCTGGTGTACGAAGCTCAAGCGGTCTTTCCTCTAGAAATCACCTTGGGGTAGCTCCGGGTCCGGACCTCGGACGAAGCCACGCAGAACTATCTCTGGCGTGAAGACCTTGACCTACTTGAAGAGGGAAGGTGTCGAGCAGCTGTTCGGAATGCCCGATACCGCCAAGCTCTTCGACGCTACCACCAACGGCATGTTCACAGCTGACAGCTCGAGGAAGGGGATCAGGTTCTACGGAGAATACAATCCAGAGAAGGGTTAAACAAACTCTCCCCAAACTGGGAGGGACCCTTCCGAGTGATCAAAGTATCCCGTCCCGGATGCGTTCGTTTGGCAATTGAGGATGGGACACCTCTCCCAAATCCTTGGAACATTTAGCACCTCTGTAAGCTATACGCTTAATATCATGGAGGTGAGTCTGTAATCACATGTGATGTATGTTATAGAGTCATTGTACAGAGTCGGGTAGCTCCTCTAGGAGGGCAGCCGGACCTACCCTACTATGTCTGCAATGTCCATGCAACACTTGTCACAGTCTCAGAACTAAAAGTGTAGCTAGCTACCTTGGTTCAAACGTGAAACGAAACACACTTAGCCCGGTTCCGTACCCTAAGAGTGTACTTGTTTCCCCTGTACTCTGGACCTATAATGAAAGACATCATTCTGTGAAAACAGACTCCACGTGCATTAACTTTGTAGAGACTCAATATTTTTTATTTTTCTCTTTCTTATCTATAACAAAGTTGTGCAGTTCTTAAGAAACTTTAGCTCGACTAGTTCACGTACAATTTGAGTTGCATTGTCTATCCTTCTGGGTTCAAGCATTGTTGATGGCCTACTTGTCTGAATGTCGCAAAGCCAATCTAGGGACGGAGTGTGCTATCGACTTAGCCTGGTCCTACACCCTAAGTACGCCACTCTACCTACACCCCGACAGGCCGAAGTAAGGCGAGTCCAGAAACGATCGGACCTGGAGGTAGCAAAACGGTGCTCTTGATTGTATTTAGGATTGTGTCCGACCTAAAACTTTCCCGGGACTAGTAAGCCGCAATGAAGTTATAGATAGGAAACAAATTTTACTGTTTTTATTGGCTTCAATGTGCAAGAAAAATAAACATTTCATGACGATCGTGAATGGAGCCGGAGCTACCAAGATCTGACACCCCGGAGGGTTAACTGTCGATGCTTTACGCGTTGATGGAGACTACTGCCGGAGCTACTAAGCTCCAGCGATTGTCAATGCCGGAGCGACTAAGCTCCAACATCCTCAGGGGGCTTACACTATCAAAGACTTTGGACCTACATTCTACAAGTTCGAAGCACGCAAGTATTCAACAACTGGTACATCCTCTTAGTACATGTTCACAATCAAATTGTGTACATCTACCATGGGGCCAAGCAAGACAAAGGTGTTGAAGACAAAAAATGAAATTTGAATTCTCAAAAGTTTGGATTTCATTCATCTGCAGCAGAGATTACAAAATTAGAGAAGAAGAAGAGAGAATACAAGCGGGAGCTACAGGGAGATGGTCCTAGACCCTATCGATGAACTGGGCGACCTTTTGGGCCACCTCCGACACGTTGGCTCGGGCGGCTTCACCCTCTCCTTTGATGGGACCTTCAAGCACCGGGTCCAGAGGGAATTGAGGGTCCCGGCTTGTGTAGCACGTCAGCATGAACTCTGCGACGTTCTTCGCCAGGGACTGACCCTCCGTTTCCAATTTGTCCGCGATGACATTGCCCACCTTGGAGAGCTTGTTGCCTGCTGAACACAACACTTCCAACGCCTAGTCCAGCTCCGGCTCCGGATCATCCGCATGAACGGGACTGAAGCCCATTGGCGTCAGCGCGTCGCTGGCCTTGCCCAGGAAGTCCCAAACATGTTGGGACTCTGCAGCCCTTGCACCACACATCTCCGCCAAAGATCTTTTGGCCGCCGCAAGCTCCAAGCTCTCCCGAGCAAGACACTTCACATCTTTGGCATTCTGCTGAATCGTTTCAGCAACCTGCCTTTCGAGCTTGCTGAGCTCTTCCTCCCGGAGGTGGATCTCAAACTGGCGGTTGACCAGATCTTTCTCCCGGCCCCGCACTTTCTTCTTCTGGGCGGCGATGGCATTCTCCTGATTTTAGAGTTCTTGCCCTTGCTCCCAGGCCTTCTTCTCCTCCTCCTTACAACGCTCCTCTAATTTCTTGGTGCATTCTTCAAGTCTCTAGTCAGCCAGAGCTGTGTTCTAGACAAGCTCTTCCTCCCTCTTCATGAGGTTGTCCGCAGCTCCAGGAATTTCTGCTCTTCATCTTCGAGCCATCTTTCCCGCGCTTCAAGAGCCTCTCGGCGCCTGACAGGACTATCGTGGATGGCAGAGAGCCTTTCCCGGCTTTCATCAGCTGCGCTATTTGCAGTCTTGGCCTGATCATAGATGGCCCGGGACTGGTTGTCGAGGGTTCGCGTCATGCTTTCCCTCTCATCCAACAACTTACCCCAATACTCCAGGCGGACTTTCTCTCTTTGCACCCACTCCTTGTCGTATGCCAGCCTCGACTGCGCCAACTTGGTCTCGAAATGGAGTCGGTTGTGCCACCTTCTAAGGGTTTGGCACTCCTCCTCGAGGGACTTGCTATCGTGGTAGAAGGCCAGCTGCACTTGGCGAAGACTGGAGTAGGCGTTGTCGATAGACAACGACAGGGGGATCGGGTCCGGACCTGCTGGGGTCCTCTCCGCTAGCTCCAGCGGATCTTGAGCAACAAAAATTGGGTCCCACTCTACGAGAGCGGTCCCCTGAGCTTCCACGGCACTAGGGCCGTCCTTCGGGATGACCTCGGCCGCCAACGAGGAAGTACCTGCAGCCAAAGTTCCAACCTTCGGAATTAGTTCTGAAGGCCCAAATGTCAGGTCATCAACAACTGGCCCCTTCGGCGGGGGGCCAGCAGCTTCATCACGACACTCTGGCTTAGCAGCGGGCACCTCCGGGATTAATGCTACCGGAGCGGTTGTCGAAGGTTTGGTCGGAGCAGAAGCTACTTCTGGCTTTGGCGCAGGCGCCTCCTCCGCCTTTGGCTCAGGTGCTGGCACTTCGACCATCATGGGCTCCGGTGCTGGCGCTTCGACTACCAATGGTTCAGGCGCCGACACCTCCGCAGCAACTGGCTCGGACGCCGAAACCTCTTGAACGGCCGACTCCACAGTGGGAACTTCTACAGCAACCGGCTCTACCGCCAGAGCTTCCTCGACAACCGCCACAAGTGTTGGAGCTTCATCAACACCCGGCTCCACTGCTGAGACCTCATCAACCTCCGGCTCGACTCCCGGGGCTTCAACAACATTCGGCTCTAGGGCTGGAATCGCAGCTTCCTCTGGCTCTGCGGCCGAAGCATCCAACATCACAGCATCCAAGCCCGGAGCTTCAACCTCCTAGGCTGGCGCTGTTGGTACATCTTCAGTCCCGGGGTCCGGCGCGACCACAGGAGCTTCTGGGGATGAGTCGTCCAAAACCACGACAGCCAGCGTCGGGGCTGCTGCAGCTTCAGCCACCTCTTGGGGCAGCACTGGAATCAGAGCCAGAGCCTCAGCCTGCACAGCCTCAACCGCTGCTGCAGGGACCGGAGCCGCCCTTTTCTTGGACACGTTGTGGATGAAGGACGAAGAGACTCAAAATACAGTTAACAATAAAAAAATTGACTGAGGCAAAAAATCAAAAATTACCTCGGAAGGCTTCTGCACCAGTTACCGCAGAACCTCTTCTCCGGACGCTCCGGACTGGCCCCAGCCGCCACTAGCGTGGTAGACCCGGAGGGCCCTCTGGAGCTTGCTGCTGCTGGCAGTGTTGCTCTGGTCGAGGCCCCCCTCGACCGGGAAGGACCTCTGGACCCGGAGCCCTCAGCTGGCCCTAGTATCGGAGTCACTTGGCCGGAGCTAGCACCCTAGGAAGATGCTGCAACTGGAGTAGATGCCGCCGTCGTAGACCTTCCCCTCTGGGGAGAAGAAGACGCCATAGAAGAAGTATGCCTGGCGGACCTTCTATCAACATGCTTCCTCTTACGGCTTGAGGGCTCGGCCAAATCCTTGCCCTTGCCGATGACTTTGGTTCTTGGCTTAGGGGCGGGAACGGAGCCACCTTCCAGAGCTTCGGAGATCGCCAACCAGGTGGTCGAGCGCCTCTCAACGACACCAATGTCATCAAGCACCGACATCGTCCACTGGAGCTCCCTACTGAATTCTGCCTCCATGTTCAGAGGGAGGAAAGCTGCCGGCGGAGACAAGTCGTCGCCCTCAACATCGATGCCGTGCAGGAACTTCTTGAGGTGGAACTCCAAAGTTGCACCCTCCATGTTGTACTTCAAAAAGGTCTCGATCTGGTCGTTGTCCAGCACACTGTTGAGGGCCCAAGCCAACTTCTCCCTCCTCTTCAACGGATCCCACCTGTTGGTCAGGAAGTTGCAAAACACCGCCTTGGGAGTCACCCCTACTTCCACCCACAGGCGGATCCTAGTCAGAGTAGGGTTGAAGGCATCCGACACCACCGAAGCTTGACTCCAAACTGTAGTGTCGATGTTGGGGAGGCCTTCCAGCAGCTCCAACTTCTCGTGCTCCTCCACCCTGATAACAATCCAATCCTTCTTCCTATCGTCCCACTTCCCACAAGGGAATGACCGCAAGTACTTGTATGGGCACTTCTTGCGCTTCACAAAATAGTAGAAGCCAAGGTACTCGTCACTCAGACCTGTGGTTTGGACAGTGAAGAAGGTGCGGAAAAGCTCAATGCAGGGGGGGGGGGGGGAATGCCCACCCACATCTCGCAGAAGTGAACAAAGATGAACACTAGCAGAATGGAGTGGGGGCCAAGGTGGTACAACTGCAGACCATAGAAGTCTAGCAGCATCAAGAAGAAAAGTGAAAAATGTGGTATCAGTCCCACCATGGTGTACGCGGAGAAGTACACCATGTCCCCGGCGTGTTCCTTCTCGAACGGAAGCTTGACAGCACGGACCAGGTGGTTGAAGACGTCAGGGGACCATCCCATGAGGGCCCGGACCTTCTTCAAATCATCATCGATCTTCAGTCAGCTCTGGCGGAGACCCAACTCCATTGCAGCACAGCGAGGCAAGAGAGGAAAGGCGAGCAAAAGTTTGGAAGGTTTGATTGCAAGATCGAATGAAAGGCGTAAAGAACCCCAAACGGTGTGTGCTTTCCTTCTTAAGTAAGCCCCCGCAACACCTGGATGGAAACCGCAGAGGAGCCGACGATACCAGTCAAAAATTTCACCCCACCAATGACAAGGGGGCCCGGGGCCACCCTGACAATCAAGTCGAGGTTCTTACCCCGGGAAAACGGTTGTCATCATGAAAGGCGGGAAACCCGAAGTCGGCGTCCTGACAGGGCACGCGGAACCCATACGCTTTTCATATCGGGAACCGACAACCTTCAATTGCGTGAGATCCGCATGCTGAGATCTCACGTGCCGCCTCCAAGATATGCCACGCGACAGAAGTTTAACTGTGAACTACCGCCAACGGCACAACTAAAGACCCTTGAAGACACGGTTCAAAAACCAAAGAATGGACCCACCTCCGGCGAAATGACTTCATCCAAAAGGTCTCTCCCGGAGGTGAGTCCAGGGGGCCACTGTCGGTACCCTCCGTACAGGATACCCCTTGGGATTGCAAAGATCATAAGGAAACTCCATCTACCAGATTTGAAGACCTCCGAAGGCCCCACATGTTAGGTGTAGCCGGACCTGCTTCCCCGACATGGTTAGTCCCAGGGCCGCCACGTGTATCACAAGACCGGAGCTATCACCCACACATGGGAAGCTCCGGTCAGAATACCAATATGGCACCCTCGGACCTAACCCCAGATAGACGGGAAGCTCCGGTACTGACACGTGTCCAACAGCACCAGGCCTACCCATCCACGATGGTAAGCTTCAGAGCTGCCACGTGGCAAACGTCGGACCTTCAACTTCAACTATCAGGCCGGTGGACCCCCCAACGGCTCCGGACCTTCAAGGATCAATCAAAGAATTCAATACCCGATTAAGTGTCATTAATGCCATATTAATGACACACGATCGGATGGTCCTTATACTGGTAACGGCACTGTTAAGGCCCGTTACCAGGCTTTTAAGGATAATTAACCCCATATATTGTGTATCAAGCATGTGTAACCGCTAGGGCCATCTGTCGGGCCAGGCTAACGTTGTAATGACCAGTCCTTGTACTATAAAAAGACTGGTCGACGATACACAGGGGACGGTTCCAGACCACGACTGAACTCCCTGAGCTAGACGAGCTTTTTCTTCTGGAGCTTCTTCCAGCTCACAAGCTTAATACATCACCAACACATCTCGTGGAGTAGGGTATTATGCTTAGGCGGCCCAAACCATGTAAATCTCAGAGTACACATGTCTTTCACCTTCTTGAATCTCTGTGCGCCCATTACCGAACTACAACTCCTTGATCTACCAAAGGTAGTGTCGGGAGATCTACCAGATCCAAACACCGACATAACCAATCCTAGGTGATAATACCGCTATCTCACGAGTAGATTCCAACTAAACGACTTCTACCAGATTCCCTACAACATTAGCATGGCAATTCTACGCATTTAGCTATAAACCTACCCATATACTCCATGGTGTTGTGGGTCATGTGACACCCAAACCACTACGGGCCTGGCGGTCGTTACTTCTGGCGGCTCTCTAGGATCATAGACTAGCCCCAGAGACCAACACTAGTCTTTTCTGCGTATCTTGTTCTCAATCGTGCGCACCCAGGAAGACTTCCCGGTCGGTCACCCATCCGTAAATTACTCCGGTCCAAGCACGCTTAACCTCGGAGTTTTTTGCAGGTGGGCTCCCGGAAAAGAAGGTATACCTTTGTGGTATGAGTTATTCTATCAATCCTATTAAGCCTTGAGCGAGGATATCACAGGTCATACATTTGGAGTATTCAAACACAGTAGACCTAATGCACAATTAATATACTAGTTAACATAGTGATAAAAGCAAAACATTAGAAAGGCATTAAATGCTAACTGGGGCTTGCCTTTAGTTGAGAATCAAAGTCAGTGAAGATCAATTAATAAACTTCACAATAGACTTCATCATAGCCGAATCAACAGAGAAATCCTAGTCTTAGGCTCATGCCTCTCCTTATCTCCTTCGTCGCACTCCCTATTGATACGATTATGTATACAAGTAAATGCAATTAAGCAAAGTGAGCAGCGGAGACGACTATATCTCGAAACGGGGTAGACTAGCTAGGATTGTCAGGTCTGTTTCCGTTGTGAGGAGAAACATAGGAAGAAATCAAAGTGGAATATAGCAAGGTTGTGGAATACAGTGAAACAAGCATCATACATGAGCATATAGTTTAGAAAGGAGGAACACTATACGAATATCAAGAGTTGCAACCAGTAGTACAAGGACTTCAGGAATGTCTCTTTTTGGTTGTACGGAGCAGAGTAGAAACAAAGGTGGAACTACAGTTGAATTTGAGAATGAAGTGAAATAGCAATGTTTAGGACATAGGGATATAAAACACAATTGAATATAGAAGACTTGGTCCACTGCTGCTGGAAATTATACAGTGGACATTAGGCAGTATTAGTGATGTTCTGGCCAAATTGTGGAAATGTTCAATGGAAGTCTCTCTTATATAAAATTCATTGAACCTGAACAAATCCCAGAATTTTTAGAAAAAATTGTAGCTTTAACATGGCCAAGAGTTGGTGTTCTATTTAGAGGAGGTCAAGAGTGATCGAACAAAATTGGTTTCATAATTTTCTAAGCTTTGTAATGTGAGGTATTGATTTTTGAAGTTTGGACAATTTGTTGAAAGAGTTTTTGGACATTTTGGAATTTTTCGGGTTCATACAGGTTGTGAAGACAATTGACCCTTCAAATCAACTCAAATGGATCTGACATTTTTACTGGAGATCAAGGGAATTATGAGGAAGGATCTTGCCAAATTGGAGAACTTTTCAATAAATAGAGCATTAGGAATTATTTCCAATGTCATTTTACTTCCTGGAATTATTGAGGACAATGTAACACCCTCTTTTTCATCCATCATGCATTGCATTCATTCTTATACATGTCTAACATGATGCAACACAAAAAGGAACAAGATTCAAATGAATTAGAACCATAATAGCAATTAAAATCCTAGCTTAGTTCAGACTTGTCCGGAATTGATCCCGAACTAGTCCGATTTAGCTGCTGTTGTCCCCAAAACTTTTCAGCTAATTGCTATGTCCGGAAATGGTTTCCGATGTTCTACGGTCTTGTTCGTTGATTTTGCGGACTAATCTGGTTTTGTTTCTATTCCCGTCCGAACTTGTCGTTGCATATAAGGACTAGTCCGACGATTGCCACTGTAAACTCCCAAAACTTGGTCCGGGTTTGAAACTGGACACACCTCGGAACTGTCCGGCTATGTACCAGACTTGTCCGATCAACTTTCTGTTCGAGAACAGAATTGTTTGGCGACACCGGACTTCTTTGTTGAACTTTCTGTTCCCAAACGGACTTGTCCGCCTTCACTACGGACTAGTCCGGTGTGAAGGGTTTCAAATCGGATTCTATTTTTCCTCCACGACGAGTTATTAGGTAATTACCTTAATTGGGCCCAAAAACGTCGTGCCTCACCCCTAAGGAGCCCAAAAAAGGCTCTACCAAGGCCTCTACCTATCCCCACATCCATCTACTTGGATTCCACCCTAACCCTACCACCTCTCCTCTACATAAACACCCCACCACCCACCTCTCAACCCTTTGCCACATTTGAGAAACCCTTAGCCCCTGTCACGCAAGAAGAGTTCACCGCAAGGAAGAACAGGGAGGAAGAGGAAGTGGATGAGAAGAAGGAGGATCAAGTGAGATTGTCGTCCTGTTGTGATCTTCTTCATCAATTCTTCGACATCCACTTTCTTCTTCGCCAATCCTTCATCTTCATCGATCTAGACGTCGAGTTCTTGCTTTTCACCTATTCTTTGGCTAGTGGACCCCTAAATTCACGGTAAATACCTTAGATCCATCGTTCCTACGTCCAGCCTAGTCCCATATCTAAATCAAACCATGCTCTAGTTCGGAAATTTGTAAAAACCCTAGTCACAGCGGACTTGTCTGGTCCCATGCTAACTAGTCCGTTGAACTTTCTGGTCCATAACAGACATGTCTGGCCCATGGTGCAGACTAGTCCGGTCCTTCAATTCTGGAATTTCTAAAACCTTTCCAACTTTCTCCGAAATCACTCAAAACTTGCTCTAACATGTAAAACTTAATTGTAACTAGATAGTAAGCAACAATAGCAACCTAATAACACATGTTACTATATAATTGCATCATTCATGCATGTCATGGCATATTGAGTACTATATGAGTATTTATTTATCATAATGCTTGCTCTGCTTTTTTGTCAGGCGGAATAGAAGGTAAGGATCTAGAGGGTCCTTACGAGGACCTCCAGCACCAGAACATCGAAACTAGCGACAATAGCAAGGCAAGTGTCCTTCACCATTTTGATCCCTTTTTCAAATGTTTTGTTTGCAAAATCACATGCTTGTATCAATTTGATGGGAAACCCATGAATAGGTGCTTACTAGACTTGTATACCCGTCCTTGTCGCTCGGGATATAATGTCGAAAGTGGGAAGGGTATTTTTCCAGTTTTGCTTCGCTTTTTGCTTTATTGAGATTGGGAATAACTACATGACTTAGTTATGAACTTGAACATATGAGATATGTGAATTGGTGATACTGACCCTTTAGCAACATGGAACCTAGGGATCTAAGCAAGCCGAATATGTGGAATGGATTGGAAAGAATTGGTGGTTTTGCTTGCTTTAAATCCAAGGACCGGTTCGTGGAGCGACCATCCAGGATTTACAGTGCCACATCAAGGCCATGTATGGGTGACGCTTAACTGATTAATTAGATGCATTGCCAGCATTGTTCGGATCATATGGAAAGCCCGGGGAAGGGGAGTTGGTTTGGTTTGCATTAGTGGCGAGACTACCCTGGGATCCGAACGGCACAAGAGGGGGCCCTTGGATGGATGTGCTCAGTTATGAGACATCACCTTCGTTGAAACCTTAGTGCGTCTAAACATGCTGGTGGTCCTTTAGTAAAGGGTATTTTGTGATTTCTTGGTCATACACCTAAGGTAGTGTAATTGGCATAAAGGAGGTTTTTCTTTAGTTGCCGACGGTTGACGAAATCACAAACTTGTGGGTAAAGTGTTACAACCTTTGTAGAGTGTTAAAAACTATCATGATAGTCGTGCTCCTGGTTATGAGCAACATGGACCCTCACATGATTAGAGTTATGGACTTGAGTATGTAACAATGTGGAATTGGGATATGGATTTGGTGATAGTGTTTCGATTGAACGGTTATGAGTTGAATATGGATGGTTATGGACTACTATGGATGATTGTAGTTACTTATGCGGGAATTGATGGTATTGGACATGGTATTATTGGTATTTGCGTTATGATGGGATGGAATTCACTTAATGATCATAATATCGCATTTCACAAGTTTTGAATGTACTTTTATGCAATTAGCCATTTAATATCATCCTTGTTTAAGCTACATGTCATACTTTCCCACACTTACTAAGTACAACATATAGTCACCCTTGCAATTCCCCCACCAACAGTTTTAGGTGATGCTTGGGAGTACCATGAGGATAATGTGGAGTATTAGGTTGCGTGCTACCGTCAATTTTCTGTGGAGTGGTGTCGCGCTATTTAGTTTAGATTATCTTACCACTGCATTAATAATAACTAGAGATGTGTAATTCGAGAATCATTGGAATATTGTAATAGGGTACTTATTTACTATTTGAGACGTGGTTATTTTCTGTATGTCATTTGTGGTTTCGTTGTGTATGTGCATTGAACATCCTTGTCACACATATGCGTTCACTTGGTACTATTTTCGGAGTCGGATGTCACAAATTGGTATCGGAGCCGCATTGACCATAGGACGCAACCTATGTAGAATGGAATCTTTAGAGCGCATAGGAACACTTAGTAAGGGTCATAGTTGGTTGGTGTGCGAAATTTGATGTGACTGCTTGCTTGTGTTCTTAGTAGAGTTATGGGATGCTTCGACACTTGCCACATCTATATAGACTTATATATAGTTGTTTAGATTCATATACCTTGATGCATATAGTTGGGGACATTTTCTCTCAAATTATTAATCCTTCCATCTCCTGCTCTTTTTCCTCAGATGCTGAGGGTGACCCACAACCAAAGGAATTTCGATGGCAATGAGGAGAACAACGGGGTGCCTCAGAATATCGACCTTGGACCTGAAGCTAGCAATCTCGAGCGCTTGATGGCTATGCAAATATAGATCATGCAAACCATGATCCAAACTTTGGGACAGCTGCAAGCCAATAACCAGCACCATAGGTTTGCACCACCACCACCACAGCCACCACCGCCACCTCATAACCGATTGGGAGAGTTTATGAGGACTAGGCCACCTACTTTTTCTCAAGCTAATGATCCTATGGAAGCTGATGATTGGCTGAAATCTGTGGAGAAGAAGCTTGTTATTGTCCAATGCAACGACCAAGAGAAAGTCATTTTTGCCTCACATCAGCTAGATGGAGCAGCTGCGGATTGCTGGGAAGCTCTTTGCAATGCCCATGCGAATCAGGAGAGAATCACTTGGGCTGAATTCAAGGAGAGCTTCCATTCTCACTATGTTCCCGAAGGTGTCATGATCTTGAAGACACAAGAATTTCAAAACCAAAGGCAAGTAAGGTTGGGTGTGAGTGAGGACCATAATAAATTCACTCAACCCTCAAGGTATAATCTAGAAGATATGAACACGGACAGTCGTAAGCAATACTTGTTCATGAGGGGCCTAAACAATAAGATACAAGTCACATTGCTCAATAGTGACTATGAAAATTTCCAGAAGCTTGTGGAAAAGGCTATTGTGGTTGAGAACAAAGTTTGTGAGATGGAGCAAGATAATAAGAGAAAGTTGCCATATCAAGGATAGTCTCAAGGAAGCAATGTTCGCCCTCGCTATGCACCACCAAATGATCATACTATGCCCCAACTGCTCCTGCATATCGCACTACTATTGCCCTGCTCAGCCAATGCAACAATGCCCTACCATACAAGCACCTCACCCTCAAATGCCACATGTGCCCCGTGCCAATTTCCCTGCTAATGCTTAGAATCAAGCTCGTCCTAACTATTCTGGTGCGGCCAGGACGTGCTATACTTGTGGTGAGGTGGGACACTTCAAATCTCAATGCCCAAAGTCAGGCTATGGTCAGGTGAACAATACTCCAAGGCAGAACCCATGACCGAATGGGGGAGCACCAAAAGGCAACCGTGGACCGCATAATTTTGCTCGTGGCAAGGTGAACCATGTCTCTACGGAGGAAGCCCAACAAGCTAAGACGTTTTGATTGGTATTTTCCTCGCAAACTCCAACCCGTCGACTGTATTATTTGATTCTATCGTTCTGTATCGATCCATTTTGTAGCCTCTGCTTTGGCTGTGACCGAAATGAGGCGATCAAACTAGTCACATTCAAATAACAGAACCTCTTGATTTTTGTCAAAATCAACAGAAATCATTTTCTTGATTACTCCATACTGCTCATGATCACCATCCCGAACAACAACATGATTGTTTTGCGTCCGTAAATTTTTTCAACCTCTGTTGTTCGAAAAAAGAAGCCATTTATGAATGATTGACTAAAAAAACATGCCCGAAGATCAGGTCCTCTAGTTAATGCATATAAATAATCGGTTACTTTGCCTTCTTTGTGTAATGTTGTAATATGTACATATTAGTATAAAAGGGGTCATCAATAAACCAACTTAAGAACACATATTTGTTCAATATTTCATCAGAGTAAAAACTTGCATGTACTTTCTCGTTTCTGAACCAATAAACAAACTCATCTCTATGGCGCTTTTTAACGTCACGAGAATGAATCTTTTTTAGCTCTTCAAAATGCTCACTGAAAAGGGTACAAATTTAAATTAGCCATCTACAATAAGCGTGATACAATATAGTATAGAACATCTAAGTTATACGTACTCGATCCATGGAGCAGCATCTTCAACATTAGAAATAATATAATGCCTGATGTTATGTAGTTCCACCATGGTAAGTTGGC
The DNA here is from genome assembly GCA_036927565.1 of Tuctoria greenei. Lineage (NCBI taxonomy): Eukaryota > Viridiplantae > Streptophyta > Magnoliopsida > Poales > Poaceae > Tuctoria > Tuctoria greenei. Next base: position 57,332,750 of record JAYESD010000007.1, read on the forward strand.
CCCATTTAAACCATTTTTCAGAATTATCAACTTCTGTAAATATATTTGACTCGAGAGAAGGTTCATTCCTAGCAGCAGCTTCATGACGTTCTGGCCTATTAAGCTTGGTGATGTTATCCAAAAACTGACTACAAAAAGTTATACACTCTTCTATAATATATCCCTCAGCTATAGAACCCTCCGGGTGAGTTCTGTTACGTACATACCTCTTCAATGTACCAAGGTACCTCTCAATTGGATACATCCATCTGTAAGAAACAGGTCCACCCAAGTGAGCTTATTTGGCAGGATGGATTGGAAGATGTATCATGATATCAAAGAAAGCGGGAGGACGCAACATCTCAAACTTACAAATTGTTTGATCATATTATACAAATCTTGTTCCGCAAATTCTTTAGAACAAACTCCAGAAATGAATTTGCTAAACTCAATTTAAGGTGCAAAAACCTTTTCAGGCAATATGTCACGTATTGCAATAGGAAGGAGCTTCTGAAATATAATATGACATTCATGAGTTTTTAGACCTGATATCTTACGTGATGTTATGTCCACACATCTCTTGGTGTTTGAGGCATAAACATTGGGCATCTTCACATCTGCCAAAAACTTGCACAAGGTGGTCTTCTGATCTTTTTGCAAAGTAGATGATGTTGATGGACAATCATACTTCCCTTTCATACCCACCGGATGTTGCTTTGGCCGTATACCCATTTCCTGCATATCAAGAAGAGCTTGTAGACTATCTTTTGTTTTACCATCCATATTATGCAATGTCCCCAATATGCTATCACAAATGTTTTTCTCAATGTGCATGACATCCAAGTTATGCCTTATTAGCAATGTATTCCAATATGGAGCTGAAAAAATATACTTTTCTTCTTTGAACTATGCCACCTATCTTCCTCAGTGCGCTTTCTCTTATTATTGGTCTGTCCAAAACTCGCTTGATCAATTGTCTCGTATTGTTTGAGTACTTCATGACCAGAGAATGATGTTGGAGCCTATATATTATCTATCTTTTTGTTGAAAGAAGCTTTGTCTCGATGCCACCTGTGATTCAAAGGTAGGAAACGACAATGACCCATGTAGCAATACCTTCATCCATGTATCAACCACAAGGCGTCAGTGTTTACATGACAGTATGTACATGCTAGATTACCTTTTGTGCTCCATCCACTTAGCATTGCAGATGCTAGAAAATCATTTATTGTCCACAATATAGAAGGTCACATGAGAAATGTCTCTTTCTTTGAACTGTCGTATGTTTCAACACCATCAAACCATAATTTCAATAGCTCATCAATCAAAGGCTGCAAATACACATCAATGTTGTTTCCAGGTGACTTTGGCCTAGGAATTATCATTGACATCAACCAATAAGTCTGCTTCATACACAACCAAGGTGGTAGATTATAAGGGATTAGAATCACAGCCCATGTACTGTAAGAAACATTCATTACTCCAAAAGGATTGAAAACATCAGATGCTAGCCCAAGTCTTAGGTTGTGAGGATCGGATGAGAAATTTAGGTGAATGCTATCAAAATGCTTCCATGCTTTCTAATCTGCAGGATGGCGTAATATTCCATCATCAATACGTTCTTCTTTGTGCCAGTGCATGTTTGATGCTATTGATTCTGTAATATAAAACCTTTGAAGACGGGGAATAAGAGGGGAGTATCGTAGAATCTTGCATGCTACAAGCTTCTTGGCTTTTACACAAGGTAAAGCCTCTCTTGCATCCCCACCAATACTATTTTTTCATCTTAATTCACCACATTTTGGACATCAATCCAGCAGAGAATAGTCCTTCCGAAATAACACACAGTCATTGACACATGCATCAATCTTTTCGTAGCTCAGCTCGAGGTCACAAACAACCTTCTGATCTTTATCAAGTGTATTAGGAATGCAATGGCCCTCTGGAAGCACATATCAAAATAGTTCAAGGATCAACTCACACGCTTTTTTGCTCAAACCAGTTAAACTCTTTATCTGTTACAACCTGACAGTGAAGGATAATTTGGTCACCTTCTCACAACCTGGATACAAATCCTTTTTGCATCATTTAATATGTCATAGAATTTCTTTGCACACCTAGTTGGCTCCTGCTGGTTTATAGCTTTTTCTGGATCATCAACATCTGCTGAATTGCCACCATGATAAGTGCATCTAAGTAGACTGGACAACATATTTTCCATAACAGCATCATCAGAAATTATCTCCTCATTATTTGTTAATTTCTTAGCAATATTTTTCTCAACTCATTTTTCTCCATGGTGTACCCAACAAGTATAATCAAATGACATCCCATTATGAAGCAAGTGAAGTGAACTTCCTTGCATGTCTCGTGGCAGATATTACGACATTTCAAGCAAGGACAAGGCTTAGTTTCTTCTTCACGAGTGCCCTAGAATGCTAAATTTAAAAATGACTTCATTCCATCCTGCCACTCCTTCGTACGTCTGTATTTTCCCATCCATGACTTATCTTCTGACATTGCTTTCTACAATTCAATCAACGTATCCGTAAGAGGATAGAACTACAATAACATTATGTGAGCAATTGTACCTAGCATTGTTGCTCCTCCACGTGCGTCGGGCGGCGGATAATCCTCCACGCCGGTCGATGGCGGATGCTCTTCCAAGAGTGTGGCGGCCGGCGGATGCTCTTCCAAGAGCATGGCGGCCGGTAGATGCTCCTACAAGAGCGTTGCAGCCGGCGGATTGGCAGCCGGCGAATGCTCCTCCAGGCGCGTTTCATTCAATCGGGAGAGGGGCCGTTGTGGATAGAAGGGTCCGGTAGTGAGGCAGCCAGGACAAAAAGCGTACGTGAAGCTATCAGAGTAGGCCTAACACTGTGCTAGGCCGCTTGTTATTCGTGGGCCGAAACAGCGCTATGTCACTTTGTATTCGTTGGCCAAAACTGCGCTGGGACGCTTGGTGTTTGTCTCCATGACGCATGAGCCCATCTACGGGCGCGCGTATGGCTCGGGCAATTTTTTATCAAACTAAGTTAATGTAGCAATGGGGGTGGTATTCCGATCAAAATAAAACATACGCATAAAATCTCTTGAACCACAACAACGCAGGGATATAAACAAGGATTAAATACTATAGTAGATATAAACATCGACGAAACCAAACAGTAGTGTTCAATGTACCATTCCAGGCAACAAACTAATCGACAGAACTAGCTGTTACATAATCCCCAATAAACACAAAATAAACAAATCAGCACATCTAGTCCGCAGCACTTCCTTTCATGCAGTGGTAATAACTTCTGGCTGCGTATAGGAGTAGTGGTAATGATTACACTGCGTATAGGGGCATTGGGCTAGTGGTATATAGATGGTGCCACGATCAGGGAACGGCGATTGAAGACACGAAGGAAGTATGTGGCACCATCTGAGAATGGTACGCACTTGCTCTCCGGTGCATACTGTATCTAGAATTTTTTTCTCCCACAACATGAGTAGTGGTAGCTAGAGGTGACACCGTCTGGAACCGCCGTGTATAGGAGTAGTGACAATGATGACACCGCGTATAGGGGAATAGGGTCAGTGGTAAAACTTCCGGCCTTGGATTTTGGCAGGAAAACAACATGACAAAACATGAAAAGAAAAAACATCAATAAAAAAAACTAGAATAGAAGCACGACATCACGACTTGGATTAATCTGCATCAATCGATTTCTTGTTTTACAGTTTTTTTCTCCAGGCTCATTCACCTTAAATCTCGTACGTAGTACCCATTTTTTTCTAACATTTTTCTCTTCCTTTCTTTTCTTTTCTGGAGTTCATTGTCTCTACTCTTCTTTTCTTTTCTGGAGTTCATTGTCTCCAGTTTATAGGCCCCCGGTGTGGAGGGTCACACAATTTGATTCATGCATGAAGTTGGTTAAAGGGGAAAATTTGGCGTCGTTAAAGGAGATATTTTTTGATAAAAGGAGAAAATTTTAATTTGACACGCAAAGGGCCCAGCGTATGCGGGAAAAAATTATGCTTATAAAATCCCGTGGTTTGCATCCCTCTCGGTTATCGCAACGGCTCGACGTGTCCCATCGGCTTCACTGGCGGTTTTTTAATTTGACACGGAAAGGTCCCAGGGCTTATATAAAAAACATACGCCCCGTACATGCCTCCTCCACATTCCGTTCGATTTCGACAGGGCGAGCGGACGATGTCGAATGGAACGGGGCCGAGTCTTGTACGACATTTTTTTTCAATCGGATGTGTAACGACAATAGCGCACGTTGCGTTATATTCTCATTGAAATGAGCTCAACTTTTTGAGGTGGGACAAATCATTCACACCTTGTCAAAATCGCTCGCACGAATTCGTTACAGACACCACGCGCGGGGGCAGACGTAGGGAATATGCCAAGTGACCAAGGCACAACCGGAGACCAGGTGGTGCTTACATTGCAAGTGACGAGAATAAGATTCTTGAAATTAATCTTGACATTATCCCTGTCAGGTCTGACCATCATATGACATCATTTTGGTAGGAGTGGATCCACTTCAATCTAAGTGGATTGGAGAGTGTCCGACCATCATACGACCTGGCGTAACGAAGATTTTTTGAATTTTATATACTCCTATTTTTTAATTCTTATCATTATGACAACAAGTTGCATTGTCTCAACCAAACACCACGTACAACAACAAAAACTTAGCGGAATCGGGAACTAGCAATTTAAAATGGAAGTCAGCAGTCTCACGGTTCATGGATCGAAACACGCGCCATACTTTCCTTCTTCCTTTTTTTCTATCCATAGCCGTGAGACCGCTGGGCCCAGTAGTGTTCAATGTACCATTCCAGGCAACAAACTAATCAACAGAACTAGTTGTTACATAATCCCCAATAAACACAAAATAAACTGATCAACAGATCTAGTCCACATCACTTCCCTTCAAGCAGTGGTAATAACTTCTGGCCATGTATAGTAGTAGTGGTAATGATTACACCGTGTATAGGGGCATTGGGCCAGTGGTATGCTGGGGCTAGTGGTATATAAAAAGCATCCGCCCCGTACAAGCTTCATACATGTTTCGTTTGACATCGACCGGGCGAGCAGACGATGTCGAACGGAGCAGGGCCAAGTCTTGTACGACATCTTTTTCAATCGGATGTGTAACGACAATAGTGCGCGTTCCCTTATATTCTCATTGCAATGAGCTCAACTTTCTGAGGTGGGACAAATCATTCACACCTTGTCAAAATCGCTCACACGAATTCGTTACGGACATCGTGTGCAAGGGCAGACGTAGGGAATATGCCAAGTGACCAGTGCACAACCGCAGCCCAGTTGGTGCTTAGGTTGCAAGTGACGAGAATACGATTCCTGGACTTAATCCTGGCATTATCCCAGTCATGTCCGGCCATCATATGACCTCATTTGGGTAGGAGTGGATCCACTTCAATCTAAGTGGATTGGAGAGTGTCCGGCCATCATACGATTTGACGTAATGAAGATTTTTGAATCTTATATACTCCTCTTTTTTAATTCTTATCGTTATGACCACAAGTTGCATTGTCTCAACCAAATACCACGTACAACAACAACAACTCAGCAGAATCGGGAACTGGCCAATTAAAATGGAAGTCAGCAGTCTCACGGTTCATGGATCGAAACACACGCCATCCTTTTTTCTTCTTCCTTTTTTCTATCCATAACCGTGAGACTGCTGGGCCCAGTAGTGTTCAACGTACCATTCCAGGCAACAAACTAATCGATAGAACTAGCTGTTACAAAATCACCAATAAACACAAAATAAACTAATCGGCACATCTAGTCCGCAGCACTTCCCTTCAAGCAGTGGTAATAACTTCTAGCCGCGTATAGTAGTAGTGGTAATGATTACACTGTAAAACCCCACTTTTATGGCATGTGAATTCAGTCATGAGTTTTGTGATCAACTATATTAGAGATCCAATATAGTGGTACACATGAACTTTATACCATCCAAACCTTTCTTGCACTCATGGTTAAATTTTATTAACATGAGTATTGGACATCACCACTAATTCTAGAATGATTCTATTCACCCCTTTTCAAATTTTTAGAATTATTTGGATGAAGATTATTAGGGCAATTTAAAGTGCAGTACTAATTGGCCCTGCCAAAAATATTCAAATTAGAGGCTCTAAATTTTTCCTTGGCCTTCTAATATTTTCAATAGCTTGCCTGCAAAATTTCAAGATTTTGGGAACTCATTTGCTATTTTATTTGAGGCGCTTAACAAATTTGAATCAAATTCAAATCTGAACTTTAAATTCTTTTCCAACTTCTTTGAACATAAGATTTGAGTTCACCATTGGTTTCAGAATAATTCATTGACCATCTCCGCAAAGTTTCATGATTTTTGGAGTTGATCTTCTATTTTTAAATGAATTATTAACTTTTGTATTGGGGGTCTGACTGACCTGTGGCCCCATTGGTCAGCTGCTGCTGAATGGGTCAGGTCGGCCGCCTGCCATCTCTGCGCCGGTGCTCGACCGCTCGACAGCGCGCGCGCATGCAGCTCCAGCGAGCTGCCTGCGTGCTAGCTTGCCGCGGTGCTATAAAAGGCCGCCGCCGCTCCCTTATTTCCCCTCCCCGATCAGTGGTTTTCCCCCTCTCGCGAGTTAATCTCCGCCGCGCGCCATCGCCGCCGCCCTTCTCTGCTCCGTGGTGCGCCGCCGTCTCGCGCCGTTTCAAGCCACGACTCCAACAGCTTAAAGGTGCGCCTAGTCAAGCTCTAACTCTCGGTGCAAACCGTTTCTTTTTTTGTTGAGAATTGAACAAGTTATCGATCTTCTTTCTTCCGGCCGAAGTGAATGAACTCGCTCGGTTTTAGTTTAAATTCCATTTCTACAAGTAATCATTCTATGTAATTGCTTAGGGATAGTTTCTATAGGTCCTAGCGCTCCTACCTAAGCAAAAACCGCTAAAAGTTATCGAGCAACGGCCGAGTAAATCGAGTTTTGCTCGCCGCCGACGAGGAAACCTTGGTTCGCTGTCGAGGTCATAGTTCCCGGTTGTTTCCTCCTCTTCCACGTCCAGTTCCTTGATCTGCATTGTCCCAGGAAGGTTTTGAAAAAGATCTCGAGTGGTTTGAGCTACTCTGGAGCGAGTTCCCGAGTGATCCCAAGTGCTCACCGCCGCCGTCGCCGTCGCACGGCCACTTCCGGCGAGTCTCTGGTTCCACCGACCTCACCGTCGTGCTCAGCGACCCCAAAAACTCCCAGGCGTCGAGTTTGAGCAAGTTTGGCCCGTCGGTTTAGCCGGCGGCGAGCTCGCCGACGAGTCACCGCCGCGGGCACCGCCTCGCGCGGGCACTAGCCCGAGGTAGAAGATGACCCCGTAGGGTTCCACCTGCCAGCGGCTGCGAGATCACATTGCGGCTGGGATCCTGTGCGGCTGCGCGCGAATAGGCATGTGGACCACGGTGTTGCATTGACCAGAGCGCGCCACGTGGCCCAAGGGACCCGCCCGATTGAAATTTGAATTCTGGCGCCAATGGGCTATTAAAATAATTCCAGAAAATTATTCAAACTTCTAAATTGAATATCTCTCTGTAGACTACTCCAAAAATCTTCAAACAAATTTTGTTTGAAAGCTCCTGAGCTCTAGTTTCTGTCAATACCAATTAGGTTCTGTGAAACTCAAAGTTAAAATCTGTAGAATATAATTTTTCCAAATGCAAATACAATTTTTCCAAATAAGATAGCCACTGGAAAAATCCCCAAAATTCACATAAAATTTAGAGTCCTATTCTTGACACCCAGAAAAAGTTTGGGAGCTATTGCACCTGTTTAAACCTCTGTATGGTTCAATTTCCTTTTTCAGCTATTGAATTTTCAGTTGCTTTATTATGTCACAAATTTAAACTGAACCTTCCTTTAGTCATACACTAGCTCCTGTAAAAATCTTGGATTTAATTAACCTACTATCCTAGTCCTAATTCCGTTAGAAACTAAATACTGATTTAATGGCTAGAAATACAATTATAAAGTAAATCCAGAAATTCTTTCCAACTTAGAAATACAATAACTCCTTCCCCAAAGCTTAGAAAAGTATGAAACAAATTTTTCTAGAACCAGAACCACTTCCTCTATCATGATTATCAACTGGCAGCTATGTTCAAGCTACAATTTCTTCTTTAAAATTCTTGGAAGTTATTGCTTGCCATAATTTTAGAGACAACACTATACTTTGATCATCTCCTGTTCTTTGCAAGAGCCTTGATCATATTTCCTAGTATCTACCCTAAAAGTTCCAAAGCCAATTAAGGTCCCTATCATCTAATGATCACCATGGGTTAAAATTTTGGTCTCGATGATGATTATTTTTCAAAGTCATTTATATACCTGTTATATGCATATCGTATAGTGACCGAAGTCGAGGAGGAGCCAGAAGTCTTGGAAGAGCATCTTCCAAATTTTAACACAGACTCTGACCTGCAACAAGGCGTTCCCGGTTTGCATTTAAGTCGTTTATAAAATTTTGCTTTATCACTATGATGAATAGTATATGAATTGTGCATTAAGTTTAGTATGATTGAAACTCCACTTGCATGGCCAAAAACCCCAGGGATTTATTGGAACGAGTTACAGTTTGACCTGTAGTAACTGCCTTGCTAATGCATAGGAAATCCGGTAGAAGTCGAGTAGTTGGAATCTACTCGAGAGAAATGTAGGACATATCTCACAGGATTGGTTAGATACAAAATGGCAGAATATAATGAAATGAATACTGGGCAGGGAATGAATAGGAAGCGGCGAGAATTGAGTCTCGGTCGCATAGCCTTGCCTGTGTCGATTAAGACCCGTCCGTATGCAGCCCCTTCGCACAAGCTTGAATTGTACCGACAGTATAATGGACATATGGAATCCAATAAACTGATGTAACCTGATAACTGGGGTGTCGAGGCCCATTAACTGACCATCGATAGGGGTTGGTTGAGGACAGTAAGGTGTAAATTGGTCAGCGGACACATGAGGTGTTCCGTGCGGAGACCTTCTGTTCGCTGAGGTGAGACGGGCTCGGCGTTTGAGTTTCTTGTGAAAGGTGGCCATATACACCTAGTACTAAAGTGTCATGTAGGTACAGGTCTGCTCGGTGACACTTCAGAACGACGTATGTGTCGTGTTGTCCGGGTGTGTCCTGATTGCAATCACTGTCCCTCGCAGTAATAGAGTACCACTTGTTCACTGAGCGGCGACGTAGTAAATACTAAAGAACCCAGAAAATACCATTGTATTGAATTATCATTACTTTGCAACCTTGTATGATTTAGAGATAGTACCATTAAAAGTTTACAATTTCCCCATACTTTAGATGTAATAGCATTATGTGCTCCGAGCATGTCATATCATCGGTAAAGCGTTTCTTGTTTGATTGTGGAGCCCATGATGTGCCGTGCTTGGAGAATGTCATTTGCTGCTTAAAACATGACTATAAGGATCCACTAATAAGCGAGTCATTTATGCTTCACCTTACCTATGTTTTAGTGTCCCCCTTGCATATGTCTAGTGAGACGGGTTAGTCTTGCTAGGCCTTATGCTCACGTTTGCAGTTAACGAGTTTTTGCAGGTTATACAGTTGATGAAGGGTTTGATGATGAGGCTGCACCCCCTCCAGGGTGTACAGCCGAGTGGGAACCCTGCACTCTGCCATAATTGAGTGCTGCTAGTGCAAAGTATCCAAGGCATGGATAACTTTGCTTTTGCATAGCTAGTGCTGAGAGCGTAGCTATGATATATATATATTTTTTCTTTCCTTACGCTAGTATTGTAAAAACTTCCGCTGTAAGATAAATAAAAGACTTCATCTTGTACTTATTCATGTTCTATTTTTGTATAACTGTTGGGTGTCGCATCGCACGACACCACCCAATGAGATCCTCGGATGTCGGGATTCCGGTCCCCACAGACATGGTATCAGAGCATCGTTGGGAACAGTGTACTTGAAAAGAACATATTTTCAAAAATTAGGACTTGAGTGAGGAATTAGCTATAAGCCTTTAAAAGGAGTATTATTAGTATAAGGTATAAAGGTGGAAAACGAACTATGTGTTATTATATTCTGTAACGACGCCCCGACGTCAGGTAAGAGGTAAGGTACGCCACCGAGAGCGGATCAATCTCGGTAAGCTCAGCATACGAGGAGTGGTATGTAAAATTTCCGTGGCTTGGCACGGGAAGTTAATAGGAGTCTCTGAAGCTTTCAATGTTTCTGAGAACCTATGACACGCGGTAACCCAGCGTGCTTCAATGTCAGTGGGAGCCCCCATCGGGTGGTGTATAACCCGATAGTATGCCTCTCTAGAACTATTCATGTTCTATGGGAGCATGTGAAACACGTATGCCCGTGCGTGTATAAGCCGGATCGTACGGGAGTCTTTGCTGTACAGACGTATTTACAGCCATGTACCTCGAGACATGACCTCGCTCGAGGGCGACTCACACCAGAGTTGTATCCATTTATTTTCATATATATTATTGTGACTGCCTGTCGTGTATCCCCGTGCCGCCCTTGAGGTGTGGATGTGTGAAAGGGGATTGTTTGACTTTTGCAGCATTAACTACGGTAGAGGACCGTGTAGAAGCCGTTTGCGAGAGATTGATATAGGAACCACCTATAGACATAACCAGAAATACCGTATAGAATTTTCCTTGGTAAGCTACGTAGTTCCGTCAGTATCAAACATGATACTAGACCATCCCCAACGACAGAATGGATGCATAATGTTTTGGAAAGTCCAAATATCAGATGCTGGTAGGTTTGGACTCTGTAAAGGGGTTCCGACTCGATAGAGTAGATAGAATCAGGATTCTTGATTTCTGGCAGGAGTTGGCTCGACTTCGCCGGGTTGTATTCTTGGTTATTTAATAGATAGTATAGGGGTATCATATATGGATGGAAACTCGTGAAGATCTCTACAACTTTTCTGTTGACCACAAAGACAGAAAAAGTTGATAATCTGTTGAAATCTGGGGTGTATTGTAACTGCTCCAGATGACCTTACCATTACACCAGTCTCTGTATTTCTGCCATAACTTGCTGTATAAAAATCCCCTGCCTTATTGTGATAAATTTTTGGGAAGGGTAGGAGGAGTTTTACAAGTTTGTTATGGGAGGTTTTTCCTGATTTGGGTTGGAGTTACACCAAATTGGGGTGTCAACACAGCGAACTGCAGGACTGCTGGTACAAACCCGTCAGTTCAATTGTTAAGTTTGGCTAGTTATAGCTCTTAATCCAGAACAGTGACATGGTCACATAAATACATTTCTGGAAAGCTTAGGAAGTCCTCTATCAACTTTATTTGTCACTCCTGACCTGAATCTGGGTGTAGCTATGCCTAATTCTATTTGTTGCAAACTTGGTTCTTGCAGTCCAGAACATGGAACAGTTTGCACAGGGTTGTGAATTTGTGCGCGATACCTGTATAACAAAGTTTTGGGGTGGAACTCTTTTATTTCCGGATTGTTAAAGCGATGTTATACAATTTTTATTTTGACATTACCTCAATATCTTATCATGATAAACCTGTATAGAATGTGGGGTTAAGCCCATATACAGGAGAGGTTCTGTCAAAATTTCCAGAAAACTTGAGTCAACTTAAAACCTGTATAGATTCTTCATATTAGTTCACATGGAGCTGTATGAGTACAATATGGAAAGGTTTTGAAGTGTAATACAATTTTATATTCAACTTAACTCTAAATTCTGGCATTTCCTGTATGAAACTTTTGGGTTGATACAGGAAGGTCAGCTGATTCAGAACTGTGATCACTTCCAGTTTGCAGATTTCTTGAATCAGTTCATATTGGATATTTCCTTTTGTCCAACATTTTCATTGATTGAGTTGAATACTTATTCAGAGTTTTGACATCGAGGTATGTTTGTCCACAGATGGCAGCACCAAGAATTCAGTTGCCTAATGGATGGGTGTTCTCCACGTGCACCGGGCAAGCCGGTTTCCCGGACGTGTTTGTTAGGTTGCTTCGCCAGTTTGGCTATCTAGTGTTGCCTAGCTATTGGGGCAAGAAGTTCCAAGAGAGCGGTATGTGGAGTTGCACAATCTACGTCAATGTGCCTGCTGGTCCACCGCACCTCGGATGGGCTCCATACTCCATCAAGATCAAAGGGTTGATATTAGAGGAAACATGGAGCTACGCCGCAAGTGTTGCCATAGGGAGGTTTTGCAAACTCCATTACCATAACCTGGTAGGTACTCCGTATGAATTATTTCCAGTTAACGGCAGGGCTGTTGAAGCCTGGGCAACCCGCTTGCTTGCGGAGGTGGACGAGCACGGTGAAACATCCGCAATAGCCTTAGCAGTGTATGCAGCCGCATCACATCGCGAGAAGGGTAATCAAAGGGCATGCATAAAAGAATTGACGAACAATCTGAAGCAAGCCATGATTCGAGCGAATCACTTTGAGTGGGCAAATGACGGACTTAGGGATACGATGGCTCCTCTCAACCATCGTTTGAACCTTAGGGAGAATCAATGGCATGATGCTGTTATGGATTTAGCCGTGTCACGCCAAGAGACTCTAGAGAGGGAAATTGACTTGGAGGCGTGCCTACTCTATGGACACCAGCAGGATATCCAGTTGAACGCGGTCACTGCGGATCGGGATTAGTCCAAAGTGGAGGCTCAGAGCTGGAAGACCAGCTGTGAGCATGCTCAGCAGGAGAACGAGGCCTGGAGGATGTTTATGATAGAGACAGATTGGCAAGCTAAGATGGCCAAGAGGACGTCGCTTTTGAGCGAGGCATCATCTTCTGCTCCAGCACCCATACCAGTGGTGCCTAATCCTGAGGATGACGAGGAAGAAGAAGATCCTTAGGAGGTCGAGTTTTATGAGTAGATGTACTTAACACTTTAGGCCGAGTGGAATGATGTGTAGCAAACACCACGTGTGTTGTGTGACTTTATGAGTCTTGTTCTAAATAGTAGCGAGGTATGTGTACGATGACATGGACATGACGACTTGTGGTGCCCAAGCATAGATGAGATGACTTCTCTAGATGAAGTCTGTCTATTTTTGGAGATCTATTGTAAACTTAGGCCCAAGATAATATAGATTGTATAAAGTTTGTGCTTTATCAATATATATAAATGTTATGAATCATCTATTGTTATCTACCGCATTACTATTTTTATGGAAGGATGAACTTGAGGCAATTAGACTTATGGTGTGAATCGTTGTATTGCAGTATGGTGCGTACTCGTACCAGTCAAGATGGGGGAGGATCCAGTGGAGGTCAGGGGATGACACACCACCCCCGGGACAGACTACGCCTCAAACGCAACCACCTCCACCACCTCCACCCGCGCTTCCCAGAAGTCTCGCGGAGGTTCTCGCTGCAGTACTCGGCTCGCGCAACGAGCAACCCGAGCTATTGTTGACTCTGGTGCAACACTCGTCCCGTCAAGGGGGACGACAGAATGATGGACCGCGTCAGCAATATCAGAGTTCCTACTCTGATTTCTCATCCACACATCCACCGGTCTTCAGAGAGGCCGATGAACCGTTGTATGCGGATAATTGGCTCCGCACCATTGAAGGAAAGTTCGGCTTACTCGAGGTAACCGAACAGCAGAAGGCGCTATTTGCAGCGCAGCAACTGCGGGGATCTGCCGGTGCATGGTGGGCCAATTACCTTGCCGCACGCCCCGCAGGCCATGTCGTAAGCTGGTCCGAATTCTGGGAGGCGTTCCGCGCCTACCACATCCCTCCCGGGATTACGAGGAGGAAGCTTCAAGAGTTCTTAAAGCTAAGGCAGGGAGGAAGAAGTGCATACGAGTACTCCAAATCATTCAACCACTTGGCCCAATACGCTCAGGACCAAGTGAACACCGAAGAGCGGAAGCGCGAATGCTTCTACCGGGGTTTGAACCCCAAGTTGAAGGACAAGCTTGTCCTGTTCAACCGCGGCAGCTTCAACGACATCGTCAATGCCGCTATCATGCAGGAGGACACTACGCGCGAGCTGTCCTTAGATAATAAGAAGAGGAGTGCTCTGCAGGGCAGTAGAGGTGGTGCTCCTCAGAAGTACCGTATGGTGTATCGATCACCATCCGGCCAGAGGTGGCCACCACCATCACGACCACCAATGTTCGGTGGTCGCCAGTTCAGCAACTCCGGATTCCGACCGCCGCAACAACAGGGGATGATCGCACGTGCACTTCCACCTCCACCACTTGCACCTGGATTCTTTCCTCCCGCTCGTACTAGCCAAACCCCATACACGTGTTTCATGTGTGGGCGTACGGGGCACTTTGCCAAGGACTGCCCTCAGAATCGACAAGGCGGAGGCCAATCATCCTATCAGGGGGCCAACCAACCACGCAACCAGCTCAAGAAGCCAGCCACCAGACCCGGCAACGTCCACCACCTCGCCATCGAGGACGTTCCAGAAGGCGCACCCGTGCTCACGGGTACGTTCTCTATCTTCAGTCATCCTGTAGTCATACTCTTTGACTCCGGAGCTTCACACAATGTCATTAGTAAATCTTTTGTCATTAAAAGTCAATTGCCTGTTATATCCACCAAAACTCCATATGTGATTAGCACTCCAGCCGAGAAAACAGTAACAAATGAATTGGTCCCTGGGATACCACTAAACCTAGATGGAACCATATATCTTAATTCACTTCTAATACTAGAGCATCAGAAATTAGATGTCATCTTGGGAATTGCATGGTTACAATATCATGGTGCTATTCTAGATCTGGTCCCTCGAAAGATATATCAAAATTCTCCACGCCATCCCTCTCAAGTCCTCGAGCTTGAGAAAGCCATTCTAGTGAATTCATCTACCCACAATACCGAGATTATGGAACTTAAGGATATTCTGGTAGTATGTGAATACCCGGACGTATTTCCTGAAGATCTTCCTGGTATGCCCCCAGAAAGAGATATAGAGTTCAAGATTGAACTTGCACAGGGAACAGTGCCCATCTCAAGACCAACCTACAAGATGGCACCCAAGGAACTTGCAGAACTTAAGGAACAATTAACCGAACTTGAGAACAAGGGTTTCATTCGTCCAAGTTCATCACCATGGGGTTGTTCTGCACTGTTCGTAGAGAAGAAAGATAAGACCTTGAGACTGTGTGTAGACTATCGTCCACTTAATGTTGTCACCATCAAGAACAAGTATCCACTGCCACACATTGATATTCTCTTCGATCAATTGGTGGGTGCTAAAGTATTTTCGAAGATGGATCTTCGTTCTGGTTATCATCAGATTAGAATCCGACCAGATGATATACAAAAGACAGCATTCTCGACGAGGTATGGACTATATGAGTACCTTGTTATGTCCTTTGGATTGACCAACGCACCGGCTCATTTCATGTATCTCATGAACTCGGTGTTCATGCTAGAATTGGACAAGTTTGTCGTGGTCTTTATTGACGACATACTTGTGTATTCAAAATCTGAAGAAGAACATGCTCAACACTTGCGTATCGTGCTTCAACGATTACGGGACCATCAGCTATATGCTAAGTTCAGCAAGTGTGAATTCTGGATCAGTCAAGTGCCATTTTTAGGGAACATCATATCAGCAGAAGGGATTGCAGTTGATCCCAGCAAGATCAAGCAAGTCCTCAAATGGGATTCTCCAAAGTCTGTACATGAAGTCCGAAGTTTCCTTGGTTTAGCAGGATATTATTGGAGGTTTATACCAAACTTCTCCAAGATAGCTAAACCAATGACAGAACTTCTGAAGAAAGGGCAGAAGTATGTATGGACTGAGGCATGTGAGTCAGGTTTCAAAGCATTGGTGAAACACCTTACAATGACACCCGTATTAGCTCAACCAGACACAACCAAATCTTTTGACGTGTATTGTGATGCATCAGGAATTGGTTTGGGATGTGTGTTGATGCAGGATAGACAAGTGATCGCTTATGGATCACGGCAGCTTCAGAACCATGAGCAGCACTATTTGACTCATGATCTCGAGCTCACTGCTGTGGTACTGGCATTGAAGATGTGGAGGCATTATCTACTGTGTAATCTAGTACACCTATACACTGATCACAAGAGCTTGAAATACATTTTCACCCAGAAGGATTTGAATATGCGACAACGAAGATGGTTAGAGTTGATCAAGGAATATGAGATTGAGATCCACTACCATCCAGGCAAGGCGAATGTAGTCGCAGAAGCACTGAGCCGCAAGTCCCATGTCAACAGTCTTTCCATCAACTCCATGGAAGAAGAAGAGCCAAGTCTCTACTTGGTTCCATATGGGACATTCTACAATCTCGCTCTCATTCCTACCATCAAGGAGGATATTATGGCAGCTCAGAAGGAGGACAAAGGGATGTCGCATATTCGGCAAAGAATGGAGAAGGGGGAGATGAAATGTTTCCAAAGCGACGATGAAGGTACCCTCTGGTTTAACAACCGTATAGTGGTACCCCGAAACATGGAACTTCGGAGGAAGATACTGGATGAAGCTCATTTATCCAAGTATTCTATTCATCCAGGAAGTAACAAAATGTACAAAGATTTAAGAAAGAAGTTATGGTGGACTCAGATGAAGAGGGAAGTAGCTAAATACGTATCCGAGTGTGATACGTGCCGGCGAGTGAAGGTCGACCATATGAAAGCAGCAGGACAGCTTCAACCTTTAAGCATACCGACTTGGAAATGGGAGGATATCAGCATGGATTTCATTGTTGGGTTGCCTCCCACTCTCCATAAGCACGACTCAATTTGGGTGATTGTTGACTGATTGACCAAATCAGCTCATTTCATACCGGTCAGTGTGGATTATGATGCGAAACGGTATGCAGAAGTTTATATCTCCTGAATAGTGTGTCTACATGGTGTACCCCGCACTATCATTTCAGATCGTGGATCTATTTTTGTTGCTCGCTTTTGGGAGCATCTCCACGATGTATTAGGTACCAAACTGATTCGAAGCTCGGCTTATCACCCTCAGGCTGATGGACAAACCGAACGGGTAAATCAAGTGCTAGAGGATATGCTTCGTGCCTGTGCCATCCACCATGGTAGGAATTGAGATGATCATCTACCATTGGCGGAATTTTCATACAACAACGGTTACCAGGCTAGCATCCAGATGGCGCCATATGAAGCTCTTTATGGCCGTAAGTGTCACACACCCTTGAACTGGTGTGAATCTGGTGAACGAGTGGTATATGGCATCGACTTAATCAATGAAGCCGAAGAGCAAGTTCGCATTATTCAAACAAATCTCAAAGCCGCGCAGTCTCGTCAGAAGAGCTACGCAGACAAACGACGTCGACCTCTTCACTTCGAAGTTGGGGATCAAGTTTATCTCCGGGTATCCCCTATGAATGGTATCCATCGATTCGGAGTGAATGGGAAGCTAGCTCCACGTTTTATTGGGCCGTTCGCAATAATCAAAAGATGCGGACCTATGGAATATCAATTGGAGTTACCACCGTCACTTTCAGGGGTTCACAATGTATTCCACATTTCCCAGTTACGGAAGTGTCTTAAAACTCCTGCTGATGTCCGTATAGAAGATTTGGAAGCTCTCCAACCTGATCTCACTTATTCCGAGCATCCAACTCAGATCATCGATGAGAAGACTCGCACCACAAGAAGCCGCACCTTGCGTTTCTACAAGGTCTTGTGGAGCAACCACAATGCTGAAGAAGCCACGTGGGAAAGCGAGGAGTATCTTAGGACAAACTATCCGGACTTGTTAGCGGCATATGTTTGTTAGATCTTTTTCTTTTGCCTTCTTTTGTAATCTCGGGACGAGATT
Source organism: Tuctoria greenei (assembly GCA_036927565.1). Lineage (NCBI taxonomy): Eukaryota > Viridiplantae > Streptophyta > Magnoliopsida > Poales > Poaceae > Tuctoria > Tuctoria greenei. The sequence continues at coordinate 57,350,528 of JAYESD010000007.1, forward strand.
CTTTTAAGGGGGGGGGGGGAATGTAAAACCCCACTTTTATGGCATGTGAATTCAGAGATCCAATATAGTGGTACACATGAACTTTATACCATCCAAACCTTTCTTGCACTCATGATTAAATTTTATTAACATGAGTATTGGACATCACCACTAATTCTAGAATGATTCTATTCACCCCTCTTCAAATTTTTAGAATTATTTGGATCAAGATTACTAGGGCAATTTAAAGTGCAGTACTAATTGGCCCTGCCAAAAATATTCAAATTAGAGGCTCTAAAATTTTCCTTGGCCTTCTAATATTCTCAATAGCTTGCCTGCAAAATTTCAAGATTTTGGGAACTCATTTGCTATTTTATTCGAGGCGCCTAACAAATTTGAATCTAATTCAAATCTGAATTTTAAATTCTTTTCCAACTTCTTTGAACATAAGATTTGAGTTCACCATTGGGTCCATAATAATTCATTGAGATCTCGAGTGGTTTGAGCTACTCTGGAGCGAGTTCCAGGTTGCCCGAGTGCTCACCGCCGCCGCCGCCGTCGCACGACCACTTCCGGCGAGTCCCTGGTTGCACCGACCTCACCGTCGTGCTCACCGACCCCAAAAACTCCCAGGCGGCGAGTTTGAGCGAGTTTGGCACGTCGGTTTAGCTGGCGGCAAGCTATCCGGCGAGTCACCGCCGCGGGCACCGCCTCGCGCGGGCACTGGCCCGAGGTACCACCTGCCAGCGGCTGCGCGATCATGGTGCGGCTGGGATCCCGTGCGGCTGCACGCGAATAGGTCTGTGGACCACGGTGTTGCATTGACCAGAGCGCGCCACGTGGCCCAAGGGACCCGCCCGATTGAAATTTGAATTCTGGCGCCAATGGGCTATTAAAATAATTCCAGAAAATTATTCAAATTTCTAAATTGAATATCTCTTTGTAGACTACTCCAAAAATCTTCAAACAAATTTTGTTTGAAAGCTCCTGAGCTCTAGTTTCTGTCAGTACCAATTAGGTTCTGTGAAACTCAAAGTTAAAATCTGTAGAATATAATCTTTCCAAATGCAAATACCATTTTTCCAAATAAGATAGCCACTGGAAAAATCCCCAAAATTCACATAAAATTTAGAGTCCTATTCTTGACATCCAGAAAAAGTTTGGGAGCCATTGCACCTATTTAAACCTCTGTATGGTTCAATTTCCTTTTTCAGCTATTGAATTTTCAGTTGCTTTATTATGTCCCAAATTTAAACTGAACCTTCCTTTAGTCATACACTAGCTCCTGTAAAAATCTTGGATTTAATTAACCTACTATCCTAGTCCTAATTCCGTTACAATCTAAATACTAATTTAATGGCTAGAAATTCAATTATAAAGTAAATCCAGAAATTCTTGCCAACTTAGAAATACAATAACTCCTTCCCCAAAGCTTACAAAAGTATGAAACAAATTTTTCTAGAACCAGAACCACTTCCTCTATCATGATTATCAACTGGCAGCTATGTTCAAGCTACAATTTCTTCATTAAAATTCTTGGAAGTTATTGCTTGCCATAATTTTAGAGACAACACTATACTTTGATCATCTCCTGTTCTTTGCAAGAGCCTTGATCATATTTCCTAGTATCTACCGTAAAAGTTCCAAAGCCAACTAAGGTCCCTATCATCTAATGATCACCATGGGTTAAAATTTTGGTCTCGATGATGATTATTTTTCAAAGTCATTTATATACCTATTATATGCATATCGTATAGTGACCGAAGTCGAGGAGGAGCCAGAAGTCTTGGAAGAGCATCTTCCAAATTTTAACTCAGACTCTGACCTGCAACAAGGCAAGCCCGAATTGCATTTAAGTCGTTTATAAAATTTTGCTTTATCACTATGATGAATAGTATATGAATTGTGCATTAAGTTTAGGATGATTGATACTCCACTTGCATGGCCAAAAACCCTAGGGATTTATTGGATTGAGTTACAGTTTGACCTGTAGTAACTGCCTTGCTAATGCATAGGAAATCCGGTAGAATTCGAGTAGTTGGAATCTACTCGCGAGAGATGTAGGACATATCTCACGGGATTGGTTAGATACAAAATGGCAGAATATAATGAAATGAATACCGGGCAGGGGGAATAGGAAGCGGCGAGATTGAGTCTCGGTCGCATACCGATTAAGGCCCTTCTGTATGCAGCCCCTTCGGACAAGCTTGAATTGTACCGGCAATATAATGGACATATGGAATCCAATAAACTGATGTAACCTTATAACTGGTGTGTCGAGGCCCATTAACTCACCATCGATAGGGGTGGGTTGAGGACAGTATGGTGTAAATCGGTCGGCGGACACATGAGGTGTTCCGTGCGGAGACCTTCTGTTCGCGAAGGTGAGACGGGCTCGGCGTTCGAGTTTCTTGTGAAAGGTGGCCATATACGCCTAGTACTGAAGTGTCATGTAGGTACAGGTGTGCTCGCTGACACTTCTGAACGACGTATGTGTCGTGTTGTCCGGGTGTGTCCTGATTGCAATCACTGTCCCTCGCAGTAATAGAGTACCACTTGTTCACTGAGCGGCAATGTAGTAAATACTAAAGAACCCAAAAATACCATTATAATTAATTATCATTACTTTGCAACCTTGTATGATTTAGAGATAGTACAATTAAAATTTTACAATTTCCCCATACTTTAGCTGTAATAGCATTATGTGCTCTGAGCATGTCATATCATCGGTAAAGCGTTTCTTGTTTGATTGTGGAGCCCATGATGTGCCGTGCTTGGAGAATGTCATTTGCTACTTAAAACATGACTATAAGGATCCACTGATAAACGAGTCATTTATGCTTCACCTTACCTATGTTTTAGTGTCCCCCTTGCACATGTCTAGTGAGACGAGTTAGTCTTGCTGAGCCTTATGCTCACGTTTGCAGTTAACGAGTTTTTGCAGGTTATACAGTTGATGAAGGGTTTGATGATGAGGCTGCACCCCCTCCAGGGTGTACAGCTGAGTGGGAACCCTGCACGCCGCCATAATTGGGTGCTACTAGTGCGAAGTATCCAAGGCATAGATAACTTTGCTTTTGCATAGTTAGTGCTGAGAGCGTAGCTATGATATATATATATATATATATATATATATATATATATATATATATATATATATATATATATATATATATATATATATATATATTATATCCTTACGCTAGTGTTGTAAAAACTTCCGCTGTAAGATAAATAAAAGACTTTGTCTTGTACTTATTCAGGTTCTATTCTTGTATAACTGTTGGGTGTCGCATCGCACGACACCACCCAATGAGATCCTCGGATGTCGGGATTCCGGTCCCCACATACACCGCGTATAGGGCATTGGTCAAGTGGTACGCTGGGGCTAGTGGTATATAAAAAACATCCACCCCGTACACGCCTCATACACGTTCCGTTCAACTTCGACCGGGCGAGCAGACGATGTTGAACGGAGCGTGGCCAAGTCTTGTACGACATCCTTTTTCAATTGGATGTGTAACGACAATAGCGGGCGTTGCCTTATATTCTCGTTGCAACGAGCTTGACTTTCTGAGGTGGGACAAATCGTTAACACCTTGTCAAAATCGCTCGCACGAATTTGTTACGGACACCAAACGTGGGGGCAGACGTTGGGAATATGCCAGGTGACCAGTGCACAACTTTGGCCCAGGTGGTGCATGGATTACAAGTGACGAGAATATTATTAATGGAATTAATCCTGATGTTATCCCTGTCATGTCCGACTTTCATATGACCTCGTTCGGGTAGGAGTGGATCCACTTCAATCTAAGTGGATTGGACAGTGTCCGGCCATCATATGACCTAGCGTAATGAAGATTTTTGAATCTGATATACTCCTCTGTTTTAATTCTTATTGTTTTGACCACAAGTTGCATTGTCTCAACCAAACACCATGTTCAACAACAATGACTCAGTGGAATCGAGAACTGGCCAATTAAAATGGAAGTCAGCAGTCTCACGGTTCATGGATCGAAATATGCGCCATCCTTTTTCTTCTTACTTTTTTCTATTCGTAACGGTGAGACTGCTGAGTTCCATCTTCACCGGCACATGTACGGTCTGGGTGTGCTGATGTATCTTAACCCTCGTTGTGCGTCCCTGGTGGTGGTTGGAAGACCCCTGCAGGTATGTTCTGATTTCAGTCCTCCAACTCCATCTAGGTTTGCGATGACGCATGCGGTTCACCACTAGACAAGACAGCAAAGCCTCGGTGATGAGCGGCATGCATGTTTCTTGATTAAAAACATACTGCGGGGGACGGTGATGGGCGGCATGCAAGTTTTTTTTTTGAAAAATTGACTACGGGGGACGCAGTCAGTTTTTCATCAAAAAACTTGCGTGCCGCTCAACACCGATGATAGGAGGATGATTCCCGATCTTCTGAGAGGTTTGGTAAAATTGATTGGGTGGAGATCTCGACGCTGATGATCCAAGGCTCCGATCGAACGAAACCCCGCAATCACTACACCACTGCTCCATTGGTTATCACCCGTGTCACACGAATGACCTCGTCACGAATGCTTATCCTGCAAGAGCAATCAAGAACACAAGCAAGAACAGGGAAGTTGCAATCAAAACTGAATTGATCACGGAATTGGGGTCTCACAACCGATGAACGGGACACTGTTCAATGACAGATTGTATCTAAGCAAAACCCAACCCTAATGTGATGACGTCTGCTGTATAAATAGGAGTTTAGGGGCATGAAAGACCCCTGGATGCAACCCTAATGGGCTTCCAGACGATACACGGGCCAGCAGCCCAAAAGACGGTAACGCAGCACCGGACAGATTCTGCACGCCCAATTGTTTCGCTGATTCCCGTCAACTCAGAAGGAATTTTGATGTGGGGCTGGTTCCATTGAAAGATCTATGAAATCGTGGTTCCAACCATATATAGAACGTCCAAATCCAACTCCGTATGTGTCCAGGGTGTCAATTTTTGTGAAGGCAGCTCCTAGAAACCGAGGTCGAGTCTAAGTCGGGTTGGACATGGGCCCGTCCTTTGTGTGCATGTCCTATCTCCTCCTCCTTGACTCGTTGGACTCCTCCAAGCCCTTGCTGGTCCTCTCCATTGTTCCTAATCAATAAAACATGCATGGAAACAAGTGTAAGTTCTAAAAAACAATTGACAAGGTTATAATGTACCTGGAGATCCAATTGTCGCGCACGTGCTCTAGTGATTGGTCCTTGCATTGTATGCAAAGCAGAGATGTCCTCATCATCCTCCCCCTCTTAAATTGGAGTCGTCCTTGACTCAAGCTCATCTTCCTCACCCAAGTATGGCTTCAAATCTGAAATGTTAAATGTGGAACTAACTCCAAACTCGGGAGGCAACTCAAGTTTATATGCATTGTCATTTATCTTCTCATGAACTGTAAAAGGTTCAGCAGCACGTGGCATGAGTTTGGACTTCCTCAAATCCGGGAACCTATCTTTTCTCAAATGAACCCACACCAAATCACCGGGTTCCAATTTTACCTCCTTCCTACCTTTACTAGCAGCAATGCGATACTTTTCAATCATATTTTCAATTTGTAACTTAGTAGTTTCATGCAACTTAAGAATAAATTCAGAACGTTATGTAGCATCTAAGTTCACAACTTCAGTATGTGGTAAAGGTAGCAAATCAATTGGAGCGCGAGGATTGAAACCATAGACTACCATAAACGGACTTAACTTGGTTGTGGAGTGAATAGACCTGTTATAAGCAAACTCAATATGTGGCAAACACTCCTCCCACATCCTCAAATTGTCTTTCAAAACATCCTGCAACATAGTAGATAAAGTACGGTTAACTACCTCTGTTTGCCCATCAGTTTGTGGATGACAAGTAGTAGAAAACAGCAATTTTGTTCCCAATTTATACCATAAAGTTCTCCAAAAGTGACTCAAAAACTTAGCATCCCTACCAGAAACAATAGTATTGGGAACACCATGCAAACGCACAACCTCGTTAAAGATCAAATCAGCAACATGTGAAGCATTATCGGTCTTGTGGCAGGGTATAAAATGAGCCATTTTAGAGAAACGATCAACAACCACAAAGACACTATCCCTTCCCCTCTTTGTTCTGGGAAATCCTAAAACAATGTCCATAGAAATATCCTCCCAAGGTGCACTAGGAACAGGAAGAGGCATATAAAGACCATGTGGGTTATGTCGAGACTTAGCTTTGTTGCATGTCGTGCAACGTGAAACGTAGCGCTCCATATCATGCCTCATTTGTGGCCAAAAAAAGTGAGTGGCCAGCACATCCCTTGTCTTTTTAACACCAAAATATCCCATCAAACCACCTCCATGCGCTTCCTGCAACAACAAAAGACGAACAGAGCTAGCTGGAACACAAAGCTTGTTATCTCGGTAGAGAAGGCCTTCACGCAGCAGGAACTTTTGCCACGTTCTTCCCTCTCTACAATTTTCAAAGGCATATTTGATGTCCAAATCAGTAGCATATAGCCTCTTTATGGTTTCCAAACCAAATATTTTATGAGAAAGTTGGGACAGCATGGTATAACTTCTAGATAAAGCATCGGCAACCACATTGTCTTTCCCTTTCTTATGTTTAATGATGTAAGGAAATGATTCTATGAACTCAATCCATTTAGCATGACGTTTGTTCAGATTTGCTTGTCCTTTAAGATACTTCAAAGACTCATGATCTGAATGTATGACAAATTCTTTAGACCATAGGTAATGTTGCCAAGTTTGCAACACTAAAGCATAAAGGTCTTTGTCACATGTAGAATAATTCAGCGAAGGCCCATGCATTTTTTCACTAAAGAAGGCAACAGGTTTACGTCCTTGAATTAGCACTCCTCCAATGCCAATGCCGCTCACGTCATATTCAAGCTTGAAGGTCTTCTCAAAATCAGAAAGTTGTAGCAATGGTGCTTGTGTGAGCTTCGACTTGAGAACATCAAAAGCTTGCTGTTGCACTGGTCCCTATCGAAACGGCACTCCATGCATTGTCAACTCGTGGAGAGGTGCCACAATGGTGATGAAATCCCGCACAAAACGCCGGTAGAAACCTGCGAGACCAAGAAAACTCTGAATGTGTGTGACTGTAGTCGGAAGTGACCAACTCGTGATGGCAACAATCTTTGCCTCGTCCACCTCAATGCCCTACGAAGTAACAACATGACCGAGAAAAGACACATGATCGGTGCAAAAGGTGCACTTCTCAAGGTTACCAAATAAACGTGCATCGCGCAAGACATTAAAAATAGCACGCAAATGTTCATGATGCTCATCATATGACTTGCTGTAAATAAGGATATCATCAAAGTAAACCACCACAAATTTACCAATGAAAGCACGTAAAACCTCATTCATCAACCTCATGAAAGTGTTGGGCGCTTTAGTTAAACCGAATGGCATGACTAACCATTCATAAAGTCCAAATTTAGTTTTAAAAGCAGTTTTCCATTCATCACCTAAAGCCATACGAATTTGATGATACCAACTACGCAAATCAATCTTGGTGAAAATAACAGAACCACTCAACTCATCAAGCATGTCATCCAATCTAGGAATAGGATAGCGATAACGAATGGTAATGTTATTGATGGCTCTACAATCAACACACATGCGCCAAGTGCCATCTTTTTTCAGAACCAAAAGAACAGGAACATAACAAGGACTAAGGCTCTCACGAATGTACCCGCAGTCCATCAGATCTTGGACTTGTCACTGAATTTCCTTAGTCTCGTCGGGGTTGGTCCTGTAGGCGGCACGGTTTGGCAAGCTCGCCCCAGGAATCAAATCAATCTTGTGCTCAATGCCTCGCACAGGTGGTAATCCCGAGGGTATCTCTGATGGAAAAACATCCATATATTCCTGCAAAAGGTTAGCAACAGCAGGTGGCAAGACAATGGATGTATCCTCAATGGAATATAAAGCATGTTTGCACACTAAAGCATAGCAAGTTCCATTAGAAGCATATAGATCATCAAGATCAGATTTAGTTGCAAGCAAAAAAAGATTTTTCAACTTAATAGGTTGCTGAATTTAAGAATTGAAAACACCCTTTTGCTTAGCATTATTCTTTTTCTCCTGCTCAAATTGCACAATTTCGATGGGACTCATAGGAAGCAACACAATTTTCTTGCCCTTATGCATGAGAGTATACTTATTAGATCGACCGTGGTGAATAGCATCAGTATGAAACTCCCAAGGACGTCCCAACAAAAGAGAGCAAGCATCCATAGGTACCACATCAAAATCAGCAAAATCATGATAAGAACCAATGGAAAATGTACCCTTGTTGTTCCTGTTACTTTTACCTTACCATTGTTGTTAAACCATTCAATGTGATGAGGGTGGGGATGCTCCCGTGTGGTCAAGCCAAGCTTCTTGACCACCTCAACATTCACCAAATTGTTGCAGGTACCACCATCAATGATGGTATGTACACGGCAGTCCTTGACGACAAGAATCATGTTGAAAAGGTTGTGACGTTGGCGGTTGTCGTCCTCTCGAACCGTGGCACTCAAAGCTCGCTGCACAATAAAAGTCCTATAGTTGTTGGTCGCAGATGTACCAAGAACCTCCTCACCACCAACATCCGAACCTGAAATGTTAGCTACAATAATATTTTCATCTTCAATATCAGAAGCACTAACATACCCACCATCAGCAGTGACAATCATCGCCCGTTTGCTAGGGCAATCTCATTGCATATGGCCAAGTCCCTGGCAGCGGTGGCACTTGAGGTCGGAGGTGCGACTTGTCGAAGCGTTGGGTGCAGCCGCCTTTGCTACAACGCCTGGGGGCATCTGTGACTCGCTATTATCTTGTCCCCGTGATGTAGAAGGTGCGGTGCTGCTGCGTACAACACCGGTGGAGGGTGGTGTAGAAGCACGTATGCTCGAGGAGGGTGCTGCTTTGGATGGAACAGTAAGCTGTCGTGGCATGAAGGTGTTTTTCTGTTGCTGCTGGTGGTGACCTTGCACTTCTTTTTCTGATAACATAGCAAGTTTAAATAAACGTTGAATAGAATGATATTCCTTATAGTCAACTATGTCTTGGATATCACGCCACAAGCCCCCATAAAACCAAACAATTTGGTCTTCCTGATCCTCAACTACTCCACAACGAAGCATACCTTTCTGCAACTCTTGGTAGTACTCTTGGACATTCATGTCACCCTCATCAAAGTGTTGCAATTTCTTAAGAACATCACGTCTATATGAAGGAGAAACAAACCTAGCGTGCATGTCTTCTTTTAACGCAGGCCATGTCCATGGTGCATTACGTGTATTGACAAGTTCATTCCACCAAATTATAGCAAAATCTTTAAACTCACGAGTGGCTTGTCTAACTCTATGTCGCTCAGGAACAAGATAATAGCTAAATTTTTGTTCTACCGTCATCTCCCAGTCCAAGTAAGTCTCAGCATCATAAGATCCATAAAATGGTGGCATACAAAACTTAATCTTAGCGTAAGGATCATTATCTTGTAAAGGAGCATGAGGATGAGGTCTACCTCCCATACCTTGACGATTTCGTCGAGGGAGACGGCGTTGTTTTGCATCAACCTCATCGTTATTGAAGTCGTCCTCTGTGTCATAGTGAGCATGTGCATCAGCATCAAAGATGATAGAGGGTGTAGCTTGTTGGGGAAGACGAGTCTCCATCTCGTCCAACCATGTGGTCAGACCAGCAACACTTGTATGGAGTCTCTGAAAGGTGGCTTTTGTAGTGGTTTGGTAGTTGTTCGAAGCTTCGGTCATCGCCCGCATCATGTCCCTTAGTTCCATATGGGACACGCACCCATCATCATCCGGAGGTGTAGAACCAGAGGTCTTATCCATAGGCTTCTTTCTTGTCATTGTTAGTAAAAAAACAGAAATAAAGACAAAAAGATCATGAAGAGCCCTATTACTACGCTCTCTGAAGTGGAAGTGGAAATTTGATTAGTATGATGCGTCTTACCCCGCTCTTGCAAGTTTCTTAACAGCACTCCAGGTGGCCAACGGTGATCGGTATGAAAGCAAGCAGAGAGTGGGTGTGATTGCAGAGGTTACCTGTTCTGCTCGAGAGAAGGTGGAGCTTGGGATGCTCAAATGCAGTATATGTATGTGGCACACAAGTTAGTAACAAATAGCAATGCTGAATAAGTGTCCAAAGAATTTCACCTAGTTGTTGGTCTAAAAATGTATTAGAATAGTAGTGGCAGCAAGCAAGGAGAATGATGAATGATGATAAACAACAAGGAAAATATCAGCAAGTATCCAACACTCACACAGAAACAGCACAACTAGAAAACCCCTTAGCCTCCTGTTTTTGTCTTTAAGCACTAGTAGAAATCTAAATCTTTTTTTTCTCTCTTTATTTTCTTGATATTTTTTTCACAACTAGGGGCACAACAATAGAAACAGCACCAAGTATTAGCTCAAACCGATGAAAGATGTGATCGGTACAAATTCAGGAGCGATTGGAAAAATTGGTGCTAGAACTTCGGAGTTCGAAATGAGGACCTTCTTAATTTTCTTAATTTTTTTGAAAATGCCGTGACTGGCATAGCGGGTGTATCATATGTGGATTTTTTCGAGACCTTTCCGGGAAAAAAAATGTGCCTCAATCGGAGTTCCGAACGAAAAGTTATGCCCGTTTTAAGGAGGATACCCCGAATCAGGTTTTGGTGGTAGTGGAAACTGCAACAGAAACGAATCGGTGGATGGTATTTTTTGTAGATTGATTTTTTCGTAGATGGCAGTGGATGGAAGAAACAAAACTGAACCAAAACAAATCTAAACCAGCAACCAGACTAAACCTAGGACACGAACTCAGAACTACGGACCCCGAAACTAAATTGTGCAAAAGGCTGAGCGCGGGTTGTAGGTTAGGGAAAGTAAGGATTTTTTTTGTGGCTTTTTGTGTACGATAGGACTGAACCAAAATAAATCTAAAGGGCACACAAGTATACCTCACGGTGAACATGGAAATCTGATACCAATTGATAGGAGGATGAGTCCCGATCTTCCGAGAGGTATGGTAAACTTGATTGGGTGGAGATCTCGATGCTGATGATCCAAGGCTCCGAACGAACGAAACCACACAATCACTACACCTCTGCTCCATTGGTTATCACCCGTGTCACACGAATGACTTTGCCATGAAGGCTTATCCCTGCAAGTGCAATCAAGAATACAAGCAAGAACAGAGAAGTTGCAATCAAAACTGAATTGATCACGGAATTGTTGTCTCACAACCAATGAATGATGACACTGTTCAATGACATATTGTATCTAAGAAAAACCCAACCCTAATGTGATGATGTATGCTGTATAAAAAGGAGTTTACGGGCGTGCAAGACCCCTGGACGCAACCCTAATGGGCTTCCACACGATACACGGGCTAGCAGACTAAAAGGCGGTGGCGCAGCACCGGACAGATTCTGTCTGCCCAATTGTTTTGCTGATTCCTGTCAACTTAGAAGGAATTTCGAGGAGGGCTTGTTCCATTGGAAGCTCTATGAAATCACGGTTCCAACCATATCTAGAACGTCCAAATCCGACTCCGTATGTGTCCGGGGCATCAATTTTTGTGAAGGCAGCTCCTGGAAACCGAGGTGGAGTCGAAGTCGAGTTGGATTTGGGCTCCTCCTTGGTGTGCACGTCCTATCTCATCCAACTTGACTCGTTGGACTCCTCCAAACCCTTGCTTGTCCTCTCCATTGTTCCAAATCAATAAAACATGCATGGAAAGAAGCGTAAGTTCTAAAAAACAATTGACAAGGTTAGAACGTACCTAGAGATACAATCGTCGCGCACGTGCTCTAGTGATCGGTCCTTGCATTGTATGCAAAGGAGAGATGTCCTCATCAACTGAGTCTTTATTGGTTTGTCTCATGGTGAACCACCTGCGTCATCGGAAATATAGATGGAGTTGAAGGATAGGAATCAGAGCATACCTGCAAGGCTCTTCCCAACCACCACCAGGGACAGACGACGGGGGGTTAAGGTACACCGGCACACCCGTACAGTACGTGTACACGACCAATTGTGTACTTGTTTCCTTCGAACCTCCATCTTGCTACCTAGATGGTATACTCCCTCCTTCCCATATCATTGTCATTTTGGACAAGATTTTTAGTTCATTTTTAGTTCAAAATGAACTAAAAATGTTGTCCAAAACGACAATTATTGTGGAATGGAGGAGTACATTTTATCCTCAAACCCTCGAGGGAACATCCTTCCTGTGAAACGAGCATGGCCGAGGCCCGCACCCACAATCAGTTTCTCATCAAGAAACTTGCATGCCGCTCGTCACCGAGGCTTTGCTGGTTTTGGACTTGATGTCATGGCAGAAGAAAGTGGAAGCATGCAGGAAAAGATTACTGGTCTCGAGACTATTCTGTATGGAGAATGTTTGTTGTGTATTAATCAGGGAACACAGATACACATTATCTAGGCTAGCTAGAGTAGTGTGAAACCAAAACTAAACCCTTTTGCACTAAACAGATTCAATGGCTAGCGTTAATGACTAAACGTAGGCCAACGCAGTCAAACAATGACGTTAGACCAACGCAGTGAACCATAACTGTTACATGTGTGCGTGCTTATCTTTTCTACTGTCTGGTGGTGAACCGCCTGCGACATCGGAAGCCTAGATGGAGTTGGAGGACAGGAATCGGAGCATAGCTGCCTAGACCAAGATCGCCCGATGTAGCGACATTTTACTGCATGCGTGCAATAAAGACTGCATCCACCGTTTACTTTGGCCCGACAGCTGTACATCCCAACTATCCAACTAAGGGGTCCATTCAAATCGTTTCTTAAACTCTTGTCTGCTTGCTTCAACCTGAGAAAGAGTTTACATGCATATAATGATGCATACTTCAAACATCTAGATAAACAAACTTCTATAACAAATTAACAGGGTCAAAAACACATTAAATATCAAGGACATTAAACCCTTGGAGGATTTTTTGTAGTCCTCCGGAGGTGGTTGGGAGTGCATTTCACGGCCCTCTGCAGCTTTGGCGCATTTGTCACCAAGCTGAAGAGTCTATGACGCTGGTGATCTCCTTGGTCGCTAGCTTCTCCAGCATCTTCGTACCTGGGAGAACATCTAGATAAAGGACCGCATGGACTCCCCCTCCTTTTGCTTGACAGGAAAAAGGTCCAGGTCAATGCCTGGTCGGGTGTATGAACTCCCGAAATTGGCAGTGAACTGTTGGTACAGTTCTACCCAACTGTTGATGGAGTCGGGTGGAAGGCTCATGAACCAGGACCTAGCGGTCCCAGTCAAAGCCAAGGGGAAGTAGTTGGCCATTACGGCCTTGTTGCCTCCAGCCGCAAGGATTGTGGTGGAGTAGATTTGGAAAAACTCAGCAGGGTTGACAGTCCCGTCAAATTTCTCCAGCAGGTGAGGCCGGAACTTTTGTGGCCATCTCACCATGTGTAGGTGCATGGCCAGGGCAGAACAGCCTCCTCCTACTCCCTCGGGAGAAGGACTATCTCGAGCCTCTCGCCTTTCGCGAGTGCGCTCGATATGGACGTGACCATCCTTTTGACGGTAATGGTGATCAAGCTCCGCCCGGAGGTCGTGAGTCGAAAGCCTGGTTAACGTATGGGTTCATCGTGCCCTAGAAGGCAGCGACATTGCTTGTTGAGACGCAGCACGCCTCCTATGTTGGGAAGCTTGCAGACCAAGTCTGCCCGACACGGTCCGATGCTGCGATGGGGCCCGCCCCGAGGGGGGAGGACCTTGGTTGCTGATGCGATCGGCTGCTGCTGCAACCAAATGTTCCACATCAGCCCTCCACTGCTCCATTGCACACTGGATGTACCTGGAGGTGGTGGGCGTTGGAGAAGAGCACGCGCAACAAGGAACGCGTGTTCAGGGTTGTTGTTACCCGATGCCGTCACCGACGCAGACGCCCCATCCCGATGTCCAGCTTGATTTGCCGGTGCGAATGGTGGCGGCGGTGGCATGGCTCCTGCTGGAACCACAGCACCTGCTGGCAGCTACATGTTGGAGGGATTGCCTCCAGTAGGTTGCGCAGCAGGGTTGCCGTTGGATGATTTAGCATCAGAGTTCACCATCTTTAAATCTCGGGCGTCACTACCTGGCGCGCCAGCTGTCGGAGTGTTGATCCGGCAATTCTCCCAGTACTACTGTTGGTAGCCCGCGGAGTTTGTAGTTCAGTATTGGGCGCGCAGAGATTCAGAACACGATGGAAAGTAGACACAGGTATTTACGTGGTTCGGGCCACCTGAGCGTAATACCCTACTCCACGGGGTGTGTAGTTGTTGTATTGAGCATCTCAGAGTTGAGAGCTTCCAGAGAGCGAGAGTGTCAGAGAAGTCGAGAGATCCCCCCTATGTATCGTCGACCAGTCCTTTTATAGTACAAGGACTGGTCGTCACACCGTTAGTCTGGCCCGACATGTGGCCCTGGCGGTTACTGATGCTTAATACAAAATTAATGAGACTAATTACCCTTAACAGCGCGGTAATGGGCCTTGATAGTGTTTTTACTAGTATTAAGGGCCTTACGATCGTGTGTCATAAATATGGTATTAATGACACTTAATCGGGTCTTGAAGTCTTCAATTGTCCCTTAAAGGTCCAAGCCGTTGGGGGTCCACCAGTCTGATTCTTGAGGTTGAAGGTCCGGCAGTTGGACACGTGGTAGCTTTGGAGCTTCCTGTCTGGGGCGAGTAGGTCCGGTGTAGATGTACACATGTTGGTACCGGAGCTTTCCTCTCTCGGGGTTTGGGTCCGAGGGTGCCGCACAGGTGTTTAGCCCGGAGCTATCCCATGTGTGGGATGTAGGTCCAGTTGCAGTATACACGTGGCAGCACCGGGACTAACCATAGATGTGAGGCAGGTCCGGTCCCGCATGACATGTGGGGCCTTCGCAGGTCTTCAACTCAGATAGATCATGTTCCTTTGGTCTTTTTGTAGTCCCAAGGGGTATAAGGTACGCAGGGTACCGACAACCACCACCACCCCTACACCTGGTGGAGGGGGTTAAATAAAAAGATTCAACGACCGTAATGTAGATCGATCCAACGGTTGAAGATGGTTGATTGCACCATTGCACTAAACATTTGATTACATTCTAGTGGTCTCTAAAGTGGCCTGTACGATACTTTAGCTACTGGAGGTGCCAGGAGATCGCCCGCAGTGGGGCCCACAAAGCGGTCTGTAAAGTAGCATACAGTACTAACAGGTAGTGACGACTGGAAAGAAAAATGGAGACAATCAACAGAGACAAAAGAAAAGAAACGACGAGAAAATGTTAGAAAAAGATAGGTAGAACTCCAACGTACCACTAGCCGTATGGCCCTATATGCGGTGTAATCATTACCACTACTCCTATACACGGCCACAAGTTATTACCACTGCTTGAAGGGAAGTGTTGTGGACTAGATGTGCCGATTAGTTTATTTTGTGTTTATTGGGGATTATGTAATAGCTAGTTCTATCAATTAGTGACGACTGGAATGAAAAGTGGAGACAATGAATAGAGAGAAAAGAAAAGAAAGGACGAGAAGAATGATAGAAAAAGATATGTAGTACTGTAAAATAGGAAATGTTTAGCGCAGATTACTATCAAACATAGATGTTATCTCTATTGATGACGGGATATTATTCTTGTGCTGATGTTGAAAACAGAGCGGTTCCATTACTTTGTATGTCCCATCAGTGCATGCGAGAGGCGTGGGTCCCATAGGCTGTGGGTTCACATGTCAGCCACCCTTAATGCACCTGCAGTACAGCAGAGGATGTGGAATCCGCCACCACCGGAAGCCGAACCATCACTGCGCGCGACCCCCATCTAATACTCCAAGGACACCCAAGAAACCGCAACCTCCAAATACTAATGTAGTACACCCTTTGTTCCTCTCAGGCAGATTTGTTTCTTCGCGGCTTGTCGCTCATTAATGGCAAACTTCTCCATCGACCCCCTGTCGATTTTGTCCGCAGCTGATGATCCCAGAAGATGGTGGTCCGCTGTGCCATATATCTTGTGAAATCACGAAGAAAAATAAGGAATATGCGGTTGTGTTCACAAATGAGGTACTAACTCCAATGAATTTATGGACCATATAGCAGTGTACATCCAAGATCAGGCAAGAATGCACGTACTACTTATGGTGCATATCCCCATGGGATTGGCATGTAATACAAGTTAAGAAACAAACATGAGAGAGATGCTTTGGTTCGAGCAAATCCCCACGTTGAATGTATTTCCTTCGGAAGGGAACACTAACTTCCTTTGTTCCAAACTACTGTATGATTGAATGTAATTCATTTTCGGAAGAATCAATTTCTTTAAGCTGTCCCGTGAGTTTCCTTTGATGAAAATGGGGCTAAACAAAAGACGAGCGTGCATAGGGGAAACACAACAAGTGAAACATTCATCAGAGATGAGCACGCATAGGAGAAACACATCAACATGCCTTATTCAAGCCTATTTTATATAATCCCTTTGTTCTCTTTTAATTGGCATTTGGAGAACTAGGGGTGCATCCAAAAGGGAATGGAGGGAATATAACCCATGGAGTACAACGCCTCACGGCGGAACTGGTCATGCTCGTGTTTAATCATACAGCTCTCATTACAGAAGACTCTCCACTCCTCCCACCCTTGCCTGCTGCAGCGGGCAGTTCCCAGGTTCCCCCCTGTTGGGCAGCCCCAAGCGTCATCGTCAATGTTGGGCACCGCCACCGGTGGCGCTCACGGACGAGGCCTGCCCAGGAACCTTCAGACGACACCATAGACACTCTTCATGGCTTCATGCCGACACCTGCAGCACTCCTTCTTGGTCAACTTCAACGCGACCGACCCGACCACGTTGTAGCCGACGTGGGCCTCTTCTTCGACGTGTCGAATATACTCGAGGGCGTAATGGGCCCCGCAATCGCCGTCGTAGAAGAGCATGGCAAGGACGTAGGCCACCACCATGTGGCCGTTCGCAGCCGCCCGGGCAAGGAACTGGGTGCCCGTCTGCGCGCGACCGTCCTTGAAGACAAGGTCGAACCCGGTGACTTAGCACACATGAGGGTTGCCAATAATTGCCAGGTTCTCCACAAGGGCGTTGTAGCTCCCATTAAGCTTCCAGAAGCTCTCCTGCTCCAGCGCCACGCGCCTGCCCACGGTGCAATCCTGGCATGCTGCGTGCATGGCCTTGGAGGTGGCGCGCAAACTGGAGAGGTCGTCCATGGGCCGCGGGCAGGTTGCGGCGATCCACCCCGTGATCAGAACCGCTACATCATGCGGCAAGGGGAACTCCACGGGCTTTGAAGGGAACCAATGAGGGTGTGCACGACAGAGACGAAGAGGAAGAGTACACGGGGAGAAGATGATGGCCTGTGTGTTTTGCAGAGCATAGGATGGTGTGTCTTTATTAGTATGCGTGAAGAAGACGATGAGACGCGCGCAGACGCGCACAATGATGGTTATGGCTTCTAGAGTGCACTGTTCGGAATGCTACTTACAAAACTACTCTATATGAATGTCTTTCCCTTCCTAAGGATACCATTCCTTTAAACTGTCCTGTGAGTTTCCTTTGATGCAAACTGGGCTAAACAAAAGACGAGGGTCGGAGACATGGCCTCTAAAGTGCAGCTGTACGCTACTTTAGCCACTAGAGTTGTCAAGAGGCAGGAGATCACCCACAGTGGAGCCTGCAAAGCGGTCTGTAAAAAGTAGTACTCCTCCCTCCGTCCCAAATCAACTTTATAATTACCTTTGACCAATGATTTCTTCTCTGGTCCTTATCGTGATGATCAACGTCCTCCGCCTGCTGCCCCAGATGACTTGGGGCAGAATGATCCTGTCGACCAGAAAGAAGTGTCGGATATGTTATCCACAGTGCAGGGTTATTCAACACAAGCAAAAGGTAGCATATCCTAATCTTTCTCCTCATATATAGCTTGGTAACTAATTTTTTGGCCACAAATGATCTAGAAAAATTACTCCAGGTTTGATGATGCCATATACTAATCGCTGCTCAAAACAATGACGGTGCTCATCAAGCTCGCGAGCTCTTGGCTCCTTTAGAATTGGCACAATACCCAACTTCATCCTCAAACTTTCAATCAAAACTCAGTTTTGGTCCTTGAACTTTCAAATGGGTCAATTATTTAGTCCCTCGACTTCACACAACCGTTTCACTTTCATCCTTAGTCTGAGTTGGACATCCACATTGGCATGCCACATAAGCTGTTATGCCACATCATCTACCCCGACCACCTCACTCAGAAAAAGATAATATTTTTTACATCTTAAAAAGTAACTAGCTAATTAATTCGGATGGATTTACGTAGTTGCATTGGATATACATATTTCTCCTCCATGTTTTTTTGCAAAACTATCAAGTGATATATCCTATGTGCATATTACATGTGTAAACATATTGTAAAATTTAAAACTTTTAAGCCTAGGGAATAGAAAACAGAGGAAACAGGGAGGATGAGAAAACTTTTAAGCCTATGAAATAAAAATATAAAATGAAGCTACAAGGCTGGCCGGGTACACGTACGGTCTGGGTGTACCGGTGCACCATAACCTCCGTTGTGCGTCCCATGTCTATGTTTTTCCTATTCCTGTGTTTTTCAATTCCTTATCCAAAGGGAGCCTTAGGTTTCGTCAAATCTATCCTGGACCAATGGTTTACGTAATTTTGATCTGTTTTAACAATACAAGAATTGTACTTTTATATTCACCATGAAAATATATCCATAATATACAATCTAGTACTACATGTTAATGAAGTTAATAAATTCCATATAAATCATTGGTCAAAGGTATGTTTGACCAAAACAGAAATAGAGTTGAGTTGGGGCGGAGGAAGTATTATATGTTGTTGTTTGCCGCATAAGGTTTGGTCCTTGAAGTCATACCCATTTGTACAGACGGCTGATGCGACCGGGCGCACTGAGCTTACATGTGCGCCAGTTACCGAGGCGCCCTAAACGCGCGCAGCGCATGCACATCTTTGAATTCAATTGGAACCGCTCCACGTCCCATCACCACTACTACGCGCGTCGAGAGATGAACAACCAGGCTGATACTACGCTATAAGATCACCCGGGCACACCATCGTCTTCTCCGCACAGATACTCTTCCTCTCTTCCCAAAACCGCGCCAAGAACACCATGGCTGACAATAAAACGTTGCCGCCAAGCCCGCCGAAGGACGCCAAGGGGAAGCATCCCTGACCGAACTCCCCAACGGAAAAGGAGTGGGCTCCCCCGAAGATGGCGCGGAATCTATTTTACAATACATCGCACTCCATGTGTCGCCTTGGTCTTGGTCCCTTCCAACGTATACTGCAATGGGGACCACGGGCCACTACGTCTTCGACATGACGCAGGTGGCCTATCGCCTCGACGTCCTCTGGGAGATGCTAGCGGACGAGCGCGGCGTCGCCGGCAGCGACAACCTTGTGCCGGTGATGTCCAAGAAACTTGGCTTCCCGTCTCCGCCGCGGAGGCACCCCCGCCCTGCCAGGAGCCTAAGGAGGAGGTGGAGGAGGAGGAGCAGGAGGAGGAGGAGAAGTAGGTGGATGTGGAGTAGTTTTTTTTCTAGTTTATAGTTGTGTTGTTTTTCTTTTCTTGTTGTAGTTTGTGTTTTTCTTTTTTCTTGTTTGTAATGTATCATCTTAAGGTAATGAACTTTATTTTGCTGTTCATTGGTGCGCAAAAATACTTCTAATGTTGTTGTTCTAACGATAAACTAGTGGACTATTTATCTCTTTTAATTTTTAGAATGGAATATATTTCCACTTCCAACTTTACTAAGCTGGAGATCTAGAAAGTGACTACCACCTAGTTTATCTGACAGCACCAGCAGGGAGAAGCCCACTCTCCATGTTCAAATCCAAGACGGATCCAAATAATGAGCAATCAAATAGCAAAGTATGTAGTAAATCAAACAAAATGCTACAACAATTTCTGGAGTATCAACTTTAGCCCAGATTAGATGATCATGGGCGTCATTGCAAAAGGGTGAAGACAAAAAAGACTTGATTTGAATGGCTTGCAAAGACATACTGGAAGTCAGGGTCATCGAAGTTTTTGCCCGATTTTGATTGAGTCTTAGTTATAGACTTCCATAATAATAAAATGTATTGGGTGTTTTAATTTCACTAGTGTGTCAAAAAATGTACCGGGTGTTTTACTTCACTAGTGTGTCGGGTTGAGTCTTTTGTTGTTGATCTTCACAACTTGGTGTATCAGTGTGGCCGTACTCTGTACTGAGGAAAAGGTCATTTAATGGCAACGACTGCTATGCAATTTGGACTCTTGTGCAAGCGTGCAATCCACAAATCTCAGCCAAGTCACGGATATCCAAGGGTGGCTAACATTTTACACATAAATCCTTCCACTTGCCTGTGTAAAAGGAAGGATCTATGTGTAAAATGGTAGCCATCTTTAGATGCAGATTGCACGCTTGCACAAGAGTCCAGATTGCACAGCAGTCGTTGCCCGGTTTAATTATTTCCATTATCTAATAAAACTTTCGCCCAGATTAATAGAGTGCCGTCCATGACCGAGCGCCGTCCTCTCTCTCGTCGTGCATGTTTGACATGAAGAATGTTTCCTTAAGGGTTCGAGGATAGAATACCATCTAGGAACAGCTCACTATGTACGCGGTTCATCAAATTAATCGCATACCTTGCACATCACAATATAATTTCCAACCATGCTCTACTCGTCCTTTCAAAGAAATGACAGTTGTATGCGCTAGCCGCTACGTGTTCAGATTTTAGGAACAAATGAACACACTTGTAAAAACACGTACGCCACATCCGATCCTCAACGTCATCAAATTCAACAAGGCGAGCAATGTCTCGTCACGATGTTCCGCCTGGTGATGCACACACGACTCTCGTCTCACGTCGGCCACATATCCTGATTAAATCGTACAACTTCAAATAAAGGAGGGCTAGAAGATTGGTGGAAAAATAATACGTATAAGAAAAAAGGGAAGAAGAAAAAGGATGGCATGCGTTTCGATATTGGAACCGTGAGACTGCTGACTTCCATCTTCATTGGCTAGTTCCAGATTCCGCTGATCTCTCTAGCATGCATTCACACTAGATACTCTCTGGTGGCTAGACCCAGGGTATTCCGTGGCCCACCTGGCATACCCAGTGATTCGGCCCCTGAGAAATGTTGTTGTTCTTGTACATGGTGTTTGGTTGAGACAATGCAACTTGTGGTCATAACGATAAGAATTAAAAATTAGAAAGAGTATATCAGATTCAAAATTCTTCATTACTCTCTTTACTCTGGGCTCGGGCCCGTCAAATTCGGAAACTCCTGCGCTCATATAGTAACCACATTAGTTATATATCCAGACCCGTTTCCAATTAAAATCCAAACTTAAGGTGTAGACGAAGGTTTCCATAAGAGAGAAGTTGCGCCGCGCCGCCGCAGACGGCAACCGTAGGGACAACAAGGAGAGAGGACCCAATGGTGGATACTCAGGTGTACAACATCACGTTCGAGGAAGATGTGATCACCGCCATTGTGATGTCCTCCAATGAGGCCGTGGAGGACTGGCTTGGCAAGGTCCTCTCCGTCCACCATCAGCGCTTTCACAAGCTCGTCGTTGGGCTCGATGTCAAGTGGCACCCCAGCTACTCCACCGAACAGAACCACGTCGCCGTTCTGCAGCTTTGTGTCGGCCGCCACTGCCTCATCTTCTAGGTCATCCACGCTGACTACTTCCTCGACAAGCTGGAAGATTTCCTTGGAACGTCCGACTACCGCTTCGTTGGCGTGGGTCTGGAGGGTGACACCGACAGACTTTGGAAGGACTGGCAGTTGAAGGTGGCCAAAATGGCGGACATGGCCGAGCTCGCGGCAGAGGAGATGGATCGCTCGAGCCTCCGCCGTGCGGGACTGAAGGACATCGCGAGCTTCGTGATGGGCGCTGACATGTAGAAGCCTTACCAGGTGAGGACAAGCAACTGGAACGCGTACAATCTCTTCGGCGAGTAGATCAGCTATGCGTTCATCGACACCTTTGTCTCCTTGGAGGTCGGCTGCAAGCTGCTCTCCGGCGACTACTGATCTATCCACCAAGTTTGCGGATTGACTGTCGTCGATCATTCCGGCGTGGAATTCGCAGGTGCATCGCTCAAGCTCTAGCTTTTCTCCTTGTGCGCACAATCTCTCATAAAATTATTTTTTCTTGAGGAAAAACTATATCTTGATTTGAAAAACATGCATTTTATTTCACATGCGTTGAGGTCTTTCACATGCATGTTAGTTGTCCATGCATGCTACACCCCAAACATGATCAACGAGCCTCAAACATGACGATCTCTCAACAAAAAGGGAAAACACGTAACGTCATCAAACATGATCGAGGTCTTTCACATGGATGTTAGACGTACATATGCATGCTACATCCCAAACATGTATTCCAAGAATAGAATATTTCTTACCATGTATTTATATTTCTATATTTATCATATTCTCTACCATGCATGTGTATGCTCTCAACATATATGGTAGTTTAGCTACCACACTAATAAAGAATATTATCCTATCATCAATAGAGATAACAGTTTTGCCACAAGGATGTTCCCTCGACGGTATGAGGATGAAATGTTGACTACAATCATCTAATAAGCACACAGCTCTCACTACGTACATATGTGGTTCATCAAATTAATCGATCGCATGCTGCCATTATGTATCACTTTACTCATCTTTTGAAGAAACGACAGGCGTAGGCGCTAGCCGCTACGTGATCTGATTTTAGGAACAAATGAACACACTTGTGAAAACAATTACGCCACATCCGATCCTCAACGTCATCAAATTAACATGTTCCTCAACAAGGGGGCACAAAAATCCTGAACACGTGACCAAACATGCTTGATCACGAGAATCTTTCACATGCATTACATTCATGTCCACCATCATACATGATCACTACAATTATCATCGGTTCAATATGGACTCTCGGTCAGCAACGGTCGAATCCTTCAAAAAAAAGACATGGACTGTCGGTCGATTGCCACGCACGTTCACGTCAATCTCTGCACCTCGTTGAAATCATTTGCAATAAATGCTTTGAACAACGCGGGACGAACCTACAAAGTATGCCAGGTGGGCCATTGCATATCCTGGGCCCTTTGTGTGTCAAAATAAACAACTGGCCGATGGGACGTGTTGAGCCATTGCAATAACTGAGAGGAGGTGAACCGCGGTTTGGAGTAACTCTGAGTGTTGATTCGAAAGCAAAATTTTTGAAGTGTCCGGTCATTTGCACTCACTCGCTTAGACGATGACCCGCTATAAAGGCACACCATCCTCTTCTTCTCCGCTGCACCTCTCGATCGATTTTAGCCTCTTGCTTCTCCATTGCACCACAGTCGACCACCTCTCTCTCTTTGTTCGCACCTCTGTCACCACAGAAATGGGTAGCCCGGCACCGAAGTGCTCTAGGTCATCGATGTCCTCCGAACCTCCTTCTCTGTTTCCGTTGCCGCCAATGCCGATGGAACTGGAGACGGCGCCCGCACCTCCTTCACTCGTGTCTCCGCCTGCGACGCCCGCACCTCTTCTGTGTGACTATGATGAGACTGTCCGCCTCATGGAGGAACGCATCGATAAACTCGACAGCAAGCTTAAGAAAGTCACCGGCAACCTGTTCACCGCTGACGTGCAAGCAAAAGCGCTTGAAAAAATGGCGCAGGATGTGTGTGATAATACATCTCACTCCTGTCGCCGACTGGGACTTGTGATCCTTCCCCACCACACCAGCATGGACTCAGCCGGCTACTACATCTTCAGGTTAGGCTTTGTGGCCGCTCGTCTCGACTGCCTCGACGAGATGATCGGTGAGGAGGCTGGGGTGGATTTTTGCGAGCAACTGGTGAACACCATCGGCCAGAAGAAGTTCGATCAGGTGTTGGAGGATGCTCTGCCGGCGGTTGCGATGGAGGCGGAGGTGTCGCTGGCGGATGCAGCAGCGACGGCGGAGGAGGTGGACAAGTCCTCCTTCGAGTAGAGTAGGATTAGTAGTAGTTTTTTCTTTTGTTTTCTATGTGTTTTTTTCTTGTTTGTAATATATGTGTTGTTTTTATGTTAATGAAAAATGTCTTTAATTTTATGTTCATGAACAATGTGTCCTACAATACATGCATTAACAAAAAACTCCTCCTTTTATTGAAAAACATCGCATATGGAAAACTAACACATTAGTAATATTATATATAATAAATATTAAACATGTTAGGATGTACGTAGTAGAGTTATATTTCAAAAAATTACGAAAATAAAAAGCTAGACCGTGTAACTGTACATCGCATCCGGATGATGCAAATACCAATTAATTTTATTTCTTTTCTCTTTACCAGCTGTCATCGTGCCCCCTCACCCACCGGCCTGGCCCTAGGCAGTAGCCCCTCCCGCCTAGGCCCAGAGCCGGGCCTGCCATTAATACCATCCGATGTGGTTCACGGTAAAGCTTAGGCTGTGTTTAGGAGCACAATCTTTCAATATTAAATTTTTAGAAACCACGGTTTTTAAAATGATATGGCAATACCAAAGTATTTCAATACCAGTTTTGTAATACCATGATTTTGCAATACATAAGACTGGAGCAAAGTAGCAAGCATCAAGAGCGGGCCAACAGAAAAAAACTTTGAACTTTGGTTCAGACCAAAGTTTTTTATACTCCAAAAATAGCATAGTATAGACAAAACCATAGTTTTAAATACATAGTTTTTGAGTTGGTTGCCAAACACCATTTTGTAAAAGAAATACCATAGTAATCTCAAATACCACAGTATTTCTCTAAAACTCCAAAAATACCGTGTTCCGAAACACCATTACTGGGCTGCGGCCTGCAAATCAGATGGTCTTATCTCTTAACCCCTTGGTGCGGAAATCGAATTCTCTACGGCCCTACCGCACAGCCGTCTCTGTGCAACCCTGCCCTGATGGTTGTGCCACGTACGTTCATGCTCCGATTATTACAGCCATACAGCCAAAGGCGCACTGCATGGTTCTCGCGACTGTGCCACCCTGCCCTGATAATTGCCACATACGCAAACGCACCAAATCTTGCAGCGCGCACGGGCACATGAGCTCCACGTCCAAAATTTGCTCTAGGATCCGAATAACTCGGCGCTCGGCATGCCCGATCCATAATCATGCGCACGAGCACGACGCGTCCAAAAAGATATGTGTTTGGTTGCTTGTCTTAGATTGAATTTACTTGGATTAATTCGATGGTCCAGTCATGTGTTATTTGTTTCGCAGTGAGACGGACAGGGTGATCCAGGTTCGAGAAATATAAAATATTCCTCGCAGATGCTGGATGAGATGGTCCAGGATATTTTGATGGATGTGAGTCCATCCACCTTATCTAATTATGTTTCTTAGTAATGTTATTAATGATATTAACTTGTTTATTGTTGATTAATAATTACAATTACGATATTAACATTAATATTTGCTAGTAATATGATGATTAGTATATAAATAATTAATATTATGAAATTATCAACTTAGATGATTCAATAATCCAATCAAGTTTCATCCAACCTACCAAACAAAAAAATTGGATCGTCGAGTCCATCAAACCAAACGTTAATTTGGATGATCCAATACATAAAGAAATGGATGATCCTATATCTCTAATCCAACTTCGACGTCAAACCAAATGCAATTGATGAACGAGCACTTTGTCACATCTCACTAGAGTGTACGCACAAATGAAAAATACACGGCCTCAACACCGGGTTTAGGGTGCATCGTGAACTAACCACATGACCTGCCCAAACACTCACATAATTAGCATACACCTGCAAGAGCAACTACCTGGCCGCATCCTTCACGTCCGAACGGCAACGCCGACCAACTTATACTTTTTGTACTACGTACAAAGAATTTTTCTTCTCCATGAGCCAATAAAAAAGCTCTTCTGATGCGGCAACTAATAATCAGCACGTGATCAATAATGAGCCTCAAGCTATATATATATATATATATATATATATATATATATATATATATATATATATATATATATATATATATATATATATATATATATATAACATGCATAACATCATCATATATGATCATCGACGTCTCTCTCACATGCATGTTATAGTTGTCCATGCATGCTATGCTATGCCCCAAACATATGATCAACGAGCCTTATATATATATGACGATCTTTCAACAAAAAGAGAAAACTATATATATACCATGTTATTTGTCACGCCCCAAATATGATAAAGAAGCCTCAAACTATATATGATGATGTTTCAACAAAAAGCAGAGAAAAAACGTAATAATGTTGTCATCAAACATGATCGCCTGGTTTTCAAGTGCAAGTTACATGTCCATGCTTGCTACACCCCAAACATGATCAACGAACCTCAAATATGATGATCTTTAAACAAAATTAGAAAACAATTAATGTCATAAAACATGCATGATCGAGGTCTTTTGCGTGTCAAACTGAGAAAAACATGAACGAGGGTTTGTGATATATATATATATATATATATATAAATATATATATATATATATATATTAATGAATGAATGTGTTCATCGTCTTGTACTTTTTTCTTGTGCTTTGTGACGATCTTTCAACAAAAAGAGAAAACACGTAACGTCATGAAACATGATCGAGGTCTTTTGCGTGACAAACTAAAAAAACTGGAACACTGCATATACCTTGGGCCGGTGGGCCCTTTGCGTGTCAAACTTAAAAACTGGAACTGAAAAACTGAAACACCGTTGAACGGACCTACAAAGTATGCTAGGTGGGCCACTGCATACCCTGGACCCTTTGCGTGTCAAATTAAAAAACTGCCAGTGAAGCCGATATGGTATGCGTCGAGCCATTGCGATAACTTAGAGGAGGCAAACCGCAGTTTGGATTAACTCCAACCCACCCACCTGTTCGAAAGCACAGTGTTTGAAGCGTCTGATCATCTCCACTCGCGCGCCTAGACGACGACCCGCTATAAAGGGACACCCATGCTCTTGTGTCTCCGTCACACCACTCCATCGATCGTAGCCTCCAAACTTCTCTTGCTTCACCGCCGCACCATTGCCGACCACCTCTTGCACTTTCTCTGCACCTCCATCACCGCACAAATGGGTAGCCCCACGCCGAAGCGCTCAAGGCTGTCGACATCCTCTAAACCTTCTTCTTCTTCGTTTCCTTCACGGCCAATGCCGTTTGAACTAGAGGTAGGGCCCACACCTCCTCCGGCCCCTTCTCTGCCCGCAGTGCCCGCACTTCCTCATCTCGTTTAGGTTCAAGAGATTGTCTGCCTCGTCGAACAAAGCTTTGATGAACTTGATCGGTGCCTGAAGGAGGCCACCGAGCACCTTTACGCAACCGCCAGGCGCGCAAAAAAGCTCGACAAATTGGCGTGGGATGTACTTTATGATACATCTCGCTCGTGTGACCGTATGGGTCTTGGGAAACATCCCGTCTGCACCAGCATGGACACCGCTGACCACTACTGCTTCGGGTTAGGGTTTGTGGCCGGTCGTTTCAACGTCCTCTACGAGATGATCCGGGAGGTGGCTGTGGTGGAAGGCCGCCAGCACCTTCTGCAGACCATCGCCGAGAAGCTTCAGACTCAATTGCCTAAGGTGACAGCAACAGCGATGGCAGCAGAGGAGGCGGCGACGGCAGCGATGGAGGAGGAGTCGATGGCAGCGACAGCGGAGTAGGAGGCGGTGGCGGCAGAGAAGGAGGTGTAGGAGATCTCCTCCGACTCCGAGTAGAGTATTATTTGTAGTTTTCTTTTTCTTGTTTTCTATGTGCTTTCGTAGTTCTTGTTTGTAATATGTGTTGTTTTTATTTTAATGATAAATATCTTTTTTGTTCATGAACAATGCGTCCTATGTAGTATCGGAAAAGAACTCCTTTCTGAAAAAGGGGCGAGATAACTGTTTTTCAATGTCTAGCGAAGAATTCGTTGTGTTGCGACAATCGACGACTCTTGGTTGAAACCCCATTGAGATCGTGGTTGAGGCTGCGTTTCTCCTCTTTTGTGTTCTTTCACTCAATTTTTTCATTTGTAGTCAGTGCATGTGAAATTGTATTTTTAGTAGTAGTATATACTACATGTTATAATTTCATTGTGATTAATGTTACAGAATGCTAATTGTTTGCCATCGTCCTTTCGTGGACTTGGGTGTTCTGTATTTGCATATCATTTGCATTAGCACATATACATTTGGCGATTCATATTTTTGTTCGTATTTTTTTGGAATGTCCCACTAGCTAGCAGATGACTGCTTTTAGATTTTTATCTCCATGCACGATAACAAAGATGAATTAAGAAGCGAGCAAGATTTCCTAAGAAGTCTACCCCTCTAGCTACATGCACCATGTGCAGGAATTGACGCGACATGACATGTAATTAATCACGATTGCATGCGTGCACAATGGCACGACTAGCGTCAAATTCTCCACGCCCGTGAAATTTTTTTAGTTCTTTTTGGCGTGCCACAATTGAGATTTTTAGAATTCAATTTCTCTGCCCGTGCCTCCAATTTCAGTCCCACATATTGTAATCCTATTTCAGCCACGATGAGTATAAATGGAAACAATGGCCTCCGTTCCCGACACACCACTGCCCCACCCTTCTGGTGATCTCGTAGTACTCCAAATGTGTTGTCTCTCTATCCTATGTTCCATACTTGTATTCCTAAGAAATTCCCGTGTTTTCGTTTCCCACGGTTGTTACAATTTTCACCCCATGGATCTCGCAGTGACGCATCACAGCTCTTGGTGGTGTTGACTCCTGGGTACAACGCCGGGCGACCAAGTTTGATGGGCTCTACCGAACCTCTTCGTTGCCGACACCTCCCTGCGACATCGCATTCCGGACTCCAGTTTTGTGCTAGGTAAACTACACGATCCATGCCGTCTTTTTATAGAGCTATATTGGCTTGGTTCTACACGATCCATGCAGTTTTGGGCTAGTTAAGTTCTACACGATCCATCCTGATATACAAAGATTAAATAATTTAACAAAGAAGAAATGTGGTCTTCTATTTCACGAATTTAGTTATATATCATACTACATCTGTCCCGAAATAATGTCGCTCTGACCGATTATTACGGTAGTGTATTTCAAGTTCAATTCCTTGCCGGGGACGACAAATACTAAAAACCAGAGGTAGTATGTAATTTCTGGATCTAGAAGTAAATAACGCACGGGTTATCTACTCAACCACTCCAAATGTTGTACTCTCATCCTTGTTTTACAAATTTGCATTCCTAAGATTTTCAGTTCCCACGGTTTTTACACTTTTTTTCTTTCTTGTGGCTTTCTCGGATCGTACGTTTTTTCTCTATTCCTTCATTTCTAATTCCTCTGTTCGTAAGTAACACTGCAGTTTATAGAAACCACACCGTCCGATCCAAAATCTACGTCGGTCATGTAATCTAACGTTATCACTATTATTTGGATACTTACAATGATCTTTACATTAGGAACAAGACATCAAACTGTGATGTCGTCTACAAGCATTCATGGTGGCCAACAAGCATTTGATATAACTATAAATGTGTCTACTATAAAAATTAAAAAAAAATAGCAAACATTAAGTCCTTTGCATGGTATGCAGAGAATATTGCAGCACATGATGTTCAGGAACTTCGAGGTTCTTCACTCTCTGGTACTACGATGCATGAACCAGTAGGAGGTATAGATATACAAACCAAAAAAACTCCTTCCGCCCTAGCGTAACTTTACTTTCGGATCTTAAAAAATGTCCCACTCCAACTCTATCCGTAGCTTCCAACTACCCATATAACATCACATTACTACCTGCCTCTCTACCATGCCACTTGTTTTGGCAGAGCGTGTTAGTTTTTTACTCATTTGGCATTGAATTCGGAGCATTTTTAGAGACTATGTTCTGTCCTTTAGATGTATCGACGATGGGTGTATCATGGTAATTTGCATTCTTTCCTAGGCTCTACTAATTGTTTTAGCATGCTTCGCGATTCTACTTTCTTAACTGTTCATCAGCCTGTGTGATGGCGTGATTTTTTGATGCATCCACGCTGTACTCTCTCGCTGCCGGCCACTCTTGCCGGCACCAGCGCCCACACCCTACTGCTCACTCCAGTGTCCTCCCCGACACGTCTCCCTCGCCCATCGCCACGTCCCATCCTTCGTGTACCATGACGACCCCGCCGCCCGCAAATCCCTGGCCAATACTCGCCCTGCCACCAACCCTCCTCGAGAGTTTCGGCGAGACCGAACCCTCGCTTTGTTAAGCGTCACAAGCTGGGACTATGCAGTGCTGCAACTGCAGTAGCCACCACTAACAAGTAGACCCAATGTCTCATGGGCCCACATGTCAGTATCAGCTAATGCAGGTGCAGTACTGCAGAGGATTTCAATCCCGCAAGTTGCCTGCCTTATCTGTCTTGCATTTGCCACCTGCTACAACTGGCGTTCACTACTGGCTTTGCAACTAATAATTCTCGAGATGCGGTCAGGCTGATGTCAGTCAGACCGAATCGGCGAACCCTATCTTTGTCTAGTGTAGCATTGCCAGCTGCATGCCCGCCCCCTCATAGTCTTGCCTGCTTCGCTATTGGATTGAAAATTCTCTGCAGTACTACATGTTCATACCACCACTGACATGTGTACCTGATGGCTCATTTAAGGGTATGAACAGCAACAAAGAAGTCAACAATGTACTCCCCCTGATAAAAATAGTTGTCGTTCAGACAGTCCTAACTTGTTCATTTTTAATTCATTTGTTGGTCTGATATGACAATTAATATAAACCAGGAGAGAGTAATATAGAACAAAATGTTGTTGGGACACAGTCCTCCCATGCTCGTATTTGTCGCACTCATCCTTAAGATGGTACGAACATCAGACTTTTCTTCTTTTCACACTATTTGTACATGATACTAAACTTGGTCAGGCGATAATTTTCTTTAATCATTTACCGTTGGAAATAATGTAACAGAAGAAAACAAGTTTGGAAGAAGTGTGGCTAAATGACTTAAGGTTGCTAGAATACACTATGCGTCGCAAGTTATTAGAACGGAGCATGTGAAGCTACCAATTCAGGTATCCACTAGGTTGGGTGTTGCAGTTGGTATTAACCAGCGGCACTTCGTCGATGATATGGTATGTTTACAAAAAGACATGCATCCCTCAGTAGTGCAAGGAAGGGGGTAGAGGTTGGCCATAGTAACAAGAGAGATATAGTACGAGACATTATGGTTAGTGTTTTCACAAACCAACACAAGTATTTTTTTCTTGCAATTCCATCTTGTACGTTTACGACAACTTGTTATACAATGTACTGGATTCCTAGGACATGGAGGACACACCGGAGAGTGCAAGAAACATTTTGAAAATTGTTGGTGAGCGCTACAAGGGGTGGCGCTCCACTTTTCATGCCACCTATAAGAGTTATTCTACCGAAGAAGAACATATACGAAAAAAGCCTGCTGACGTTACGACGCCCGAGTGGTTGCACCTAATAGAATATTTTGGGTCTGAGCTATTCAATGTCAGCTAACTTTTTAATAGCTTTGCATCATACAAAAACTATTTGATTTACATTCATTCGTGGAATTAATTCTTAAAATTATTGTAGTGAATAAGTAGGACCAATTCTCTAAATCAAAGAAGACAAAAGGCGAGTCACTTGCTTGGCTCCAAATGCTATGCCCAATTTAGTTACGAGAAGGTATGAAAAATAAATCATGCTTTTACTTTGCTCTGCAAACAATATGTATATCGACATGTTGAATTTTACTTGTATTTTATGTAGCGAGACCCATTGACCAAAGAAGAACACGATGACATACAACTGTGGGCGGCAAGCCATTTGTTGGAGAACGATGACTGGGCAAACAAGCTGGCAGAAGCTGTACATGTGGGTAACACTTCAAACAATCGCCAATTAAATAAAATATTTGCAATTTACCTGTGACTTTTATTTTCGTATATAGATCTAGGCACGTGCCCAAGTGGACGACATGGAAGCCGAGCAGGGAGGCCCAATTCCAAATGAGGAGAGAAACCACATCTTCCAGCATTATTATAGATCCTCAATCGGTTGTGCATGATCACAGGTTCGGGGGCGTGGTATATGGCTAACCCAACTGGTCCTGAACGTGAACGTATGCGTATCCAGATGTCTGAATGCCTCAACGACCATGTTCAAAACTTAGAAGATAGAAATGCAGGCCTCAATCATCAAGTGCAGGAGTTGGAAGGAAGGAATGATAGCTTAACCACACAGATGGACTGCATAAACCAGAAGAATGAAGAGTTAAACGTTCAAGTCTAGAACTTAGGTCAGATAGCAGCTGATCGTGAACAGACAGCTAAGGAAATGCAGGACATGCGGGTCTCAATGGCTGAAATGCACAAAATGATGATGGAGACCACTCCACAAAAGGTCCACTAAAGGAACCGCCAAAAGCCACCTGCTGCAACAATTAGCCCCAGTTAGCTTAGGTAAAATTACATGCAAACACGTCGCAAACAACGTAATACTTGAGTGTTGTTATGCGTGTTGCAATATCAATTGATGGGTGTTTATTGTTAAACTCGTGATTCAGTTGCCACTAATTTTCAAACCTGCTGCATTAGGATTCCACTGCCGCTAATTATAAAACGTGGGACTACGAATTTTTTGTCACGAATGATAAATTGTTGCAATAGGAAGCTATTGCCACGAATTATAAAATGTTACAGCATAAACACTTGGCCATGACTCAAAAAACGTTGCACTAGACTACTATTGCCACCACGCAGAAAACATTGCATTACAACACTATTGCCCAGATGAGAAAATGTTGCATTACACCTCTATCACTACAAATCATTAAATGTTGTATTACAACTGTACTACCACAGATCAGAAAACGCTGCATTACGAACCTATTCCTACAAATCAGGAAACGTTGCATTAGAAACCTATTACCACAGATTATGAAACGTTGCATTACGAACCTGTTGCCAAAGATAAGAAATTGTTAAAATACCAACCTATTCGCCACAAATGCAAAATCATTGCAGTACCATACTATTTGCCACGGATCTGAAATCATTGCAATACACTACTATTCGCCACGTTTGTGCACTCGTTGCAATAGCATACTATATTCCACAGACGTTAAACCGCCACAGTACCATACTATTTTCCACGAATGTAAAATCGTTGCAATACGTTAAATCGACGCAATACCACAAATCGTTGCAATACCGTACGATTTGCCACGGTTGCGAAAATCGTTGCAGTACTATAGTATTCGCAATGAATGAGAAATCATTGCAATCACATAGTATTACAACGAATGTGAAATCGTTGCAATACCATGCTATTTGTTGCAATACGTTAAATCGTCGCAATACGCTAAATCGTTGCAATACCATACTATTTGCCACGAATGTGAAATCATTGCAATACCGTACTACTGTCACGGCTATGAAATCGTTGCAACCACATACAATTAACATGAATGTGAAATCGTTGCACTACCATGCTATTCGTTGTAATACGTTAAATCATTGCAATATGCTAAATCGTTGTAATAACATACTATTTGCCACAAATATGAAATGGTTGCAATACTGTACTATTTGCCACGATCGTGAACTCGTTGCAATACCGTACTATTTGTTGCAATACGTTAAATCATTGCAATACGTGAAATCGTTGCAATAGTGTCCTATTTGCTACCGATGTGAAATCGTTGCAATACCATACTTTTTGCCACAGATGTCAAGGCGTCGCAATAACCTATCACCACAATACGATGATTCATAAAAACTATCGCCACGCTCTTTTTCGTTGCAACAGCGACCTTTGCGACGAAAAATGACCTATTGCGATGAATTTTTTCATTGCGATAAACCAGAATCCTTGCAATGTGTGGAGTATTAGGTTGCATGCTATCATCAATTGACTGTGGAGTGGAGTCACGCTATTCAGTTTAGATGATCTTTCTGCTGCAATAATAATAATTAATGATGTGTAAATAAAGAATCATTGGAATATTGTATTAAGGTACTTATTTACTATTTGAGACGTGGTTATTTTCAGTATATTATTTGTGGCTTCGTCGTGTATGTGTGTTAAATATCCTGGACACACATATGCGTTCACTAGGTTCAATTTTTCGAACTGGGTTTCACAGAAAATTATAGATTTTCATACAAATCCATGTGTGTGAATTGAAATTATTGGTCAGCTGGGTTCCAACAAAATTTATTTGATAAGTTTTGGCCAAATATAACAAGAGCCATGATTTTTAGAAGTTTGAAATGATTCTGGAATTTCTTTTCTATTGGAAATATCAAATAAAGAAGTCGGGCCCACAACCATACCCTACAACTGACTGACATCTGGGGCCACCACATCAAATAACCAATGGAATTCAATACCACGCGGGCCTATAGAGTTGGGGCACATGGCCGCACCGAATCCTATGCCGCCAGAAGATCCGACAAATGGCTCATCCACAACCTCGCGCCCGGTGGCAGAAATGGCGACGCCCTTGCCGGAGGGTGCTCTAGGGCACAACGGGCCACGATACTAGACGCCAAAGCCTAAAATCTGACTTGGAAAATTTTGTAATGGTGTGCAACAGCAATGGATGGCCGGAACAGTGCTACCAACAGCAAAGCGGCAACTATGGTTCCGGCAATGACGGTGGAGCTCTCTGGTGCCTCATTCCACCCAGCGATTGCACCAAAATTTTTCTAGAGACCTGGAGATCATGGTAGGGAACACAACGGGCAGTGAGAAGCTCTGAAACCAAGGCTTCGATGGTGAATCAACGGTGAAACCGTGGTGGCTAGGAAAACTTCTATTCCGGCCGATTGAATCGATGGTTTTGTCATGGGTTTTTTTTATGTGATGTGCCTGATCCTCTATAGCATAAAATCATACAGCCACAAGTGATGATTAAGCGTGGAAAGCGAATTTAACCCGAAACCTAGCTTAGTTCATACGAGAAGCTCGATTGGAAACTTGAAAATACCGGGGCTAGGAGGCATGGCATGGGATGAAAGTTTGCAGACATATTATACAGCTGAAGGAACACGTTTTTGGTTTGAGAATGTGGATTAGAGAAGGCTTGTAGCGTCGGCTTGACGGTGAACCGACGAACGGCAAGGTAAGAACAGAGGACAGCGGCCACAAATTCTTCAAGCATGTCATTGGGAAGGCTTCATATGCTAAGAAACTTGATTAAAGAAATGCACAAGAGGTTTGTGCGGAGGAAAACATGAAGAATGATGATCAAGACGGGATCCCCTCAATTAAATTCGGTCTGAAGTGAGGAACCACGGTGATGCTCAAGTTCCTGCGCCAAGAACTCGAACAGAGAGGATGCGTGGGCTCTGGACAGGAGAAGTGGATGAAGGCATGTAGATATTTGGTGCAGCAGCTGGAACCGACCCAAGGAAGCAGACAAGCAAGCATGTGCTGGCCCTTGCATGCATGCGGTGGCGCCCTGGTGTGAAGCAGAGAAAACAGAGGAGAGAGATGGGTCACTGCAGGTGTGGTCCACCAGTGCAACCAAGGGTTCCTCCTCTGTTGATTTGAATGAAAACTAAACATTCCTCAAAAATGTTGAAACTTAGCAGTGTGGTTAAATCAATTGAGTGGAGTTCATATTTGAATCCTGATTTGGTATTACATCAAATTGAAAATTGAATATAGTTTTGAATTCAGATTTTCATGCTCTCTTATGGGTGCATTCAATTAGATACTAATTATGATTCAATAATTGTCAAACATTGCAGGAGTGATAGTTGAACTATTAAAATGATGTTAGTGAATCCCAATTTGGAGTTTTGACAGATTGAA
This sequence comes from Tuctoria greenei, assembly GCA_036927565.1. Classification (NCBI taxonomy): domain Eukaryota; kingdom Viridiplantae; phylum Streptophyta; class Magnoliopsida; order Poales; family Poaceae; genus Tuctoria; species Tuctoria greenei. The sequence goes on from JAYESD010000007.1 coordinate 57,386,389, forward strand.
GGGAACATTTCAAATTGATTTTGAACCCCCATTTTTGAGTTCAAGTAAAAACCCTCTTTGAGCACTATGTTTCATTCCCATTTTTATTTCTCCACCTAATTCTTGAGCTGACATTTTCATTAGGGTCTCTAAGGCTTTTACCTTTACTCATATTTGTAATTGAAACTTGAAATTTTTATTTTACTTTATTTTTTTAATTGTATTAGCAATTTTCTTTCTTTCATAATTATTTACTTAAGTGCAACATACCTCCAAAATATCTCTCTTACTATTATGTTCTTAGAAGTTCTATTTAAATACATTTATTAAATCACATGGATCATGTGGTTTAAATTTCTATTTTCACATAGGAATTTTTAAGTTCTCATTTTCGAATTCTTGCTTTGATCAAATGTGGGCTTTTACAACCCTTCCCCCTTAAAGGAATCTCGTCCGAGTTTCAAAGGAAGGAAAAAGGAATGAAATAGGGAAAGATGGATAAAAGAGAGTCAAATAAGCGGACATGATAACAACTTTGACTGATAGGATTATCGCTAATCTTCCTGTCTAAATGTAGCGTCTTCGAGGATGCCATTACTTGAGTATGCCGGGGTGCTTGAACTTTGTATTTTATTTCTATGGACACATGGCTATATCTCGATAAACATGATGGGTGCTCGATTTGCCCTTAGCCTCTTGCAATGCTTTCTCTAACATTGAAATGAGGTACTTTTCTGTCCTGATCTTGACTTGAAGAAATTAACAAATGCTCTCCGCTCCTTTTGATCATCTTGATATCCTTGAACTAACCACCCAATTGTTATTTTTGCCTTGATTTGTTTAGCACAAGTTCTTATAACCTTGACGTAGTATTTCCCCGAAGCTGAATGAAGGTGTTTTCGAGAATAATTTGAATTATGAAACTCGCAACAAATCAATATCTCAATACGTGAGTCAAGGATTAAAACTCTTTGCAGTGGCATACGGGGATTAAATAGCCAATTCCCCATATGTTTTCGAACACCAAAGAACACATCCATATGGTAAGTACAAAGTTTTTGATGTGTTGAAGTCGCCATATTTTTATTCAAGAATTACAATCAAGTTCGAGAAGCTTCACGAGGTTGATAATCAAATAGTACTCTCAAGAATAAAGAAAATCAAGGATTTTGTGAGGTTGATCATTTAACTGATGATCAAATGCTGAACGATGGTATTGTTTCAACAATCAAGGTACTCGAACCTAAACAAGTCAAGGGTGAAGGTCCAAGCTTATCTTGGGCACAAGAAAGGTTAATCAATTGATTACTCTTTCATTACTCGAAGTGGAAGAATCAACGGGGTTCGATATAATGCAAGAGTTTTCAAAAGTCAAATGATTTAGACGACTTAACGATTTTAATGGAGATACACATTCTTGCTCGTATCTTTAGTATTTAATCATGCATTGTATTTATCTTATTTAATTAGTAATGATGCTTCATGATGCATCACATGTTTAATGGTGCAATACATATGCACATGGTATGGTGCAAATGGTGCATATGAATGTTGCACAATGATGCATATGTATGGTGCACAACGATGGATAAGTATGGTGCATACAAGGTGTTGCACATGATGTGTTGTGCAATTCTCAAAGTCTTGCAATATATATGGTGAATCATCTTTTATGCCGTGAGCAAGAATGAGTAGAACCACTCACACAAGGATAAAGAATACTTCACGATTTGCAAGGCTTGGATACCATGGTCGCGAAAGGCGCTCAGTAAGAAAGGTTAATTTCATGACTCGACCACAGTCAAGGAATTCACATTACTAATTTTGACAAGGAATGTGGAAAACACTACACCATCTAAACCTTTCCCAGCTTGTGTGTAATCTGATCCACTTATTTATCTCTTCACCTTAATCTTGGAGGCACCTGCTGACTCATAAAGTTATATCCAGGATAGAAATCACTAACTAGATTACCTCTATATTATAGTGTCACTAGACATGAGGTTGAGGCACCTAAAACTGTCCTTAATAGTGTTCCACTTAATCTTCACTTCGATCATGTAGTAGTGGTTGATATCTTATTTCCTAGCTCTTGTGGATTTGAAGTTATACTTCCTCAATGAGGAAACCAGGCTTGTGCTTGGAGATGAATCATCTTGATGATGTAAACCTACATCATCACTTCGTTGTGGACCCGTTACAAGGTAACCAAGGTTGGTGATTGATCACATAATTTACTTGAGCGTACACCTTCCTCTTAAGTTTTGATCTTGGAGATCGAGAAACTTACTCCCAACAATCATCATGGTAGATGCTGTGCACTCATGGAGTTGATACCAAAGATTAATGATTTGGAAACTTCAAAACTAGTACTGCTGGTTACCTTACTGTCCAGACTTACCAGTTTGCACTTAACCTAGATTTTGAGCTATCTAACTGTAGAATCAGCTCTGTAGATGAATAAAAAATCTGTGGTTTACTTCAAAGAATTTCCATAAAGTATTGGTGTGCCACAAGATCAGCTGAGGTTGAGGAGATATGTCTTTCCAAAGTTGACAGATTTTCTAGAGACTTGCAGCAGCATCCCATTTGAAACTACTCAATTTGATCCATTTATTTCATGCATTTCTGCTCCAAATTCAACCGATCTCAAAACTACAAAGTTGTAGTATCACTCATAATATTCTTAAAATGTAACATGTAATTCTTAGTGATTTTTATTTTAAATGTTATGGGCAATTTAGAGAAAAGTACAGAAACAGTTCCCAGATTTGGGGTTTCTGTACAGTTTGTGGTGTTCTGGTTTTAACCAATTTAGAGATTGATTCTGGTTTTGAAGTGAACATAAATATTATAGATGACTTCCAAATATTTCCAATTTGTATTTATTTGACTTTTTAGCATTTCTGATTGAAGAGATATGGATTTTTAAAGTTGGACAAAGGTTCTAGAATTTTGGGAAATTTTGACAGCACCTCCTTCGTATATGGCTGGTTTGACAGCACAGATATACAGATAGATAATATCAAAATTTCACAACAAAGTAAATTACAAAGTTGTAGTATACATCATGAGGATTACAGAACTGTATCATGTGAAGTTATTCGAGTTTTCTACTAGGAGATATGACAGACATTGTGACAGGTACAGAAATGGTTCAAATTTCTGTCCAGATTTGGCAGAGTTTGGGAATTTGAACTTTTTAATAGGTTACAGGTGATTCTTCTCTGGGAATGAACATAAGAGTTTTAGAGGACTCTCTTGTACTTCCATGCATGTATGATACACCTTTATTGGAGTTTTACACGGGGAGATATGTCTTTTCAAAGATAGGTCTTTTTCTGGCAGAAAACAAGGTTCTGTGTTTTGGGACACATGAGTTTAAACCTACTCCAACATTGAAACTTAGTTCAAAATCAGAGTTCGATACCTAATATATGAATTTTTACATCTTATTGGTTCCATTTTACAACAATTTCATTAATGCATCGATGGATACATATCGGTACCACGTGCCTCACAAAACTGAAACTCCAAACTGGTTATACCAGCATATACATATAAATCGGTGGCACTATAAACGGTCACTCACATTCGTTTTCTAAGTGCAATACTATAATGTGGTTAGTGTACTTGCATAAGACACACAATGTACATAACACGCATTATAGTGCCATACGGCACGACCCACGGTCGAACATTTCAGGCAGTCACAATAACATATATGAAAGTAAGTACATGTGTCCCGTATAATTCCATACAGGCTGCCCTGAGCTGAGCGACGTCTCGAGGTACATGACCAGGTTTTCTACAACCCGACGGGGTCCCACGTCTTTGCCCGATGTTGCACCAGTAGGAGGCGCTTTCACGTGTTTTTAAAAAACGCACTACATGCTTTTTAACCGCACGATAGGTGGCCACATAACTTATTTCTTGCGTCAGGGATCAGCGTTGTGTATGGCCCTTTGAACATTGAACGTTCAATAGTTGCATACTTCGTGTTTTTGACCACATGATGGGATATCCACACTTTTGCTTGAAGAACGCCTGGAAACAGCATTTTCATATGTTATGAGAACCATGAGAAGGTTCAGAGACTCATATTAACTGTCGTGCCAAGCCACATGGAACAATCATCATACTACCTCTCGTACGGGGAGCTTACCACATTTGATCCGCTTGCAGTGACGTACCTTACCACATACCTAACATCGAGCGTCGTTACAGAATATAATAACTAGTATGTTAGCTTTGCCACCTTAGTAACTATGCAATTATAGTCCTTATGTGGGCATATAGACTAATCCTCAGTCAAGTACTTCGGAGTTTTCAAAAATAGGCTTTTTTTGAGCATGCTATTCTCAATGCGGCTCTAATACCAGACTATGAGGATCGAGGTCTCGACATTTCAGGAATCGCATTGGGTGGTGTTGTGCGGTGCGACACCCAACAGCACACACGAAAAGACATCGTAAAGGTACAAAGTTTTCATTTCATAATAAGATAGTGTTTAAAACATAGTGTACAATAGGGTACACACGCATCGGAAAATATATACTCACACTCTCAAACTATCTAAGCAAAAGAGAATTCGTCCATGCCCTCGGACGATTCTCACTTGCAACACGAAGATCATAAGACAGCGGCATGGTGTCACGTGAGAGACAAATCTCGATAGCTCGAGATCTCACAGACAATCCATAGCAGCAACAAAATAAGTTGACCTGCAAAACCTCAAATATAGCAACGGTGAGCATGAAGGCTCAACAAGACATAACTGTCTCACCTAAAGCATGGAGCTCTGCATGCTAGAATCTTTAAAGATTGGAAGCTGAAATTCGCAGAAATGAACTCGCCAAAAGTAAATCCTTAGTTGTCAGTTCTAGAGTAGCAAATGCGAGATCAGTGGGCATGCACCGTAATGAACTCCACAATGAAACAAAAAACACATCATCCACGATGACACTCGCCCAACACTGCATAATCCTCATTGAAGTTAAATGTTTGGAAATGATAACTTTAATTATGCTATATCTAATTCACGCAAGGTTACAATACAAAATATTATTCATAGCAGCATATTCATATACTTCCAATTACTCTTGATTACTATGTCACAACTCAATGAACAAGTGGTACTCATAACTACAAGGGACGGTGATTCGAATCAAAGATACCCATAATACACGACATGTACGTCCGTATTCGAAGTCACGTAAGTGCACTCCACGGACGTCGTATGCAGCAACCTTTACCATGTCCCACCGAAGTTGAACCGACTCAATCGTCTAGGACAGTATTCTAAATCACGGTGCACCCTTCGCTGTGAAGATGTGTGAGCATGTTTCTGTCTATTGTGTTGCGGCTGAAAGCCTGAGGCGATCGAAAAAGGCTGAACGACAGCATCTCAAGGTACATCAGTTTCCTTGACACCATATATCCAGTATGACTCCGATACAGTTCAAACTTGCTCAACAGGGCCGCACACGGATCAGTCCTTAACCGACACAGGCAGGGCTACACCTCCTACCGCGCTGCCTGGTCTCATATTCAGTTCATAAACCATTATCCGAAATAACCAATCTAGGGTGATAATATCGCTATCTCGCGAGTGGATTCGAACCATTCGACTACTATCGGACTCTGTACAACATTAGCATGGCAATTCTACGCATTGAGCTATAAACCTACCCATATACTCCATGGGGTTGTGGGTCATGCATTTGGAGTACCCAAACACAATAGACCTAATGCACAATTCATATACTAGTGAACATAGTGATAAAAGCAAAACTTTAGAAAGGCACTTAAATGCAAACTGCGGCTTGCCTTCGGTTGAGAATCAATGTCAGTGAAGATCAATTAATAAACTCTGCCATAGACTTCATCGCAGCTGAAACAACAGATAAATCCTTGTCTCCGGCTCATGCCTCTCCTCACCGCCTTCGTCGCACCCCTATCGATATGATTATGCATATAAGTAAATGAAATTAAGCAATTTGAGCAGCAAAGATGATTATAACTTGAAATAGGTTACACTAGCTAGGATTTTCAGGTCTGTCTCTGCTGTGAGGACAAACAAAAGAAGAAATCAAAGTGGAAGATAGCAAGGTTGTGGAATAAAGTGAAACATGCATCATACATGAGCATATAGTTTAGAAAGGAGGAACACTATATGAATGTCAAGAGTTACAACCTGTAATTCAAGGACTTCACGAAAGTAACTATTGGGTTGTACAAGGGCAGAGAAGAAACAAAGGTGGAAAATAGTTCAATTTGATAATGAAATGAAATAGCAATGTTTAGGACATAGGGATATAAAACACTATTGAATATAGAAGATTTGATTCACTGCCGCTGAAACTTTTACAGTGTAAACTAGATAGTATTAGCGAGGTTCTGGCCAAATTTGGGCCATGTTAATGGAAGTCTCTGTTGTATAAAATTCAATGAACCTAAACACTTCCCAGAATTTTTAGAAAAAACCTGTAGCTTTAACGTGGCAAAGAGTTGGTGTTATATTTTTAGGAGGTCATGAGTGATCCAATAAAATTGATTTCGTAATTTTCTAAGCATTCTAATGTGAGATATTGATTTTTGAAATTTGGACAATTTTCTGAAAAAGTTTCTGGACATTTTGGAATTTTTCAGGTTCATACAGGCTGGGAACATAATTTGACCCTTCAAATCATTTCAAATGGATCTGAAATTTTTACTGGAGATCAATGGAATTATGTGGTAGTATCTTGACAAATTGGAGAAGTTTTCAATAAAGAGTGCATTAGGAATTAATTCCAAGGTCATTTTAATATATGGAATTATTGAGGACAAATTATGGATTTTCATACAGATCCAAGTGCACCACTTGAAAGTATTGGTCACCCGGGTTCCAACAAGATTTATTTGAGAATTTGTGGCCAAATATTACAGGAGCCATGATTTTTAGAAGTTTGAAGTGATTCTGAAATTTCTTTTCCATTGGAAATTTCAAATAAAGAAGGAGGGCCCACGACCATATCCTCCCACAGACTGACAGATGGGGCCACCACATAAATTAACCAATGAAATTAAATACCACATGGGCCTGCAGAGTTGGGGCGCGTGGCCACACCGAATCCTATGCCCGCAGAAGATCCGGCAAGGGGCTCATCTCCAACCTCGTGCCCAGGGCGAGGTGGGTGGCGCCCGGCAGCAGCAATGGTGGCGCCCTCGCCGTTGGCTGCTCTAGGGAACAAAGGGCCTCGATACTTGCCGCCAAAGCCTAAAATCCAACTGGGAAGATGTTGGAATAGTGTGCAACAGCAATGGATGGCCGGAACAGTGCTACAAACGGTGGCGGCAGCACCTAGGATTCTGGCGATGACGGTGGAGCTCTCTGGTGCCTCATTCCACCCAGGGATTGCACCAAAATGTTTCTAGAGACCTAGAGATCATGGTAGCGAACACCAAGGGCGGTGAGTAGCTCCGGAACCAAGGCTTCGACGGTGAACCGACAGTGAAACTGTGGCGGCTTGGAAAACTTCTATTCTGTCCAATTCAATCGATGGTTTTGTAATTGATTTCATCTATGTGATGCACCTGATCCTCAAGAGCATAAAATCACACAGCCATGAGTGATGATTAAACATGCAAAGCGAATTTAACCCGGAACATAGCTCAGTTCATATGAGAAGCTCGACGGAAAACTATAAAAAACCGGGGCTAGGAGGCATGGCATGGAATGAAATTTTACACAGATATTCCGCAGCTGAAGCGCACCTTTTTTTAGAGAAGGTGGATGACAGGAGGGTTGTAGCATCGACTTGACGGTGAACCGACAGACGGCAAGGTAAGAACAGAGGACGGCAGCCTCCAATCCTTCAAGCACGGTGTCAGGAAGGCTTCATCTGCTAAGTGACTTTATTAAAGAAGTGCACAAGAGTTTTGTGCAGAGGAAAATATGAAGAATGATTATCAAGACATGTTGTACTTGATTAATTTTGGTTCCAAGTGAAGAACCACGGTGATGCTCAAGTTCCTGCGCAAAGAACTTGAATAGACAGGATGCATGGGCTCTGGACAGAAGAGAAGTGGATGAGGGCATGTGGATATTTGGTGCAGCAGCTGGAACTGACCCAAGGAAGCAGGCAAGGAAGCATGTTCTGGCACTTGCATGCGTGCAGTGGTGCCCTGGTGTGAAGCAAAGAAAACAGAGGATAGAGATGGATCACTGCAGGTGGGGTCTACCAGTGCAAGCAAGGGTTCCTCATTTGTTGATTTGAAATGACAAGGATAAATCAAATGAGATAAGTTCATATTTGAAACCTGATTTGTTATTAGATCAAATTCAAAATGGAATATGGTTTTGAATTAAGATTTTTGTGCTCTTATGGGTGGATTCAAATAGATAGTAATTATGATTCAATAACTGTCAAACTTGGCAGGAGTGATAATTGAACTATTAGAATGCTGTTAGTGAATCCCAATTTAGAGTTTTGGCAGATTGAAGGGAATATTTCAAATTGATTTTTAACCCCCATTTATGAGTTTAAGTAAAAACCCTCTTTGAGCACTATGTTTTATTCCTATTTTATTTCTCCACTTACTTCTTGAGCTGACATCTTCATTAGGGTATCTAAGGCTTTTACTTTTACTCATATCTGTAATTGGTAATTGAAATTTTTATTTTACTTTAGTGCACCGTACCTCCAAAATCTCTCTCTCTTACAATGAAGTTTTTAGAAGTCCTATTTTAACTACATTTATTAAATAACATGGCTCATGTGGTTTGAATTTCTATTTTGACATAAGAATTTTTAAGTTCACATAATTCTTGCTCTAATCAAATGTAGGCTTTTATAGCTTTGTAAGGCAAACACACTAGAGGATGTTGCATTACATTTATAAATCCCGGCAAAAATATCTTCCCCATTTTGCATATGAGTGAAGGTATTTTTTTGTCCAATTTTTCCATCATTTAAACTGTAATTTCCTTAGCACATAATTGTCAATAAAAGAAACTAAGTTTCGCAAGTACTCTTCACACATTCTGATGCGCATATCCACGAAACATCACAGGAAAAATTCTTTCCGTGAGTACATGATAATCATGACTTTTCAGATTATTTAAAACCCAATTTTCAATATCTGTTGTGCGTCAGAACCCTGCACAGTAACCGTCAGGAAACTTCAGTTTTTGCAACCAGTTGAGCACTTATTTTTTTCTTTAAGTTTAAGATAAAACGGAGCATGTGGCATTCCTTGTTTACCACCACCATCTTCTGCGACTGCTAAGGTCGGGCGGTTACAAATCTATGCAAGATCTTTTCGATCGTTCAAAATTATCTTTTGTCTTTTTAAAATTGAAACAAGTCGTAATGATGCTATCGGCTACATACGGTTTTGGTGCATCACATTGATGTTGTGCAGGAGTAACAAGGACTTAGCATAACAGAGATCCCAGAAGCTACATATATGAGTCCAATTGTGGTCCTGACCAAAACCCACAAATCCATCATCTGTAGGGACATGTTGACTGTGCCATGCAGCAATTTCAGCACTAGTCAAACGTTTTGGCGGACCCTTTGTTACAGGAGTATCCTTCCAAAATAAATTGAGTTGCCTCCTAAATGGATAATTTGGTGGAAGAAAACATTTATGCAATTAAAAAACAAACTTTGCACCCATGAGTAAGTCTAACAAAAATCAGAGTCTGACCCACAAATTGGACAACAAAGTTTGCCGTGTGTGCTCTATCCTAAGAATACCCCATATACACGAAAGTCATGGACGGACCACAAGTATTCTGCTCGCAAGTTAGAGTTTTGTTTTTTAGTTGTCATACACTTGCACTCTGATGCATAATTCTTTTAATTCCTTAATTAGTGGTTGAATATTGTGAATTGATCGCCCGTGCGGGCTGTGTCGTACGACACCATATGATTGATTAGTATTTTGTGTGTAGTGACCGGTACACTGACCACGTGATCGTATTGCCTTAGAAATCGTTTGCGAGTGAACATCATTAAGTGCCACCGTTGAGACGTATGCCAGAATACCGGTTTAGAATTTTTACTTTGTGAGGCACCTAGTACTGACATGTATTCCATTGATGCATTAACCACTTTTCTGTAAAATGGAACTGAGAAGATGTAAGACTACTTATATTAGTTATCGAGCTCTGAGTTTGAACTAAGTTTTCAAATTTGGAGTAGGTTTTGAAGTCACCAATTTAAAAACAGAGTGTTCTGTTTTCTGCCAGGAAAATACCCGACTTTAAGAAACCATATCTCCCAGTAGAAAACACCAATAAAGGTGTATCATAATTGAATGGAAAGCTTAGGAAGTCATTTAAAACTGTTATTTTCAACTCAAGAACTGAGTTCACTTTAAACTGTTCAAAATTTCAAAGTTCCAAAAACTGCCAAACTAGGACAGAAACTGGAACCCTCTCTGGACTCCTGATTGTTTTGACCATATCTCACTCTAGCAAATTTGGACCGGGTCGTGCAAAACATTTTTTGAATCCTCATAATATTTATTACAAATTTGTAAATTGTGGCTTTTGTAAATTCTGCTATTTTATATCAGGAAATGGTGGCCCAAAATCAGCATAAACAAAGAGGTGCTGTCAAATTTTCCAGAAAAAATACCAGGTTTACAAGGGCATTATCTTCTTAACCAGAACATATCTGAAGGCAAACCAATACTTTTTGGAATGTTCTTGAAGTGTACTTCAACTTTGTAGTTCACCTCAAGATATGATTCTGCCATTTACTCTGTTAAATTTGTGTTTTAGTACAAACTGGTCAGGTTTCAACAGAAACTTCATCGGTTTGGCATGATTTGGTCTTGTTATAAATCTGGTCCTCGATCTTACTTCAAGAAGTGTCATAACTTACCAGTTGTCGATACTCAACCATTTACCAGTGGAATTGAGGGTTCGACCCACTCAAACCACTTTTCTTTTATGGCCATGTTTGTGTCATATTGCACGATAATGCACATAACGTCCCATCGCGACCAACGATAGTCGAAATGAACTTTGATGCATGGAGTTCATTATTTTGGCGCTCGTTATTGTAACATTAGTCCAGGGATGATGTATTGTGTATAAAGTTTATACTTTATCAATATATGTTACCGTTATGCAAGTTTGGTTATCAATACACACACTATTGTTTTCATCCTAGTGTGATCTTGAAATATCACGTCTCATGTTAGATTAATGACTGTAATTGCAGAATGGTGCGCACTCGCACAACATACAAAGTTGGTGGTTCCAGTCAGCGAAGGGATGACTTCCGAGAGCCGGAACAGCCGCCGCAGCAGCCACCTCCGTCCCCGCTTACAATGGCGGACAATATCGCAGCCATGCTGGATTCGCACGACGAGCGGACAGAACTGCTCTGAACCCTCGTGCAGATTACGTCCAATCAGGGGGGACGTCAAGACGAAGGCAATCGACAACCTCAGCAAGCAACATATCCGGAATTCTTGGCGACTGCACCCCCCGTGTTTAGTGGTGATGGTGAACCTCTAGATGCAGTCCTCTAGCTCCGCACCATTGAAGCTATGTTCGGACTGCTACAGTGCAGTGATCATATGCTGTTTTATATGCAGCACAACAACATCATGACATCGCTGGTGCTTGGTGGGCGAACCACATCGCCTCTTTGGCCGCCGGACAGCAAGTCACATGGACAGAGTTTCGGAAGGCATTCCACGCTTATCATGTTCCTCCTGCCATTATGAGAACGAAGCTTCAGGAGTTCCTTGATCTCAAGCAAGGACAAATGAGTGCTCAAGAATACTCCAAAGTCTTTATTAATCTAGCGCAATATGCTTCAGAGTATGTGAGTACGGAGATAAAAAATGAGAGTATTTCTATCAGGGTCTAAGCCCCATGTTGAAAGACAAGCTTGCATTGTTAAATCACGGCTCGTTCAACGCTATGCTTAATGCCAAGATTGCGCAAGAGGATGCCACACGTGAGCAGATTGCGGAGGAGTCAAAGAAAATATTTGCTATGCAAGACAACACACATAATGTTCCTCAAAAATCCCATGTGGTTTACCGATCACCGTCCGGTCAGATATGGCAGCCGACTGCACAACCGAGTTTGAATCGGAGTCGGCCGTTTGAGGTATCAGATTTCCAACCAGCATTACATCAGCAGCAAGAACTGTCCCAAATTGTTCCAGTGGCATTTATCTCACAGCGAGAGTGAGACAATTCAGGCCTCAAGTCAGTGCGACGTTGAATCAGTATAAGTGTTTCACATGTGAACGTGTTGGGCACTATACCAAGGATTGCCCAGAGAAGATGTTGAGCAGCGGGCAAGTACCAGTACCACGGTGTATTCAGCCCCGTATTCAACCAGAGAGGACAGCACTGCAAACCGGAAGTGTTCGACATATAGCGATCGAGGATGTTCCGGAGAGAGCACCGGTGCTAGCAGGCATTTTGCTATCAAAAACATACCCGTCCTCATACTCTTTGATTCTGATGCTACCCACAATTTTATCAGTAAATCATGTGTGAATCAGCACCAATTATCCACCAATACTCCCAAGAATAGTTATCTTATAAGTTCACCGGGTGGAAGAATCTCTGCTAGTCAGATTGTTCCCCGAGCAGCTCTATGTTTGGGAGGCAAGACATATCCAATGTCGCTGATTATATTGGATAGACAGAGGATTGACGTAATATTGGGAATGTCATGGTTGAACCATCACGGTGCCATTCTTAATATTGATACCCAGACTGTCCAAATTAACTCTCCGGTGCACGGACAGCGCATACTGGTTTTGTACAGCATGGAGCGGGACAGGGTAGCTGTATATAACACTGAAGCAACTAAACTTGAAGATATTCTGGTGGTCCGTGAGTATCCTGATGTGTTTCCCGATGACTTACCAGGTATGCCGCCCTATCGTGATGTTGAGTTCAAGATTGAACTTGTATCGGGAACCACACCAATCTCTTGAAGACCATATCGAATGGCACGTAATGAGCTAGGTGATTTAAAGGAGCATTTGAAGGACCTTTTGGACCAGGGTTTTATTCGCCCATGCTCGTCACCTTGGGGCTGCTCGGTGCTGTTCGTCAAGAAGAAGGATGCAACATTGCGGTTATGCATGGATTATCGACCGCTCAACACTGTGACTATAAAGAACAAGTACCCGCTGCCCCCATCGACATTTTATTCGATCAACTTGTTGGTGTGAGGGTGTTCTCTAACACGGATCATTGGTCCGGATATCATCAAATCAAAATCCGATCGGAGGATATACCGAATACGGCATTCTCGACGCGATATGGATTATACGAGTATCTTGTCATGTCTTTTGCTCTCACCAACACTCCGGCTCACTTTACGTATCTCATGAATTCGGTATTCATGCCAGAGTTGGATAAATTCGTTGTGGTCTTCATCGATGACATATTGGTTTATTCCAAGTCAGAGGAAGAGCATGCTGAACATTTGTATATTGTGTTGCAACGGTTGAGAGATCACAAGTTATACGCAAAATTCAGCAAGTGTGAATTTTGGATCAGCCAAGTGCCATTCTTGGGACCATCATTTCAGCTAAGGGCATCGTGTTGGACCCAAGTAAAATTGTTCAGGTGTTGAAATGGCAATCTCCGAAGTCCGTACATGAAGTCTAAAGTTTCCTAGGTTTAGCGGGATATTATCAGAGGTTCATCCCGAGCTTCTCTAAAATCGCTAAGCCAATGACAGAACTTCTGAAAAAGGGCACCAAATATATTTGGAGTTCAGCTTGTGAAGAAGCGTTCAAGACATTAGTACATCACCTTACAACAGTCCTGGTTCTTGCTCAGCCGGACACGACAAAACCGTTCAACGTTTATTGTGATGCATCCAGCATCGGACTTGGCTGCGTTCTAATGCAAGGAGGAAGTGTGGTCGCATATGGATCTCGACAACTCCGAAACTATGAGCAGCACTATCCGACCCATGACCTTGAGCTCGCTGCCGTGGTATTGGCATTAAAAATGTGAAGACAATACTCGCTTGGAAATCTTGTACACCGCTACACCGATCACAAAACTTTGAAATATATTTTCACGCAGAAGGAGCTGAATATGAGACAACAAAGGTGGTTAGATCTGATCAAAGATTACGAAATTGAAATTCACTACCACCCCGGTAAGGCGAACGTGGTTGCCGACACGCTTAATCGGAAGCCCATGTCCACAACATCATCATGGCCGAAATGGAAGATGAGGAACCAAGTCTATATGACCATTTGCTTCTCCCATTAATCTTGCTCTCATTCCCACCATGCGAGAGAAAATTATTGAAGCCCAAAAGAAGGACAAGGGCATGTCACAAGTACAAGAGAGAATGGATTGTGGGGAGGTCAAATGTTTCTGGAAAGATGATCACGATACATTATGGTTCAAAGACCGGATAGTTGTACCCCGAGACGTGAAGCTCTGAAAGAAAATATTGGATGAAGCTCACATGTCAAAATTTTCTATTCATCCGGGTAGCAATAAAATGTATTAACATTTAAAGACCAAATTTTGGTGGACACGGATGAAGCGGGAAATAGCAAAGTATGTATCCGAGTGTGATATGTGTCGGCGAGAGAAGACCGACCATTTGAAGAAAGCGGGACAGCCAGAACCGCTGAATATTCCATCATGGAAATGGGAGGATGTGAATATGGATTTCATCATCAGATTGCCACTCACATTCCGGAAGCATGATTCGATTTGGGTGATAGTTGACCGACTAAACAAATCAGCACATTTCATAGCGGTAAATGTCAGATTCAATGCCAAGAAATATGCAGAGTTGTACATATCAAGAATTGTGTGTCTACATGGCATTCCTCGCAAGATTATTTCAGATCAAGACTCACTGTTCGTTGCTTGTTTCTGGGAGCAGTTGCATGCCTCGTTGGGTACTTAACTGATTAGAAGCTCCGCATATCATCCCCAAACCAATGGACAAACCGAGAGGGTGAACCAAGTCCTTGAAGACATGTTGCGTGCATGTGCCATCCACCACGATAAAAATTGGGATGATCATTTACCGTTGGCAGAATTCTCATACAACAACGTTTATCAAGCGAGTATCAAGATGGCACCATACGAAGCTCTCCACGGCCAGAAATGCTGCACACCGCTGAATTGGTGTGAGTCCGGCGAGAGGGTGATGTTCGGGATTGATCTAGTCAACGAAGCCGAGGGACAAGTTCGAATTATTCAAACAAATCTAAGAGCGGCTCAATCTCGACAGAAGAATTATGCGGACAAGCGGCATCGCCCGCTGCACTTTGATATCGGAGATCACTTATACCTCTGCGTGTCTCCGATGAAATGAATTCACCGGTTTGGAGTAAAAGGAAAGCTAGCTCCCCTATTTATTGGCCCGTTTGCTATCACGGAGAAGTGCGGACCTGTGGCTTACCGATTGGAATTACCGGCATCTCTCGCTGGTATAAATGAAGTTTTCCACGTATCTCAGCTCCGGAAATGACTCAAGTTCACAGCTGCGGTCCACATCGACAAAATTGTCGAATTGCAACCGGATTTGACGTACTCCAAACATCCGGTTCAGATTCTCGACGAGAAGACCCAAACCATGTGGAACTGAACGCTGTGGTTTTATAAAGTGTTATGGAGAAACTATACTGTTGAAGAAGCGACTTGGGAATCGGAAGAATATCTCAGCTCCAACTATCCGGATTTCTTATCGTCTCACATCCAGTAATTTCTCTCCTACTTTCCTCTCTTTATTGTAATCTCGGGACGAGATTCATTTAATGGGGGTGGAATGTAAAATCCCTAATTTCCATGATGCGAACTTCAGTTTAGACCAATAATTTTGAATGATAAAAAGAATTTAAAAGGAAATGAGAAAAACAAATTAATTCAAGCTCTAAATGAGGGAATTCAAAAAAATAAACTTAGCTAATGTTCAAATGAAGTTAACATGAAGATTTGAGTTGACCAATGGATTCCAAAAATTACAAATAGCATCCCTGCAAAGTTTCATAATTTCTGAAGCAAGTTTGCTATTTAATTCAATAGCTTCATTGAATTCAACTCTAATTCAAATTCAAATTTGAATTCAAATGAAACTTTTTCAAATCAACAATCTGATTTCAGAATCAATTTCTACACCTTGAAATTCTACCATAAAATTTCTAGAATTTTTGGACACATGTTGGTGGGACACACTGATCAGTGGGTCAATTTCACCCCTGTCTTTCCCGTGGCACCACCTCCCAGCATGCAGTCGACACCGAGCTCCTTGCCTGCTTGTGGTCACTTCCAGCTGCCTACATCCCACCCCAGACTCCTCCTTATCATCTCCTCAGCCCCCAAGTCGAGTTATTCCTCCTTATATCGTCCTTGGCGCAGAAACTTCACTACCAGCGAGTTCTTCCCCTCCCCCTCGAAATCCGGCAAGGAACATCGGTATGGCTCCAGTTTCTTCGCACTGGATTACTCCTCATCCTTTTGCGCAGCCCCCTGAGTAGTTTTGGAGCCTGTCAGAGCCTCCCCATCGACGAACTTGAAGATTTTCGGGCCGCCAGCGTGCTCCCCTGTTTTGCCGCCTCTCTGCACCGGTGGCACCGCCGATCTCGACCGAGTCATGAGCTGCTCCCAACAGCAAAAATAAGTGTTTGTCCACCCTATTGATCAAGGTGAAAACCCCATCCACTTTCATTCCTCCTCGAAGTAGAAATTCCATTTTTCTTTTCAGCCTAGTCCGAGCGATGATGCTAGGTTTTGCGTTTAATTCAGTTTGTACGTGCAAATATTTTTCAATCCAGTTTAGGATTAGGGACTAGACCTCCATACGCAGCTGAAGACCAAAAATCTGAGCAACCCATCGAGTAATTTAGTCGGGAATCGAGTTTTCGTAGCCGCCTTTGTAAAACTCCGACGGCTCACCGGTGAAGTCAACGTTGCGACCTTTCCACTCACTTTTCATCCCCTAATCATCCTCCGCAGAATTTCAGGAAGCTTCCCGGTCATTTTCCAGCTTGTTCGGGCTTTGTTTGAGGTTTGCTGACATCACCGAAACCCTAATCGCCGCCGCCGTCGCACTGCCATTTCCGGCCACCTATCACCGTCGAGGGCTGCAGCCCCGTGTTCCTCGTCTGATTTTAGGTGGGGGCGGCGAGATTGGAGTGCCTCCATGCCCTGGAATGGGCTGCGGTGAGTGGCCGCCATCGGGCGCCGCCGCGCGGCGTCGGAACCGACAGTGTCGCAAGGTAGAAGACGAGCCCCGTGGGCCCCGGCTGTCAGCCAAAGAAGCAGCGCGCCCCGGATCAGCTGTGGCTCGAGGATCGTTTGTGACCACATGGTTAACCCAGTAACCCTCCTTGTTCCCGCCTAGCGATTGGCCTATTTTAAATGTGTGGGCCCAGCCTTTTATTCAAATGTTTTTCCATTGGAATTTTATTCCAGATTTTGTCCCAGCTTTGAAAATCCATAGCTCCTAAAATACTTGTCCACAAAATCCCAAATAAATTTTTTTAGAACCAGGATGATCTATAATTTCAAGTGGTGCATTTGGATCTGTATGAAAATCTATAAATTATCCTCAACACTTCTATGAAGCAAAATGACTTGGGAATTAATTACTGGTGCTCCATTCATTCAAAAATTCTCAAATTTGTCCACATAGTTTCAAATAATTCCTTTGATTCCCAGTAAAAGTTTCAGGTCCATTGGAGTTTAATTAAATACCCTAATTGTATTTCCAATCTCTATGTACCTGAAAATTCCAAAATGTCCAGAAACATTTCAGAAATTTGTCCAAACTTCTAAATTCAATATATCACAGTATAATGCTTAGAAAATTGTGAAACCAACTTTGTTGAGTCACTATTGACCTCCTCTAAGTAGAACTCAAACTTTTGGCCATGTCAAAGCTACATGTTTTTCCTTAAAAATTCTTGGAAGTGTTCAGGATCATTGAATTTTGTACAACAGATACTTCCAAGAATTGATCCCAATTTTGGCCAGATCCTCACCCATAATACCTAGTGTCGCCTGAAAAATTTCCAGAACCATTGTGCTTAAATTCATATACTTAATTGTCTTTCCTTTTAGCTAAAACATAATACTGGTATTGATTAACTTGCATAATTCTTTGCATATCGATTAGTTGCCGAGCTCAAGAGGACCCCAGAGCTACTAGAAGTCTTCCCTCTGGAGATTAAGGTTGATACCGTCTCACAACAAGACAAGCCCTGGTTTGCATTTAAGCGCTATTACAAAATTTTTATTTGTATCACCTATGTCTAGTCTGAGTATTGTGTATTAGGGCTAAGGTGATTGAAAATCCACTTATGGCCAGATCAACCTATGGAGTATTTGGTTAGTTGTCAAGTCATCATGAAGACTATGCTATGCTAAATATTGTATAGGATTCGGTAGAAGTTGAGAAGTTGGAATCTACCCGCATGGCTAGGACTTTTTCACATGGGATTGGTTCAAAGAAAATGGAGTAGTAATCTGAAAATCAGACCGGGCAGGGGCGTAGGATGCAGCAAGACGTGGTTTTGGGTGCGTAGCCCTGCTTGTGTCGGTTAAGGACCGGTCCGTATGCCGCCCTGCTGAGCAAGTTTGAACTGTACAGGAGTCATACTGGATATATGGGGTCTAGGAAACCGATGTACCTTGGGAAGCTTTTGTTGAGACTTTTTCAATCGCCTCAGGCTTTCGACCGCAGCACAGTAGACGGAAACTCGCTCACGACATCTTCACAGCGGAAGGGTGCACCGTGAGTGGGAATACTATCCTAGACGATTGAATCGATTCAACTTGGGCGGAACTTGAGAAAGGTGGCTGCATACGACGTCCCTTAAGTACACGTACATGACTTCCAATACGGGCGTACGTGTCCTGTACTCCGGGTATCATTGATTCGAATCACCGTCCCTCGCGGATATGAATACCACTTATTTACTGAGTTGTGACGTAGTAATACTTGCACTTGAGATGAGAATTAATTGCTGCTGTTATGAACATTATATTATCATGGTATTACTATGTTGTATGTATTAGTATAGTGCTCACTAAATTTATTGTCCACCCAAGGCATGCAACATCGTGATGAAGCTATGGTGTTGCCCCGCACAAGGTTAAAGCTGGTGCTATAAATATGAAAATAAGGACCCACATTTAGGCGAGTCCATTATGCAAATATGCCACCCTATGTTTATGTCTTTACCCTCATATAGAGTTTCATGTTTAGATGAGACGGTTAAGTCTTGCTAAGCCTTCATGCTTACGGTTTCTATATAAGTTGTTTTGCAGTTACTAACCTCTGTGCTTATGCTTGTGGTTGTCCGATGAGACTCGAGAGTCTCCGAGTGATATACTCATGTGTGAACCATGCCTCTGCTGTTTGATCTTCGTGGCTAGTGAGGAGCGTCCGTGGGCTGGACGGCTTCCCTTTTGCTTATTAGACTTAAATATGCAAGTTGTAATCTTATCTTCCGTTGTTGTTTATTTTTATATAAACTATTTGTAAGCTGAACATCTTTATAAATTTCAGCAAATGATTTATGTAACATGTGTTCCTTTACATGTGTGCTGTTGGGTGTCGCATCGCACGTCACAACCCAATGTGATTCCTGGAAAGTGTGGACTCTGGTCCCCAGACTATACTTATTTCTCCCCCTTGCATACTTCTCCCACTTTGACAATGTATTCAGCAAGGTACAAAAGAGAAATTTTAATTTGTTACGAGCACATTATAACATATACATATAAAACAAAGCTCATCCAAGTCATACTATCAAGTAACTTAAACTATCACAACAATGAGATACATAAAGTAGTGTAAGCCAAGCTAGAGATCAAATGTAATTTTCAATTTAAGCAAGTCATGATCTTACAAACTTAACTATTTCAAGACCTGAGAGCATGACACTTGTTGCTGCAACTTTATTTTCTTCTAAGCACAAATTTGTAACATATGACATTTGCAAGAGATTATATGCCGCATCTGCCTTATTCTAACAAACAAAGCCAAGCCTATGTCATTTGACAATCAGAAGCTTAAGGACATGGTTTTGGTCATACACAACTTCTTCCAAGTTCATATCTAAGTGCAATTATAAGCCATCTCAAAACAAGAAGTGCGATGCATTGTCTTTTCTCAATTAATATTTGTTCATAAAACTCAACATGTGAGTTGATTACTTGATTAATTCATTATAATTAAAAACACTTGTGATCATGCAACAAGTTCAAAACAGCAAGAAAGTTCGATCATGACCAAATTTAGTGTAAGTAATTATTCCAATTACTAGTCATGGCAAAAACTACAAAATGTATAACATGAGTAATGTAGTCAGAACTTTCAGCATGTAAAAGGAATCACAAAGTCATATATGTACGAAATGCTATGCTCATATTATTTTAAATACAGATTCACACATATAGTTCCCATGTTTCAAAACTCCCCCTCAATTTAAGCCATGTGGATGCATAACCCCTATTTCACTACAAATGAAACAAAAACGATTAAAATCCAAAGGTTTTGTGAAAATGAAAGCCAATTGTTGTTTGGTATCTACATTATGAAGCGTAATGTTTCCTTTTTCAACATTATCAAGGAGAGAGTGATACCTAATATCAATGTGCTTAGTTCTAGAATGTTGCACAGGGTTTTTAGCAATGCAAATGGCACTAGTGTTATCACAAAATAATGGAACACTATCTAGATCAACCCCATAGTCCTTAAGTGTTTGAACAATCCAAATAATTTGTGAGCAAGCACTAGCAGCAGCTACATATTCAGATTCGGCAGTGGATTGGCAGAGGACCAAGCAACAAGAGAGTTAACAAGAAAATGACAAGCACCAGAAGTACTTTTCCTATCAATCCTACAACCCCCAAAATCATTATTCGAAATATCTTTCAAAGTAACGGTTGAGGAAGAAGGAAGAAAAATGTCAAATTCTTGAGATCCATGTAAGTACTTGAGAATTCTATTGGTGGCTTGACGATGTGAAGCATGTGGTGAAGCTTGAAATTGTGCACAGAGACATACGCCGAATTGTATGTCCGGTCTTGATGCCGTGAGGTACAAAAATGATCCTCTCATGCTTCTATTTTCTTTTTGATCCACGGGTTCACCATCTTCATCAAGTTCAAGTGTTGATGTTGTTCCCATTGGTGTCCGAAGAGGCTTGCTTTTGTCCATGTTCAAGCGCTTGAGAAGGTCCCTTGTATACTTTGTTTTATGCACAAAGGTACCTTCCTCGGTTTGCTTGATTTGAAGCCCCAAAAACTGAGTGAGTTCAACCATCATACACATTTCAAATTCTAAACTTATCATTTCTAAAGACTTGGACACAAGATCATGAGAAGCACAACCAAAGATAATATCATCCACATACAGTTGAACGAATAATGAGTCATTGCCATGCTTAAGCACAAAAACATTTTTATCAACCATGCCCATGGTAAACCCCTTTTTAAGTAAGAATTTTTTTAACCTATCATACCATGCTCTAGGAGATTGTTTTAGACTATACAAGGTTTTGGACAGTTTGTAAACATGATTAGGAAAATCTGGATTTTCAAAACCTGGAGGTTGCTTGACATAAACCTCCTCATGTATATATCCATTAAGAAAAGCACTTTTAACATCCATTTCATATAACTTGAAACCATTAGATGCAGCAAAAGCTAATAAAAATTCTTATGGCTTCTAATCTAGCAATAAGAGCAAAAGTTTCATCAAAATCTAGAACTTCAATTTGCGTGAAACCATGAGCAACCAACGTAGCCTTATTCCTAACCGCAACCCCATCCTCACTTTTTTTTATTTTTAAACAACCATTTAGTTCCAATTAAAGTGTGACCTTGAGGTGGAGGTACAGGTTTCCAAACATTATTTCTTTCAAAATTTTCTAACTCTTCTTCTATGGTAATAATCCAATATTTATTAGTGAGTGCGTGTGATATATCTTTGGGTTCAAAAGAAGCAACAAAAGCAGAATGAGCATGGAAATTGAGGTCGGAAAACCTTGATCTTGTAACTCGTTCATGCAAGCTCCCAATTATTTGTTGCGGGGGATGATTCTTGTAAATCCGTAGGGGAGCAGATGTCTCACAAGCTTCTTCTTCATCAGGTTCATCGTAGATTGATGAGCTTGTGGCTTCAGGACCAGTAGCGATGGTAGACGGAGCTTGTTCAATGTTCGGAGCTGGACACGTGTCAGCTTCAGAACTATTAGGCAATATCACCGACTCTTCTTCCTTTTTCAAAAATACCCTCTCCCTGAGGATATGGATCCGGACCTGCAATGTTTGAGCTAGTACTTGGGCTATCTTCATCAAAAGACACCTCACAACTCTCCTCAATTTTGTTAGTGTCAAGTAAAAGCACACGATAGCCTCTACTATGAGATGGATAACCAAGAAACACGCCATCAATAGTTCTAGGTTCAAATTTATCAGCATTACCATGTTTCTTAACAAAGCATTTGCAACCAAAGACCTGAAAGTGTGTAACACTAGGCCTATGACCAAACCGAAGCTCATATGGTGTTTTACCTAGCTTAGTGCGCAAGAAAACACGCTTTGAGACATAACAAGCGGTTGCAATTGCCTCAGCCCAAAATTTTCTAGGAGATTGATATTCATCAAGCATAGTACTAGCCATCTCAACTAAGGTTCTATTTTTTCTTTCTACAACACCGTTTTGTTGAGGTACATATGGTGAAGAAAATTTATGATCTATTCCATTTTCAGCGCAAAAGTGCTCAAAAGATTGATTTTTAAATTCAATTCCATTATCACTTCTAATTGCTTTTAAACATCATGGGTGATCAATTGATAAACTAAGAAATAAAGTTCTAAAGTGACTAAAAGTTTCATTCTTATATTCCATAAAGTAAACCCAAAATTATACAGAATAATCATCAACAAACACAAGAACATACCATTTACTTCCAAAGGATTGAACACGTGAAGGTCTTACGGTGTCAAGGTGCAAAAGTTGACCCAGTTCAGTTGTCATGATCATTGTGAGAGGAGTATATGAACCTGCAACCATCTTAGCATGTCTACAAGAAGAGCACACAGTTTATTTGTCCCTTTTGAACCTAGGCAGCCCACGTATGCGATCAAGAGCACTAACACGTGTGAGATGATCAAAGCCTACGTGACCAAGCCTACGATGCCAAAAATATAAGTCCTTTGAATCATTAGCAACTAGACAGCTATGATTAGAGGAAGATGTATCAAAATCAGATTTAAAAACACTTCCAAACTGAGACAAGTTAAAAATAAGCTCACTATTTGAATCTACAACTTTGCAGCATTTTTTATTAAAAATAATTTCCAAATTTTCATCTAGCAATTGTGAAACAGAAAGCAAGTTGTATTTCAAATTTTTTACAAGTTCCACATCTTTCAAAGTGTAGTGATCATTTACCATAACGAAACCATTAGCAAATATAGGAGTTGAAGAATTATCGGTAAAAGTAACATTCTCTACACGTGACCCAAGAGAGAGGGAGGAGAATCATTCTTTGTTACCAGTTATGTGGCGTGAGCAACCTGAATCTACAATCTAAATGTTCTCCTTCCTCAAGCGTGTAACCTACATAGAAGAACAATACGTCCATGACTCAATACTGGGGTTAGTCAAAAAGCATTTCGGAATCCAGTTCTTAGTCATACGATGTGCAGCAGGAGAAACGCTATAGGTAGAATTAAATTTAACTTTGAGTTCATGTATAGATGAGCATGCACTATGTTTATTTGAACCTGGACGTGACAACACTCCTGCAGATTTGAAAACCACCTCTTTTGGTTTAGGAGTTGTTTTAATCAAACTACATCCTAATGACTTTACAATTTTAGGTGGATGTGCTTTAGCATGAGCATGAGAATCAAAACCTAAATCAGTTTTATCATTGCAATATTTGGATGAATTCAGTAACAAGTTTAGATTTTTGTTCCCAATACAAAACCGCTCTAGTGTCCTATTCATGTCATCAAATTTCTTAGACAATTCTATGTATTTTTCACATGAAATTTTTCCTTTTAATTTGCAATTAGAACAATATTTAACTTTATGAGCGCGTAAAGCATTGTTCATTATTGAAATTTCATTCATAGCATCTTTTAGTTTCTTTTCAAGATCATTACAGGTGAACAATGCAAATCAATTGTAGAACAAGAAACATCTTTTAAGTTTCTGTCATTAAGTACAACAAGCTTTTTGTTCTTTTCAATCTCTAACTCCAGTTTATCATGAGTGGAGGAGCGTGCACTTCTTAAGGAGGACAATTGTTCAAATATTAAATCGCATGAGGAACAAGAATCATCACTAGGAATCAAGATTTTCAAGTGATTAATTTTAGATTCTAGTGACTCAATTTTAACAACATTGTCCCTATGCTTTTTTCCTATTTCTTAACAATAACAGTTGCACGGGAAATAGCATCACACATTTCATCACAAGTAGGACATACCTCTTCGTTGTCAATGTTGTGTTCATCATCCTCCATACTTGATCTTGATTTGCCCACCATGAAACACAAGTTCGCCAAATCATCTTCATCTTTGTCACTTCCAAAGTCTACATCACTCGAGCCAAGTTCTTGAAGTGCGGTGATGAAACGGTTTATCAGTTTGCGTCCTGTAAAACCGTTCTTTTTCTTGTTGATGTTGCCAGAAGAGAACTTGACTTTATTCTGGTTTTCATCACGGGTGGAAGGACCTGAAGTTTAGGGCAATCTGTACGAAAGTGTCCTGTCTTACTACATTCAAAGCACCGTTGAGGTCCGGAGCTTCCTCTCCTTCTAGTTCTCACATTTTGCAATGCTTTTGAGAATCGAGTAGAGATGAGTGCTATCTCCTCTTCTGGAAATTCATCAATTTGTTCCAGGGTTAGTGAAGACAGCAAAGCTAGTGTATTGCTAGATGATGATTGGCCGGAGCTAGGCATATCACATTGAGAAACAAATGCAAGAGACTTGTTGGGGTTCTTACGTGAGATTATGTCAATTTCATGAGTTTTCAATTTAGAATATAGCACATCTGATGTAAGTGTACTCGTGACAGTAGATTCACGAATAGATGTGACTTTCATCTCCCAAATTGACATGTCTAATGCACTTAGTAATTGCCTAGCATTTTTAGCATCTGAGAAATTAACATTGACACTACGCATGTTGCTGAGAATTTTATTAATGCGAGCAACGAGGTCATCAATAGACTCACTGGATCGCATCTCAAAGCACATGTATTCTTTCTTGAACATATCTTGTCTTACCTCCTTTATCGTGTTGGATCCTTCATGGTAGTCACAAAGTGCTCTCCGCACATCGTACGCCGATCGGAGGTGTGCAACACGGTCGAAGTCGCTCTGAGTTAGTCCTTGGATTATCAAGTTGCGGGCTTTATTGTTGTTGTCGACATCTCTTAAGTTTGTAGCTGTGAATTGATCGTCCAGCGGCACGTCGTAAGTCTTGTACACCTTTTCCCATATAGCGAAGCCTTGTGCCTAGATGAAAGCTTTCATACGTGCTTTCCAAACCCGAAAATCCATACCACTAAAAACACAAGGTTTTGCGAAGTATTTCTCCATGATGATTAGTCAAAAAACATGTGCGAATAAAAAATATTAGAGCATCCTAGGATCTAATACCAATTGTAGGATCGAAGAGCACATGTAAATCTACCAGGGGGGTGAATTGTAGATTTAAAACTTTTCAGCAGAAGCAACGAAATACCCCTCAGCGGAAAACTGATCTGTTAAAGAAACCATCTGTGCAACTATTCTAAACGTGTTCAACTGTGACAAAACTAGTATATATTGTACAGAATCAAGTCACAAAGACGTCACAACAAGAATCACGAAAATCCTTTGAGAGAAACTCAAGTAACGATCGAAAGATCGAACAAAGGTCAATCTGTCCTACCCGAGAAAAACAGTTTTGGAACACTGCAAAGAAACTCGTGTAGATCAGAAACCAAAAATCCAATGACCATGAAATTTTCACATATGATAGAAAATTAAGTTGTGAAGACAACCCAAAAAGATCCATGTCCATCGGATCTATAAAACTCGAGTTATGATAAATCCACTAAAGCAAGGTAGTGCTATGCAGAAACTCGACGAGAAAGACTTGAACAAAATAAGTCAGACAAACAAGGCACAAAAGCTCCTTTAGACTACGAATTTTATTGAACAAAACTCACAAGGAACAGCCCCAAAGTCGTCTACCACGAGCTCTGGCCTCCCTTGCTTATATAACAAGCCCTTAGGCCAACCCAAACCTATCTAGGACTCTAATCCTACTCAATTCACGAATCGAAACTTTCCATAACTGCTCGAGACTCTTCTATACTCAGATAGAAGCAATCTTAAGACTTCCAAACACCTTAGGAATGTATCCCACATTGCTAAAACAACTCAAATTGGTGACCCAAACGAAATCCTATCGTAACCAACTCATAACTTTCCATATTTGAGTCAAACACGACTCAGCCGCAGCCTGAGTCGATAACCTAGTTGGTTGGACCTTTCCGACCGATTCTTTACATCCACTTCTCTTCATCATGCCTCGGAACCATGTAGCCACATACATGCACTCCTTGAACAAGTGCAAACATCTTCCAATGACGTCCATGATACCTTCAAAAGCATTGTTCTTGATTCAAACATGTTGTGCAACCTCCCGATCAACTCAACCACAATTCCTCCCGAACTTAGTTGTTGAACCTCATCTTCTCTCTAAGACTAGTTCAATGCATCCCATCACCATCCATGTCTTGAACTCATGTAACACCTGTACATGAATAAACAACCAATACTTTCGAGCACAAGACCACGACTTGACTCTCGTTAGTTCCCATAACCACAACACCTTACGTGAGCACCTCACATTAGTATGTTGCAAACCATAGCAAAAAGATATCAACCATAACCACCAAAAACACTAAAAACTTAGTGAAAGAAAACTAAGCAAACTTTCCATAATCCAAAAGCTCAAAAATTGCAAGTTAAAAGCAAAACCACTGCAATCAAGCATCGGACCTTGCAAAGCTAACCGGACCTTGAACCAGAGCTTACCAAAGCTAGTCAGACCTAGCGTCGGAGCTTACCAAACCTAGACGAACCTAGCGCCAGAGCTTACCAAATCTAGTCGGACCTAGCGCCGGAGCTAACCAAAGCTAGTCGGACCTAAGCAATGAAGTAGGACCTAGCATCGGACCTTGCTGGAGCTACCCAAAATAAGCCGGACCTATCGTCGGACCTTGCTGGAGCTCGGACCTAGAGTCGGACCTTGATGATCAAGGTGTTTTGGTAGTATTCAGAACTTTTATCGTCATAGCCAATGTATTCAGCACACATAGGTCTCACACAACCCCCTACGAAGGCCATCAAGACGCTTTTTTATCTAATTGTTTGCTTCTAGTTGATGCATGGACTTCCAATATTGTTTGTCAAACTTGCTACAAGATGAAAAATATGGGCACATTAGAACATGCCTCATAAAAAATGGGAAAAAAATGAAGTGTTGTGTTGCAACAATTAGAAAATAAGACTTACGCAAAATATTGATCCGTCTCTTCAATGTTTGTGTACATGTATAACATACATAAATCATGTTCTTCTTCTGAAACCACATGCCTACTGCTTCCACCAACTGCTTTTCCCTTCCATCCAAAAATACTTAAATTACCACAAGGTGTTTCTTCATCTATGTGGTGTTGCGTTGTGTGAGCATACACATTGTGTTAATCTGCAAAGAATATACTTGAGAAGTATGCCATCTCTTTCAGAGCAAATGCTTATGCTATACATCCTTCTACTCTTGCTTTATTCAGAACCATTTCTCTAAGTTTTTTTAGCCAATGTGGTACATCCACCAATATTGCACAGGACCACAAACATTTTTTTCTGTGAGGACCGGGGTCCCGACATTACAGGAATCACATTGGGTGGTGCCGTGCGATGTGGCACACAACAGCACACATGAAAAGACATAGTAAGGATACAAACTTTTCATTTCATAATAAGATAGTGTTTACAACATAGTGTACAACAGGGTACACACGTAGCAGAAAATATATACTCACACTCTCAACCTATCGAAGCACAAGAGAAGTCGTTCATGCTCGTGGACGCTTCTCAATAGCAACATGAAGATCATAAGGCAGCATCGTGGTGTCACGTGAGAGATACATATCGTCAGCTCAAGGTCTCATAGACAACCTGTCGATACCCTGTGTACCGGGTACCCCACTGTACCGGAAGAAGTGCAAGAGAGTTCCACCTATCGAAATTGAAGGTCCCCTCAGGCCACAAGTCACACTACACCAGACTTCGGGATTGACACGTGTACTGTAAGTCTGGAGCTAAACTTCGGACATAGGGAAGCTCCACGGTCAACACGTGTATAATGACCCCAGATCTAACCCCCCGCAGAGGGGAGCCCCGATGCTGCCACGTGTATAGTAGTTATGGAGCTACCTCCCCGCAAGAGGAAGCTCCGAAGCTACCACTTGTGAAGCCTCCGGACCTACACTAACAACGAGGACATTGGCACGTCTACAACAGCACAGACATTCAAGGGACAGTTAAAGCGGCAGTTACAAGACCTGGTTACATATCATTAATGTTGTACTAATGACACACGATCGCAATGTTCATAGGGGTAATGCAGCCATTAAGGCACCTTATCACACTATTAACCATGCTTAATGCTCTTAGACAGTGTATTAGACTATTAAATACTCCAGGGCCACATGTTGGGCCAGGGAAATGTGGTAACGGTCAGTCCTTGGACTATAAAAGGACTGAGCCGCACGATATAGAGAGAGGCTGATCCAAGCTCACACGCATACTAGCGCTACTGAAAAACTCAATACAACAACACACTCATACCGTGGAGTAGGTTATTACGCTCAAGCAGCCCGAACCACGTAAATCTCCTGCATCATCATCTTGTTCTTGATCTCTACATGCCCAAACCAATACAAGAACCTCCGCGGGCTACATTTAGTAGTACTGAAAGAAGTGTCATAGTAACACTTCAACATTTGGTGCGCCAGGTAGGGGTACCCGATACTGCAAAATGGTGAACTCTACTGCAGGATCTTCCAATGGCAACCATGCTAAACAACCTGCTAGGGGCAATCCCTCTAACATGCAGCACCCAATGCTGGGCGACAAGATGGGGCATCTGCGTCGATCACCGTATCGACAAACAACAATCTTGAGCACGCGCTCATTGCTGCACGAGCTCTCCTACAACACCCACCGCCTCCAGGTGCACCCTAGGGTGCTAGGGAGCAGTGGAGAGCTGATGTTGACCATCTGGTTGCAACTACAGCCGCTAGCATCAGCAATCAAGGTCCTCCCCCTTCGGGGCAGTCACCATCACAATGACGGATCTTGTCAGGCCGACTTGGTCCACAAGTCTCGCAGCATAGGAGATGTGCTGCATCCCAGTAGGGGACTTCGCTGCCTTCCGGGGCACAACGCACCCACACCATCACTACGATTCCGATTCACGGCCTGCGGTCAGAACTTGTCGATACGCTGTGTACCGGATACCCATTGGGACTGCAGAAAGAGCTAAGGAACTCCACATACCTGAGTTGAAGACCTCCGAAAGCCCCACGTGTCATACGGAACTGGACCTGCGTCCCTTCTATAGTTAGTCCCAGTGTCGCCGCGCGTATCATAAAATTGGAGCTACATTCCTTACATGGGAAAGCTCCAGGCTAAATACCTGTGCGGCACCCCCGGACCTAACCCCCAACAGAGGGAAGCTCCAGTACCGACACGTGTAAACACAACACCGGACCTACTCGTCCAGGACAGTAAGCTCCGGAGCTACCACGCGTCCAACTGGCGGACCTTCAACCTCAACAGGCAGAGTGGTGGACTTACAACGGCTCGGACCATCAAGGAACATCAAAGACCTCAAGACCCGATTAAGTGTCATTAATGCTATCTTAATGACACACATTGGAGGTTCCTTAATACCAGTAACGCCACTGTCAAGGCGTGTTACCACACTATTAAGGGTAATTAAGCTCATTAATTGTGTATTAAACATCAGTAACCTCCAGGGCCACATGTCGGGTCAGGCTAACGATGTAACGGCCAGTCCTTGTACTATAAAAGGACTGGTCGAGCGATACACATGAGGACTCTCTGGTCTGATACTTTGAGACACACGCCCACAAGCACTCAAACGCTCAATACAACAACAACACACACCCGTGGAGTAGGGTATTACGCTCAGGCGGACCGAACCATGTAAATCCTCGTGTCAACTTGCCATCGTGTTCTGAATCTCTGCGCCCACAACCGAACTACGAACTCCGCGGGCTACAAACAGTGGTACCGGGAGAATTGCCGGAATCACAC
Source organism: Tuctoria greenei (assembly GCA_036927565.1). NCBI lineage: Eukaryota > Viridiplantae > Streptophyta > Magnoliopsida > Poales > Poaceae > Tuctoria > Tuctoria greenei. The sequence continues at coordinate 57,416,762 of JAYESD010000007.1, forward strand.
TCGGACGGTTGGATCGCCAGGTAGGGGAGTGCCTGAGATTCAAGGATGGTGAACTCTGCTGCTAGATCGTCCAACGCAACCCTGCCGCGCAACATGCTGGAGGCAACCCCTACAACAGGCAGTAGCCAGCAGGTGTTGTGGCTCCAACAGAAGTCATGCAACCATTGCCACCATCTTCTCTTGCGAATCAAGCTGGACGTCGAGATGGGGCGTCTGCGTTGATCACTGCATCGGCGAACAACAACCCTGAACACGCGATAAACGCCACACGTGCTCTTCTCAAATGTCCACAGCCTCCAGGAGCACCCCAGGGTGCGATGGAGTAGTAGAGAGCTGATGTGGAACATCTGGTTGCGGCAGCAGCTGATGGCATCAACAATCAAGGTCCTCCCCCCTCGGGGCAGACCCCATCTCAGCATCGAACCGTGTCGGGTAGACTTGGTCCTCACGCTTTGCAACACGGGAGGCGTGCTGCATCTCAACAAGCAACATCGCTGCCTTCTGGGGCGCGATGTACCAACACGGTAACTAGGCTTTTGACTCACTACCTCCGGGCGGAGCTCGATCGTCGTTACCGTCAACAGGACGACCGCGTCCACATCGACCGTGCTCGCGAGAGGCGAGAGGCTCTGAACAGTTCTGCTCCTGAGGGGGTAGGAGGAGGCTGTTCTGCCTTGGCCATGCACCTACGCATGGTCAGATGGCCGCAGAAGTTCCGGTCTCACCTGCCGGAGAAATTTGACGGGACAGTTAATCCTGCTGAATTTCTCCAAATGTACTCCACCACTATCCTTGCGGCTGGGGGAAATGAGGCCATGATGGCCAATTATTTCCCAGTGGCTTTAACTGGGACCGCCAGGTCTTGGTTCATGATCCTTCCGCCTGACTCCATCAATAGTTGGGCAGAGTTAAGCCAACAGTTCACTGCCAACTTCGGGAGTTCATATACCTGACCACGCAGGGAACTGGACCTTTTTGCTGTCAAGCAGAAGGGGGAGAGTCCCTGCGATCCTTCATCCAGAGGTTCTCCCAGGTATGAAACACCATTCCTTCTATCTCAAGCGCCTCTGTTATTGTGGCATTCAGACAGGGTGTGCGAGACAAGAAGATGCTGGAGAAGCTGGCGACCAAGGAAGTCACCAGCATCACGGAACTCTTCAGCTTGGCAGACAAGTGTCGCAAAGTTGCGGAGGGCCATGAAATGCACTCCCAACCACCTCCGAAGGACAACAAAAAGTCCTCCAAGGGTGAAGCCGCTACCCCTGGGAGTGGCAAGAAGAAGAAAAAGTCCATCGGCAAGAAGAAGCCGTTGGCCGGCAAATCCACTGCTGCTGCTGCCGCAGCTCCGGGTGGACGGGGGCCACGCCCCGAGAAACGACCTCAACCTTCGTCTGATGAAGGTGGCAGCTCCAAGTTGTGGTGTCCTATACACAAGACAAGCAACCACAATCTGGAAGGCTGCCAAGAGGTCCAGAACCTCACCGAGCGCTACTACAAGCGATGGAAAGAAGTTCCTTTCTGTAAAAGGGAAGGAAAACAAAAGTCAACGAAGCTCCCGCTGAAGAGGAGTTTGGCTTTCAGGACCCCAAAAACGTCTTGAAGTCTGTCTACACCTCCGTTGACGACGACTCCGACATTTCTGACAACAAACATCGAAAAACCATGAACAATATCTTTGGTGGTTCATGGGACATCACCTCCTGCTGTGCCCTCAAGACATTCGGCGGGACATCGCCTCTATAGCTCCCACTGCCAGGGCGGAGCCGCACCCAAAGTGGATGGACACTGCCATCACATTTGATGCTTTGAACTGCCGTCGGAACATGATGGGAGCTGGCCAACTTCCACTGATGGTATCTCCGACCATCAATAACATCTAGCACCACCACGTAATGGTGGACGGAGATTCGGGGCTGAACCTCATAAGCTTTGAAGCTTCAGCTCTGACCTTCAGATCTTCACCCCTCCTGAACTTTCTCCGGAGTAGGTCCAAGGGCCTCACTCCACCCGGTGCCATTACTCTCCCGGTGACCTTCGGGACCCGAGAGAATTACAGGACCAAGAAGTTGATCTTTGACATGGCGCAGATCAACTTACCTTTCAACGCCATCTTGGGCAGGCCAACCTTGTACAAATTCATGGCTGCAGCTCATTATGGTTACTTGGTGTTGAAGATTCCAACACCATCAGGTGTTCTCCGGATCCGCGGAGATCGCACTGCTGGAGTTACTACTCTGGAAGAACTCCACGCGCTTGCAATAGCGCAAGAGGAAGAATCCTGAAAGGAACAAGCTCCAAAGCCTTCGAGCACTCGTCATCGAGGCTCAACTTCCGCATCTCGCGTGCAACCAAGCGGCGAAACTTCATCAGCCACCGACTCCACCGCCGGGGCTTCAACAACATCTGGCTCTAGGGCCGAAACTGCAGCTACCTCCGGCTCTAAGGCTGGAGCGTCCATCATGACATCATCCAAAACCGGAGCTTCAACCTCCGGAGCTGGTGCCGCTAGTACATCTTCATTTTCGTGGCCCGGCACTACCACGGGTGCTTCAGGGGATGACTCGAGGTCAAGGACCACGATAGCTAGCGCCAGAGCTGCCGCAGCCTCAGCCACCACCTAGGGCGGCGTTGGAACTGGAGTCGGAGCCTCCGTCGGCGCAACATCAGTTGCTGCTGCAAAAACCGAAGCTTCAGCCCCTTTCTTGGGTACCCTGTGGATGAAGGTCGAAGAAACTCAAAAAATGATTACAACAAAAATAATCAACTGAGGTAAAAAATCAAATTTACCTTGGAAGGCTTCCGCTCCAGCTAGCTCAGAACCTCTTCACCGGACGCTTAGGACCGGACCCTGTCACCACTGGCGTAGTAGCCTCGGAAGGCTCCCCGGAGCTTGCTGCCGCTGTCAGTGACGTCTTGGTTGAGGCCCCCCTCGACTGAGAAGGACCCTCGGACCTAGAGCCCTTAACGGGCACTGGTATCGGAGTCACATGGCCAGAGTTGGCATCTTGGGGAGACGCCGATGCTGGAGTAGGTGTCGTCGTTGAAGACCTCCACCTCCGGGGAGAAGGAGCTGCTGCGAAAGGAGCAGGTTTGACGGATCTACCGTCAGAGTGCTTCAACTTCCTCTTACGGCTGGAGGGGTCGGCCAACTCCTTGACCTTGCCTACAACATCAGCTCTCTATCTCAGGGCAGAAGGGGGACCACCCTCGGAAGCTCCGGGGATCGCCAGCCCGGTGATCAAACGCCTCTCAACTTCACCGAGGTCGTCAAGCACTAGCATCTTCCACCGGAGCTCCCTGCTGAACTCTGCCTCCATGTTCAGAGGGAGGAAAGCCGCTGGTGGAGTCAAGTCATCGCCCTCGACATCTATGTCGTGCCGGAACTTCTTGAGGTGAAGCTCCAAAGCTGCGCCTTCCAGGTTGGACTTCAAACCGATCTCAATCCGGTCGCCATCCATTACGCTGTTTAGGGCCCAGGCGAGCTTCTCCCTCTTCTTCAGCAGAGCCCACCTGTTGACTAGGAAGTTGCAAAAGACCGCCTGAGGAGTCACCCCTCCTTCCACACATTGGCAGATCCTAGTCAGGGCAGGGTTGAAGGCGTCTGATAGCATCAGAACTTCGCTCCAAGCTTCAGTGTCGACATTGGTGAGGCCTTCGTGCAGCTCCAACTTCTCGTGCTCCTCTGCCGTAATGACAATCCAATCCTTCTTCCAGTCGTCCCACTTGCCGGAAGGGAACGACCTCAAGTACTTGTACGGACACTTCTTGCGCTTCACAAAATAATAGAAGTCAAGGTATTCGTCACTCTTGCTGGTGGTGTGGATGGTGAGGAAGGTGCATAATAGCTCGACGCAGAGGGGAATACCCACCCACATCTCGCAGAAGTGGACAAAGGTCGACACCAGAAGAATGAAGTGGGGGGCCATGGTGGTACAGCTGCAGACAATAGAAGTCTAGCAGCATCAAGAGAAAAGTGGAGAAGGGTGGGATCAGTCCCACCATGGCGTACACAGAGAAGTACACCATGTCACCGGCACGCTCCTTCTTGAATGGGAGCTTGCCGGCGCAGACCAGGTGGTTGAAGGAGTCACTGGACCACCCCATGTAGGTCCGGACTTTCTTCAAATCACCATCAGTCGTTAGACGGATCTTGCGGAGACCCAACTCCATCGCAGCATGGCGGGGTGAGAGACGAAGAGCAAGCAGAAGTTTGGAGGATTCGAGCGCAAGTTCAAATGAAGGCGTAAAGAATCCCCAAACGGTGCGTGCTTTCCTTCTTAAGTATGCCCCCACAACGCTTGGATGGAAACCACAGAAGGGGCCAACGATACAGTTTTTAACTTCACCCTACCAATGACAAGGGGGCCCAGGGCCACCTTGACATCAGGTCGAGGTCCTTACCCCAGGCGAACAGTTGTCATCATGAGAGGCGGGAAGCCCGAGGGCAGCGGCCTGATAGGGCGCCCGGATTCGATACGATTTTCGTATTGGGAACCGGTGACCTTCAATTGCGTGAGATCGGCACGCGCAGATCTCACCTGCCGCATCCTGAATATGCCACACGGTGATGATTTAACTGTGAACTACCACCAACGGCACATCCAAAGACCCTTGAAGACACAGCTCAAAAACCAAAGGATGGACCCACCTCCGGCCGAACAACTTCATCCAAAAAGTCTCTCCCAGAGGTGGGTCCAGGGGGCCACTGTCAGTATCCTGCCTACCGGATACCCCTTGGGACTGCAGAAAGAGCTAAGGAACTCCACATACCTGAGTTGAAGACATCTGAAGGCCCCATGTGTCATACGGAACCAGACCTGCCTCCCTTCTATGGTTAGTCCCAGTGGCGCCACGTGTATCATAAAACCGGAGCTACATTCCTTACATGGGAATGCTCCGGGCTAAATACCTGTGCGGCACACCCGGCGCTAACCCCCAACAGAGGGAAGCTCTCGTATCGACACGTGTACAACAGCACCGGACCTACTCGTCAGAGACAGTAAGCTCCGAAGCTGCCACACGTCCAACCACCGGACCTTCAACCTCAACAGGTAGAGTGGTGGACTTCCAACGGCTCGGACCTTCAAGGAACATCAAAGACCTCAAGACCCGATTAAGTGTCATTAATGCTATCTTAATGACACACAATCGGAGGGCCCTTAGTACCAGTAACGCCAATGTCAAGGAGTGTTACCACACTATTAAGAGTAATTAAGCTCATTAATTGTGTATTAAACATCAATAACCGCCAGGGCCACATGTCGGGCCAGGCTAACGATGTAACGACCAGTCCTTGTACTATAAAAGGTCTGGTCGAGCGATACACAGGGGGACTCTCTGGTCTGAAACTTTGAGACCCACACCCACAAGCGCTCAGACGCTCAATACAACAACAACACAGACCCGTGGAGTAGGGTATTACACTCAGGTGGCCCGAACCACATAAATTGTCGTGTCAACTTTCCATCGTGCTCTGAATCTCTGCGCGCCCACAACCAAACTACAAACTCCGCGGGCTACCATCAGTGGTACCGGGAGAATTGCCGGAATCACACTCCGACAGAACTTGATCGCTGTTACCGGTAGCAGGACGACCGCTTCCATATCGAGCGTGCTCGAGAGAGGCGAGAGGCTCGAGACAACCCCGCTCCTAAGTGAGTAGGGGGGAGATTGTTTTGCTCTGTCCATGCACTTACGCATGGTCATATGGCCACAAATGTTCCGGCCTCATTTACCTGAGATATTCGACGGGACTGTCAACCCCGCGGAATTTCTTCAAATCTACTCCACTGATATACTTGCAGCGGGGGGCGATGAGGCCGTGATGGCCAACTAGTTCCCAGTGGCCTTAACCAGAACCGCTAGGTCCTGGTTTATGAGCCTCTCGCCTGACTCCATCAACAGTTTGGCGCAGATATGTCAACAGTTCACTGCTAATTTCAGGAGCTCATACACTCGACCTGGCACTGAACTGGACAATTTTGTTGTCCAGCAAAAAACGGGAGAGTCGTTGCGATCCTTCATCCAGCGATTCTCTCAGGTACGCAATACCATCCCATCCATCTCGAGTGCCTCTGTGATTGTTGCATTTAGATAGGGCGTTCAGGACAAAAAGATGCTGGAGAAGCAGGCGATCAAAGAAGTCACTAGTATCACGGAACTCTTTTGCCTAGCAGACAAATGTGCTAAACCTGCATAGGGCTGTGAGATGCACTCCAAGCCAGCTCTGAAGGCCAACAAGAAGTCCTCCAAACCTGAAGCCACTACTTGCGGCAGTGACAAAAAGAAGATGAAATCCAACGCAAGAAATCTAACGGTCGGTGCACCTACTGTTGCAGCTACTGCAGCTCCATGTGGCCAGGGGCCACGCCCGAGAAACGACCTTGACCATCGTCAGAAGATGGTGGCAGCTCCAAAATGTGGTGTCCGATCCACAAGACAGACAAGCACAGCCTGGAAGAATGTCGAGAGGTCCAGAACCTTGCCGAGTGCTGTAACAATCGCCGGGAAGAAGCTCCTTTCCGCCAGCGGGAAGGAAAACAAAAAGTCAATGCAGCACCGACAGAGGAGGAGCTAGGTTTTCAGGACCCCAAGAAGGTCCTGAAAGCTGTCTACAATACCGTCAACGACTACTCCGATGTCTCTGACAACAAGCGTCAAAAGACCCTGAACACCATTTATGGTGGTCCTTGGGACATCACCTCTCGCCGAATTGTAAGACCTATGTGTGCTGAATACATTGGCTTGTAGTGAATACACTTGCTTTGACGATAAAAGTTTTGAATATCACCAAAACACCTTTTTATTAAGGTCCGACTAGTTTTGTAAGCTTCGGCGGGAGCTTGGTTATACTAGTTTTGGTATGTTCCGGCGCTAGGTTCTACTAGCTTTTGTTAGCTCCGGCTCAAGGTCCGGGTTGCTCTGGCAAGGTCCGGAACTTGATCGCAATGCTTCTGTTTTTAATTTGCAATGTTTTGTACTTCCTTTAAATCTCTAGAAAGATTGCTTGTATTCATTTGCTAAGTCTTTGGTGCATTTTTGGTTGACAAGGATGATATCGTGTTACTGTGGTTTTGCAACATGCTTATGTGAGGTTCTCACGTAAGGTGTTGTGTTTGGAACTAACTTGAGTCAAGTTGAGGACTTGGGCTCGTATGGATTGGTTGTTTATTCATGTGCAGGTGTTGCTTGAGTTCAAGACATGGCTGATGATGGGATCCATTGGACTAGTCTCAGGGAGGAGATGAGGTTCCAACAACCAAGTTCAGAAGGAACTATAGTTGAGCTGATCAGGAGGTCGCGCAGGATGATTGAATCAATGGTAGTGCATATGAAGGTTACTAGACGTCATTGGAAAATGTTTGCACGTGTGCAAGGAGTGCATGGACGTGGCTACATGGTTCCGAGACATGATGAAGAGATGTGGACGTAAAGTGTTAGTCGGAAAGGTCCGACCGACTAGGTTATGGACTCAGGCTGCGGCTGAGTCGTGTTTGACTCAAATATGGAAAGATTTGAGTTGGTTATGATAGGATTTCGTGTGGGTCACGAATTTGAGTTGTTTAGGAATGTGGGATACGTTCCTAAGGTGTTTGGAAGTCTTAAGATTGCTTCTATTTGTGTATAGATGAATCCTAGGCAATTATGGATAGTTACGATTCGTGAACAGAGTAGGATTAGGTTCCTGACCTGAGTTGAGTTGGCTTTCGAGCAGGTTATATAAGCAAGCGAGCCCAGAGCTCGTGGTGCACGACTTTGGGGCTGTTCCTCTTGTGTTCTATTGAATAAAATTCGTAGTTTGAAGGAACTTTTGTGCCTTGTTCGTCCGACTTGTTCCAGAAAAGTTTTACTCGTCGAGTTTCTGGACAGCACTACCTTTCGTAGGTGGTTTTATCATAACTCGAGTTTTACAGATCGAATTGACGTGATTCTTTTTGGGTTGTCTTCAGAACTTGATTATATATCATATTTCAAAGTTTCACCGTCATTGGATTTGTTGTCTATGATCTACACAAGTTTCTTTGCAGCATTCCAGAACTGTTTTTTTTTTCGGGTAGGGCAGATTGACCTTTGTTTGATCTTTCGATCATAACTTGAGTTTTTCTCAACGATTTGAGTGATTCTTGTTGTGTTGTCTTTGTGACTTAATTCTCTATGATATTTATTACTTTTTGACATGGTGAAACATGTTTAGATTAGTCTCACACATAATTTCTTTAACAGATCATTTTTATGCCAAAGAGGTTGAGGTTTGATTGTTTCCGTTGCGTAAGATTTTTAAATCTACCATTCACCCCCCTCTGGTAGATTTTCACGTGCTCTTCGATCCTAAAATTGGTATCAGAGCCACGGTGCTCTAATATTTGTGATTTGCGCGTGTTTTTGACTAATCATCATGGAGAAGTACTCTGTCAAACCTTGTGTGTTCGCTGGTATTGATTTTCAGGTTTGGAAGGCATGCATGGAGGCATTCATCCAGGCACAAGGCTTTGCAATATAGGAGAAGGTATACAAGATTACAAAGTGCCATCAAACAATCAAGTTACAGCTACAAATCTGAGAGATGTTGACAACAACAACAAGGCTCGGAACTTGATCATACAAGGATTAACTCAAAGTGACTTCGACCGTGTTGTGCACCTCCGATCTGCATACGATGTGTGGAAAGCACTTTGTGACTACCACGAAGGATCCAACACGATAAAGGAGGTAAGACAAGATGTAAAAGCCCGCTTTTCGGAAGAATAAAAACGCACAAATGCGAACTTAAAAATTCTAAAAATGGACTTGGAAATCCAAACTCACATGAACCATATGAGTTAACCAATGTTCACTAAAAATAGGAACTTGTTAAAATTTTACATACAGAGCATGTTTGCTAATGTATATTGGATCTTAAGGTGTAAAATCCTTAATTTCCAATATTCACATTTTCAATGAAAAATTAAAGGAGAAAAGAAAACAAAATAGAGAGAAAGAAAAAGGAATTATTCCAACCATAAAATGGGACATCCAAAAATATTCAAATCTCATGCCGTAAATTTTTCCATGACCTTCTAATATTCCAAATAGACTCTCAGTAAAGTTTCAAAATTTTTGAAGCATGTTTCCAATTTATTGGACACGTACTGAGAGTTTAATCAACATCGACTTCAAATTTAAACTTTGTGCTCAACCTTGTCCAAATCAACTCCAAATTTTTCCTGAGGTCCCTTATGGTTCAAAAAGGGTAACTTCAAAGTTTCAGGATTTTTGAACCTAATCTACTATTTATTTCCTCGAGTCAATTATCACCACTTGAATTCAAATTCAAACCTGAGTTCAAATTCAACTTGCTCAGTTTTGAAATCTGATTGCACCATAAAATTCTCCACATTTTATTTAGTCATGGGGCCACAATTGAATATTTTTGAAGCATGTCTGCTAGCTCCATTTGAATTGTGAAAAGAGAAGGGAGAAGAGAGTGGGACCCACATTTCATACATATCCTCAGTACGAGGAAAAGGTGGGCCCCACTGGTAAGCTACTCAATGGATGGAGATATTTTGCATCTGGAATCAAGTGGATAAGGGGGAATTTGGAGTGGGCCCTACAGGTCATTCTTACCCAAGCTATAGAAACTCAACTTCTCTTCCTCTCCACCGAAGCACCCCATGCAGACTTGCCTTCCCCTGCTCGAGCGCGCTGCTCCGCCTCCTCGTCTCCCGGCCGCTTGCAGCGTCGGCCCCCGCGTGTCGCCCCAGCATCCCCCCGCCATCCGCCTGCCTCGGCCGATGCCGCGCTTGCCCCCCCCTCCGGCCGCGCTTCTGGCCGTTGCTCGCGCGCTCGCGCCTCTGCCGCGCCGAAGCCGCCCGCGTTTCCCTCCGGCGCCCGGCCACGGCGCCGCCCCCGCCAGCTCACGCATTCGCCATGCCCTCGCGCCACCTCCCTTCACCGCCTGCGCCACTGTCGATGCCAGCGCTCCACCTCCCCGCGCCGCGCGCTCAGTCTGCCCCGCCGGCCGCCTCCTCGCCCCTGACCACAGGTCCGCGCACCACTGGCCTCCCTTGCACCGCTCCTCCGACGCGCGCCCTCCTCCCCTGGCCGCGTCCCTCCAACCCTAGCACGGCTGCCATGGAGTTCCCCGCCGTCCACCAAGCCAGCTCCTCCCTGCGGCGACCCAGCTTGCCCCACCCTTGCTCAGTCTGGCGGCCGCTGTCGACTCTCCACTGCTCGCCGAGCTGTCGCCTCCCACCGCCGTCCTGATGCTTGCCTTCCGCCCAACACCGATCGACGGCCGTCCGCGTTTGCCGCTGCCCAGACCCAGCACCAGGCACTGACGTCCACCCGCCGTGTCCCTGCTGGCTGTGCCTTTCCGGGCCGACCGCGAGCACCATGACGCCATGTTCGCATTCCGCACCGTGGCTATGTCCTGGAAGCAAGGCGAGTAATGGGTGTGATGGAGGATATGTAGGAACACATCGTTGATACACCGGCATCGACAACTGGTCCAAGGTTGGCTCTGATTTTGCAAGATTCATTGGATCAGTGACTGCAGCCAAGGTGTTCGATGAAATGGTTACAAGGCGAAACTATGTGTGTTGCCGTTCATTGCTGTTCTATGGATGCAGGTCTATTCTGGGGTGGCAATCGACAAGGACATGTGCAAAGGTACTCTTGGGATGTTGATGAAGTAACCGAATCAAGTACACACCCAAGATGTTCGGCGAAATGCCTACAAGGTGAGCCTTGCCCTGAAATACCTTGCTTGACGTCACCGACGTCCGTTCGTCATGATCGCTAAGGGTACTCATGTGTCGTCAAGTCGTACGTCCATGTTCCACATTGATATCATTCCTATAGAAATCCCTAAGTTGACCTCCTTTGTCGTTTGTATCACGTTGGCTGTCCGTGCGTACTCGTGATGCTCCACCATGAGTCGCATCGACGTCGTTGACCACATGACGTCGTCGTGACACTCTGAGCCGTCATCGTGCCCTGGCATTGAGATGAAGGATGCTTGTGATGTGTGTGGTGCTGAAACACCAGCACGACTCGTCGTACAATCGTCGTTTAGCCAAATTAGGGTTTAGTCGAGGTGAGACTCGTCGAGTCCTGGGTGTTGCCAAGGTGATCGATGAAATGTCTTCTAGGTCAAACCAGGTGTGTCGGTGATCACCGATGACCTGCAGTAGAGGATGCAAGAACGTTGCGACCAACAAGGAGAACTAGACCAAGGGGAACCTTGGATAAGAGTTCCTTGGTTGTGTCAAGGATGTTCCCTAACCGATCACAGGATTGGTTAACTTGGTGTACCACTTCATCGACGGCAGGTTCGTCGAGTCGCTTATCAACAACTGAGTCAACATCACTAGCCTTAAGACTCACAAGGTGGTGTTCGGGATTCCGCTCACCCCATTGACGAGTCCGGGTTGATGTGGACATCGCTAAGACGATATTCTCGAGATGGCAAAGAATGCCTTCACGACAAGGTCTCGCATCATGTTTAAGTCCCAAGAGCTTACCGAGCTCACCTGGATAAGCTTGCGGAAGACACTACATTAGTGTCGTCGTGTAAGCACCTGAACGATGCTTGCGACATTAGTTGTAGCAACTGGTTTACCTAAAAGTCATTTGAACGTTGTCTTGGTACTCCTGCTAGGTTAACAGTGCTTGTAATGACTTCTTAAGTCCAAGCCATGTTGGTCTCAATTCAGTCCCAAGTGTCGTTAGGTTCCATCATGGTTCATCCTAAGTCGGGACCCTACGACAGCACTGCTCACTTAACTAGGTTTACTCCTTTATGAGTTAAGTCAATTTCATTGGTCGATTGCTAAATTGCGACCTTCGTCTTGTACACTCCACTCATATTCAAGCTTTCGATGTCCCCCTTGATTCATTACTCATCCTTAAACTACCAGTCCAACACTTCCACACCATTCACCTTTATCATCCTTGAGTGGCATAGCATCGAGTGTTGAGTGCCAAGTTGCAATGTGTGCTTACGTTGCACCTTTCAATTCTTAAATTACTTAATTACTTAATTACTTATATGCATATCATGTCGATAGGAACGTGCTGATAGGTGATCGACAAGAAACATGGCTTGGAGGAGAAGGCCAAGGTGTTTCCACTGAAGTTCCATGGCAGGTCCTCCGGAGGAAGACCAAGCACTAACAATTGACATTTATTCGAGTCGCAAACTAAGGCAAGCCCCGGTTTGCATTTAAGTCCTTTATAAAATTTTTGCTTTTTCACTATGATGAGTAGTATATGAATTGTGCATTACGTTAGGATGATTGATACTCCACATGCATGACCAAAAATCCTAGGGATTGGTTAGAACGAGTTACAGTTTGACCTGTAGTAACTGCTTTGCTAATGCATAGGAAATCCGGTAGAAGTCGAGTAGTTGGAATCTACTCGCGAGAGATGTAGGACATATCTCACAGGATTGGTTAGATAGAAAATGGCATAATATAATGAAATGGAGACCGGGCAGGGAATGGATAGGAAGCGGCGAGAATTGAGTCTCGGCCTCATAGCCCTGCCTGTGTCGATTAAGGCCTGTCTGTGTGCGGCCCCTTCGGACAAGCTTTAATTGTACCAGCAATATAATGGACATATGGAATCCAATAAACTGATGTAACATGATAACTGGGGTGTCGAGGCCCATTAACTCACCATCGATAGGGGTGGGTTGAGGACAGTAAGGTGTAAATCGGTCGGCGGACACATGAGGTGTTCCGTGCGGAGACCTTCTGTTCGCGGAGGTGAGACGGGCTCGGCGTTCGGGTTTCTTGTGAAAGGTGGCCATATACGCCTAGTACTGAAGTGTTATGTAGGTACAGGTGTGCTCGCTGACACTTCCGAACGACGTATGTGTCGTGTTGTCCGGGTGTGTCCTGATTGCAATCAATGTCCCTCGCAATAATAGAGTACCACTTGTTCACAGCGCCGTGACGTAGTAAATACTAAAGAAGCCAGCAAAATTATATCGTATTGAATCATAATTGCTTTGCAACCTTGTATGATTTAGAGATAGCAAAATTAAAGTTTACAATTTCCCCATACTTTAGCTGTAATAGCATTATGTGCTCTGAGCATGACATATCACCGGCAAAGCGTTTCTTGTTTGGTTGTGGAACCCATGATGTGCCGTGCTTGGAGAATGTCATTTGCTACTTAAAACATGATTATAATGATCCACTTATAGGCGAGTCTATTTATGCTATTCCTTACCTATGTTAGTATTCACCCTGCATATGTCTAGTGAGACGGTTAAGTCTTGCTGAGCCTTATGCTCACGTTTGCGCTTTAACGATTTTTGCAGGTATTAGTTTTATTTCCGCTGTTCAGGTTGTACATGAGACTCGAGGTGTCGAGATAAATCTCATGTGAACCACGCCGCTGCTGCATGTTCTTCTTGTTGCTAGTGAGAATCGTCCTAGGGCATGGACGTCTTCTCTCCTGCTTAGTTAGGTGAGATTATGAGTATGTATTTTCCGCTGCGTGTGTACTTCTGTGGTACACTCTTTTGTAAACTCTTCTTATTATGAAATGAAAACTTTATATGTTTTGGTATCCTTTTTGTGTGTGCTGTTAGGTGCCGCATCGCACGGCACCACCCACTGAGATCCTCGGATGTGTGGACTTCGGTCCCCACAGACATGGTATCAGAGCTTCATTGGGAATAGCATGCTCGAAAAGAGCCTATTTCGAAAACTCCGAAGTAGTCGAGTGAGGATTAGCTATATGCCCATTAAGGACTATTACTAGTGTCAGTTATAAAGGTGGTGATCTAACTTGTTATATTATTTCTGTAACGACGCTCCGTCTTCAAGGTAAGAGGTAAGGTACGCCGCCGAGAGTGGATCAACCTCGGTAAACTCTGCATACGAGATGTGGTATGTGAAATTTCCGTGGCTTAGCACGGAAAGTCAATATGAGTCTCTGAAACTTTCCATGTTTCTGAGAACATATGACACGCGGTACCCCAGCGTGACACAAAATTAGTGGGAGCCCACGTCGGGTGGTGTATAACCCGATAGTGTGCATCTCTAGAACTATTCGTGTTATATGGGATCATGCGAAACACGTATGCCCGAGCGTGTATAAGCCGGTTCGTACGGGAGTCTTTGCTGTACAGATGTATTTACAGCCATGTACCTCAAGACATGACTTCGCTCGAGGGCGACTCACACCAGAGTCGTATGCATTTACTTTTGATTATATCTTATTGTGACTGTCTGTCGTGTTTCCCCGTGCCGCCCTTGAGGTGTGAAGGTGTGAAAGGGGATTGTTTGTCTTCTGCAGGTACACTAAATCCCGTAGCGACCCGTGTAGCAAACATTTGCGAGTGATCGGTATTAAAACCACCTATAGATGTATCCGGATATACCGGGTTAGACTTTTCTTTTGGTAAGACACGTAGTACTGTTAGTATCCCACTTGATACTTTGACCATCCCCCACGAAAGAAATGGCTTCATATTCATATTAAGTCCAAGTATCAGTTGCTGATATCTTATGGACAAGGTAAAATGTTTCTCTTCAAGAGTAGGTGAACAAAAGTCCTTTGATCCTAGCGAGAGTTTAGCTCGACTTCGCCGGAGTAAGATTTTGGTTAAGCATGAGGATCCATAGTGATATGCTATGGATAAGAAGGTCGTCAAGTCTCTTTTAAGATTCCATTTGGTTCCAAAGAAAATGATTTTTTGTGAATCAAGTTCTAGCCATCGGACTTGAGTTTTGAGCTAAGTTTCAAAATTTGAGTTTGTTTCCAAATTCTTGTGTTTCGAAGCCGGTGAGTTCTGTTTTTGAACAGAATTGACCTGACTTTGAAATTCCATATCTCTTCAACCTGGAGGGCTTTGGAGGCAAGTGAATACCTTTTGGAAAGATTTTGAAGTCTTCTATAAGTTTCCTATTGATTTCCAAGCCAAAAGATGCTTTTATGGTGATGAAAATGCACCATTATCACAGCAGCTGCTGTTCTGAAACTATACGGACCAGCATCTGAATTTTTGCCATATTTCCTTGTAGGAAGCTCTTCTATTCCATTATGATACATTTCTGGAAAGGGGAAGAGCTATGCCACAACTTTGTTATTCAGTGATACCTCAAATTCAGTTTATAACTAATTAGAAAACAGAGTTGAAGATAGTACATGTATATAGGTGCTATCTGAAACAGTCAGAAAAATTCTGAATTTTAACGGCCATAACTCTTAAACTAGAAATGCAAACTATGCATGTTTATACATATATGGAAAGCTTAAAGAGTACTCTATCAACTTCATATTCAACACAAAGGCTAAAAGTCAAATTAACAAGGTCTAAATTAAAGTGTCGTTTAAGAGGTTCTGACAGCCCGGAAGAGGGGACAGAATCTGAACTCTTCACCAATTGAATCATAACTTTTTGCAGACTTCACCTCTGCAGGCCTACTTTATGTGGTTGGAAAGTGTAGAGAGTCCTCTAAAACGTTTCTATATAACTCAAGAGCATAATCCATTTCTAACATACTCAAAATTTCAAATTTCTAAACTTGATCAAATCTGGACAGCGAGTGGACAGTCCTGTATACAGTTACTGTTTCTCGCATAACTCGCTGTAGGATTGTCGAAAGACTTCATAAGATTCATTTCTGGAATCTTGAGAATGTATGCAACAAGTTTTCTATGTATTATTTTTGCAAATGTTGATGTTTGTATATCTGAAAATTCTGGACAAAATCAGCCTTAAACAAAGGAGGTGCTGTCGAAATTTTCAGAAAAACTGTCAACTTGCAAATGCCATATCTTCTCAACCAGAAGTGCTATGAGGGCAAGTAAATACTCCTTAGAAAGATTTGGAAGTACTTTACGAGTTCTCTATTCAGATCGAGACCAAAATCCTTTCCTATGTGGGTGAAATTTGGATAATCGCAGAGACTGTACAGGCATACCCAAACTGGACAGCAATCTGTACACCTCTGAATTTAATCCATAACTCGCGGACCCTTGATCCAATGGTGTCAGGCGAGTAACCGTTGAAAAGTTTAGAGAGTCAGCTACAATTTTTGTAATTGGCTCCAGACCTAAATCTGTCATCTACTTTTTCCAAATCGAGTTTGAATAAATGTCTGAACTGAATATAAATGTCTGAATGCTGAAATTTCAGCAAACTTCAAAAATGCATATCCCATAAACCAAAGCTGGTACGAAGACAAGTAAGTACATTCTGAAAATCTTATTACATTGACTACAACTTTGTAAATAAGAATCTTTCCATATTTCCGTCAGAACAGCCTGAAAACTTTTGATCAAAACTGCTACTTTTTAAGCAGGTTCTGCTGAAAGTGCAGAAAATTCTGTTAACTTTAAAATAGCATAACTTGAAAACCAGAGATGATCTAGAGGCAAACCAATACTTTTTGGAGATTTCTTGAAGTTTACTTTAACTTTGTTATTCACCTCGATATCTGATTTTGCCATTAACTGGATCAAAATTGAGTTTGCATTCAGACTGGTCGTTTGTCACCATAGCCTGGCCCGTTTGAACCTTTTGGCTTTTGTTAGGCATGTGATTCTCGAGTTCAACTAGATGAGTTTCATAACATCTCAGGTGTTGTGATTCAACAATAATTACCATTAGAGTTGGGTATTAAACTCAATCAAGTCTCTTTGGCTCGTTTGCTCAGTGTTCTAGTTAGACAACTGTGCACCTCACTCTTTAAGGGTGTATTGAGCATGTGTTGCACTTCCATTAGTCAATGACCCTCCCCGTAAGGATCGTTTGGGGTAAGTTTCTCGCTTACCTAGCTTGAACCTTAAGGGGGAAGGAGTGCACCTAAAAATCAAAGTGAGACGTTCACCTAGGTATCATACCAAGGTATATCGAGACCGAACCAACATGCTGAAAGCAATGCTCAAGTAAGTAGGACCGAGTACAGCATTGACTCATTGAGTCAATGAGAAGCTTAAGTAATGGATCGCCTCGAACCCCGTTTCTTGTGGAACTCGATTATCGAGTTAAAGAAGTCAGTTGATTCTTCACGCTAAACCACTCCCTTCCTTCCGTCTCTGAGACGAGAAGACATATGTGAGTAGTATGAGCTGGAGATTCTTTAGCAAGAACGTGGATCACTAACCAAGGTCGTGCCTAGCAGAGTACTTTGTCAACCACTTTGTGCAACCTACGGAAGTGATGAGAACCTTACTCTTCAAAGGTTACTCTCTTTGTAACTTTTGAAGGTAACCCTGCCGCACCTTTTAAGGGGTAGACATAGTACTTTAAGAAAACTACAAGATGAAAAACCTGACCCTTTGTTAAGGAACCACAACTACCTGTAAGTTGTGATTAACAAGCTTTAGGGAACTCCTGATCAACAAGAAGTTCAATCACTTTGTTTCATTTTGTACACTCCGTTGCCTTGAGATGAACCTCACCATTCCTTGCTAATACTTTTACCTTGAAACCATCGAACTTGGTCGAGATATGAAAGTAGCAAGTCTTGTCTAGCGCCTTTCATGACCAAGTTTATTCAATCCTCCTGTAGTTGGGATACTTCTGACTGTGTTTGGATTGTCTTACCTACTTTTGCTCAAAGCATACTAATGAATGCATCATACCGTCTACATTTCTAGCTTGCCAGCATTGCATCATTAATGCATAACATTATTCCACTTGTGATGCAATATGAAACGTAATTACTAATGAGTTTTGAGCAAGAATATGTGACCCCGTTTACTTAAGTAGTGCCTAACATTTTTGAGTTGTGATCAATTTTATCGTTCGCAACGCCTTCGACTGGTTTCATTATCTTGAGTAGCACAAGGGACACCTTGTGACTAAAACACAGTTGAGCCTTTGTCCTTGACTCGTTGAAACTCAAATCAACTTGAGTCCTGGAAACTGATTGTTTCTAGTTGCGAGGAGCTACCTATGGACTTCTCGACCTCGCTAGAACCTTAAAATCTTTCTATTCGCAAGGTTATTATTGATTACCCAACTTTAGAAATCTTTGACTTGTACTGCCTGATGGCATTGCTTCGGCTACAAAACCAAAGCAGAAAAGTCTTCATAAGAGAAACATCCAGAGTTAAGGACGCTTAACAATCATAAAACTCTAAGTACCTCCTCAATAAAGAAGGTTACTTCATTTTCATGAAAAGAAGAAGACCTCAACACCTCAACATAACTTTTTAAGACCCAAGTTTTACGATGTGATATTGTCATGTCGAGCCTCCTGTCAAGGTTATCAACCTAAAGACTGGAATCACATGAAACAAAATTTGGAAGATGCCTGAAGATAATCACTATTTCGTAGAACCCA
This sequence comes from Tuctoria greenei, assembly GCA_036927565.1. Classification (NCBI taxonomy): domain Eukaryota; kingdom Viridiplantae; phylum Streptophyta; class Magnoliopsida; order Poales; family Poaceae; genus Tuctoria; species Tuctoria greenei. The sequence goes on from JAYESD010000007.1 coordinate 57,435,058, forward strand.
AGTGTTTAAGGGCATTGCCATTTTCCTTAGTCAATGACCCTCTTTTACGGATCGTTCCCTCATCATTTCTGTTATTCTACTTGTTAGAATCTCGGGAAGAGATTCCTTTATTGGAAAGGATTGTAAAATCCCACTTTTCGGAAGAATAAAAACGCACAAATGCGAACTTAAAAATTCTAAAAATGGACTTGGAAATCCAAACTCACATGAACCATATGAGTTAACCAATGTTCACCAAAAATAGGAACTTGTTAAAATTTTACATACAGAGCATGTTTGCTAATGTATATTGGAACTTAAGGTGTAATATCCATAATTTCCAAGTATTCACATTTTCAATGAAAAATTAAAGGAGAAAAGAAAACAAAATAGAGAGAAAGAAAAAGGAATTATTCCAACCCTAAAATGGGACATCCAAAAATATTCAAATCTCATGCCTTCAATTTTTCCATGACCTTCTAATATTCCAAATAAACTCTCGGTAAAGTTTCAAAATTTTTGAAGCACGCTTCCCGTTTATTGGACACGTACTGAGAGTTTAATCAACGTCGACTTCAAATTTAAACTTTGTGCTCAACCTTGTCCAAATCAACTCCAAATTTTTCCTGAGGTCCCTTATGGTTCAAAAAGGGTAACTTCAAAGTTTCAGGATTTTTGAACCTAATCTACTATTTATTTCCTTGAGTCAACTATCACCACTTGAATTCAAGTTCAAACCTAAGTTCAAATTCAACTTGCTCAGTTTTGAAATCTGATTGCACCATAAAATTATCCACATTTTATTTAGTCATGGGGCCAAAGTTGAATATTTTTGAAGCATGTCTGCTAGCTCCATTTGAATTTTGAAAAGAGAAGGGAGAAGAGACTGGGACCCACATTTCATACTTATCCTTAGTACGAGGAAAAGGTGGGCCCCACTGGTAAGCTACTCAATGGATGGAGATATTTTGCATCTGGAATGAAGTGGATAAGGGGGAATTTGGAGTGGGCCCCACAGGTCATTCTTACCCCAGCTATAGAAACTCAACTTCTCCTCCTCTCCACCGAAGCACCCCATGCAGACTTGCCTTCCCCTGCTCGAGCGCGCTGCTTTGCCTCCTCGTCTCCCGGCCACTTGCAGCGTCGGCCCCCGCGCGTCGCCCCAGCATCCCCCCGCCGCCCGCCTGCCTCGGCAGACGCCGCGCTTGGGCCCCCCCCCCCCCACCCTCCGGCCGCGCTTCTGGCCATTGCTCGCGCGCCCGTGCCTCTGCCGCGCCGAAGCCGCCCGTGTTTCCCTCCGGCGCCCGCCCACGGCGCCGCCCCCGGCAGCTCGCGCTTCCGCCAGGCCTGCGCGCCACCTCCCTTCACCGCCTGCGCCGCCGCCGACGCTGGCGCTCCACCTCCCCGCGCCGCGCGCTCAGTCCGCGCCGCCGGCCGCCTCCTCACCTCCGGCCACAGGTCCGCGCCCCATTGGCCGCCCTGCACCGCTCTTCCGACGCACGCCATCCTCGCCTGGCCGCGTCCCTCCAACCCTAGCGCGGCCGCCATGGAGTTCCCCACCGTCCACCAAGCCAGCTCCTCCCTGCGGCGACCCAGCTTGCCCCACCCTTGCTCAGTCCGGCAGCCGCTGTCGACTCTCCACTGCTCGCCGAGCTGTCGCCTCCCACCGCCGTCCTGATGCTTGCCGTCCGCCCAACACCGATTGACGGCCGTCCGCCTTTGCCGCTGCCCAGACCCAGCAAAAGGCACTGACGTCCGCCCACCGTGTCCCTGCTGGCTGCGCCTTTCCGGGCCGACCGCGAGCACCATGACGCCATGTCCGCGTTCCGCGCCGTGGCTATGTCCTGGAATCAAGGCGGGTAATGGGTGTGATGGAGGATATGCAGGAACACGTCGTTGACACACCGGCATCGACAACTGGTCCAAGGTTGCCTCTGATTTTGCAAGATTCATTGGATCAGTGACTGTAGCCAAGGTGTTCGATGAAATGGTTACAAGGCAAAACTAAGTGTGTTGCCGTTCTATGCTGGTCTATGGATGCAGGTCTATTCTAGGGTGGCAATCGACAAGGACATGTGCCAAGGTACTCTTGAGATGTTGATGATGTAACCGAATCATGTACACACCCAAGATGTTCGGTGAAATGCCTACAAGGTGAGCCTTGCCCGGAAATACCATGCTTGACGTCACTCATGTGTCATCAAGTCGTACGTCCATGTTCCACATTGATATCATTCATATAGAAATCCCTAAGTGGACCTCCTTTGTCGTTTGTATCACGTTCGCTGTCCGTGCATACTCGTGATGCTCCACCATGAGTCGCATCGACGTCGTTGACCACATGACGTCGTCGTGACGCTCCGAGCCGTCATCGTGCCCTGGCATCGAGATGGAGGATGCTTGTGATGTGTGTGGTGCTGAAACACCAGCACGACTCGTTGTACAATGGTCGTTTAGCCAAATTAGGGTTTAGTCGAGGCAAGACTCGTCAAGTCCTGGGTGTAGCAAGGGTGCTCGATGAAATGTCTTCTAGGTCAAACCAGGTGTGTCGGTGATCACCGATGACCTGGAGTAGAGGATGCAAGAACGTTGCGACCAACAAGGAGAACTAGACCAAGGGGAACCTTGGATAAGAGTTCCTTGGTTGTGTCGAGGATGTTCCCTAACCGATCACAGGATTGGTTAACTTGGTGTACCACTTCATCGACGGCAGGTTCGTCGAGTCGCTTATCAACAACCGAGGGAAAGGGAAAGAATGGTTGCTAGATCTCATAACTTTCATGCAAAATTTGCTGCACATATTGAACCGAATGTACAACCTGCTGTTTTGAGTCAAAAACATTCAAAGTTTACATCTGAACCTTCTTTTTTTGCCTCCGGAGCTACTGATTTTTGTGCTACACAAGTAACACCTTATAGGTCAGTAGTTAAGAATAAAACATCTTAAACTTTGACTCATAAACCTGCTGTTTTGTCTCAGCTTTCGCGTGTTTTTCCTGCTGCACGTCGCGTGACTCAGTACTGGATTCCTAAATGCCTTTTGACTAACCCCAGTATTGAGTCATCCACATTGAATTTGTGGTCTATGATCTACACGAGTTTCTTTGCAGCGTTCCAGAACTGTTTTTTTTCGGGTAGGGAAGATTGACCTTTGTTTGATCTTTCGATCATAACTTGAGTTTTTCTCAACGGATTTGAGTGATTCTTTTTGTGTTGTCTTGGTGACTTAATTCTCTCTGATATTTATCACATTCGTGATGGTGAAACACGCTTAGATTAGTCTCACACACGATTTCTTTAACAGATCGTTTTTCTACCAAAGGGGTTGAGATTTAATTGTTTCCGCTACGTAAGATTTTTAAATATATCATTCACCCCCCCTCTGGTAGCTTTTCACACACTCTTCGATCCTACACGAATCCTCAAGACAATGTGGCGGGACATGGCCGTTGCAGCTCCCACCACTAGGGCGGAGCCTCATCGGAGGTGGATGGACACTCCCATCATTTTCGATGCTTCGGACTGCCCTCGTAACATAATCATAGATGGCCAACTCCCGTTGATGGTGTCTCTGACCATTAACAATGTTCAACTCCACCATGTAATGGTGGACGGAGGTGCAGGGCTGAAACTCATAAGCTTCGAAGCCTTTGTCAAGCTTCATCTCCAACCTTCGGACCTTCGCCCCTCTCGACCTTTTTTGGGGTAGGTCCCGGGGCCATTACCCGTTTTGGCTCCATCACACTTCTGGTGACCTTCAGGACTAGGGAGAACTACAGAACCAAGATGTTGGTCTTCGATGTCGCATAGATCAGTCTGCCATTTAATGCCATTTCGGGCAGGCCTGCCTTGTACAGGTTCATGGCCGCCGCCCACTATGGCTACTTAGTGTTGAAGGTGCCAACACCTGCGAGCGTTCTCTGGATCCACGGAGATCGCAATGCAGGAATCACTGCATTGGAGGAACTCCATGCGCTTGCTACAGCGCGGTAAGAAGCATCTAGTAAGGAGCCAGCTCCGAACCCACCGAGCACTTGTCATCGAGGCTCTACCTCTGCACCTCGTGTGCAACCAAGTGGAAACACTGACATTCCCGTCAAAGTCGTCGAAATCAGTTCCGATGCTGCTCAGACTACGTGTATATCGGGAGGTCTGAACAACAAATAGGAAATTGCGCTCATCACTTTTCCACAGGCGAATGTTGACATGTTTGCCTAGCAACCGTCACAAATGCCTGGGATCCCTAGGGAGGTGATTGAGCACAATCTGAAGATCTGTCCCGATGCTCGGCTTGTACACCAGATGCCGCAGAAGCAATCAATAGTGTGGCAAAATTTTATACGACAAGAAATCAAAATGCTACTCGAAACTAGATTCATTCGTGAAGTCTTCCACCCAAAAATGGCTGGCAAACCCAGTCGTGGTGCCCAAAGCTGGCGGGAAGCTTTGGATGTGTATCGACTACACCACCTTAAATAAGGCATGTCCAAAGGATCCATTTCCACTACCTAGGATAGATCAGATAGTGGACTTCACCTTCGAGTGTGAGCTATTGTGTTTCTTAGATGCATATTTCAGATATCATCAAATCCAAATGTCTAAGGAAGATAAAGATCATACTGCGTTCATAATAGTAGATAGATTGTATTGTTATACGTCCATGCCCATTGGTCTCAAAAATGCTACTTCAACATTTGTACAAGCTATGTACAAAACATTTGGAGAGCTAATCAGAGACTTGGTGGATGTGTATGTTGATGACATCGTTGTGAAGATCAAGAACAAGGAGTCACTCCTTGATAACTTGCAAGCTGTCTTTGAGAAGTTGTGCAACACGCGCACTAAGTTGAACCCGGACAAATGTGTCTTCGGGGTTAGCTCCGGGAAGCTTCTTGGTTTCTTGGTGACTCACCGAGGAATTGAAGCAAATCCGGAAAAGACCAAGGACATAGAAGATATGCGGCCCCCAGCCCACATCAAGGATGTCCAGAAGTTATCCGGATGTCTAGCTGCGCTCAGCCGATTCATTTCAAGACTAGCAGAGCGAGCACTACCCTTCTTCAGACTCTTGAGGAAGACCAGACCTTTTCATTGGTCCGAAGAAGCAGAAAAGGTGTTTCAAGAGCTGAAACAGCTCCTCACCACACTACCGATCTTGGTACCTCCAAATCTTGGTGAGCCTTTACTGCTTTACATTTCTGCAACTACCAAAGTTGTCAGCATGGTCCTGGTCACGGAAAGATCGGAGCCACATCCAGTCAAAAAGCCCATACCTCTTCGGGAGGGTTCGGAACAAAATAAAGGCGAGTCTGGGTCCCAGCCCCCAGACATGGATCTTCAAGACAGAGTGCCAGAAGATCAACCTCTCTCATCTGAGGTAGTTATAACGACTATTCATGAAGAGTCGGACCCATCCGATAACGTCCAGCTTGAACACGAAGAAGATACGGATCACTCCGGGAGGGTCCGGGAAGCTCAACAAGAAGGTCCAGACCCCTCTGAGAGGGTTCGGATCGATGTAGAAGAAGCTACGGGCCCCTCCAAGAGGGTCCAGGCCGTCCAGCGCCTAGTGTACTTCATCAGTGAAGTACTCCATAACGCCAATACAAGATGCATTGAGGTGCATAAACTGCTTTATGCAGTTCTTATTGCCTCAAGGAACCTTCGTCACTACTCCCAAGCCCACAAAATATCAGTGGTAACTTATTTTCCACTACGTGATATTTTGCATAACCCTAACTCTACTGGGAACATTGCAAAGTGGGCAGCAGAGTTAGCCGAGTTCGACCTAGGATTCGTGTCACAACAAGCAATCAAAATTCAAGCTTTGGCTGACTTCGTGGCGGAATGGACTCCATCTCCATCAAACCCTGGGCGCCCCAGTGAGCAGAAACCGGAACCCAAGGTTCTGTTATTCACTGAGCCTCAATGGACTCTCTACTTTGACAGCTCCGTGCAGAAGCAGGGGGCCGAAGCTAGAATTTTTCTCCTCGCTCCGACCGAGGAGAGGGTCAAGTACATGGTTCACCTTGATTTCAAGGCGACCAACAACATGGCAGAGTATGAAGCTCTCATCTACGAACTCAATGTGGTGCTATCCTTTGGTGTCAAATAGCTGCTGGTGAAGGGTGATTCGCGGCTCATCATCAAACAAGTCGAAGGTGAATGCTGCTGCAACAATCCCCAACTAGCTTCTTATATCCTTGAAGTCGAGAGGCTCTGGAAAGACTTCAATGTCTTGGATCTCCACCATGTTCGGCGCCTTCATAACGTTGAAGCTGACGAACTCTCGACGAAGGCCTCAACAGGGTCTTCGACTCCTGACGAATCTTTTGTCCGGAGGTTGTCAGGACAACCAGCTCAGCTTGCCGAACTGAGCGAAGGGGGCAAGACCAACACCTCAAAGCTGGCAGTCCCGGTGGCCCTGTTACCATGGCGGCCACCAAGGGTTGTAGGTGCTACCCGATGCTCCGAGCAACCCAGCACGCGAGACTCAGAAGCTCAAGTAAGCTCCAATGCACGAATCTTGGAGATCCGAAGCTACTTGAAAGACAATATCCTCTTCTTCGACAATGATTCCTTCAAAGATCAGATCAAGAGAGAACTGGGGGTATTGGCTTTTTAACACGCCAAGACATACTCAGCGATGTTCTTAGCCAGAGATTTACCCTCTGTCTCCAGCGGATCAGCGATAACATTATCCATGGCATAAAGTTTGCTGCCAGCAGAGCCAAGTGCCACCAGCGTCTGGTCCAACTCTTGCGCTGGGTCCTCCGGGCGTACTGGACAGAAACCAAAAGGCACAAGGGCCCTGTCCGCATATCACAGGAAGTCCCATACCATCAGGGAATCAGTTGCCTTCGAGCTCTGCAACTGCTCCAGTGACCTCCGGGCGGCCGCTAGCTTCAAACTCTCCTGAGCCAGGCATTCCACCACTTTGCCATGTTGTTGCATACTTTCAGCAACCTGCTTCTCGCGGTTCGTTAGCTCAATCTCTCGAATGTGGATGCAGTTCCGTCATTCGCCCAGGTCCTTCTCCCTGCCCATCACCTTCCCTTCCCCTGGCGGCATCATCATCCGCTCTTTTCGAGAGCTCCTACCCCAGCTTCTAGTACTTTCTTTCTCCACATCACTCCACAGATCCAACTTTTTTGTTACGATCTGCCAAATTCTGTTCACCCAGAGTCAAGTTTTGGGTGACCTCTTCCTCCCTATTCAAAATATCCTCTTGTTGCTTTAGGAGTTTTTCTTCCCTTGCATCAAGGTCTGCCCGACGCTTCTAGAGAATCTCGTTTAGTGAAGTGAGGTTCTCGTGACGCTCTTCAACAGCATGACTCCTATCCTTAGCACGTTTGAGAACATCCAAAGAATTGGCGTCGAGGGCCCTGATGGCAGCTTCTTTCTCCTGCAGCAGCTTGCCCCAATACTCCATCCGGGTCGTTTCCCTCTTGACCCACTCATTCTGATCATCAAGCCTCGTCTAAGCAAGTCTTGTATCAAAGTGGAGCCTGTTGCGCCAAGCCTCAAGGTGTGGCGCTCCTCCTCAAGGACCTTTCTCTCATGATCGAAGGCGAGCTGAACTTGTCAGAGGCTCGAGCAGGCATTGTCTATGGAAAACGCCAAGGGAATTGGCTCCGGACCTTCTGGGGTCTACTCCTCTGGCTCTAGGGGATTCTCCATAACAAAAATAGGGTCCCACTCTAAAGTGAGGTACCCTCGGCTCCTGCGGCACTGGGGCCACCCCTCGGAAGTTCTTCGGCTACAGTAGAGGAAGAACCCGCTAGGGGAACTCCTACCTCCGGGGCTGACGCCGAAGGTCCTGCTGCAAGAACTTCAATCGTTGGCTCCGCGGATGAAGAGCCTGCTTACGCCTCTTCATGGCGTTCTACCACGGGCATGGGCACCTCCGGAGCAGTTATTTTCGGGGTGGTCGTCGGGACTTCACCCGAAACCATCTCCATCATCGGCTCAAGTGCTGGTACATCACCTACTTCCGGCTCAACAACCGGAGCTTCGACAACTTCTGGTTCAACGACTGGAGCTTCAAATACCTCTACCTCAGTGACCGGAGCTTCATCCATCACCGTCATAGTCGCTGGATCTTTAATTGCTTCCGGCTCAATGGCTGGAGCTTCAATGACTTCCGGTTCAAGGGCTGGAGCTTCTTGCGCCACTGGCCCTGCAACAACTTGTGGTGCGGGAATCGGAGCTTCGGTAACCTCTGGCTTAGATGTTGGAGCTTTCGACATCTCTAACTTCTGCGCAGGAGCTTCAGCTTCTGGCTGTCTCTGGGGGTACATCTTCACCTTCTCCCCCATGCCGGAGTTGCCGTGTCCTCAACCACCACTTGAGAGGGCTCAATAGTTGGAGCTGGAGCTTCAGCTTATGCAGCCCCAGCTAGTGCGACAGAGGGCGGAGCCTTAGACCACGATTTTGACGCCCTACAGTAAAAAATCGGAAGAATCAAAACATGATAAAAACAAGAGTGGAAAATCATGGTGAAAAAGAAAAGCCTACCTTGGGAAGCTACCGCCCTAATCGGCACGGAACCTCTTCACCAGAGGCTCGGAGTCTGAGCTTGTCGCGATCAGCACGGTGCTCCAGATGTTGCCCGGAGCCTGCCGTCGTCGTTGGTGATGCCCCAGCCGAAGTCTCCCTCGGCCAGGAAGAACCTCCGAACCTGGAGATGTGCTGGCACCAGGATCGGAGTCGACTGTCCAGAACTGGCGCCTCTTGAGGATGCTTGCACCAGAGGAGGTGTAGCCACAGAAGATCTCCCTCGCCGGTGAGAAGGGGTTGTAGTGGATGGAGCAGGCCCGACGGACCTCCCATCAGCATACTTCAGCTTCCTCTTCCGGCTGGAAGGTTCGGCTGGCTCTTTGCCATTGCCCTTGCCAATGTCTTCAACCCTCTAGCTCGGAGCAAGGGCGGCCACCTCCTCAGAAGCTCCGGGGATTACAACCCTGGAGGTCCGGTGCTTCTCCACATCACCCAAGTCATCAAGCTCTAGCATCTTCCTCCGGAGCTCCCTGCTGATCTATGGAATCATAATTAAGGGCAAGAAAGCAGCCAATGGATCCAAGTCATCACCATCTACAAGCACATGCTGAAATTTCTTGAGATGGAGCTTCAAAGCTTCATCATCTAAGTTTGATTTCAAGCCGGTTTCAATCCGGTCGTCATCCATGACACTGTTGTGAGCCTAGCCGAGCTTCCCCTCTTCCTCAGCGGAGCCCACCTGTTCACCATGAAATTTTCGAAGACAATCTGGGGGGTCACTCCATGCTCCACACATTCTCGGATCCTGGTCAGGACAGGCTTAAACGCATCTGACAACTTCAGAACTACGTTCTAGGCCTTGGTGTCGACATCGGGGAGTCCTTGGGGCAGCTCCAACCTATCGTGCTCATCCACTGCAATGACGATCCAATCTTTCTTCCAGTCGTCCCATTTGCCTGAGTGGAACGACTTCAGGTACTTGAAGGGGCAGTTCTTGCACTTCACGAAGTAATAGAAGCCAAGCAACTATATCCCTTTGTCCGTGGTATGAGCGGTGAAGAAGGTTCGGAACAATTCAACACAGGGAGGCACTCCCACCCACATCTCGCAGAAGTGGACGAAGGTGGCCATGAGCAGAATGGAGTGCAGGCCAAGGTGATGCAGTTAGAGGCTGTAGAAGTCCAACAGCATCAGGAGGAAGCTCGAGAATGGTGGGATTAGTCCCACCACGGCGTACGCTGAAAAATACACCATCTCCCTGCAGCGCTCCTTCTTGAAGGGAAGCTTGCCGGTGCGGACTAGATGATTGAAGGAGTCACTTGACCATCCCATGAAGGTCCTAACCTTAATCAAATTGTCTTTGCTCTAGATGCGGCTCTTGGGACGACCTAACTCCATCGCGGCATTGTGTAGCAAAGGAAGGGAAAGCTAGGCGGAGTTTGGGGGGCTCTAAGCGAGAGTTTGATCGAAAAGGTAAAGAGTCATCAAATCGTGCATACTTTCCTTCTTAAGTAAGCCTCTGTGATGCTTGGATGGAAACCGCAACAAGAGCATGGTCAAATTTCAAAAATCTACCCCGTCAATGATGATTGGGCCTGGGGCCACCCCGACGAAAAGGTCGAGGTTATTACCCCAGATGAACCGTTGTCATGATGGGTGGCGAGAAACCCAAAGGCGGCACGTCGACAAGGCGCGTAGAACCGATACGGTTTTTGTATTGGGAATTGGCAACCTTCAATTGCATGAGATCCGCACTCAAAGATCTCATCTGTCGCTTTGATAACAAAGCCACACTGTGATGGTTTAATCCCGGACCATTGCCCCAACGGCACGTCAGAAGACTTTTGAAGTTGAAGCGCGAGAATTGAGGATGGCCCCACATCTGGTAGAATAACTTAACCCAAAGTGTTTCTCCCAGAAGTGGGCCCAGGGTCCACTGTCGGTACCCCGTGTACCGGGTACCCTACTGTACCAGAAGTGCAAGGGAGTTCCACCTGTCAAAATTGAAGGTTCCCTCAGGCCCCACAAGTCACACTACACCAGACCCGCATCCCTCATATGGGTAGCTCCGGGATTGACACGTGTACTGTAAGTCCGGAGCTAAACTACAAACATAGGAAAGCTTTGCCGTCAACACGTGTATAATGACCCTGGACCTAACCCCCAGCAAAGGGGAGCCCCGGTGCTGCCACGTGTATAGCAGTTTAGGAGCTACCTCCCCGCTAGGGGAAGCTCCGAAGCTGCCACGTGTGAAGCCTCCGGACCTACACCACCAATGAGTACATTGGCGGATCTCCAACAGCACGGACATTCAAATGACCGTTAAAACGGCAGTTACAATACCTAATTACATGTCATTAATGTTGTACTAATGACACAAGAACAAAGCACTGTTAATAGGGGTAATGCAGCCATTAAGGCACGTTATCCCACTATTAACCACGCGTAATGCTCTTAGACAGTATATTAGGCTATTAAATACGCCAGGGCCACATGTTGGGTCGGGCAAATGTTGTAACAATTAGTCCTTGGACTATAAAAGGACTGAGCCGCACGATACAGAGAGAGGCTGATCCAAGCTCACACGCATACTAGCGCTACTGACAAACTCAATACAACAACACACTCATACCGTGGAGTAGGGTATTACGCTCAGGCGGCCCGAACCACGTAAATCTCTTGCGTCATCATCTTGTTCTTGATCTATGCATGCCCAAACAATAAAAGAACCTCCGCGGGCTACATTTAGTAGTACCAGGGGAAGTGTCGTAGTAACACTTCGACACAACCCATAGTAGCAACAAAAATAAGTAAACCTGCAAAACCATAAATTTAGCAACCATGAGCACGAAGGCTCAGCAAGACTTAACCTTCTCACCTAAAGCATGAAACTCTACATGCTGGAAACTCTAAAGACTGGAAGCCTAAATTTTCAGAAATGAACTTGCCGAAAGTAAATCCTTAGTTGTCAGTTTTAGAGTAGCAAAGGAGAGATTAGTGGGCATGCATCATAATGAACTCCACAATCAAACAAAAAACTCTTCATCCACGATGATGCTTCCCAAAGCTGCATAAGCTTCATTCATGTTAAATGTTTGGAAATGATAACATTAATTAAGCTATCTCTAATTCAGCCAAGGTTACAATACAAAAGATTATTCATAGCAACATATTCATATTCTTCCAACTACTCTTTATTGCTACGTCACAACTCGAAGACCATGTGGTACTCATAACTGCCAGGGGCGGTGATTCAAATCAAAGATACCCAAAATGAATGACACGTACGCTCGTACTGGAAGTCACGTAAGTGCACTCCACAGACATCGTACGCAGCAACCTTTGCCAAGTCTCATCAAAATTGAATCGATTCAAATGTCTAGGAAAGTATTCCCACTCACGGTGCACCCTCCACTTTGAAGATGTCGTGAGCTAGTTTCCATCTATTGTGCTACGGCTGAAAGCCTGAGGAGATAAAAAAGGCTCAACAATGGCATCCCAAGGTATATCGGTTTTCGGGACCCCATATATCAGGTATGACACTGGTACAGTTCAAACTTGTTCAACAGGGCCTCACATGGATCAGTCCTTAACCGACACAGTTAGGGCTACACCTCCTACCCTGCTGCCCGATTTCATATTCAGTTCATAAACCATTCTCTAAAATAACCAATAAAAGGATATAATATTGCTATCTCGCCAGTGGATTCCAACCAATTGACTTCTACTAGATTCCCTACAACATTAGCATGGAAATTCTACACGTTTAGCTATATACCTACCCATATACTCCATGGGGTTGTGAGTCATGCCTTTGGAGTATTCAAACACAATAGACCTAATGCACAATTCATATACTAGTCAACATAGTGATAAAAGCAAAACATTAGAAAGGCACTTAAATGCAAACCTGGGCTTGCCTTCAGTTGAGAGTCAAAGTCGGTGAAGATTAGTTAATAAACTTCACCATAGACTTCATCACAACTGAATCAATAGAGAAATCCTAGTCTCCGTCTCATGCCTCTCTTTATCTCCTTCGTCGCACTCCCTATCGATATGATTATGCATATAAGTAAATGCAATTAATCAAAGTGAGCAGTGGAGATGATTATAACTCGAAATGGGGTAGACTAGCTAGGATTGTCAGGTATGTTTCTGTTGTGAGGAGAAACATAGGAAGAAATCAAAGTGGAAGATAGCAAAGTTGTCGAATAAAGTGAAACATGCATGATACATGAGCATATAGTTTAGAAAGGAGGACCACTATACGAATGTCAAGAGTTGCAACCAGTAGTACAAGGACTCCAGGAATGTCTCTTTTTGGTTATACAGGATCAGAGAAGAAACAAAGGTGGAACTAAAGTTGAATTTGAGAATGAAGTGAAATAGCAATGTTTAGGACATAGGGATATAAAACACAATTGAATTTAGAATGTTTGGTTCACTGCTGCTGGAAATTTTACGGTGGACATTAGGTAGTATTAGTGAGGTTCTAGCCAAATTTGTTCAATGTTCTATGGAAGTCTCTGTTGTATAAATTTCAATGAACCTAAACAATTCCCGGAATTTTCAGCAAAAACTAGTAGCTTTAACATGGCCAAGAGTTGGTGTTCTGTTTAGAGGAGGTCAAGAGTGATCGAACGAAATAGGTTTTATAATTTTCTAAGCATTCCAATGTATGATCAAGTTCTGAGCCAAACAATTTTCTCTCATATAGATGGGGACGTTTTCTCTCAGATTCTAAATCCTTCCATCTCTTGCTCTTTTTCCTCAGATGCCGAGGGTGACCTACAACAAAAGGAATGTTGAGTGGCGATGAGGAGAACGATGGGGTGCCTCAGAATATCCACCTTGGACCTCAAGCTTGCAATCTTGTTCGCTTGATGGCTTTGCAAAATTAGCTCATGCAAACCATGATGCAAACTTTGGGACAGTTGCAAGCTAATAACCAGCCCCACATGTCTGTTCCACCACCACCGCCACCCCCACCACCTCATAACCGCCTGGGAGAGTTTATGAGGACTAGGTCACCTACTTTTGCTTAAGCCAATGATCCTATGGAAGCTGATGATTGGCTGAAATCTGTGGAGAAGAAGCTTGCTATTGTCCAATGCAACGACCAAGAGAAAATTCTTTTTGCCTCACATCAGCTAGTTGGAGCAGCTGTGATTGGTGGGAAGCTCTTTGAAATGCCCATGCGAATCAGGAGATAATCACATGGTATGAATTCAATAAGAGCTTCCATTCTCACTATGTTCCTAAAGGTGTCATGATCTTGAAGAGGCAAGAATTTGAAAACCTAAGTCAAGGAAGGTTGGGTGTGAGTGAGTACCTTAATAAATTCACTCAACCCTCGAGATATGCTCCTGAAGATGTGAACATGGACAGCCGTAAGCAATACTTGTTCATGAGGGGCCTAAACAATGAGATACAAGTCCCATAGCTGAATAGTGGCTATGCAAATTTTCAGAAGCTTGTGGACAAGGCTATTGTGGTTGAGAACAAGGTTCGTGAGATGGAGCAAGATAATAAGAGAAAGTTGCCACATCAAGGACAACCTCAAGGAACCAATGTTCGCCCTCGCTATGCACAACCAAATGCATCATACTACGCCCCACCCTCTCTTGCATATCGTGCTACTACTCCACTGCGGCCTGCTCAGCCAATGCAGCAACGCCCTACCATGCAAGCACCTCACCCTCCAATGCCACATGTGCCCCGTGCTAATTTCCCTGCTAATGCTTAGAATCAAGCTCATCCTAAATATTCTGGTGCAGCCAGGACATGCTATACTTTTGGTGAGGTGGGACACTTCAAATCTCAATGCCCGAAGTCAGGCTATGGTCAAGTGGACAATGCTCCAAGGCAGAACCCAAGACCGAATGGGGGAGCACCAGAAGGCAACCGTGGACCACAAAATTTTGCTCGTGGCAAGGCGAACCATGTCTCTACGGAGGAAGCCCAACAAGCTAAGGACATTTTGATTGGTATGCTCCTCACAAACTCCAACTCGGCGACCATATTATTTGATTCTAGATCATCGCATTCATTCATATCATCAAAGTATGTTGCCAAGCATGGTTTGCCTATATCTCACATGAAGTATACCTTGTTGGTTAAGTCTCCTGGAGGGGAGATGAGAACAAATATAGTGTGTCTGAGACTGAGCATTAAAATAATGGGGTAGACTTTCTTGCAGACCTCATTGTCCTAGATTCACAAGGGATAGATATAATACTTGGAATGGACTGGCTGAGTAGGTATAATGAAGCGATTCAATGCACCAAGAAGATTCTGCAGTTGACAAATGAGCACGGCGCTCGCATCGAAGTTGAGAAAGCCCAACCACAAACGGATAAAGCAACGCTGAGTCATGTGGAAGGTGTGACATTGGAGAATATAGTGATTTTTCGCGAGTATCCAGATGTGTTCCCAGATGAGTTGTCAGGTATGCCGCCTGATCGCAACATAGATTTTGCCATTGATTTGATACCTAGAACTGATCCTATAGCTAAGAGGTCGTATAGGATGCCTCCTAAGGAGTTAGCGGGGCTCAAGAAGCAAATTCAAGAGCAGCTAGACAAGGACTTTATATGCCCAAGCTCATCACCATGTGGAGCACCAGTGCTCTTCGTAGACAAGAAGTATGGAACCCAAAGGATGTGTGGACTATAGGTCTCTCAATGAAGTGACAATCAAGAACAAGTACTCGCTGCCACATATCATGGACATGTTCAACCAAATGAAGGGCGCTTGTGTTTTCTCCAAGATTGACCTGAGGTCAGGGTTCTTTCAAATGAAGATTAAACCGTTGGATATACATAAAATGGCTTTTCAGACACGGTATGGATCCTATGAGTACACTGTTATGTCATTTGGATTGACTAATGCACCTGCATACTTCATCTACTTCATGAATAAGGTCTTCATGGAGTACTTGGATAAGTTCATCCTGGTGTTCATTGATGACATTATGATATACTCAAGTAGTGAAGAAGAGCATGAAGATCATTTGAGGCTCACATTGCAGAAATTGCGAGAATGCCGGTTGTATGCTAAATTCAGCAAGTGCCAATTCTGGTCATGTGAAGTATCATTTTTGGGCCACATCATCTCTGGAGGAGGAGTATCGGTCAACCCGGGGAAAGTGAGAGATATGTTAGAGTGGGATCCGCCATAAAATGTCATGGAAATTCGATGTTTTCCTGGAATGACTGGGTATTACTGTCGATTCATCAAGGATTTCCCTAAAATAGGGAAGCCCATGACTGAATTATTAATGAAAGGAAGGGCATTCCAATGGACTCAAGCTTGTCGAGACAGTTTTGAGGAGCGAAAGGAAAGGTTGACAACCGCACAATTGTTGGTGTTGCTAGATGTGAGCAAGAGCTATGATATCTATTGTGATGCTTCAAGACAAGGGCATATATGTGTGCTTATGCAAATAGGTCAAGTGTTAGCTTATGCATCAAGAAAATTGAAGAAACGTGAGTAGAATTATCCTACACATGACCTCAAACTTGCAGCCATAGTGGATGCCTTGAAGATATGGAGACATTACATCCTTGGTCATAGGTGTGAGATTTACACGAATCACAAGAGTCTCAAGTACATATTCATGCAAATGGAATTTAATTTGAGGCACTGATGATGGTTGGAGCTCATCAAGGATTATGATGTGAGAATCAAAAATCACCAATGAAAGACCAATGTAGTGGAAAATGCTTTTAGTCGAAAGTAAGTAAGCTACCAACTCACGGTTCGAGACTTGCCATCTGAGCTACGTAAGGAGTTTGAACGGTTGCATCTTGGATTCATGAATGAAATGGGAACAATGGAAATAAACCTGACACTGGAACAAAAAATATGAGAAGGTCAGACAAAGGATGAGGAGATCCAAGAGATCAAAGAAAAAATCCAAGAGGGGAGAGAATGGAGGTTTGATGAAGATGATCATGGTACACTATGGCTTGGGAAACGGATTGTTGTGCCTAATGTGAAGCATCTACGAGAGACTATATTGAAGGAGGCACATGATTCACCCTATTCCATCCATTTCGATTGTACGAGGATGTACAAGGACTTGAAGTTGTGTTACTGGTGGGATAGAATGAAGAAGGACATAGCTACATATGTTGCATTATGTGATGTGTGCCAAGGAGTGAAGGCTGAACACCAAAGGCTAGCTGGACTATTGCAGGCATTGAAGATACCGAAATGGAAGTGGGAAGAAGTTGGTATGGATTTCATAGTTGGTTTACCATGCACCCCATCGGGATATGACTCAATATGGGTTATTGTGGATCGATTGACCAAATCTGAAAATTTTATCCTTGTCCAGACTACATATGATTGTGCAAAGCTGGCAGAACTATATATGGGAAGAATAGTGTGTTTACACGGAGTACCTAAGAGAATAGTGTCCGACATAGGGTCTAAGTTTACCTTTAGGTTTTGGCAGAAACTGCACAAGGCTATGGGAACTCAGCTAAATTTTAGTGTTGCATATCATCCTCGAATAGATGGACAAACCGAAAGAACAAATCGAATATTGGAGGACATGATGAGAGTGTGTGCGCTAAAGTATGGAGGAAGTTGGGACAAAAGTCTGCCATATGCTGAATTTTCCCACAACAACAGGTACCAAGCATGTTTGAAGATGTCGCTATATGAGGCATTGTATGCAAGGAGGTGTAGAACACCCTTGTTTTAGAATGAGACACGAGAAACCCATGTATTTTGACCAAATGTGACACAAGATGCCAAAAAGAAAGTCCAGATAATCCATGGAAACTTGAAGGCTGCACAATCACGACAAAAGGCTATGCGGATAATCAGCGAAGGAATCTGGTTTTTGAAGTTGAAGACTTCGTGTATCTCAAAGTGTCACCTACGCGAGGTCATAAGCGATTTAACGTCAAAGGAAAGTTGGCACCTCGCTGTATTGCCCATTCAAGATTTTGGACAAACGTGGAGAAGTGGCATATGAGTTGGAGTTGCCAGCAAGACTTTCTTATGTTCATGATGTATTCCACATTTCTCAGCTGAAAAAGTGCCCGAGTGTACCGAAAGATCAAGTACCAAGAGATGAATTGGAACTAGAGGTAGATTTGACTTATGCCGAGCAACCGTTCAAAATCTTGTAAACAAAGGATAGAGGCACAAGGAACAAGGTGATTCGATGATTCAAAGTACAATGGGATCATCATGATGAACTTCAAGCAACTTGGGAGCTGGAAGAAGATCTCAGGAAAGAATTTCCATATCTCCTTCCTTCCATGTCGAATATCAAGGGCGAGAATCATTTTAAGGGGGGTAGGTTTGTAACACCCTCATTTTCATCCATCACGCATTGCATTCATTCTTATACATGTGTAACATGATTCAACACAAAAATGAACAAGATTAAAATGAATTATAAACAAAACAACAATTAAAAACCTAGCTTAATATGGACTTGTCCGTATTGGACCCAGGACTAGTCCGATTTAGCTACTGTTGTCTCCCAGACTTATTTGCTAACTGCTACAAATTAGGCCAGAAATTGTTTATGATGTTCTACAGACTTGTTCATTGATTTTGCTGACTAATCCGGTTTTGTTTCTGTTCCAGTCCGAACTTGTCTGTTCCATATACGGACTAGTTTTATGATCGCTACTGGAAATACCAAAAACTTTGTCCGAATTTGAAACTGCACACACCCCGGACTTGTTCGTCCTTGTACCGGACTTGTCTGATCAACATTTTGTTCGAGAGCGGAATTTTTTGGCTCAGAACTTGATCATACGAGGGTTAACTCAAAGTGACTTCGACCGTATTGCACACCTAAGATCTGCATACGATGTGTGGAAAGCACTTTGCGACTACCACAAAGGATCTAACACGATCAAGGAGGTAAAACAAGATATGTTCAAAAAGGAATACATGCGTTTTGAGATGCAACCCGGTGAGTCCATTGATGACCTCTTTGCTCACTTTAATAAAATTCTCAGCAATTTGCGTAGCATCAATGTTAATTTTTCAGATGCTGAAAATGCTAGGCAATTGTTAAATGCATTAGACATGTCAATTTGGAAGATGAAAGTCACATATATTTGTGAATAAAATGTTATGAGTACTCTTACTTTTGATGTACTTTAATCTAAACTAAAAACTCATGAAATTAACATCTTATCACATAAGAATCCAAATATGTCTATTGCATTTATTTCAAACCGTGATGTGCCTAGCTCCGGCCAATCATCATATTGCAATACTTTTGCTTTGTTGTCCCCACTAACCCTGGAGAAGATCGAGGAATTTCCAGAAGAGGAGTTAGCACTCATCTCTACTAGAATCTCAAAAGCATTGCGAAATGTGAGAGCTAGAAGGGGAGGAAGCTCCGGACCCCAACGCTGCTTTGAATGTGGTAAGACAGGACACTTTCATACAGAATGCCCTAACCTTTCAGGTCCAACTACCCATGAAGAGAAGCACAACAAGGTCAAGGCCACCTCTTGAAACTCCAACAAGAAAAATAAGGGTTCCATAGGACGCAAGATGATAAACAACTTCATCACCCCACTTCAAGAACTTGGCTCAAGCGACATGGACATTTGAGGAGATGAAGATGAAGATGATTTGGCAAACTTGTGCTTAATGGCGGGCAAGTGAAGATCAAGTATGGAGGAGGCTAAACACAACAGCGACAATGAAGAGGTATGTCCTACTTGCGAAGAAATGTGTGATGCTATTTCTCCTGCCACTGTTATAGTTAAGAAAATTGACAAAAAGCTTAGGGACAATGCTGTGAAAATTGAGTCACTAGAATCTAAAATTAATCGTTTGAAATCCTTGATTCCTAGTGATGATTATTGTTTCTCATGCGATTTAATATATGAACAATTTTCCTTATTAAGAAGTGTGCACACCTCCACACTTGATAAACTTGAGTTAGAAATTGAAAATAACAGAGAGCTTGCTGCACTTAATGATAAAAACTTGAAAGATGCTAGCTGTTCTACAATTGTTTTGCATTGCTCTACTTGTGATGATCTTGACAAGAAACTACAAGATGCTGTGAATGAAATTTTTATGTTGAACAATGTTTTACATTCTCATGAAGTTTAATATTGTTCCAATTGCAAGTTAAAAGGAAAAATTTCATGTGAAAATTGCCTTCATTTGTCCAATAAACTTGATGACATGCATAGAACATTAGATCAGTTTCGTAATGGGAATAAGAACCTAAACCTGCTGCTGAATTATTCCAAGCCTTGCAACGATAAAACTGGTATAGATTTTGATTCTCATGCTCATGCTAAGGCACATCCACCTAAAATTGTAAAGTCATTAGGAAGTGGTTTAATTCAAACAGTTTCTAAAGAAAAAGAAGTGGTTTTCAAATCTGCAGGAGTATTGCCCCATTCGGTTTCAAATAAAAATGTTGCTTGCTCATCTAGACGTGAACACAAAGTAATTTCATTGTAACTACTGTGGTAGAGATGGTCATGTCATAGATTTTTATTATAGACTAGCTAAACAATAGACAAAGGAAAGAATGATTGCTAGATCTCATATCTTTCATGCAAAATATGCTGCACTTGCTAAACCGAATGATAGGATCATGCAATCTGCTGTAATGAGTCGAAAACATGCAAAGGTTGCTCCCAAACCTACTGTTCTTTGTGCTACACATGAAACATCTCGTAGGACAGTAGTTGGGTACAAAAATCCTCGAGCTTTGGCTCATAAACCTGTTGTTTTATCTCAGCTTTCGCGTGTTTTTCCTGCTGCCCGTCGTGTGACTTAGTACTGGATTCCTAAATGCATTTTGACTAACCCAAGTATTGAGTCATCGACGTATTGTTCTTCTATGTAGGTTACACGCTTGAGGAAGGAGAACATTTGTATTGTGGATTCAGGTTGCTCACGTCACATGACCGGTAACAAAGAATGGTTCTCCTCCCTCTCTTTTGTGTCACGTGTAGAGAATGTTACTTTTGCCGATAATTCTTCAACTCCTATAATTGCTAAGGGTTCGGTTAGAGTAAATGATCACTACACTTTGAAGGATGTGGCACTTGTCAAAATTTTGAAATGCAACTTGCTTTCTGTTTCACAAATGCTAGATGAAAATCTAGAAATCATTTTCAAAATTTTTTTTTGCAAAGTTGTTGGTTCAAATAGTGAGCTTATTTTTAACATGTCACGGTTTGAAAGAGTTTTTAAAGCTGATTTTGATATGTCTTCCTCTAAGAATAGGTGTCTAGTTGCTAATGATTCCAAGGACTTATATTTTTTGCATCGTATATTTGGTCACGTAGGCTTTGATCACCTAATGTGTCTTAGCGCTCTTGATCGCATACGTGGGCTGCCTAAGCATAAAGGGGAACAAAAATTGTGTGCTCTTCTTGTAGACATGCTAAGATGGTTGCAGGTTCACATACTCCTCTCACAATGATCATGACAACTGAACCGGGTCAACTTTTGCACCTTGACACCGTAGGACCTTCACGTGTTCAATCCTTCGGAGGTAAATAGTACGTTCTTGTGATTGTTGATGACTATTCTAGATACTCTTGGGTTTATTTTATGGCATCCAAGAATGACTCTTTTAGTCACTTTAGAACTTTATTTCTTAGATTATCAATTGATCACCCAAGATCTTTAAAAGCAATTAGAAGTCATAATGGAACCGAATTTAAAAATCAATCTTTTGATCACTTTTGCGCCGAAAGTGGAATAGATCATAATTTTCTTCACCATATGTACCTCAACAAAATGGTGTTGTAGAAAGAAAGAACAAAACCTTAGTTGAGATGGCTAGGACTATGCTTGATGAATATCAAAATGCTAGGAAATTTTAGGCTGATGCGATTGCAACTGCTGGTTATGTCTCAAATCGTGTTTTCTTGCGCACAAAGCTAGGTAAAACACCATATGAGCTCCAGTTTGGACATAGGCCTAGTGTTACACACTTTTGGGTCTTTGGATGCAAATGCTTTGTTAAGAAACATGGTAATCTTGATAAATTTGAACCTAGATCCATTGATGGCATGTTTCTTGGTTATCCATCTAATACTAGATGCTACCGTGTGCTTTTACTTGACACTAACAAAATTGTGGAGACTTGTGAAGTATCTTTTGATGAAGCTAGCACAGGAACTAGCTCAAAAATTGTAGGTCCAGATCCATATCCACAGGGGGAGAGCATTTTCGTTGAAGATGAGGTAGAAGTGGTGCTGCTGCCCGAAAATTCAGCAGCTAATAACATTGTTCCAGCTCCTGATTTTGATTCACAACCAGCACTGATGACCACCATTGCTGGTCCAGATCCTCCTCAAGTCACAAGCTCATCGATTTGTGATGAACATGAAGAATAAGAAGCTTGTGAAGTGTCCACTCCCCTCTGGGTTCTCAAAAGTCATCCCCCACAACAAATTATTGAAAGCTTGCACGAACGAGTCACATGGTCCAAGTTTTGCGATACAAACTCTCATGCTCATTTTGCTTTTGTTGCTTCTTTTGAACCCAAAGATATATCACACGCACTCGCTAATGAATCTTGGATTATTGCCATGCAAGAAGAGTTAGACAATTTTGAAAGAAATAAAGTTTGGAAACTTGTACCTCCACCTCAAGGTCACACTTTAATTGGAACTAAACGGGTGTTTAAAAATAAACAAAGTGAGGATGGGGTTGTGGTTAGTAATAAGGCTAGTTTGGTTGCTCAAGGTTTCTCTCAAGTTGAAGGTCTAGATTTTGATGAAACTTTTGCTCTTGTTGCTAGATTAGAAGCCATAAGAATTTTGTTAGCTTTTGCTGCATCTAAAGGTTTTAAGCTATATCGAATGGATATTAAAAGTGCTTTTCTTAATGGATACTTAGATGAGGAGGTTTATGTCAAACAACCACCGGGTTTTGAAAATCCAGATTTTCCTAATCATGTTTACAAACTGTCCAAAGCTTGTACGGTCTCAAACAAGCCCCTAGAGCATGATATGATAAGTTAAAAACATTCTTACTTGACAAGGGGTTTACCATGGGAAAGGTTGATAAAAATTTTTTTGTGCTTAAGCATGGCAATGACTCATTATTCGTTCAAGTGTATGTGGATGATATTATCTTTGGTTGTGCTTCTCATGATCTTGTGTCCAAGTTTTCAGCTATGATGAGTTCAGACTTTTAGATGAGTATGATGGGAGAACTCATGTACTTTTTGGGGCTGCAAGTCAAGCAAACAAAGGAGGGTACCTTTGTGCATCAAACGAAGTATACAAAAGACCTCCTAAGTCACTTCAACATGGACAAAAGCAAGCCTCTTCGGACACCAATGGGAACAGCAACAACATTTGAACTTGATGAACATGGTTAACCCATGGATCAAAAAGAATATAGAAGCATGATAAGATCACTTTTGTACCTCACGGCATCAAGACCGGACATACAATTCAGCGTATGTCTTTGTGCACGGTTTCAAGCCTCCCCACGTGCTTCACATCGTCATGCCCTCAAAAGGATTCTAAGGTACTTACATGGAACTCAAGAATTTGACATTTTTCTTCCTTCTTCCTCAACCGTTACTTTGAAAGCTTTTTCGAATGCTGATTTTGGGGGTTGTTGGATTGATAGGAAAAGTACTTCCGGTACTTGTCATTTTCTTGGTAATTCACTTGTTGCTTGGTCCTCTAGAAAACAAAACTCAGTTGCACAATCCACAGCTGAATCTGCTGCTAGTGCTTGCTCCTAAATTCTATGGATTGTTCAAACACTTAAGGACTATGGTGTTGATCTAGATAGTGTTCCACTGTTTTGTGGTAACACTAGTGCCATTTGCATTGCTAAAAACCCCGTGCAGCATTCTAGAACTAAGCACATTGACATTAGATATCACTTTCTCAGTGATAATGTTGAAAAAGGAAACATTGTGCTTCACCATGTAGATACCGAACAACAATTGGATGACATTTTTAATAACCTTTGAATTTCACTCGTTTTTGTTTCATTGGTAGTGAAATAGGGGTCATGCATCCTCATGGCTTACATTGATGGGGAGTTTTGAAACTTGAGAAGTCTATGTGTGAATCTGAAATTAAAATAATATGAGCATAGTATTTCATACATATATGACTTTGTTATTCCTTTTACATGCTGAAAGTTCTTACTACATTACTCGTGTTATACATTTTGTAATTTTTGCCATCTCTAGTAATTGGAATAATTACTGACACTAAATCTGGTCATGATCGAACTTTCTTGCTGTTTGAAATTGTTGCATGTTCACAAGTGCTATTAATAGTAAAGAATTAATCATGTAATCAACTCAAATGTTGAGTTTTTTATGATCAAATGAAAAATTGAGAAAAGATCAAGAGAATACGCATGCATTGCACATCGTCTTCTGAGATGTCTTATCATTGCACTTAGATATGAACTTGGAAGAAGTCGTGTATGACTAAAATCATGTCCTTAAGCTTCTGATTGTCAAATGACATAGGCTTAGCTTGGTTGGTTAGAATAAGGCAGATGCGGCATATAATCTCTTGCAAATGTCATATGTTAAAAATTTGTTCTTTAAAGAAAAAATTGCAGCAACTAGTGTCATGCTTTCATGTTTTGAAATCGTTAAGTTTGTGAGATCATGACTTTCTTAAATTGAAAATTACATTTCATCTCTAGCATGTCTTACAATACTTTATGTATCTCATTGATGTCATAGTGTAAGTTACTTGATAATATGACTTGGATGAGCTTTGATTATATGTATATGTTATAATATGCTCACAATATTTGAAATTTCTCTTTTGAACCTTGCTGAATACATTGTCAAAAGGGGGAGAGATAATAGATAATATGTGAATTTATAAAGATACGTATGCAAGGGGGAGAAGTTGGTTACACATTGCACATATTCACAATTGTTTTGGCACGATTCTTCTCAGGGGGGAATTTGTTATTCTTCACATTTTATTTCTGTCTTACTAAGGGGGAGAAATTGTTTTCAAAACTTTTCATGTAAATAAGCCAATGTGCGGATGTTAAGTGGTGTTGCCAATGCATTCATCAAGGGGGAGATTGTGAGACCTATGTGTGTTGAATACATTGTCTTGTACTAAATACATTGGCTTTGATAATATAAGTTCTAAAATTCTTCCAAAACACCCTTTTTAGCAAGGTCTGTCTCTAGCTCCGAGTTTCTGCAAGGTCCGACAATAGGTCCGACTTATTTTGTCAGTTCCAACATGTTTTTTGGTAGCTCCGATGAGCTTTGTCTTTAGCTCTGGCATGTATTTGATAGCCCTGGCATGTCTTTGTTAAGCTCCGATATGTTTTTGCTAGGTTCGACTTATGTTTGCTAGCCCCATGATGTTTTTCTAGCTCTGGCGCTAGGTTGTACTGGCTTTGGTAAGCTCTGGCGCTAGGTTATACTAGTTTTGGTAAGCTCCGACACTAGGTTGTACTAGATTTGGTAAGCTCCGGCTCAAGCACCGGTTAGATTTGGCAAGATTCGGAGCTTGATCGCAATGTTCCTACTCAAGCTTTGTTTTACTGTGGTTTGCAAGATGCTTATGTGAGGTGCTCACGTAAGGTGTAGTTTTGGAACTAACGTGAGTCAAGTCGAGGACTTGTGCTCGAAAGTATTTGTTGTTTATTCATATGCAGGTGTTGTTTGAGTTCAAAACATGGCTGATGACGGGATCCATTGAACTAGTCTTAGGGAGAAGATGAGGTTAAACAACCAAGTTCGGGAGGAATTGTGGTTGAGTTGATCAGGAGGTTGTGCAACATGTTTGAATCATGAACAATGCATATGAAGGTATCGTGGACGTCGTTGGAAGATGTTTGCACGTGTGGAACGAGTGCATGGACGTGGCTACATGGTTCCGAGGCATGGTGAAGAGATGTGGATGTAAAGAATTGGTTGGAAAGGTCCAACCGACTAGGTTATGGACTCAGGTTGCGGCTGAGTCGTGTTTGACTCAAATATGGAATGTTTTGAGTTGGTTATGATAGGATTTCGTGTGGGTCACGAATTTGAGTAGTTTTAGGAATGTGGTATAGATTCCCAAAGTGTTTGGAAGTCTTAAGATTGCTTCTATCTGCGTATAGAAGAGTCTTGAGTAGTTATAGAAAGTTTTGATTCGTGAACTGAGTAGGATTAGAGTTCTAGTTATGTTTGGGTTGGCCTAAGGGCTGGTTGTATAAGCAAGGGAGGTCAAAGCTCATGGGCACGACTTTGGGGCTATTCCTCTTGTGTTCTATTGAATAAAGATCGTAGTTTAAAGGAACTTTTGTGCCTTGTTCGTCCAACTTGTTCCGGACAAGTTTTTCTTGTTGAGTTTTCTGCACAACACTACCTTTCTTTGGTGGTTTTATCATAACTCGAGTTTTACAGATCTAGTTGACGTGATTATTTTTTTGTTTGACTTCACAACATGATTATCTATCATATTTCAAAATTTCACGGTCATTGGATTTGTGGGTTTTGATCTACACGAGGTTCTTTGTAGTGTTCCAGTACTGTTTTTCTCGGGTAGAACAGATTGACCTTTGTTCGATCTTTTGAACGTAACTTGAGTTTCTCTAAACAGATTTTCGTGATTCTTGTTATGTCGTCTTCCTTACTTGATTCTCTTTGATATCTATAACTTTTGTCACGGTGAAACACATTTAGATTCGTGTGACACACGATTTCTTTAACAGATCAGTTTTCTGCCGAGGGGTTTTCATTGCTTCCGCTGAAAAAGTTTTAAATCTACCATTCATCCCCCTCTGGTAGATTTTCACATTCTCTTTGATCCTACAGTCTCATTCGGTTTCAAATAAAATCGCTGATTTCTCTCTGACCGAGTTCGGACTTGTCCGATGTCCAGTACGGACTTGTCTGATATCTCTCTATCTAACTTTGGACTAGTCTGGCCCGTTTCGGACATGTCCGGTAAATCGCGATTCCGAAGTGATATCTCTACGATGCATGCATATTCTCTTGATCTTTTCTAATTTTTCATTTGATTATAAAAGCTCAGCATGTGGGATATTGATTAATTAATTTTTCATTTTTAAAAGCACTTGTTAGCAGACAACAAGTTCGAAATAGTAAGAAAGTTCAATCATGAAATGATTTATTGTAAGTAATTTTTCAAATTAATAGTCATGGAAAAAACTACAAAATGTATAAATGAGCAATGTAGTAAGAACTTTTAGAATGTAAAAAGAATCACAAAGTGTTCTATTTATGAAACACTTATGGCCATATTATTTTTAGTTTCAAATCCAAACATAAACTTTCCAAGTTACAAAACTCCTCCTCCATTTAAACCATGAGGATGCATAACCCCTATTTAACTATGAATGAATGAAAAACAAGTGAAATCCAAATTATTTGTGAAAATATCAGTCAATTGTTGTTCGACATCTACATGGTGAAGACAAATGTTTCCTTTTTCAACATTATCACAGAGAAAGGGATACTTAATGCAAATGTGCTTTGTTCTAGAGTGTTGTATGGAGTTTTTAGCAATGCAAATGACACTAGTATTGTCAAAAAACAGTGGAACACTATCTAGATCAACCTCATAGTCCTTAAGTGTTTGAAAAATCTAAAGCATTTGTCAGCAAGCGCTAGCAGCAGCTACATATTCAGATTCGGTCAAGGATTGTGCAACTGAACTTAGTTTTCTACAGGACCAAGCAACAAGTGAGTTACCAAGAAAACGACAAGCACTCGAAGTACTTTTCCTATCCATGATACAACACACAATATCAGCATCCTAAAAAGCATTCAAAATAAGGTTTGAGGAAGAAGGAAGAAAAATGCCAAATTCTTGAGTTCAATATAAATACATGAAAATCCTTTTGACGGCTTGACGATGCGAAGCGCGTGGGGAAGCTTGAAATCATGCACAAAGACATACGCCAAATTGTATCTCATGTCTTGATGTCGTGAGGTACAAAAGTGACCCGATCATGCTTCAATATTCCTTTTGATCGATGGGTTCACCATCTTGTTGAAGTTCAAGTGTTGTCGTTGTTCCCGGTTGTTCACAACAAAAGTTTTATCTACTTTTCCCATTGTAAACCCGTTTTTAAGTAAGCATGCTTTTAACCAGTCCTACAATGCTCTTGGGGCTTGTTTCCGACCATACAAAGTTTTGGACAGTTTGTAAACATGATTAAAAAATTCAGATTTTTAAAACCTGGTGGTTGCTTAACATAAATCATGTCATCCATGTAGCCATTAAGAAAAGCATTTTCACATCCATTTGATATAAATTTTAACCTTTAGATGCATCAAATGCTAATGAAATTCATACGGCTTAGAATCTAGCAACAAGGGCAAAAGTTTCATCAAAATCCAAACCATCAACTTGTGTGAAACCTTGAGCAACCAACCTGGATTTGTTCCAAACCACTACCCATCCTCACTTTATTTGTTTTTAAACACCCATTTAGTTCCTATCAATGTATGACCATTAGGTAAAGGAACAAGTTTCCAAACAATATTTCTTTCAAAATTTTCTAACTCTTCTTGCATGTCAAAAATCCAAGATCCATTATTGAGTGCATGTGATATTGTGAGACCTATGTGTGTTGAATACATTGGCTATGGCGATAAAAGTTTTGAATATCACCAAAACATCTTTTACAATATGGTCCAACTCTAGGTCCGAGCTCCTGCAAGGTACGAAGTAAGGTCTGACTTGTTTTGGCTAGGTCCAACTTACTTTGTCTAGGTACGACATGTTTTGGCTAGGTCCGACTTTTTTTTCCTAAATCCAGTGCTAGGTCTGATTAGCTTTGGTTAGCTCCGGCACTAGGTCCTACTGGCTTTGGTAAGCTCCAGCGCTAGATCTGACTAGCTTTGGTAAGCTCCAGCACTAGGTCTTGCTAGCTTTGGTAAGCTCCAATTCAAGGTTCAGGTAGTCTTGGCTAGGTCTGATGCTAGTCTGCAATAGTTCTGCTTTTACCTTGCAATGTTTCGAACTTTCTTTACATCTATGGAAAGTATGCTTAGTATTCTTTTGCTAAGTTTTTTGTGTGTTTTGGTGGTTATGGCTGATATGATCTTGCTATGGTTTGCAACATGCTTATGTGAGGTGCTCACGTAAGGTGTTGTGGTTTCGGAACTAACGAGAGCCAATCGAGGACTTGTGCTCGGAAGTATTGGTTGTTTATTCATGAAAAGGTGTTGCTTGAGTTCAAGACATGGCTGGTGACAGAATCCATTGAACTAGTCTAAGGGAGAAGATGAGGTTCAACAACCAAGTTTGGGAGGAATTGTGGTTGAGTTGATCGGGAGGTCGCGCAGCATGTTTGAATCAAGAACAATGCATATGAAGGTATCGTGGACGTCGTTGGAAGATGTTTGCCCATGTGCAAGGAGTGCATAGACGTGGCTACATGGTTCCGAGACGTGGTGAAGAGATATAGACATAAAACAATTGGTCAGAAAGGTCCAATCGACTAGGTTATGGACTCAGGCTGCGACTGAGTCGGGTTTGACTCAAATATGGAAAGATTTGAGTTGGTTATGATAGGATTTCATGTGGGTCACGAAGTTGGGTTGTTTTTGAAATGTGAGTTACGTTCCTAATGTGTTTGGAAGTCTTAAGATTGCTTCTATCTTCATATGGAAGAGTCCTGAGCGATTATGGGAAGTTTCTGTTAAATTTGAGTAGGATTTAAGTCCTAGTTAGGATTGGGTTGGCCTTAGGGCTGGTTATATAAGCAAGGGAGGCCAGAGCTCGTGGTGCACAACTTTAGGGCTATTCCTCTTGTGGTTTTATCAATAAAAATCTTCGTTTAAAGAAACTTTTATGCCTTGCTCATCCGACTTGTTTTAGGCAAGTCTTTCTCGTCGAGTTTCTGCACAGCACTACCTTGCTTTGGTGGTTTTATCATAACTCTAGTTTTACAGACAATTTGACGTGATTCTTTTTGTGTTGTCTTCGCATCTTGATTATCTATCATCTATGAAAATTTCATGGATTTCTGATCTACACGAGTTTATTTGCAGTGTTGCAGATCTGTTTTTACTAGGTTAGAATAGATTGACCTTGGTTCGATCTTTTGATTGTAACTCGGGTTTTTCTCGACGGATTTCAGTCATTCTTGTTGTCTTGTCTTCATGACTTGATCCTCTATAAAATCTACCGCTTTTTTCACAGTTGAACACGTTTATTTTAGTCGCACACACGATTTCTTTAACAGATCAATTTTCTACCGAAGGGTTTTTATTGCTTCCGCTAAAAAAGTTTTAAATCTACCATTCACCCCCTCTGGTATCTTTTGACGTGATTTTTGATCCTACAATTGGTATCAGATCCACGGTTCTCTAATATTTGTGATTTACACATATTTTTGACTAATCATAATGGAGAAATACTCCGCAAAACCTTATGTGTTCAGCGGCATTGATTTTCAGGTTCGGAAGGCGCATATGGAGGCTTTCATCTAGATGCAAGGCTTCACAATATGGGAAAATGTGTACAAGCCTTACGACGTGCAGAAAAATGATCAAGTCAGGATAGAAAACATGAGAAATGTTGACAACAACAACAAGGCTCAAAACTTGATCATACAAGGATTGACTCAAAGCGACTTCGATCGTGTTGCACACCTCCGATCAGCGTACGATGTGTGGAAGGCACTTTGCGACAACCACGAAGGATCTAACACAATCAAGGAGGTAAGGCAAGATATGTTTAAGAAAGAATATATGCGCTTTGAGATATATAGGTGAGTCTATTAACAAAAGATTTCCTCGCTTTAATAAAATTCTCAGCAACTTGTGTAGTGTCAATGTTAATTTTTCAGATGCTGAAAATGCTAGGCAATTATTAAGTGCATTAGAAATGTCAATTTGGGAGATGAAAGTTACATCTATTCGAGAATCTATTGTCATGAGTACAATTACTTTATATGTTCTATATTCTATGTTGAAAACTCATGAAATTGACATAATTTCAAGTAAAAACCCCAACAAGTCTCTTGCATTTGTTTCTCAACGTGACATGCCTAGCTCCGGCCAATCTTCATCTTATGGAGCACTTGCTTTGTTGTCCTCCATGACCCTTGAACAAATTGAAGAGTTTCCAGCGGAAGAACTTGCACTCATCTCTAATCGGTTCTCAAAAGCATTGCAAATGGTGAGAACAAGAAGGAGAGGAAGTGTCAGACCTCAACGATGCTTCGAATGTGGTAAGACAGGACATTTTTGAATGGATTGCACTAACCACTCAGGTGCTACTTCTCGTGATGGAAAGTAAACAAGGATGACGCACTCCTCTGCAAACAACAAAAAGAAAAAGAAGGGTTTTAAAGGACGTCAATTGGTGAATAGTTTTATCTCTGCACTTCAACAACATTGCTCGAGCAACGTGGACATCGGAAGTGACGAAGGTGAAGATGATTTGTTAGACTTGTGGTTCATGGTGGGCATGTTAAGATCAAGTATGGAGGAGGCATGACGGAATAGCGACAATGAAGAGGTATGTCCTACTTCCGAAGAAACGTGTTATGTTATTTCTCGTGCCACTGTTATAGTTAAAAAAAGGACAGAAAGCTTAGGGAAAATGTTTTTAAATTCGAGTCACTAGAATATGAAGTTAATTGTTTGAAATCTTTGATTCCAGGTGAGGATTCTTGGTCCTCATGTGATTTAATATATGAACAATTGTCCTCTCTAAGAAGTGCACACACCTCCACACTTGATAAACATGAGTTAGAGATTGAAAAGAACAAAGAGCTTGCTGCACTTAATGATAAAAACTCGAAAGATGCTTGCTCTTCAACAATTGATTTGCATTGTTCTACTTGTGATGATTTTGATAAGAAACTACAAGATGATATGAATGAAATTTCTATATTGAACAATGCTTTACCTTCTCATGAATTTAAATATTGTTAAAATTGCAAACTAATAGGAAAACTTCATGTGAAAACTGCCTAGACTTGTCTAAGAAACTTGATGACATCAACAGGACACTAGAGCGGTTTTGTAATGGGAATAACAACCTACAATTGCTGCTGAATTCTGCCAAGTATTGTAATGATAAAACTGGTTTAGATTTTGATTCTCATGCTCATGCTAAGGCACATCCATCTAAAATTTTAAAGGCATTAGGATGTGGTTTGATTCAAACTGTTTCTAAACAAAAAGAAATGGTTTTCAAATCTGCTGCAGTGTTGTCTCATTTGGCTTCAAATAAAAATGTTGCTTGCTCATCTAGACATGAATATAAGGTTAAATTCCATTGTACCCACTGCGGTAGCGATGGTCATGTCTTAAGTTTTTGTTATAGACTAGCTAAACAACATAGAAAGGAAAAATGATTGCTAGATAGCAAAACTTGTTGCGCGTGCTGAACGGAATGTTATGAACATGCAACCTGCTACAATGACTCAAAAACATGCAAAGTGTGCTCCCAAACTACTGTTTTTCGTTCTACACATGTAACACCTCGTAGGTCAGCAGTTGGGTACAGGAATTCTCAAAATTTGGCTCATAACCTTCTGTTTTGTCTCAGCTTTCGCATGTTTTTACTGCTCCACGTCATGTGACTCAGTACTAGATTCCTAAATGCCTTTTTACTAACCCCAGTGTTGAGTCATCGACGTATTGTTCTTCTATATAGGTTACGAGCTTGAGGAAGGAGAACATGTGGAATTTGTATTCAGGTTGCTCAAGCCACATGACCGGTAACAAAGAATGGCTCTCCTCCCTCACTTTTGTGTCACGTGTAGAGAATTTTACTTTTGCCGATAATTCTTCAACTCCTATAATTGCTTATTGTTCAGTTAGAGTAAATGATCACTACACTTTGAAGGATTTGGCACTTGTCAAAAATTTGAGATACAACTTACTTTCCGTTTCAAAATTTCTAGATGAAAATTTGGAAATTATTTTCAATATAAATTGCTGTAAAGTGGTAGGTTCAAATAGTGAGCTTATTTTTAGCATGTCTCGGTTTGGAAGAGTTTTTAAACCTGAGTTTGATATGTCTTCTTCTAAGCATAGGTGTCTAGCTTCTAATGATTCTAAAGACTTATATTTTTGAAATCATAGGATTGGTCACGTAGGATTTGATCATCTCATGCGTGTTAGTGCTCATGATGGCATACATGGGTTGCCTAAGTTGAAAGTGGACAAAGAAATTGTGTGCTCTTCTTGTAGACATGCTAAGATGATTGTAGGTTCACATGCTCCTCTCACAATGACCATGACAACTGAGTTGGGTTATCTTTTGCAACTTAACAGCATAGGACCTTCACGTGTTCAATCCTTCAGAGGTGAATGGTATGTTCTTGTGATTGTTGATGACTATGCTAGATACTCTTGGGTTTATTTTATGGCATCTAAGAATGAAGCTTTTAGTAAAATTAGAACTTTATTTCTTAGATTACCAATTGATCACCCAGGATCTTTAAGAGCAATTGGATGTGATAATGGAACTAAATTTAAAAATCAATCCTTTGAACATTTTTGTGCTGAAAAGAGGATAGATCATCAATTTTCTTCACCATATGTACCTCAACAAAACGGTGTTGTAGAAGCAAAGAACATAAACTTAGTTGAGATGGCTAGGGCTATACTTGTTGAATATTAAATTCCTAGGAAATTTTGGGCTGATGCAATTGCAACTGCTTGTTATATTTCAAATCGTGTTTTCTTGTGTGTTAAGCTAGGAAAAAACATCATATGAGCTTCGGTTTGGACATAGGCCTAGTGTCACACACTTTAGGATTTTTGGTTGCAAATGCTTTGTTAAGAAACATGTTAATATTGATAAATTTGAAGCTAGATTTGTTCATGGCATGTTTCTTGGTTATCCATCTCATACTAGAGGCTATCGTGTGCTTTTACTTGACACTAACAAAATTGGGGAGACTTGTGAGGTTTCTTTTGATGAAGATAGTCCAGGTACTAGCTCAAATATTGGAGGTCCGTATCCATATCCGCAGGGGGAGAGAATTTTCATTGAAGATGAGGAAGAAGAGGTGCTGCTGCCCGATAATTCAGCAGCTAATGACATTGTTCCAGCTTCTGTTTTGATTCACAACCAGCAATGACGACCACCATTGCTGGTCCAGATCATCCTAAAGTCACAAGCTCATTGATATGTTATGAACATGAAAAATAAGAAGTTTGTGAAGTGTCCACTCCCCCTGGGTTCTCAAAAGTCATCCTCCACAATAAACTATCGGAAGCTTGCAAGAACGAGTCACACAGTCCAGCTATGATGAGTTCAATATTTGATATGAGTATGATGTGAGAACTCGCATACTTTTTGGGGCTACAAATCAAGCAAACTAAGGAGGGTACTTTTGTGCATCAAACAAAGTATAGAAGAGATCTTCTTAAGCGCTTCAATATTGACAAAAGCAAGCCTCTTCGGACACCAATGGGTACAACAAGGACACTTGAACTTGATAATGATGGTGAACCCGTGGATCAAAAAGAATATAGAAGCATGATCAGATTACTTTTGTACCTCACAGCATCAAGACCAGACATAAAATTCAGCATATGTCTTTGTGCACGGTTTCGAGGTTTCCCACGTGCTTCACATCGTCAAGCCATCAAAGAAATTATCAGGTACTTACATGGAACTCAAGAATTTGTAATTTTCTTCATTCTTCCTCAACCATTACTTTGAAAGCCTTTTCAGAAGCTGATTTTTGGGATTGTAGGATTGATAGGAAAAATACTTTGGGTGCTTGCCATTTTCTTCGTAATCCTCTTGTTGCTTGGTCCTCTAGAAAACAAAACTCAGCTGCACAATCCACAGCTAAATTTGAATATGTAGCTGCTGCTAGCGCTTGCTAAAAAATTCTTTGGATTGTTTAAACACTTAAGTACTATGGGATTGATCTAGATAGTGTTCCACTATTTTGTGGTAACACTAGTGCCATTTGCATTGCTAAAAACCCCATGCAACATTCTAGAACTAAGCACATTGACATTAGGTATCACTTTCTTCATGATAATGTTGAAGAAGGAAACATTGTGCTTGACCATGTAGATATCGAACAACAATTGGCTGATATTTTCACAAAACCTTTGGATTTCACTCATTTTTGTTTCATTTGTAGTGAAATAGTGGTTATGCATCCTCATGGCTCAAAATGAGGGGGAGTTTTAAAACTTTGAAAGTGCGCACACCTCCACAATTGTCCTCTTTAGGAAGTGCGCACACCTCCACACTTGATTTGCTTGAACTTGAAATTGAACAGAACAAAAAGCTTGCTGCACTTAATGATAAAAACTTAAAATAGCTTGCAGTTCTACAATTGATTTTGCATTATTCTACTTGTGATGATCTTGATAAGAAACTACATGATGCTATGAATGCAATTTCTATATTGAACAATGCTTTACGTTCTCATGAATTTAAATTTGTTCTAATTGCAAACTAAAACTAAAAACTTCATGTGAAAACTACCTAGACTTGTCTAAGAAACTTGATGACATAAATAGGACACTAGAGCGGTTTTGTAATAGGAATAAAAATCTGAACTTGCTCCTGAATTCTTCCAAGTCTTGCAATAATAAAATGGGTTTAGGTTTTGATTCTCATTCACATGCTAAGGCACATCCACTAAAATTGTAAAGTCATTAGGAGGAGGTTTGATTCAAACAGTTTCTAAACATGAAGAAGTTGTTTTCAAATCTGCAGGGATACTATCTCATTCAATTTGAAATAAACATGTAGCTTGCTCATCTAGACATGAACACAAAGTTAAATGTCATCGTACCTACTGTGGTAGAGATGGTCATGTCATAGATTTTTGTTATAAACTAGCTAAACAACATAAAATGGAAAGACTGCAAGCTGGATCTCATAACTCTCATGCAATATTTGTTGCACATGCTGAACCGAATGTTAGAAACATGCAACCTGGTGTATTGAGTCAAAAACATGCAAAGTATGCTCCCAAACCTACTGTTTTTAGTGCTACACATGTAACACCTCGTAGGTAAGTAGTTGGGTACCAAAATCCTCAAACTTTGGCTCATAAACCTGCTATTTCATATCAGCTTTCGCATGTTATTCCTGCTACACGTCATGTGACTCAATACTATATTCTCAAATGCCTTTTGACTAGCCCCAGTATTGAGTCATGAACGTATTGTGCTTCTATATAGGTACCACACTTAAGGAAGGAGAACATTTGGATTATGGATTTAGGTTGCTCACGCAACATGACCGGTAACAAAGAATGGTTCTCCTCCCTCTCTTTCGTGTCATGTCTAGAAAATGTTACTTTTATCGATAATTCTTCAACTCCTATAATTCGTTTGGGTTCGGTTACAATTTGTTTCCATTTCACAATTGCTAGATAAAAATCTGTAAATTATTTTCACAAAAATTGGTGCAAGGTTGTAGATTTAAATGGTGAGCTTAGATTTACCATGTCTCAGATTGGAAGAGTTTCTAAAGCTGATTTTGATATGCCATCCTCTAAGCATAGGTGTATAGTTACTTATAATTCGAAAGACTTGCATTTTTGGCATTGTATACTTGGTCACGTAGGCTTTGATCATCTCACGCGTGTTAGTGCCCTAGATCGCAAATATGGGCTGCCTATGCTTAAAGGGAACAAAGATATTGTGTGCTCTTCTCGTAGACATGCTAAGATTGTTGCAGGTTTACATGCTCCTCTCACACTGACCATAACAACTGAACCGGGACAACTTTTGCACCTTGACACCGTAGGCCCTTCGCGTGTTCAATCTTTTATAGGTAAATGGTATGTTCTTGCGATTGTTGATGATTATTCTAGATACTCTCAGGTCTACTTTATGCCATCTAAGGATGAAGTTTTTAGTCACTTTAGAACTTTATTTCATAGATTATAAATTGATCACCCATGATCTTTAAAAGCAATTAGAAGTGATAAGGGACCAAATTTAATAATTAATCATTTGATCAATTTTGTGTTGAAAATGGAATAGATCATAAATTTTCTTCACCCTATGTACCTCAGCAAAATGATGTCATAGAGAGAAAGAACATAATCTTAGTTGAGATGGCTAGGACTATGCTTGATGAATATCAAATTCCTAGGAAATTTGGGCTGATGCAATTGCAATCGCTTATTATATCTCAAATCATGTTTTCTTGCGTGCTAAGCTAGGAAAGATACCATATGAACTTCAGTTTGGACATAGGCCTAGTGTCACACACTTTAGGGTCTTTGGTTGCAAATGCTTTGATAAGAAACAAGGTAATCTTGATATATTTGAACCTAGATCCATTGATGGCATGTTTCTTGGTTATCCATCTCATACTAGAGGCCATCGTGTGCTATTGCTTGACACTAACAAAATTGTGGAGACTTGTGAAGTGTCTTTGATGAAGCTAGCACAGGAACTAGATCAAACCGTAGGTCCGGATCCATATCCGCAGGGGGAGAGCATTTTCGTCGATGATGAGAAAGAAGAGGTGATGCTGCCCAAAAATACAGCAGCTAATGATATTGTTCCAGCTCCTGATTTGATTCGCAATCAGCACCAACGACCACCATTGCTGGTCCAGATCGTCCTCAAGTCACAAGCTCATTGATTTGTGATGAACATGAAAAAGAAGAAGCTTGTGAAGTGTCCACCCACCCCCCACCCCCCGGGTTCTCAAAAGTCATCCTCCACAACAAAATATTGGAAGCATGCACGAACGAGTCACACGGTCCAGCTATGATGAGTTCAAAATTTGATATGAGTATGATGTGAGAACTCACATACTTTTTGGGGCTACAAATTAAGCAAAGAAAGGAAGGTACTTTTGTGCATCAAATGAAGTATACAAGAGATCTTTTTAAGCGCTTCAACATGGACAAAAGCAAGCCTCCTCGGACACCAATGGGTACAACAATGACGCTTGAACTTGATAATGATGGTGAACCCGTGGATCAAAAAGAATATAGAAGTATGATCAGATCACTTTTGTACCTCACGACATCAAGACCAGACATAAAATTCAGCGTATGTCTTTGTGCACGCTTTCAAGCTTCCCCACATGCTTCACATCGTCAAGTAATCAAAGGAATTATCAGGTACTTACATGGAACTCAAGAATTTGCAATTTTTTTCCTTCTTCCTCAACCATTACCTTGAAAGCCTTTTTGGATGCTGATTTTGGGGATTGTAGGATTGATAGGGAAAAAACTTCGGGTGCTTGTCATTTTCTTCGTAATTCTCTTGTTTCTTGGTCCTCTAGAAAACAAAACTCAGTTGCACAATCCACAGCCAAATCTGAATATGTAGCTGCTGCTAGTGCTTGCTCACAAATTCTTTGGATTGTTCAAACACTTAAGGACTATGGGGTTGATCTAGATAGTGTTTCCACTGTTTTTTATAACACTAGTGCCATTTTCATTGCTAAAAATCCCATGAAACATTCGAGAACAAAGAACATTGACATTAGGTATCACTTTGTTCATGATAATGTTGAAAAAGGAAACACTGTGCTTTACCATGTAGATGCCAAACAACAATTGGCTGATATTTTCACAAAACCTTTGGATTTCACTCATTTTTTGTTTCATTCGTAGTGAAATTGTGGTTATGCATCCTCATGGCTCAAATTGAGGGGGAGTTTTAAAACTTGGGAAGTGCGCACACCTCCACAATTGTCCTCTTTAGGAAGTGCGCACACCTCCACACTTGATAAGCTTGAACTTGAAATTGAACAGAACAAAAAGCTTGCTGCACTTAATGATAAAAACTTAAACAAATGCTTGTTGTTCTACAATTGATTATGCATTATTCTACTTGTGATGATCTTGATAAGAAACTACACGATGCTATGAATGCAATTTCTATATCGAACAATGCTTTACGTTCTCATGAATTTAAATATTGTTCTAATTGCAAATTAAAAGGAAAAACTTCATGTGAAAACTACCTAGACTTGTCTAAGAAACTTGATGCCATGAATAGGACACAAGAGCGGATTTGTAATAGGAATAAAAATCTGAACTTGCTCCTTAATTCTTCCAAGTCTTGCAATAATAAAACTGGCTTAGGTTTTGATTCTCATGCACATGCTAAGGCACATCCACCTAAATTTGTAAAGTCATTAGGGAAGGGTTTGATTCAACAGTTTCTAAACATAAAGAAGTTGTTTTCAAATCTGCAGGGGTGCTGTCTCATTCAATTTGTAATAAACATGTAGCTTGCTCATCTACACATGAACACAAAGTTAAATTTCATCGTACCTACTGTGGTAGAGATGGTCATGTCATACATTTTTGTTATAAACTAGCTAAACAACATGAAAAGGAAAGACTGCAAGCTGGATCTCATAACTCTCATGCAATATTTGCTGCACATGCTGAACCGAA
Organism: Tuctoria greenei; assembly: GCA_036927565.1. Lineage (NCBI taxonomy): Eukaryota > Viridiplantae > Streptophyta > Magnoliopsida > Poales > Poaceae > Tuctoria > Tuctoria greenei. The sequence continues at coordinate 57,473,863 of JAYESD010000007.1, forward strand.
TGTTAGAAACATGCAACCTGGTGTATTGAGTCAAAAAAATGCAAAGTATGCTCCCAAACCTACTGTTTTTAGTGCTACACATGTAACACCTCATAGGAAGTAGCTGGGTACCAAAATCCTCAAACTTTGGCTCATAAACCTGCTATTTCATCTCAGCTTTCGCATGTTATTCCTGCTACACGTCATGTGACTCAGTACTAGATTCCCAAATGCCTTTTGACTACCCCCAGTATTGAGTCATGGACGTATTGTGCTTCTATATAGGTACCACACTTAAGGAAGGAGAACATTTGGATTTTGGATTCAGGTTGCTCACGCCACATGACTGGTAACAAAGAATGGTTTTCCTCCCTCTCTTTCGTGTCACGTGTAGAAAATGTTACTTTTCTTGATAATTCTTTAACTCCAATAATTTGTTCGGGTTCGGTTAGAGTAAATAATCACTACACTTTGAAGGATGTGGCACTTGTTAAAAATTTGAAATACAATTTGCTTTCCGTTTCACAATTGCTAGATAAAAATCTGGAAATTATTTTTACAAAAATTGGTGCAAGGTTGTAGAATCAAATGGTGAGCTTACATTTAACATGTCTCGGATTGGAAGAGTTTTTAAAGCTGATTTTGATATGTCATCCTCTAAGTATAGGTGTCTAGTTACTTATAATTTGAAAGACTTATATTATTGGCATTGTAGACTTGGTCACGTAGGCTTTGTTCATCTCACGCATGTTAGTGCCCTAGATCGCAAACATGGGCTGCCTAGCTTAAAGGGAACAAAGATATTGTTTGCTCTTCTCATAGACATGCTAAGATTGTTGCAGGTTTACATGCTCCTTTCACAATGACCATACCAACTGAACCGGGACAACTTTCGCACCTTGACACCGTAGGTCCTTCGGGTGTTCAATCTTTTGGAGGTAAATGATATGTTCTTGTGATTGTTGATGATTATTCTAGATACTCTCGAGTCTACTTTATGCCATCAAAGAATGAAGTTTTTAGTCACTTTAGAACTTTATTTCTTAGATTATAAATTGATCACCCATGATCTTTAAAAGCAATTAGAAGTGATAACGGAATTGAATTTAATAATTAATCATTTGATCACTTTTGTGCTAAAAATGGAATAGATCATCAATTTTCTTCACCCTATGTACCTCAGCAAAATGATGTCATAAAGAGAAAGAACATAATCTTAGTTGAGATGGCTAGTACTATGCTTGATTAATATCAAATTCCTAGGAAATTTTGGGCTGATGCAATTGCAACCGCTTATTATATCTCAAATCGTGTTTTCTTGCGTGCTAAGTTAGGAAAAACACCATATGAACTTCAGTTTGGACATAGTCTTAGTGACACACACTTTCGGGTCTTTGGTTGCATATGCTTTGTTAAGAAACATGGTAATGTTGATAAATTTGAAGCTAGATCTGTTGATGGCTTGTTTCTTGGTTATCTATCTCATACTAGAGGCTGTCGTGTGCTATTGCATGACACTAACAAAATTGTGGAGACTTGTGAGGTTTCCTTTGATGAATCTAGCCCAGGTACAAGCTCTAATATTGCAGGTCCAGATCGATATCCGCAGGGGGAGAGTATTTTCATCGAAGAAGACGAAGAAGTGGTGCTACTGCCCGAAAATTCATAAGCAAATGACGTTGATTACGCTGCTGATTTTGCACCACTACTGCAGCTGGTACAGATCGTTCTCAAGTCACAAGTTCTTCAATCTATGATGCACATTAAGAAGAAGGAGCTTGTGAAGGGTCTACTCCCCTCCGCATCCTCAAAACTCATCCTCCAAAACAAATAATTGGAAGCTTGCCCGAGCGAGTCACACGGGACAGGTTTTGCGATCCAAACTCTCATGCTCATCCTGCTTTGGTTGCTTCTTTGAACCCAAGGATATATCACACACACTCACTAATGAATATTGGATTATTGCCATGCAAGAAGAGTTAGAAAGTTTTGAAAGAAATAATGTTTCGAAACATATACCTCCACCTCAAGGTCACACTTTAATTGGAACTAAATGCGTGTTTAAAAATAAACAATGTGAGGATGGGGTTTTGGTTAGGAATAAGGCTAGGTTGGTTGCTCAAGGTTTCACACAAGTTGAAGGTCTAGATTATTATGGAAATTTTGCTCCTGTTGCTAGATTAGAAGCCATAAGAATTTTATTAGCCTTTGTTGCATCTAAAGGTTTCAAGTTATATAAAATGGATATTAAAAGTGCTTTTCTTAATGTCCACATAGATGAGGAGGTTTATGCCAAGCAACCACCAGGTTTTGAAAATATAAATTTTCCTAATCATGTTTTCAAACTGTCTAAAGCCTTGTGTGGTCTCAAACAAGCCCCTAGAGCATAGTATAATAGGTTAAAACCATTCTTACTAGAAAAGGGGTTTACCATGGGCAAAGTTGATAGAACTCTTTTTGTGCTTAAGAATGACAATGACTCATTATTCGTTCAAGTGTATGTGGATGATATTATCTTTAGTTGTGCTTCTCATGATCTTGTGTCCAAGTTTTCAGCTATGATGAGTTCAGAATTTGAGATGATTATGATGGGAGAACTCACGTAATTTTGGAGGCTGCAAATCAAGCAAACAAAGGAGGGTACTTTTGTGCATCAAACAAACTATACGAAAGACCTTCTTAAGTGTTTTAACATGGACAAAAGCAAGCCTCTTCGGACACCAATGGAAACAATAACAACACTTGAAATTGTTAAAGATGGTGACCCGGTCGATCATAAGGAATATAAAAGTATGATTGGATCACTTTTTTACCTCACGGCATCAAGACTGGGCATACAATTAAGCGCATGTCTTTGTGCACGATTTCAAGCTTCCCCACGTGCTTCGCATCGTTAAGCCATCAAAAGGATTCTCAAGTACTTACATGAAACTCATGAATTCAGCATTTTTCTTTGTAGGATCGAAGAGCACGTGAAAAGCTACCAGAGGGGGGTGAATGGTAGATTTATAAATCTTACGCAGCGGAAACAATTCAACCCCAACCCCTTTGGAAGAAAAATGATCTGTTAAAGAAATCATGTGTGAGACTAATCTAAACGTGTTTCACCGTGACAAAAGTGATATATATCAGAGAGAATCAAGTTACGAAGACAACACAAAAAAATCACTCAAATCCGTCGAGAAAAACTCAAGCTATGATCGAAAGATAAAACAAAGGTCAATCTGCCCTAGCCGAGAAAAAACAGTTCTGGAATGCGGCAAAGAAACTCGTGTAGATCATAGAACACAAATCCAATGACCATGAAATTTTGATAGATGATAGATAATAAAGTTGTGAAGACAACCCAAAAAGAATCACGTCAATTGGATCTGTAAAACTCGAGTTGTGATAAAACCACCGACGAAAGGTTGTGCTGTCCAGAAACTCGACGAGTAAAACTTGTTTGGAACAAGTCGGACGAACAAGGCACAAAAGTTCCTTCAAACTACGAATTTTATTCAATAGAACACAAGAGGAACAGCCCCAAATTTGTGCACCACGAGCTCTGGGCTCCCTTGCTTATATAACCAGCTCGAAAGCTAACTCAACTCAGATCAGGAACCTAATCCTACTCTGTTCACGAATCGTAACTTTCCATAACTGCTTAGGATTCTTCTATACGCAGATAGAAGCAATCTTAAGACTTCCAAACACCTTATGAACTTATCCTATATTCCTAAAACAACTCAAATTCGTGACCCGCACGAAATCCTATCATAACCAACTCAAATCATTCCATATTTGAGTCAAACCCGACTCAACCGCAGTCTGAGTCCATAACCTAGTCGGTTGGACCTTTCCGACCAACTCTTTACATCCACATCTCTTCATCACGTCTCGGAACCATGTAGTCACGTCCATGCACTCCTTGCACACGTGCAAACAACTTCCAATGACGTCCACGATACCTTCACATGCATTGTTCTTGATTCAATCATGCTGCGCAACCTCCTGATCAGCTCAACCACAATTCCTCCTGAATTTGGTTGTTGGAACCTCATCTCCTCCCTGAGACTAGTCCAATGGATCCCGTCATCAGCCATGTCTTGAACTCAAGCAACACCTGCACATGAATAAACAACCAATCCATACGAGCTCAAGTCCTCGACTTGACTCAAGTTAGTTCCGAACACAACACCTTACGTGAGAACCTCACATAAGCATGTTGCAAAACCACAGTAACACGATATCATCCATGTCAACCAAAAACGTACCAAAGACTTAGCAAATGAATACTAAGCAATCTTTCCAGAGATGTAAAGCAAGTACGAAACATTGCAAATGAAAAACAGAAGCATTGCGGTCAAGTTCTAGACATTGCCAGAGCAAACCGGACCTTGAGCCGGAGCTAGTAAAATCAAGCACCCGCCAGAGCTTACCAAAACTAGAAGGACCTAGCACCGGAGCTTACCAAAACTAGTCCAAACTAGTCAACCCAAGAACCGGAGCTAGACAATGTAAGTTGGAGCTTAGTAAAAACATGCCGGAGCTATTGAAGATATGTCGGAGATAAAGACAAATCTCACCGGAGCTAATCAAAGCTAGTCGGACCTTAATAAAAAGGTGTTTTGGTGATATTCAAACTTTTATCGTCAAAGCAAGTGTATTCATTACAAGCCAATGTATTCATCACACATAGGTCTTACATTCTTCCTTCTTTCTCAATCGTTACTTTGAATGCTTTTTCGAATGCTGGTTTTGGGAATTGTAGGTTGATAGGAAAAGTACTTCGGGTGCTTGTCATTTTCTTGGTAATTCACTTGTTGCTCGGTCCTCTAGAAAACAAAATTCAGTTGCACAATCCACAGCCGAATCTGAATATGTAACTGTTGCTAGCACTTGCTCACAAATTCTTTGGATTGTTCAAACACTTAAGGACTATGGGGTTTATTTAGATAGTGTTCCGCTGTTTTTCGATAACAATAGTGCCTTTTGCATTGCTAAAAACCCGATGCAACATTACAAAACAAAGCACATTGACCTTAGGTATTACTTTCTCCATGATAATATTTAAAAAGGAAATATTGAGCTTCAACATGTAGATACTGAACAACAATTGGCGACATTTTTAAAAAATCTCCGAATTTCACTCATTTTTGTTATATTTGTATTGAAATAGGTGTTATGCATCCTCATGGCTTAAATTGAGGGGGGGTTTCAAACTCGGGAAGTCTATGTGTGAATCTGAATTTAAAAGAATATGAGCATAGTATGTCATACATATATGACCTTGTGATTCCCTTTACATGCTGATGGTTCTTACTACATTACTCATGTTTTACATTTTGTAGTCTTTTCCATGACTAGTAATTACAATAATTACATAGACTAAATCTGGTCATGATTGAACTTACTTGCGGTTTTGAACTTGTTGCATGCTTACAAGGGCTTTTTAATTATAAATAATTAAGCAAGTAATCAACTCGCATGTTAAGTTTTATTTTGAAATGAAAAATTCATAATAGATCTAGAGAATATGCATGCATCACACTTCTTCTTTTGAGAATGCTTATCTAGCATGGCTTACACTACTTTATGTATCTCATTGATGTGAGAGTGTAAATTACTTAATAGTATAACTTGGATGAGCTTTTTTTTATATGTATATGTTATAATATACTAATAACTATTTAAATTTATCTTTTGAATGTTGTTTAATACATTGTCAAAGGGGGAGAAATGTGTATAGGGGGAGAAATATTTGTTTTTGAAATTTCTTTCTCATTTGATTTTCAAAAGAGGGAGAAAATTGTTTTCAAAACTTTTCATGTGAATAAGCCAATGTTTGAATTATAAGTGGTGTTGCAAATGTGTTCATCAAGTGGGAGATTGTTTGACCTATGTTTGTTGAATACATTGGCTATTACGATAAAAGTTTTGAAATTTGCCAAAACACCCTTTTCAACGGGGTTCGACTCTCGGTTCGAGCTTCGACAAGGTCTGACAATAGGTCCGGCATATTTTGGGTAGCTCTAGCAAGGTCCGATGATAGGTTCGGCATGCTGTGGGAAGCTCTGACTAGTTCCGACGTGAGGTCCATCAAGCTTTGGCTAGGTCTAGCGCAAGGTTCGGTTAGCTTTGGCTAGGTCCGGAGCAAGGTACGGTTAGCTTTGGCAAAGTCCGGTGCAAGATTGTTGTAATTCTGCTTTTAACTTGCAATGTTTCAAACTTGCTTTATACTTATGGGAAGATTTGCTTAGTACTTTTGAACAAATTATTTGGTGTGTTTTGGCTGATTATGGTTGTTAAACATTACTGTGGTTTACAACATGCTTACGTGAGGTGATCACGTAAGGTGTTGTGATTATCAGACTAACGAGAGTCAAGTCGAGGACTTATGCTTGGAAGAATTCGTTGTTTATTCATGTGCAGGTGTTGCTTGAGGTCAAGACATGGCTGGTGACTGGATCCATTGGACTAGTCTTAGGGAGAAGATGAGGTTCAACAACCATCTTCGGGTGGAATTGTGGTTGAGTTGATCGGGAGGTCACGCAGCGTGTTCGGGTCAAGAACAATGCATATGAAGGTATCATGCACGTTGTTGGAATTTGTTTGCACGTGTGCAAGGAGTGCATGGACATGGCAACATGGTTCCAAGACATGATGAAGAGAAGTGGATGTAATGAATTGGTCGAAAAGGTCTAACCAGCTGGATTATGCAAAAGGTTGCGGCTAAGGTGGTTATGGTTCATTTATGGAAATTTTTGAGTTTGTTTTGGTTAGATTTCATGGGTTCACAAAGTTGAGTTGTATTAGGAATGTGGGATACGTTTCTAAGGTGTTTGGAAGTCGTAAAACTGCTTTTATGTGCGTATAGAAGAGTCTTGAGCGGTTATGGAAAGTTTCGGTTCAAACTGAACTGGACTAGAGTCCTAGTTTAGATTGGGTTGACCATAGGGCTGGTTATATAAGCAAGGGAGGATAGAGATCATGGAGGGACGACATTGGGCTGTTCCTCTTGTGTTTTGATCAATAAAATTTGTAGTTTAAAGAAGCTTTTGTGCCTTGTTCATCTGACTCGTTTTGGACAAGTTTTTCTCGTCGAGTTTCTGCACAGTACAATGTTATGTTAGTGTATTCATCATAACTCGAGTTTTACAGATCCAATTGATGTGATTATTTTTGGGTTGTTTTCAAAAATTGATCATCTATCATCTGCGAAAGTTTCATGATCATTGTATTTGTGATTTCTGATCTAAACGAATTTCTTTGCAATGTTGCAAATCTATTTTTACTCGGGTAGAATAGATTGACCTTTGTTCGATCTTTGGATCATAACTTGAGTTTTTCTCAACAGTTTTTCGTGATTCTTGTTGTCGTGTCTCCGTGACTTGATCCTCTATAATATATACTACTTTTTTCATGGTTGAACATGTTTTGATGAGTTGCACACACGGTTTCTGAAACAAATTGATTTTCTGCCAAGGGGTTTTTGTTGCTTCCGATGAAAAAGTTTAAATCTACCATTCACCCCCTTTGGTAGCTTCTCAAGTGCTCTTTGATCATACAAAAATGAGTAGGGTTAGAGAATCCTAGTTGGATTCGAGTTGCCTTAGGGCTGGTTATATAACAAAGGGAGGCCAGGGCTCATGTTGAGACGACTTCGGGGCGTTCCTCTTGTGTTTTTCGTGAATAAAATTCATAGTTTAGAGGACAGTTTGTGACTTCTTTCTCCGACGTGTTTTCGTCAAGTCTTTCCCATCGAGTCTCTGTGCTGCTCGACCTTTCTTCGTAGTTTTGATCATAACTCATGTTTTAATACCCAAATTGATGTGATTCTTTTTGTGTTGTCTTCACAACTCAATTATCTATCATTTGTAAAAATTTCACAGTTACTGGTTTTGTGAATTGTTAGGTACACAAGTTTTGTAGCGTAGCAGATCTATTTTCTATCTGTTAGAATATATTGACCTTTGCTCAGGGTTTAGGTCACATCTTGAGTTTTATTTGATGTTTTCTCGTGATTCTTGTTGTCCTGTCTTTGTATGTTGGTTCTCTACAATCTATAAGACTTTTGTCATTGTTGAACACATTTAGATTAGTTGCGCACACAGATTTCTCCAACAAATTGATTTCTGCCGAGGGGTTTTTGTAGCTCCCGCTGAAAAAAAATTAATCTACCATTCATCCCACTCTGGTAGCTTTTCACGTACGCTTCTATCCTAGCATATCTACAAGAAGAGCACACAATTGTTTTGTCTCCTTTAACCATAGGTAACCCACGTATGTGTTCAACACCACTAACACCAGTGAGGTTATAAAGGTTGACATATCAAAATCAGCTTTAAAAACTCTACAAAACCGAGACATGTTAAACAACTAGACACCTATGCTTATAGGTTGACATATCAAGATCAGCTTTAAAAACTCTACCAAACCGATACATGTTAAAAATAAGATCATAATTTGTCTACAACCTTGCAGCAATTTTTAGTGAAAGTAAGTTTGAGGTTTTCATCTAGCAATTGTGAAACAGTGAGCGGATTGTATTTCAGAGTTTTAACAAGTGCCACATCCTTAAAATTGTAGTGGTTATTTACTCTAACCAAACCCTTAGAAACTATAGGAGTTGAAGAATTATCGGCAAAAGTAATAGTTTCTACACGTGACGCAAATGAGAGGGAGGAGAACCATTCTTTGTTAGCTGTCATGTGGCATGAGCAACCAGAATCCAGAAGCCAAATGTTCTCCTTCCTCAATCATGTAATCTACATAGAGGAACAATACGTTGATGAGTCAATACTAGGGTTAGTCAAAATTTATTTAGGAAGCTAGTACTCAGTCACACGACGTCAAGCATGAATAACATGTAAAGCTGAGAAAAATCCACCTTTTTGTTTCAGAACTGTTAGAAACAAATCACTTCCTAGTAACTTTACAATTTTAGGTGGATGTGCTAGCATGAGCGTGAGAATCAAAAGCTAAACCAGTTTTATAATTGCAAGACTTGGATGAAGTCATTAGCTTGTTTAGGTTTTTATTCCCACTACAAAACCGTTCTAGTGTCTTATGCATGTCATCAAGTTTCTTAGACAAGTTGAGGCAATTTTCACATGATGTTTTTCCTTTTATTTTTCAATTAGAACAATGATTAACTTCATGGGAACGCAAAGCTTTGTTCAAAGAAGAAGTTTCATTTCTAGCATCATGTAGTTTCTTATTAAGATCATCACAACTATAACAATGCACATAAATTGTAGAACAGCTAGCATCTTTCAAGTTTTTATCCTTGTGCAGCAGACTTTCTGTTCTTTTCAGCCTCAAGCTCAAGTTTATCAATTGTGGAGGTGTGCGCACTTCCTAAACAAGACCATTGTCCATATATCAATTCAAACGAGGAACAAGAATCATCAATGATTTTAGGCGATTAATTTCATATTCCAGTAATTCAAATTTAGCAGTGTTGTCCCTAAGTCTTTTGTCCTTTTTCTTAAGTACAAAAGTGGCATGAGAAATATAATCCTTTCATTGCAAGAGGGACTGTCACACCTGGTAATAATAAGACAACCAAATGCTTTCCACGTGTATGCCAGGATCAGTTCAACTCATACATGTGTAGACGAAAGTGAAATACCAAATAAAATACCATGTTCGAGTACATCAACTTATTACATAATGACCTTCCAGGTATAACCTAAAAGTACACAAGCAGCGGAAAAACATAACAAAGGGCTCCAACACAGGCGTTGCACGGGGGAGCGCCAGCATAGAGCATCTCTTCGGGATCTCTGTAGAAGTCCTGGTTCTCCACCTCAGCATCTTCGTAGACTGGGGGGGGGAATATGCAACTAACAAGTTTGAGTACCAACGGTACTCGCAAGTTGGGAAGCTATGACATGTATGGTTCACAACAAGGAAGGCAATTAATAGGTTAAGTACTATAGCAGTAACAACCTGCTCTTAATTGTTTATTAAGAACCTACATCTAGGTGAAAACCCAATATCCCAAAAATTAATCCAGGTAAGCCCAAACACAAACCATCCATTATGTAACCATGTGCTAATTATGAATTTGGTTACCAAGCCGCTCGTGTCCGTGAGCACGGCTGTCTAGACAGTTTGACAAAACTCTGCAGAGTGTGTATCCTTTACCCACAATTCGTGATTTTGTCCCCTGTTGCCAGGTGGACTAAGGTAAACCTCCCTAATGCCCGTTGTAGCTAACCACAATTACACACTTCCGTAGGTGTGTGGCCAGGAGATCACTACGAGGTGTTTCCGATGGTTCTCCCGACTTGCAATGGGTACTCTAAGGTTTCACCGCTCTGGCACCTGGAGTCTATTTTCCCTCCGCCAGGAGAAGCCACCTCTTGAGCCATGCAGATCCCAAGGCAAAGCCCATTCCCCGATCGATCAATTACCTATGCTACATCGGGAGAGACCAAATTAATAAACCAAGTTGTCCCATATACAATTCTGTGGTGATACAAAAAGGCTTAGCAACTTCTACCATAAACCGGTCCTTAGAATCCGATAGGTGTCAAGCCCCAAACCAAGGTCTTGTGCACGCATGCACCAATCCATAAAAAAACCCCCTATCAGATTCCTATCTACTAGTTCCATTATAGCCATCAATTCATGAATCAAAGTGCTTCAAATGTAATATTGTAGAATAGATCATATTTCATTAAAGCATGGCTAAGCGTAAGCTAATTTAATAGTAAAACACCCAAACCATGTTGACAAGGAATATTGTGGAAAATCTAGGAAAACATAACATAGGATTTATATTTTAATTTAGCATGCAACTAACTAAAATTTAACAAAAAGGGTGCAAGATGGTCAAGGAACTTGCCTCCAAATTGTGCTTCGGGGTCGTCGAGAAATTGTTGCTCTTGCAGGTTAAAAGTGGGTTCTGGCCCCGGCTCTAAATTACGACGATGCACGAAAAATAACATACAATAAGAACATAATAAAACGCAAAAAAAATTAAATAAACGCAAATTCCTACGCAATAGTGATTTTAGGGTTGGTTTATATTATAGACATACATCCATTGATGAGAATTTAAAGTTAAATGAAATTTATTGAGTAAAACATATTTTTATAGATTTTTATACCATTTTTATAATTATTAGAACCCTAATATTAATTTCTAGAAATTTTATCCTTCAAAATAAGCCAAAAACAGATTTATAATCATTAATGTAGATTTTACAATTTTACATTATTTTTATTATTTATTTCTATGTGCAGAACAATTTTTATGAACTAAATATACTTAAAAAGTATTTTATGACTATTACAGCTATTTTAAATGAATTAATAAAAATAATACAGAAATAAAAATAAATAAAACATATTTAAATCTGTTTTTATAATTATTTTATACAAATTAAGGACTTTTATTTAATTTCTGGAACTAAGTGGCTTTTCTGTAAAAACAGAACTGTTCCAGTGGCTAAAAATAATTTTTGTTAAGTCCAGGGATTATTCTACAATTTTCCAGATTTTAGTGGCTATTTTATAATACTCTAGGGGCTTAAAACACTTTTTATTCAATTAACCAGTATTTTCCTAATTTCGAGAAATTCCAGGGGCTAGTTTGTCATTTCTAGGGGTTAGATTTGAATTCCATAGAAACTCAGGGGGTAGCCCGCAAGATTCCAGGGTCTCGGGCATAAAACTGATGGCGAGAAAAGTGGTTTGAACGTGGGCCATTGGATTTAAAATGGATGGCCCAGATTTAATGTACCGAAGGGGTACGGGGTGTTCTAATCTCAGCCGCAGGTTTTAAATGGACAACGGGCATTGAGCCACGTCGCCCCCATTAGGGTCGGGCGGCGGTGCGCGGTGGCGGTGACGCGCGCACGATGGCGGCTCGCTGGAGCAGACAAAACCCACGCCGCAGAGGCTACTGGGTGCATCTAAGTAGCGCAAAACGAAGAGGGAAGCAAGGGGGTCTCACCGAGGGTTCTCGCGAGGCTGGAAATTGGTCAGAGATTAGCCGGCGACGAAGGGGAGCGGTGGAGCTCGTTAGCGCCCGATGGAATCGCGGACGCAGTGGCGTTCCACCCCAACGGTGATGTCCGGCGGGCTCCAAACAACACGGGGAAGATGTTAGATGAACTCCCGAGGAGAAATAGTGGGTGGAATGTCGAGAACAGTGGCACCATTATCGAGTCTCGTTGGAGCTAGGGTTTGCTGCGTCTGGCGGTGAAATCTGAGGGGGATGGCCGGGCTTTTATAGGGGATCAGACGAGTAACGGGCGGAGGTCATGATGGGCACGACGGGGTGATTGATTAGGGCGAAACGGCCGACATTGAAAGGGGGGAAGTGGGCGGCGCGGTGATGGCGCGTGGCCGTTACAGCGCGTGGTGCGAGAGGTGGACGAAGCTGAGGAGTGGGGTCGGTTGGCAGTGGGAGAGAGGGGCGCGAGGTAGAGGGCTGGCGCGCGAGGCTCGGGTGACAGAGAGGGGAGGAGGGGAGAGGAGGCACGGGCCGGCGCGGGAGTGACGAGGGATTTGGGCCGGCGGGAGGATTCGGCCCAGGGAGGGGTTTTCCTTTTTCTTTTCTTTTTCTTTTTCTTTTTCTTTTCTGTTTTTTTCTTCTCTTTTATGTTTTGAATTTGTAAACCAAATTTCTAGCGAAATTGAATTTTCAAAAATTCATACAATCATTCAAACATGATGCAACTTGCCTTATATGAATTTTATTCCCAAGAAAATGTTTTTATCTCAAGAGAAATTCATTTTACAAAAAACAATTTCTCTCTTAAAAATAATGGGTGTTACAATTCTACCCCCCTAAAAAGAAATCTCGCCCTCGAGATTTGGACGTCCTAAGAGAATAGACCGGGAAACTCTGCCTTGAGGTCTTCTTCTCTTTCCCAAGTCGCCTCTTCTTGTGATTGATGTTTCCATTGAACTTTACACATACGAGTAACTTTATTCCTCGTAGCTCATTCTGACGTCTCGAGAATCTTAACAGGTTGTTCCGCACAGGTCAGGTCCTCTTGTACGTCTACTGCTTCTAATGGCAGTGTTGTAAGGCGCTTAGTTATAGAGTGTTGCACGGAGTTTTTAGCAATGCAAATGACACCATGGCACTTAAGCAACCACAAATAGTAGAACATCACATATCTTTTTTTTTTAATTTCCAAAGCAAGAAACTCATCTTCTTACCTCACTGCTTCAAGTATTATTTTACCTTTACACTTGATCGTTCTACATTTAAGTAATGTTATTTATAACACATCTGTAACTAGTACAATGAAATTTGCATAAATTGTTTCAAATCTTATTATCATTGAATTAGAGTCTAGCAACATGTATGTCCCATACTCCAAAAGAAGAGAAAGGACGTTCTGAAAATCTCTTGAATTCTGCCTATAAAAGTAAGTAATTGTTTTCTTTTTGCTTGGTAGTTGCACATTATAATAATTTGGCCAATTAAACTTGTAATTTACAACTACACACGTGTGAAGCGCATGAGCGCTATAGAAAGAAGAGTTTGCATTGTCGACCATTCAAAAAACAACTACTCATCAGAACAGCCGATGAGATCAGTTATTGTATCCAGCCAGCTGGAAAGAACACCGGTGCAGTCTAATGTTTGATTCCATGCTTTAATTAACTGACATGGGGGCCCATGTCGAGCAGATCTTAACTTTGATATAAGACACTAATCGCTTCATTTGTGTATGTGTCACTTCAGTTCCTGCATGAGTTCAAATAATTTGATATATTTGATTATTGAAATTTAAAATTTTGGGTCTCTGCAGTGATCCTCTCACAAATGCTCAGATCGTTATACTACAACAAACTGTTGTAGAATTTGATGTGGACGTCCCAAAACCATATACACGTACAAGAGCATATGAAGGACTTGCTATGCACATTTGTGTTAAGAAACTCAAACAAGAGGTGAATTCTTTCCTCTCTACATTATATTTTAATATTGATGGGAATGATATGCTACATAAGTCGTGTAATTATGTATTACTCATGTTTACACATGAAGGAACACTATTTGCTGGCACAAAAAAGAATAAAGTCAGCTTGCACCGTCCGAACTTTCAGTAGCACAATAGTTCCCACTGTCTGATCTGAAATGGGTACACTGCCAGAACCTCAACTTCACATATAATCCTATACCAATATATCAAGTTTCCTGGGGCATAATACACATGTTGTGAAATCTTATCAAGTATACTTTCCAACAGAACAAACGGTGCATCATTTGTAGTTTCCAAGCTGGAGTTATGGCCAAATTAGTAAAGACTGCGCAGAAGGAGAGAGGACATTCAAGGACCAAAGACTACTCTGTGAATTGCTCACTAGCTGGCCTTCTATTTCAAAGCGTGGTGACTTCAGTTCACAACTAGCTAGGAGGTTTGTTCAAATAACAACCTTGTGCTCCTGTAAAAGGAACCATTGATCATTTGATAAACAAGATAATTAGTGCCCTGCACACTTTTGTTCTTCCTAGTTCTTCATGGACTTGTGAAATAATCCCTCAGGGTTCTTCTAATTCGTGCTCTAGGCATCCGCGGCCTTTTGTGTGGATTAGTTTCCAGTTTTTGGTTCTACGGTCGTTCGGAGATCGAGTCGAAATCCTTAAGGTTTTTAGTGCCTCTCTTCCCGTCGCTTGGTCGCAACCAACCTTGGCAGGTATAAAGCTAGATATCTCAGATCGAGGTTCTGAGATAGTTCAGAGATCGAGTCAAAGTTCCCAAAGACTTCGGTACCTCTCTCCTGCCACTTTGTCGCATCCAACCTAGGCAGGTATAAAGCTAGTTACCCCGCTGTTTTCAGCTTGTTACTTTTATTCGTACAGCTGTCCAAAGACGGACCAGATTGTACGAACTGATCAAAGCTATAATTTGGGTTGTCTGATCTTTCCATTTGCCCTTCGTCATGCCTACTGCTGTGAAGATCGAGTGTAAAATCCCACATTTTCCTTCATATGACTTCCAGTTGTAAGTTGGTCGTTAACCCTAATAGAGACCAATTATAGCCATGCTTATAAACTTGATCTCATCAAATCTTTTCTTCTACTCATGCTTAAATTTATTAACATGAGGAATGAACTTCACCAATAAACTTAGATTAATTCTTTTGACCACTCTTCAAAGTTTGGAATTATTTGAAGAAAGATTGCTAGGCCAAATTAATATGCAGTACCAAATAGATATTCAAATTAATATAAATTGAATATATACTACTGTATATTTGGCCCTGTCAAAATTATTCAATTCAGAGGCCATAAATCTTTCTATGGTTTTCTAATATTACAAATAGACTTCCTGCAAAGTTTCATAAATTTTGAACTCCATTTGCTATTATAATTGAGACGCTTAGCAAATTCAAACCATGTTTTGAATTCAAATTTTGAATTCTGTTCAACTAGATTGAACATCAAGATTTGAACACACACTGAAGGTGAGCATAACTTGCTTGACTTGTCCCCATAGTTTCACAATTTTTGGAATTCAATTGCTATTTAAATCAGTGGCGCCATTGAATTTCATCCAAATTCAAATTTGAATTTGAAATTCAATTGAATCTTGCTCCAATTCAAAATCCATTTGCGGAATCAAATTCTAGATATTTATTTGAGCCTCCCAACGAAAATCTAGAATTTTAGGATCAAGTTTGGTAGTAGAATTGATGTTACAGAGAAGGGAAGTGGATAAGAGGAGGGGGGGGGGGGGGGGGGGTGCTCTGTCTCCAGCTCGCCCCGCCGATCGACGCCGGCAGCGCACCGCGACGCGCATGCATCCATCGAGCTACTTGCTTGCTTGCGCCGTGGCACGCTCCCCTCTCCCCTCCGTCCCTATAAATACCCCTTGGCCGTCGCCGTTGGACTCCATCCCGGTTCACGCCATTTCCACCACCCCTGTTCGGTCAAGCTCTCGCCGACGATTGCAGCCGTTTCTTCCCGAGCTGTAAGTAGATAAGAGGCTTGTCACAAACTTCTCTTCGTATTCTATTTGGTCATCGATCGTGACATAGCTTCTGCTTGGCATATTTTGAAGTTTCCCAGTCGCCGTCGAGGAAGCCGCCGAGAACCTTCATTGTCTCGAAGTCGAACACCAGTTCTAGACCATCTCTAGCCTCGATCCTTTGAGCAAAAAGGTTCGCAATCCTCTCTAGTTCATGCTCACAGAATCTAAGCTTATGACATGAAGTGTAACTTGAGTTCTTGTTCGAGAACCAAATGATTTCTCAATAGAACAGAAAAGCTTCACGCTTAAATTTGTTTCATTCTTGCAATCATCCTTTAATCTGGTTAGCAGATAGCTTCTATGTGTCCTAAGGAAGCTCCATGCCCGAAAAACACTGAAAGTTATCAACCGAGCATCTTAGATTTCAAGTTTTCGCGGCCGTCGGTTGAAAAACCGCACTTCACCGTCAAACTCAGCCTTGCCGGCGATTTCACCCCAACCTGACCCCCAAATCATACTCCTGGTACTCCCAGGAACCTCCCCGACCTTTTCCCTAGCCTATTGAGCCATTCCCAAGCATTTCCAACGAAGGCCGAAACCCTAGCTCCGCTGTCACCGTCGCGCCGCCGTCTCCGACCATCGCCGACGTGATTGGACACCACCATCGGCTTGCGCGGTCGATTTTAGGGTTGAGCGGTCACAGCAAGGCCGAAAGGAGGCCGACGCACCTAAGTCTGGCGAAGCACCGCCGCGGTTCCGGCGAGAAGCGCCGCCACGTCGAGAGGTAGACGAAGGTGCAGGTCCCACCTGTCATCGACACCCTCTCGCGTGCAAACTTCATTACCATGTTATGGCTGGCACTCCATTCGAGCTCTTTCCGATCGACGGTAGAGCCGGGTGACGAGTGGGCAAGTCGGATGGTTGCAGCATATGGGCATACCGAAGAAGCAGCCAAGATGATTTTAGCATCATATGCGGCATCAGCGTGTCAGGAGAGCCTTGATCAGCATGTTAGCCTGGTAAAAAATGATGAGTGACCTGAAGCAGGCTTTGGTTCGAGAGGATCACTTTAAAGGTGCCAACGACTCACATAGGGCCACAGTTGCTCCCCTAAATTGCCGTTTAAACTTAAGGGAGAGGCAGTGGCACCAGTCTATTCAAGCTCGATCGGAGGCTCGCATGAAAACACAACACGCAGAAAGCGCGTTGAAAGTGAGTCAACTCGAGGTGCAACTGTTGGATGAACAGCTGAGTGAGGTGACTCAAGAAAGGGATCAATCCAGAGGGGAAACTCAGGATTGGAAGGCCAGCTGCAAAAATGCACAGAAGGGACTGGAAGACTTGAGGATGTTTCTTCTGCAGGCTGATGTGAAATCTTTACTTGCCGCGACGTTGTCAATTGTGGGTGGGGTAGCAACTCTTGCTCCCGCAACCGCACCTGTGGCACCAACTTCAAATGATGAAGAAGAAGAAGAAGATCACGAGGAACTCGTGTACGTCGAGTGGGACTTATTGGAGTGGGATGTGGCAGGACTTCTGCCGTCACGGGGCAACATAAGGTTTAATTGTTGCTTGTGTTTTCTTTTGTGGCCATGTTTGTATCATATTAAGGATAGTAGTGGGTATGTCTAAGATGACAAGATGTGTATGACATCTCATGGGGACCAAGTATGGTAGAGATGCACTTCCGTAGGGGAAGTCCATTGTTTTGGAGTGCACTACTGTAAACTTTGTCATGAGATAATATATCTTGTATAAAGTTTGTACTTTATCAGTATATGTGAATGTTATGCACTTATTTTTCCTTGTCAAAAGGTCGTGCTACTGAATGATAAAATGGATAAAGGAAAAGAAAATATGTGCTGATTTTAAATCATTTGGATGTAGAATGGTGCGTACTCGCTCGACACCTGAAATGGGAGGATCCAGTCGTGGTCGTGAGGACAAATCTCCGACCTAGGAGACAGCTGCTACACCACAGCAACGAGTTCCTCCACCACCACCTCCAGAACTTCCAAAGATTCTAGGGGAGGTTCTCGCCGCAGTGCTTGGCTCACGTGACGAGCCAACAGAGTTACTACGGACTCTGGTCCAGCATTCGTACCGACAAGGAGGGCGACCAGATGCGGGTCCACGATAGCCTTCTCTGATTTCATACTCGGACTTTATGTTAAAACACCCACCGGTCTTCATGGAGGCCGATGAACCATTGGAGGTGGACAACTGGCTCCGCTCCATTGAAGGGAAGTTCAGTTTGCTACGAGTAACCGAATATCAGAAGACCCTGTTCGCGGCCCAACAACTACAAGGGTCCGCTGGTGCGTGGTGGGCGAATTATCTTGCCTCACGACCAGTCGGCTATGCCGCGAGCTGGGAGGATTTCCGAGAGGCGTTCCACGCCTATCGCATACCTCCCGGTGTTATGAGGAGGAAGCTTCAAGAGTTCTTGGAGCTGAAACAAGGAGGAAGGAGTGCTTACGAGTACTCCAAGATATTCAACCACTTGGCCCAATATGCTCAGGAGCAAGTGAATACAGAATATTGGAAGCGGGAATGCTTCTATCGAGGTTTGAATCCCAAGATGAAGGACAAGCTTGCCTTGTTCAACAGTGGCAGCTTCAACAACATGGTCAATGCCGCAATCGTACATGAGGACACTACTAGGGAGTTGTTCTTCGACAAGAAGAAAAGGAGTGATCCGCAGGGCAGCAGAGGAGGTACTCCTCAGAAATAGCGCATGGTGTATCGATCACCATCTGGCCAGAGGTGGCAGCCGCCATCGCGACAATTGATGTTTCGTGGTCGTCCATTCAACAATGCCGGCTTTTGGCCACAACAACAACAAGGGATGATTCTGCGTGCACCTCTACTTCCATCGCGTGCATCGGGATTCCATCCTCCATTTCGTGCCGGTCAGAACCCGTACACCTATTATACGTGTGGACATACGGGACACTTCTCCAAGGATTGTCCACAGAGCGGAGGATAGTCATCATAGCAGGGGGCAAACCAGCCTCGCAACCAGCCCAAGAAGCCAGCCACCAGAACCAGCAACGTCCACCACCTCGCCATCGAGGACGTTCCAGAAGGCGCACCCGTACTCACGGGTACGTTCTCTTTCTTTGGTCATCCCGTAGTCATCCTTTTTGACTCTGGTGCCTCCCACAATTTTATTAGCAAATCTTATTTCAATCAATAATAGTTGCTTATCTGTTCCACAAAAACCCCATATATGATTTGTTCTCCGGGAGGAAAAGTAGTTGTAGATAAGATAGTCCATAGGGTACCTCTTAATCTGGGTGGGAACATATACCCTATCTCTCTCATTATACTAGGGCCTCAGAAGTTAGATGTCATCTTTGGGATGGCAAGGTTGCAATACAACGGTGCTATTATTGACATCATTACTCGGAGTATATATCTAAATTCACCGCTCCACTCTCCCCAAACTCTCACTCTGGAGAGTAATATCCACGTGCATCCAACTACTAATAACACCGAAGCCTGTAAACTCGAAGATATTCCAGTAGTATGTCAATATCCAGACGTTTTTCCCGAAGATCTTCCTGGTATGCAACCAGAAAGAGATGTCGAGTTTAAAATTGAACTTGTACCAGGAACAGTGCCAATCTCGAGAAAGCCGTATAAGATGGCACATAAAGAACTTGCAGAACTGAAAGAGTAGCTGAAGGAACTTTTGGACAAGGGTTTCATTTGTCCAAGTTTGTCACCTTGGGGCTGTTCTGCATTGTTCGTGGAAAAGAAGGATAAAACATTGAGACTATGTGTGTACTATCGTCCACTCAATGCTGTCACTATCAAGAACAAGTATCCACTACCCCGTATCGATATTCTGTTCGATCTGTTGGTAGGTGCTCGGGTATTTTCCAAGACGGATCTTCGCTCTGGTTATCATCAAATAAGAATTCGACCAGAGGATATACCTAAGACAACATTCTTGACAAGGTTTGGATTATATGAGTACCTTGTCATGTTCTTCGGATTGACCAACGCACCGGCCCATTTCATGTATCTCATGAATTCGGTATTCATGCCGAATTTGGACAAGTTTATCATGGTCTTCATCGACGACATCCTTTTATACTTAAAATACGAAGAAAAATGTGCACAACATTTGCACATCGTGCTTCAGCAATTGCGGGACCACAAGTTGTACGCTAAGTTCAGCAAATGTTAGTTTTGGATCAACCAAGTCCATTTCTGGGCCACATCATCTCTGTCAAAGGGATTGCAGTTGATCCAAGCAAGATTAAGCAAGTACTCTTATGGGAGTCTCCTATGTTTGTGCATGAAGTTCGAAGTTTCCTGGGTTTAGCGGGATATTACCGAAGGTTCATCCCATGTTTTTCCAAGATAGCTAAACCAATGACGGAACTTCTGAAGAAAGGAAAGAAATATGCATGGACAAAAGAATGTGAGGAAGGTTTTCAAGCATTAGTGAAACACAGCACCAGTATTAGCCCAACAAGACACAACAAGATCCTTTGATGTTTATTATGATGCATCTAGAATTGGTCTCGGTTGCGTATTAATGCAAGATAGAAGGGTGATCGCTTATGGATCACGACAGCTTCAGAACCATGAGCAGCATTATCCGACTCATGATCTTGAACTCGCTGTCGTGGTACTAGCATTAAGGATGTGGAGACACTATCTATGGGGCAACCTAGTACATCTCTACACCAATCACAAAAGCTTGAAGTACATCTTCACCCATAAAGAATTAAATATGCGACAACGAAGATGGTTGGAATTAATCAAAGACTATGAGATGTATATCCACTACCATCCCGGAAAGGCAAATGTAGTCGCAGATGCGCTAAGTCGCAAGTCTCGTATCAATATCCTTTCTATCACCTTGGTAGAGGAATAAGAACTGAGTCTCTACTTAGTTCTGTATGGGGCGCTCTACACCCTAGCCCTCATCCCTACCACAAGGGAGGAAATTATGGAGGCTCAGAAGGAGGACAAGGGCATATCCCATATTCGTCAACGATTGAAGAAGGGAGAAATGAAGTGTTTCCAAGGTGACGATGATGGTACCATCTGGTTCAAAGACCGCATCATGGTACCCCGCAATATTGAATGTTGGAAGAAAATCATGGACGAAGCTCATTTTTCCAAATATTCTATTCATCCGGAAAGTAACAAATTGTACCAATACTTGAAGAAGAAATTTTGGTGGACTCGGATGAAAATGGAAATAGCGAAGTATGTGTCCGAATGTGATATGTGTCGACAAGTGAAAGCCGATCATCTAAAGTCAGCCGGACAACTACAACCTTTACGCATACTGGCCTGGAAATGGGAGGACATCAGCATGGATTTCATTGTTGGATTACCTCTCACCTCTTGCAAGCATGACTCGATTTGGGTGATAGTCGACCGACTCACCAAGTCGGCTCACTTTATTCCAGTCAATGTCAAGTATGTGGCATGACAGTATGCAGAGTTGTACATTGCCAGAATCCTATGCCTACATGGAGTACCCCAAACTATCATATCAGATCGTGGAACCTTGTTTGTTGCTCGATTTTGTGAGCAGCTCAACGGATCCTTGGGTACCAAGTTGATTCGAAGCTCAGCTTACCACCCACAGACTGATGGTCAAACGAAACAAGTAAACCGAGTGCTAGAGGATATGCTCCGCGCCTGTGCCATACACCATGGTAAGAATTGGGATGAGCACTTACCATTGGCGGAGTTTTCATACAACAATGGTTATCAGGCTAGCATCCAAATGACACCATATGAACCTCTTTATGGCCGGAAATGCCACACACCTTTGAACTAGTGTGAATCCGGTGCACGAGTAACATATGGTATAGACTTGGTAAAAGAAGCCGAAGATCGAGTGCGAATTATTCAAGCCAACCTCAAGGCTGCTCTGTCTCGCAAGAAAAGCTATGCTGACAAACGACGTCGACCGCTTCATTTTGATATTGGGGATCACGTTTATCTTCGTGTATCTCCAATGAATGGGATTCATCGCTTCGGAGTAAAAGGGAAGCTAGCTCCACGTTTCATCAGACCATTCGCAATTAGTGAGCAATGCAGACCTGTAGCCTATCGGCTAGAGTTGCCAGCATCGCTGTGAGGGGTGCACAATGTGTTTCACATTTCACAATTGAGAAAATGTCTCAAGGCCCCAGCGGAAGTCCGTATGGAGGATTTGGAAGCTCTCCAACCAGATCTTACTTACTCTGAACATCCAACCCAAATAATTGATGAGAAGACTCGTACCACAAGAAATCGCACCTTGCGTTTCTACAAGATCTTGTGGGGAAACCACACTGCTGATGAAGCAACGTGGGAAAGCGAGGAATATCTTAAAGCCAATTATTCAGACTTGTTAACATCATATGTTCATTAGGTCTTTTCTTTTTATCATTCCTTTTGTAATCTCAGCACGAGATTCTTTTAAGGGGGGAGGAATGTAAAATCCCACATTTTCCTTCATATGAGGTTCAGTTGTAAGTTGGTTGTTAACCCTAATGGAGACCAATTATAGCGATGCTTATAAACTTGATCTCATCAAATCTTTTCTTCTACTCATGATTAAATTTATTAACATGAGGAATGAAATTAACCAATAAACTTAGATTAATTCTTTTGGCCTCTCTTCAATGTTTGGAATTATTTGAAGAAAGATTGCTAGGCCAAATTAATATACAATACCAAATAGATATTCAAATTAATATAAATTTAATATATACTACTATATATTTGGTCATGTCAAAATTATTCAATTCAGAGGCCATAAATTTTTCTATGGTTTTCTAATATTCCAAATAGACTTCCTGCAAAGTTTCATAAATTTTGAACTCCATTTGCTATTATCATTGAGACGATTAGCAAATTCAAACCATGTTCTGAATTCTGTTCAACTAGATTTAACATCAAGATTTGAACACACACTCATGGTCAGCATAACTTGCTTGACTTATCCCCATAGTTTCACAATTTTTGGAACTCAATTGTTATTTAAATCAGTGGCACCATTGAATTTCATCCAAATTTAAATTTGAATTTGAAATTCAATTGAAACTTTCTCCAATTCAAATTCTAATTGCATAATCAAATTCTAGATATTTATTTGAGCCCCCCCACAAAAATCTAGAATTTTTGGATCAACTTTGGTACTAGAATTGATGTTACAGAGAAGGGAAGTGGATAAGAGGAGGTGGGGCCCACTATCTGTCGAAGCACTCGAGTGAAACTCACAAGGGGGGGGGGGGGGGGTGCTCTGTCTCCAGCTCGCCCAGCCGATCGACGCTGGTAGCGCGTGACACCACGACGCGCATGCATCCACCGAGCTGCTTGCTTGCTTGCGCCGTGGCGCGCTCCCCTCTCCCCTCTGTCCCTATAAATACCCCTTTGGCCGTCGCCGTTGGACTCCATCCCGGTTCACGCCATTTCTGCCGCACCTGTTCGATCGAGCTCTCGCCAACGATTGCAACCGTTTCTTCCCGAGCTGTAAGTAGATAAAAGGATTGTCACAAACTCCTCTACATATTCTACATTGTCGCTGTCGAGGAAGCCGCCGAGAACCTTCACTCTCTCGCCGTCGAACACCAGTTCTAGACCATCTCCAGCCTCGATCCATTAAGCAAAAAAGTTCGCAATCCTCTCTAGTTCATGCTCACAGAATCTAAGCTTATGACATGAGTGTAACTTGAGTTCTTGTTCGAGAACCAAACAATTTCTCAATAGAACAAAAAAGCTTCATGCTTAAATTTGTTTCATTCTTGCAAACATCCATTAATCTGGTTAGCAGATAGCTTCTATGTGTCATAAGGAAGCTCTATGCCCAAAAACCCTGAAAGTTATCAACCGAGCATCTTAGATTTCAAGTTTTTGCGGTCGCCGATTGAAAAACTGCACTTCACCGTCAAACTCAGCCTTGTCGGCAATTTAACCCCAATCTGACCCCCAAATCATACTCCTGGTACTCCCGGGTACCTCCCCGACCTTTTCCCAAGCCTATTTAGCCATTCCTGAGCATTTCCGACGAAGGCCGAAACCCTAGCTCCGCCGTCACCGTCGCGCCGCCGTCTCCGGCCATCGCCGACGTGATTGGACACCACCATCGACTTGCGCGGTCGATTTTAGGGTTGAGCGGTCACAGCGAGGCCGAAAGGAGGTCGAGGCACCTAAGTTCTGCTAAGCACCGCCTCGGTTCGAGAAGCGCCACCGCGTAGAGAGGTAGACGAAGGTGCGGGTCCCACCTGTCATCGACACCCTCTCGCGTGGGATCAGTTGTGGACAAGGATCTGGTGTGATAGCGCAGGTTAACCCTGTGGCTCCCTGTGTGGCTCCATTCTGATTCGCCCGATTCAAATGAAGTGGTACCGGCCCCTTTATTTGGATTTTCCAATAGAAAAATAAATCCAGATTCAATCCAAACTTAGAAAATCCATAACATCCAATAGGATTATCCAAAAATTCCCAAATAAATTTTGTTAGAACCACCATGAAGAATACAGTCCAGTGGTTCAATTGGATTTGTATGAAAAGCCATAGAAATTTCTCCAAAATTCAGATAAGCGAAATGCTTAAAGAATTTATTCCAACAGTTCTGTTAATTGGAAAATTTCCAATTTTGGTCAGAACACTATTGTTAATAACTTTGACCTCCAGTAAAAGTTTCAAGCTCTTTAGACTTAAAATACTAAGTTGATCCAAATTCCAAATCTCTATGTAGTTATAAATTGAGAAAAATGGAAAATCAATTTCCAGAAATGTACCCAAACTTGAAATCAAATTCTTCCTGTAGCAAGCTCAGAAAATTGTTAAACAAATTTTCTTAGAACCAGTGAGACCCCCTCTACATGATACATCCCCTGATAGCCATGATACATCTCCAGAATTTCGACCAAAAATTAGAGAAGATTATTGCTTACCATAATTTTTCAAGAACAACAAACTTGCAAGAGTCTTCACTATAGTTTCTAGTATCCACCATAAAAATCCAAAAGCCAATTAAGATAATTATTTTATTTTATCCTAATATACTCACACCACCTTAAGCATATTAATTATTCACAAAATCATTTATACCTAGTATATACATATCGTGTAATAGCTGAAGTCGAGGAGCAGCTGGAAGCCTTGGAGGTCCAGTTGCCAAAAACTAACATAGGCTCAGACTCGCATTCAGGCAAGCCCATGTTTGCATTTAAGTTCCTTACAGTGTTTTTACAGTTTTTTATTCACCTTATGTCTTCAGATGATTGTGCATTACGTTTAAGGTGTTTGACATCCACTTGCATGGCCCACAAATCCTATGGAGTCTTGGGTAGGTCTACGGCCCGTTGAGTAGACACTGCTATGCTTATGCTCATAGGAATTCGGTAGAAGTCGAGTAGTTGGAATCTAATCACGAGATAGGAATTTTATCACACGGGAGATTCTGGAATAAGAAAATGGTTTATGAATATGAAATTGAGTCCGAGCAGTGGATTGGATGCAGTGAGACGTGGTCTCACGTGCGTAGCCCTGCTTGTGTCGATTGAGGACCGTTTCGTGTGCGGTCCTGCTGGACAAGCTTGAATTGTACCAGCGACATACTGGAGGAATGGGCTCCAATAAACTGACGTAGCTTGATACTGGTTTGTCGAGGCATTTCGTTATGTTTTATAGGCGTGGGTTGAGGGCAGCAAGATGTAAATCAGCTGGTGGACACGTCAGAGTACGCCCCACGCAGTGACCTTCTACTCGTGACGGATCGACCGGTTCAACATTCGAGTGTTTAGTGAAAGGTGGCCATATATGACTAGTATTGAATTGTTATGTAGGTACTGCTGTAAGTACTCGCTAGCATTTCTGAAAGTGCGTATGTGTCGTGTTGTTCCGGGTGAATCCTGATTGCAATCACCGTCCCTCACGGTAATAGAGTACCACTTGTTCACTGCGCCGTGACATAGTAAATACTGGAGAAGTCAGGAGAATATGATATATTGGTTTACAAATTGCTTGGACAACCTTGTTTGGCTTAGGATAGTACAATTAAAAGTTTACAGTTTTCACATACTTTACCTATAATAGCATTATGTGCTTTGTGCACGTCATATCATCGGCAAAGCGTTTCTTGTTTGATTGTGGAGTCTATGATGTGCCGTGCCTGAAGAATGTCATGTGCTAATTAAAACATGACTATAAGGATCCACTTGTAGGCGAGTCCTTATGCTTTACTCTACCTATGTTTAGTATTCACCCTTGTATATGTCTAGGGAGATGGGTTAGTCTTGCTGAGCCTTATGCTCACGTTTGCAGTTCACAAGTTTTTGCAGATTATACGACTGATGACGGTTTTGATGATGTGGTTGCACCCCCTGCAGGGTTTACAGTCGAGTGGGAACCCTGCACGCCGCCGTGAATTGTGTGTTGCTAGTGCGAAGTATCAAGGGCATGGATGACTTTGCTTTTGCATAGCTAGTGCTGAGAGTGTAGCTATGATGTATAGTTATCTTTCCTTCCGTTAGTAATTTTAAACTTCCGATGTGCTTTTCAATAAAGACTTGGTATTGTAAATTGTTCTCGTCCTTTTCTTGTATACTGTTGGGTTTCGCATCACACGACACCACCCAATGAGATCCTTGGAGGTCGTGATTCCGATCCCCACATCTTGCCACCCTCAGGTTTCACCCTATCATTCGGTATCAAATTTCAAGTTTCCACGGTAGGTATGATCCACGTGTCATCTATTTGTTCCTCACAATTTTCCATCATTGATCTCGTGTTTTTGTGCCATACCTATAGTCCATTAAACCACCACAAAATTAACCAAACCATTGTGTAGTACAGTTGGTCTTGTGCCATTTATATTATTTCTTGTTGCCATATCCATCTACATTGTGTTGGTCAGCCTTCATGTCGTTCACATAAAAAAAAGAAAAAAAGAGACAAGTGAAAAAATGTGTTACAAAAAACAAGAGTGAGAAAAAAAGAGAAAATTTTAAGGGCTGAAATATTGTAATCCTTGTTGAAAGAATTTTCAGATTGGGCAACAAAGTTTTACTCATCTTTTGACTTGTTTTATGATACTTGATTTACGGTGCTACAAGCCTTTCTTGTTTAGCCATCCTATCTCCACAAAAATACCGTTACCGGACCTCTCAATTCATAATCCTTTCAACCGCTTAATCACAGCGTGGATACGATAACATTTTGCACAACAACAGTCCTTGAGAACGGGTAAGAACATTGGTAAGCAAGAGGTGAGACTTTGTGATTCTACAAAAAAATTCCTATACCTTTTTCCCTCAATGGTTCTAACATGGAAGGATATGACTCAAGCGCTCATGGTGGTGTTTCTATGAATGAAACCCGAGTTTTACAAGCTGAGCTACACCAATTTGGAAAATCGCTGTTGATGGCAATGGAGAGGATGTTCGATAAACATCTTTCTCCAGTGAGTAAAAGAATCCCATAGCCACATGGAGAATTTGGTGCAAAAAATTCAAATTCTCGGAATTGTTTTTGTAACCATTTCGGAAATGATTTTGGTGGCCATGACAATGATAGATGTGCCGGTATCATCTATCAGCATAGAAGAACTAAAGATCATGAGCACTTTGATTAGCACCATAATCGTCGATGAGGTGTTGGCCCTGTTGGAGAACATCGTTGATCCGATAGTCATCGGTCTATCTCAGTTTCATGGCACCGACAGCAGCCCTATTCCTATAATGTCGCGGGTAAATCTTGAGGTGGTGCAGCTAGGTATTCTCCATTCATTGGTGCTGCAAATATATTGGTTCCTACTGCTACATCACCCGCAATTCAACAAGAGCAACAAAGTCACGTTGCAAGTGCAGCAACCTCCTCTATTGCATCTATGGATGCATGCACTTCACATAGGCAAAGCATTATTATCACAAGTGCAACGGTCGTGGGCATGTTGGTTCTAAATGTCCTACTCGAAGGACCACAATGGTTAACAAGCAAGATGAATCTAAAAGTGAACAAGGCAATCCACCAATACTTAATGAGGAAATTGGAAATGACGAGACTGTGACCCAACCCAGTGAAGGTGATTTTGAAAATGAACCACTAGATGCACCAATCTTTGATAAAAAAGTTATAATTGATGAGAATATGATCCAACATAATGGAGATGATACTAATTGCATCATTTCTCATCACCTGCATAGTGCTACGGCTGCAAAAGAAGACAACAAAGAGCATCTCACTTTACTTCCTTTGACATCAGAAGAAGTTGTGAAGAATTAATTGAAAACAAAATAGTGAGAGGGCGAGAACCACTTGCGAGTGACGCACAAACAAAGTGAGAGAGTGGATCCAAAGTGGAATGAAAATCAACAGCCACAAATTACCGAGCCAAAGATAACAGGGGGTTTAGTAATGATAGGTACAAAAGGGGATTTAAAAGAAATATGTCATGTTCTTTGCACTCCTGTACAAGGAAAATTTTATTTTTCCTAACTGCTTACCATCTACTTTGCAAAATGCATATTTTGATGTGTTACACGATTTCGAAGATGTGTTTCCCATGGAAGAACCACCGAGGCTGTTACACAAGAGAGGAGTTGAACATCAAATAAAGTTTGTTTATGTTGATTCACTTCAAAATCATGCACCATACAAGACCAACCATGGGGAAAGAAAAGAAATTTAGTACCAAGTACAAGAGCTCATCGACAAAGGGTATGTGCAAGAAAATTTATCACCGTATGCAATTTTTGATCTCTTAGATCCAAAGAAAGTTGACTTATGGAAAATGTTTGCTAATGGTAGTGCAATAAGCAATATTGTAACACAATATAAGCATCCCAGACTTTAGCTTTATGACATACTTGATGACCACAATGATGCTACCATTTTCACAAAAGTTGACGTGAAAAGTGGCTATCAAAAAACCCAAATGAGAGACATAGATAAGTGCAAAACAATTTTTAAAACAAAGCATGGTCATATGAATGTTTGATAGTGCCTTTTGGATTGACAAATGCTCCTAGAACTTTTATGAGATTGATGAATAATGTTACTAGACCATTTACTAGAAAGTTTGTTGTTGATTACTTTGATGATATTTTTAATTTACAGCTAGTCTCTTGACAAACATGTTGAACATATAAAATGTGTGCTTGCTAAATCGAGAAAGAAGTGCTATTATGCTAACCTTGTCATGTGCACGTTTTGCATAGACAAGAAAGTCTTTCTTGCTTTTGTTGATTTAGGTCAAGGCATGGAGGTGGATAAAGAAAAATTTACACCTGTTTGTGAGTGGTTGTTGCTGCCCCAATCAATCAGTTATTAAAGAAGGATAACCATTTTTGTTTGGAATAACCAAAAGAAAAGGCACTTGAAGAGCTGAAAATAAAGTTGACAACAGCTCCACTCCTTGCATATTCAGATTTTGGTAAGATTTTTGTGATCCAAGTGAGTTAGGGATTGAAGGAGTTTATGCAATATGGTTATCCAATTGCATACTTCAACAAAAGTTAAGTGCTCCAACTCCAAATTATTTTCCTTATGATGAACAATTGTATACTCTTGTGAAGTATTTGGAAACTTGGCAATTCTATCTTCTGTCCAAAATTTCTGTGATACACGCAGATCATTAACCTTTGAAGCATCTTAAGATTCAATTGAAAGTGAACAAACACTATAAGATATTATGAATAAGGTGTCTATTTCATTACAGGCGTCGGGACCGTCGCATTTAAATCAACTAACAGTGTTGGTTTAAAGGAACCGACATTTAAATAGTAGATACGTTGGCAAAACTACCAGAACCGACTCTCTTGTTACATATGTCGGCCAAACTGATAAAAACCGACGCCCTATTTTAATATGTCGGTTGAACCGACGCTTCTTGGAGCGGGACCAGCCCAGAAATCCGCTCAGGCTTTAAACATGTCAGCCAGAGGGCGAATTGACGCTACAAAAATGCATGCCAGGTGCGGTATCCCACATCGGGTCTTCAGAGCATTGGCTTGGTTTCCGCGCACTAACGCATTAAACAGAGGGTGTTTGTCAAACCAGACTAGCCGACGCTCTGATGTGGGTCCCTCCCATAATTTCAAAATGTGCTCCACCTTCTCTCTACAATCGCTCGGCCATATAACCCGTAACCCTCGCGTGAACCCTCTCGGCCAAACATCAGCCCCCGCGCGCCCCAGCTAGAGTTTGCGCATGCTGCCGCCTCTGTCGCCTCCACGCGGAGCGCTACTCCACCGCCGGCTCCCTCTCTTGCGCCACCCCGTGTGCCCCTCTGCTGCCCCTGCACGCTGACCTGTGCGCCGGCCAGGCCGCGGCGCAAGCGGTCGCCCGTCGCCGGACGTCGGCGACGTGCGCCGGCTGCCCCCGTGCTGCCTCATGCTGCCCCTGAATGCCCCATCCATGTGTGCCGCTGCGCTGCCCCACACGTGCACCGGCTTGCAGCATCTGCCCCGTGCACTGGCCCTCAACACCAAGGTTGTCCCTCCGTCGCTGTTCAGTGCTGCGTGCCCGTGTTCCACCCGTCCTCCGTCCGCCGTCATCCCGTTCAAGGCAAGGTATAATGTTTGCTATAATATTTGTAGGCATGCAATGTAAATATGTGTAATTTTTCAGTGTTTATTGTGGATTTTGTTACTCAATTGATGGTGATGTCTAATGTTACTTGCAAATTAGGCTAGTTATTAGTTGAAAACTAAATTTCAAAGAATAGTTATGTTAATGTTTAGTTAATAAATTACTTCTATATGTTGCTAAATCGTTGTATGTAACCGAAATTTTAGTTAGTTTATCATGTATATGTTGCTTAATCATTGTAGCAATGTTTAGTATGAATGTTGCTAAATTTTGATAACTTCTATGTTTTGGTAAACTTTAAATTAAATCGATATGTTGCTAAATTTTAATTACTTCCAAGTTTATAATGTATCTGTGTAGTTTAAATGTATTAACATATTATATATGTCCCGGTAAAAAATACATTAAATGCATTCGTGATGTAAGAGATTATTATAGTTTTAACGTATGCATCAACACGGGCACAGAGCCTTGGCGATAATGAGGCCGACCAATTACCCACGCATGGACGGTGGACCTGGACATAGAACTTTCAACTCTGACCAACTTTCCCCTCCCTGTCTCGTTCTTTCCTCTCTCGTAAATTATTGAAAAATGAAAATGAGCAATGTAACCTATAGAATTTGATTACCCATTTCGAATCGGCACGTTTCACATGCTATTGGCATGTGAGATGTGAAGGTTCGGAATTGTCCCTTTGGACAGGCTGGGAGTGACCGAGGGGTTGTGGCTTGTGATGATATGCGGGTCTGGATCAAGAAGAGATTTCGACAGCATAACCCTGGTGTTCTCTACTGCACCATTTTCTGGCACGCAGTAGAGAACAGCAGGTTATACTGCCGAAATTTCTTCCAAATCCAGACTACGCGTGTCATCATAAGCGCAACCCGCTTGGTCACTCTTGGGTGGGTTTAGGACCTATCTGTCTGGTTGTAGGGGTCGTCACATAACATAAAACTAATATAATAATGATTTGTCTAGTTTTTATTTATAACACGAAAAATGTGTGACCACCGTAAGGTGACGTATGATGGATGGAGTTCAAATGTTGTGTACACTTTGTAATGGGCTCATATCGCAAATGTGTTCCTGGCCCCAAGCATTTCCTAGTGGTGTTTGTTTTGTGAAGTGTCCTTGTAGGCAGGTGCCAGAATCATCAGCGTATGGAGTGGTCTAAAATGATGATGCACCTTTGCAAGCACATATTTATGCCAGGCTACCTAGTGTGACGTGAGCATGGGGAGATGGATCATGCTATTGAGTCAGACGGAAATGAGAATGAAGATTGGATGGATGAGATGATGACAGATGTTGGTCGAGAGTGTGAATAGCACTCACTGCTGTAGGAGGTAAAGAAGTTTTATAGGCTTCTTTCTGCCTCGAATGAAAATGTGTGTGAGGGTCCCAATGTGACCGTTCTGTAGGCGATCACATGACCTATAGGGTTGAAGTCTAAGTACAATTTTGCAAACAATTCCTACAATAGTATCTTGAAGTTGATCAGTCATCTCCTTCTATCAAATCATAAGATGCCGAAAGACATATATCATCTAAGAAGGTTTTGGCTGGTCCGGGCATGAGTTTTGAGAAGAGACGCGTGTGAGAATAATTGCATGTTGTTTTGGAAGGAACGCAAGAACGATACTCATTGTGTGCATTGCAATGAATCTAGACATGTGAAGGTTCTGAATGATAATGGGGAGGAAATAAGTACAAAAGTACCGATCAAACAGCTTTGGTACATACCTATCACATCCAGGATTAAAAAGTTGATTCTGTCCCTAGAAATAGCGAAGCAGATGCACTAGCATTCAGAAGTGATACGTGAGAGTGATGACAAGGATATTATGGTGCATCCTTTGGATGGCGTGACATGGCAAGCTTTAGACCATTTTGATCCAGAGTTTTGTAGATATCTAAGAAATGTTTGTCTTGGGTTGTCAACAGAAATCCTCTCATGCCATCTCTATGTTGATCACGGGATCCATGACACAGTTCTGCTTATATATATCCAAACTAACCTGCCTGCACGTATTCATGTCCTTCCAACAACTGAGAGGAGGCGGTTTCCTAATACACACGGTTGTTTTTGTGTCCTTTCTTAACCGGTGCAGTGAATGTGTATAGTCAGGAGTCGTGGCCGCAACAACAACATTATTACTCTCTTCACTTGATGACGAGCCAGAGAGATAAGGAGAGAGAGATAGCAACAATCTATACAATATAGACGGTGGGCAACATACATATATACGTGTAGCACCAACCATCTAAATATGAATTACATGTATTGTGAAAATTCTACTTACCAATGTCTGGAAAAGGGATCTTCAATACACACTACCTATTTTTTCATCAATTAATCTTGGTTCTCTCCGATTACAAATACAAATGTTGCAGAGGTAGTATTTAATGTGTCACTTCTAGATAAACATGCAACGGCACTGATTTCATTTCAGGATGGAATTTTAAATTTCTATATATATGTGCACCATCTAGCCACAAGGGATTGTGTAGCACATATATAAATTTCACATAAGCTACTTTTAGGCGTTACATACAAAGTAAAGTTTTTTTACGGCCTTTCTATGTGGCCATTAAACGATAACCACACAACCTATATTCCTATATTTTCATAACCAATCAATAAATGCATATACCGAGACAGAAAACTGCATATCTTTCTTACGAAATTAATTTTCTGCAACTTCTCTTTAATAACTATACAACTGAAGGCCACCAGTAATCCACCCAATAAGGGTACAAAAAAAGTGGTGCCCTTTTATCCAAACTTTTGAGTATTTGCCGTGCTAAAATTGTTAACTTATCTGATTTTGGTAACTATGTGGGTCAGTGTATTCTACGCAAGGTATAAAAGACTACGAAAATTAGTTCCATATGCAAAATTCGCAATATTCTATTTTACATGGTTATTAAGTTGTGCCACAACATGAGGCAAGCATAACCGTTGTGTTCTAACAAGTGTTATGCACTTACAACATGCCTCAATTGATGCAAGCATAACCTTAGCATCACTTTTCATGTCGTTGAAGGCTGCCATCACAGCTTCACGTTGCCTAAACTGGACATTGTCACACTCATATGCAGGATCTCTTTGTCTTCAATCCAATTCAGATTTCATTAGCTTCAGCACATCCTTCGCTTATAACTGCCATTAACATGTCTGATAAGGAAGCTTCACTTATTGATAAATCTATGGTTGAAAGAATAAGGTCAAATCCTTATGAAAGGGTAAAAACAAGATTTGTGATTGAAGTTGTTCACTTCATCACTTGTGTGAAGCACTAAGAGAGAAATACTGATTTTTAGTCAATATATTCAGGCATTGAATAATTGATAAAGGAGCATCTTCCTAGGTTTTTCAAATGGATGGGAGGGAAAGAAATACTTCAGGGCTTGTTTGGATGTACTCACTCTAATTGGATTTAAGTGGACTGGAGTGGAAAATGAACTAATTTTCTCCTCAATCCACCTCATTCCACTTAGATTGAAGTGGATCCACTCCTATCCAAACAAGCCTTCAAATGGATGAGAAAATCCTTCCAAGGTATTGTCAGATTTCAATTGAATCTTTTAACAATCCAAATGATTAGTTATGAGTGTTACTTGCATCTACTAGAGCTTGCTATGAAGGGATTAGCTTGACAGAAGCTTCTAGAGTTGTGCTTCTATATGTTGTTTGGAACCCAACTGTTGGAAGGCAAGCCATAAGCATCATAGGTCAGAAAAAATTTATATACACATAGAATTTGATAACTTATGGACCAGTTGAAGGTGATAAATATGATAGTCA
The DNA here is from genome assembly GCA_036927565.1 of Tuctoria greenei. NCBI lineage: Eukaryota > Viridiplantae > Streptophyta > Magnoliopsida > Poales > Poaceae > Tuctoria > Tuctoria greenei. The sequence goes on from JAYESD010000007.1 coordinate 57,508,147, forward strand.
AGCCGAAAAGGATCACTTGTCCAAATTAGTCTTCTCTATAGAAGATGAATTTAATAATGTTCGAAACATGCTATCTAAAGCTAAAATGGAGCATTGTTCTAAGTTGATTTCAGATGATACAAATATATAGAATATATATCATACATTTTTTCCAGTATTGACATATTCTCGCATATAGGGTTTCAAATCTTTTTCAATGTTTCTCTCTACGCGCTTGATGTTTTCTTGTTCGGTCAAAAGGTACATCGCTTCATACTGATTGTATTCCTCTTCATTATCTCCCACATTCACAACCCCAATGTTTGCTTCCCAGAGACAACTACGTGCATCTTCTTAGTTTCTGGATCTTGTACATAAAAACTTGTGCAAGACGATCGGCGAGAATCCACTTGTCATCTTGATAACCCACTTTGTTCAAGTCTACTTGTGTCAGCCCGTAGTTGTCCACTTTCACACCATCAGGATGTTTGACCCATTTGCACTTGAATACAGGCATTACCATTCTTTTGCCATAATCGAGTTCCCATATTTTCTCTATGAACCCAAAGTATGTGGTCTTCTGCCTTTGTGGATCATAAGCCTCTATACAAACACCACTATTTTGTGCAACACTCTTATCGTCTTTTTCCTTATTGTAAAATGTGTAACCATTGACATCAAATGCTTGCCACGATGTCACCAAAGCAGATGGGCCAAAAGCTAACTTCTTCATTGTTGCCTCTTCTATATAATTTTTGTATGGTATATTTTTGTCCATTAACCATTAAGTGAAACATCTTATGTGCTCTTTCATGATCCAGTCCTCTATGCGGTCTTGGTTTTTTTCGCGAAGCTCAATTTGGTGTTCTTTGATGTACGACTCAACTATTCTCAGCTGTTGTAGTACACCAAAATATGCACAATGTATATTATTGTAATCTTGAATGATAAAAGTTTTCTTACCCACTTTGCCTCTCCCACTTAGTCTACCGTCATGTACTGGTATAGGCTCACTTATTGGTTTTACATCAATGATGTAATCAGCACAACCCTCAATCACTTCTTCAGAGGTGTATCCTTCCGTAATTGAACCCTCTGGGTGAGCACGGTTCCACACATAACCTTTTAATACTCCTAAATATCTCTCCAACAAAAACATATAATGTAAATATAGTCGCCCCAATGATTTTATCTGTTCAACAAGATGCATGATTAGGTGTACTTGCATATCAAAAAAGGATGGTGGAAAACTCATCTCAAGCTTGCACATAGTCTCGACGATGTACATTTTCAAATAGTCTAAACCTTCACGTGCTCTCACCTTTTGCGATATTGCATTGAAGAAGTAACACAAACGTGTGATGAAAACTTTTATATGCTCATGTTTGATGACCTTATTGGAATGGCAAGGAACACTGTCATCATCATGAGACAGTCGTGAGAATTATAGCCGAATAAAGACAAGTCTTTCATCGACACTAGTTTGCGCATATTGGATGAGAAACTCGTGGGCATTTTGATCACACACAAGCATTCACAAATTGCCTTTTTCTCTTGTAGTGTCAAGTTGTAGCTCGCTTGGGGAAGGTAATGCTTCCCGTTCGCCTTTTCTACTACGTGAATCACTAGTCTTATATCAAGATTTTCTAGGTCCCTACGCGATTTAAATTCTTCCTTTGTTCTCCTCAACATGTCCAGCAAGGTCCCAATGATGTTGTCAAATACATTCTTTGTAACATGCATCAAATCAATACTATGGAAAAAATTCAAGGTTCATCCAATACGGAAGATACTTGATAAAAATTGATTGTTTCTTGAAAGCCATGTCAGTTGTATCACCCGAAGATGTACTTTTTCTTTCTCTTTGTTCCATTACATCTTTTGCCATTACCAAAAGCAATATGAATGTTCTTGACCATTTCGAACATGAGTTTTCCACTGTAAGGTTTTGGTGCAGTATCTATTTTGATTTTGTTATCAAATTGTTCTTTCATCTTCCTATATTTATATGTATCTGTCAAGAACCGATGTGTCTCATGTACCCAATTTTCTGGATGAAGTGAGGTATAGAAATCCAGTTCTATCCACGCACCTTACACAACCTTTCTTCGCTTCTTCCCTTTCATTTGTCCCGGTAATGTAAATAGTCCGGGATAATCATGCACGATAACGAATATCATTGCTCTTGGCGTGAGATACTCCTGCTTGTACTCATCCCATGTATGTACCCTTCGTTCCACAATTTCGCCATATCTTCCATTAACGGTTCCAAGAACACATCAGTTTTGATGCCAAGTTGTTTCAGACCTTCGATAGGAATAGATAAAAAATTATATTTCCTTTTGTGACACAACCACATCGGTAGGCTGTACATCGTTAAGATCACGGGCCATGTGCTGTGTATGCTCCTTTTTTCCCCAAATGGATTCATTCCGTTTGTGCCCAAGGCAAATCTTACATTTCTGATTTCCTTTGAAAATTCTGGATACTAAATATAAAATTTTTTCCACTGGGTTGCATCACGAGGGTGTCAAATATGTTTTTCATTCTTCTTGCGCTGCTCGGAATGCCAACATATAAGTTTAGCCTCCCTAGGGTTTGGGAACAAACACTTCAAGCGATTTATTACTAGAAGGTACCACATCACCAAGGCAGGAATTTTACTCTTATTCTTCCCGTCTGCATCGTCAGAAGTATCGTCATCATCACCTTCAGGACCAATAATAAACTTATTGTTCTTATAAAAAATTTTCATGTTGGTAACATACTGGTGATGGTAGTCCTTCTTGTATCTACTGATACCGCGGATGGGGCATCTTGTTGCGAGCTCGTGCTCTTTGCGATACAAAATAGAATGGTTCACACAAGCGTGTATTTTTGTCACACCTAGTGCCATTGGGCAATGAAGTTTCTTCGCTTTATAAGTGCTTCTAGTCAGTTTATTTGTATTTGGAAGAATTTCTGCCAAAAGATTAAAAATATTAGAGAAACTACTATCGGACAATCCGTGTGTGGCTTGCAACTTTTGTAGTTCTACGACTGCATGCAAGGTAATAAACTCTTTATCACAACTGTTTGATTTATCATATAAAAGCTCCATCTCCGCATTCTGCAATGTCCCCGTTTTACTTAAACCTTTACTTGCTCCATCAAAGTCAATACATATGGTTCAATGTGACGCAACATCTCCTCACAATAAAACTCATCATCATCATCATCACCATCCTGATTGTCACTACTATAATCGATATGAACATTATCGTCATCTGAAACCCTCTCATCATCGTTATCCACTTCATTTGTACCTAACTCGCCATGCTCTGTCCATATTGTTGAGTTTTTTTTTGAAACCTCTTTTCACCAACTGAGATCGGATTACTATAGTATCTATCCAAGCAATCTTATTTTCACAGTCGATACATAATATGTCATCTATCTTTTGCATCTTCGCATGTTTTTTGGGTGTTTCAATAAAATTTGTAACATTTTGAACGTACATAGGATTGGGTATTGGCATGTTATACATCCATGCTCGACGGTCCATGCTTCAATAACAGAATTTTTGTAAGATTTACAGAATTTGGCCACAAGTATTCCCTAAAGGTCTTCTTTAAAATGAATTTACAGAGGCATAGCCATCTCGTATCATATGAGTTAATATTGGTATCATGTAGGTCTGTTCATAAGGGTTCCAAGAAAATTTGCTTCATGATTTTCTCAGCTTCCTAGTGGCCATAATGTATTTTTGAAGTTGGGTTTATTCATTGAAACATTTCATTGAACATGTGATGTGCTTGTATTTATCTTCAACCTTTAATCCTTCAAATCTACTTCATTTTCTACAAAATTTATGGATGAGATCAAGGGGAGACTCAACTACATTTTGCAACCTTTAATCCTTCAAATCTACTTCTCAAATACATAAAGTGGAGGGGGGGGGGGGGGCTGGAGCCATGCAAACTCAACAAAACGAAACTGAAAATAGGACAACAAACTAAAAACGTGACAGTGAAGAGGAAGTGTCTTCTCACCTTTTCTCTGTTCGAAGCTTGATCAACTCATGAATAAAGGACTAGCGAGCACACGCTAGAAAATTTTGGTAGCCTGGAGGTGTCGATGGAAAAACTCCTGGGTTAGGTTTACTTCATTGCCCGAAGGGCCCTTTATATAGGCGCAGTTTCATGCGGATTTTAATGAAAAAAAACCGCTTGTGATAAAAATTAATTAAGTTCAGTACAAGCAGATTAATTGAGTTGTTGCTAAACAACCGCCTGTGTTAATGGCCCAAGCCTGTTCTTCAATTTTCTTTTTCCTTGCTTCTTTTTTATTTAGATTCCAATATAAATACTCAAACATGTATAGGTTCTGCAAATTGAGTCTGAATTCGATGATTCATTTTTCTATATTCTTCAAAATTTAATATCTACCACCTAGACCAAATATTTTAAAACTTGTATAGCCAACATTGTAATGCTTTGGTAAATATAAAATTAATTTATAATCACATATTTTTCACATTTTTGTATCTCCTAAAAAAGGGAACCTTCATTGAAGTTGGTTTGTATGAACATATTTGTCTTATTTATACATGTATGAATTTGGTTAATTTTTTAAAGCATTCCAACATTTCAAAATTTAAATTATCCATCATTCTAATCAAATGCTCATATACATATGAGGCATTCCTCAAATTCTGAACACACATTAATTCAAAAAAATTTAAAAAATATGAAAAATTCATGGAGGTTTGTATGACGACTAAAAAGTTCCATTGAAAAACTAAATGAAAAAATCATTATATTCATCAAGATGGAAATATGACAAATAACCAATGTTATTTCTTTTTTATGTTTTCACCAATTTAAAAGGTTTTCCCAAGTGAAATTTAATGGGAACCTTTAATACTCAAGCATATTACAAGAAAGTGGAATTTTTTCTTTTAAAAGGCCCATCATTTTAGTCAAGAATATTAAATTAAGCCTAGACTCGATACATTTTTTAGGCGGTTTTTAGCTGCTGCACGGTCGGTTGCTAAACAACCGCCTGTGATAATGGCCCAAGCCTGTTCTTCAATTTTATTTTCCCTTGCTTCTTTTTTTATTTAGATTCCAGTATAAATACTCAAACATGTATAGATTCCGCAAATTGAGTCCAAATTCGATGAATCTTTTTCTATTTTCTTAAAAAATTATTATCTACCACCTAGACCAAATATTTTAAAACTTGTATATCTAACATTCTAATGTTTTGGTAAATATCAAATTAATTTATACTCACATATTATTCACATTTCTGTAGCTCCTAAAAAAAGGGATCCTTCACCGAAATTGGTTTGTATGAACATATTTGTCTTATTTATACATGTATGAATTTTATTAATTTTTTAAAGCATTCCAACTTGTCAAAATTCAAAATATCCATCATTCTAATCAAATGCTCATATCACTACAGGAAAAGAGGAATAAGGTGTCGGTTTGATTAGAGGTGTCGGCCCTGACACAAATAAAGGGACTAAGAGTGTCAGTTTAGAGAAACTGACACCCTTAACTTAAACGCTTTGGTTTAATTTAAGGAACCGACGCACATATTAAATGCGTCGGCTAAAAGGATGCTTTTACTATATTCGTCGGTTCCACCGACGCTTCTAACGTGGGCTGAACCTGCCCAGGCTCTAAGAGTGTCGGCGCCGCTGAAACCGACGCTCTCAAGCGGGCCCCACACTTAAACTTAACCCCTCAGCACTTTTCTCCGCGCGCCCGCCTTCCACACTTGCCCGCCCGCCCCTAGCCGTGCGCACCGTTATCCCGCCGCCGTCGTCCGTACGGCCGGCTCGATCGTCCGCCTCGCGTCGGCGTCTGCTTCGGCGCTGCCATCCAGCCCCCACGGCGCCCCCCTTTGGCCCCCTCCGACACCCCCCGTCCGACCCCCTTGGCGCCCTATCCGCCCCTCCTCGATGCGCTATCGGCGCCCCAGTCCCGCCATCCGGTCCCCCTCGGTGCCCCCTTCCGGCCCTCCTTGGCACCCCGTCCGGCCCCCCTCCAGCACCCCCCGACCGACCCCCCTCGGCACCCCCATCGGCCCCTCCTCGACGCCCCCTCCGCTCCCTTGTCCGCGAGTTTGAAGTTGTATAAGTTAAAAAATTTACAGTTGAAGTTGTATATTTGAGCTTTATGTGTAATATTTGTTTGGTGCATGAGATTGTATAAGTGATGTTCTATGTGTGAGTTTATTTCATAGCTAATGTGGATATGTAGGATTAATTAATAGTTAATTCTCAAATTACAAGCAAATTTACATGTTTAACTTATATATGTGAGCATGATTAATAGTTTCTAAATATGTGAGCATGATTAATAGTTTCTAAATTTAACTTTTATGAATAGGTAATTTAAATTTTTTGTATATGTGAGCATGTTTAGGATTTAGTAGTCTCTAAATATGTGTGACTTGCTAGTGTGAATATGTATAATCTGAAAAATGGGTGACGACCGTAAGGTGATGTATGATGGATGGAGTTTAGATGGTGTGTACACTTTGGAATGGGCACAATTCGCAAATGTGTTCGTGAACGAAGCATTTCCTAGTGGTGCTCTTTTTGTGAAGTGTCCGTGTAGTAGGTGCCAGAATCGTCGACGTTTGGAGAGGTCTGAAATGATGCCGCACCTTTGTAAGCATGTATTTACGCGAGACTAATTGAAATAGCGTGAGCATGGATAGATGGATCATGCTAGTGAGTCGGACGGAAACGAGAATGAAGATCGGATGGATAAGATGATGGCAGATGTTGGTCAAGAGTACGCATAGCAGTATTTGTCAGGGGAGGTGAAGAAGTTTCACAGGCTTCTTGCCGCCGCAGATGAAAAAGTGTATGAGGTCACCAATGTGACCGTTCTGCAGGCGGTCACACAACTTATGGGGTTGAAGTCTAAGTTCGATTTTGCAAACATTTGCTACAATGGTATCCTGAAGTTGATCAAGGATCTCCTTTCGTCAAAACATAAGATGTCAGAAGACATATATCACTCAAAGAAGATTTTGGAAGGTCTGGGCATGAGTTATGAGAAAATTGATGCGTGCGAGAATAATTGCATGTTGTTTTGGAAGGAACACTAGAACGATACTCATTGTATGCATTGCAAAGCATCTAGACATGTGAAGGTTTTGAATGATGATGGAGAGGAAATAAGTACCAAGGTACTAGTCAAATAGCTTCGGTACATGCATATCACGTCCAGGCTTAAACGGTTGTTCCTTTCTCAAGAAATAGTGAAGCAGATGAGGTGGCATTCATAAGGGTTACATGAGAGCGATGACAAAGATATTATGAAGCATCCTTCGAATGGCGCGGCATGGCAAGCTCTAGACCGTTTTTATTCAGAGTTTGGTAAAGATCCAAGAAATGTTCGTCTTGGGTTGTCAACAGATGGTTTCACTCCTTTCAACACAAGTAACAGTCCATACTCTTGTTGGTCTGTTTTTATCATGCCTCACAATCTCCCTCCCAATATGTGCATGAAAGAAGGATACATATTCCTCGCGGCCATCATTCCTATTCCTAAACATCCTGGGACGAAAATTAATGTGTTTATGCCACCGTTGAGTGAGGAGTTGAAAGAGTTATAGCAAGGTGTAAAGGCATATGACTGTCATCTCAAATGTGAATTTACTTTACGTGCCACATGTCTATGGTCTATACATGATTTGTTGGCATATGGCATTTGGGCAGGTTAGTGTGTCTATGGAAAATTGTGTTGCCCCATATGTATGTCAGACACCGATGCCTTCAGGTTAAAGTATGGAAGAAAAGGCACCTTCTTTGATTGCCATCGATGATTCCTATCTTCAAATCACCCTTTCAGGAGTGATACACGATCATTCCGAAAAGGAAAAAGTGTTACAGAAGGACGCCCTTGTTGATTGACAAGCGAGAAAAAAATAGCATGGCATGCAAAGTTAAAAGAGTCCGCTGAAGGTTGTTTCCAAGGGTATGGTACAGAACACAACAAGACTCATATTTATTTTCTTTGGGAGGTACCATATGCAAAGGCGTTGCTTTTACCGCACAACATAGATTTGATGCACTAGGAGCGTAATGTCGCTAAAAGTATCATAAGCATGTGTTTTGATTTTATCGGTGAAACTAAAGATAATTTAAGTGCAAAGAAAGACTTAGCTGATATTTGCAATCGTCCTGGGCTTGAGGTTATAACAATTGCAAGCGGAAATGAAAGTAGGCCACAAGCTCCATACTGTGTTAGCCAGAAGAAAGAAAGCAAATACTTAGTTGGTTGAAAACACTGAAGTTTCAAGACCACTATGCAGCAAACATAAAACAATGTGTTAATCTCATCACTGGTAAACTGAATGGGTTGAAGAGCCATGATTACAAGATTATGATGGAGAGACTTATACCGGTAATGATTCGTGGCTATTTCAAACCTGATTTGTGGAAGATGTTTGCTGAACTTAGCTACTTTTATAGACATATTTGTGCTAAGGAAGTGTCGAAAAAGATGATGCGATGGTGGGAGAAAAAAATTGTTGTGCTTGTATGTAAGATGGAAAAAGTGTTCCCGCCTGGATTTATTATAGTTATGGAACATTTGCTGGTGCATTTACCTTATGAAGCATTGATAGCAGGTCCTGCACAATTGAGGTGGATGTATAGCCAAGAAAGAGAATTGAAGAAACTTAGAGCTACAATGCGCAACAAGGCATGATTGGAGAGTTGTATTGTAGCTAAAGAGATTACTAACTTCCCTAGCAAATATTTTCACGTGCCAACAACATGAATGCATCTGTCACACGATATCATAATGTGGAAGAGCAATCTATGAGTAAGCTTAAGATTTTTCAATGGAAGGGTAAAGGTGTTGGGGCTGCTAACTCTCATTATATTTCGACGCATGAAAGGAACTACACCATGCTTTACATATTTTTCAACTTGGAGGACGCATTACCATATTTTTAAATGTTTGACAAGTTGTATTGGAAATCTTCACGAAAACCTACACAATGTCAATTGGATAAGATGCGTCAGCATGGCATGAACGGTGGACAAAGCTTTGTGGACTAGTTCCGTGAACATGTAATTTTCTATCTGTTTTTTCTTTCAATATTAGTTTGCATGTTTACCATAAGATTCTAACTTTGTTTATTTATGTAGTGTATAAAAGATGTCAACATCCCCGATGACTTGCGATAGATGTCGCATGGTCAATTGAGAGCAACAAAAATTTGCAGGTACAATATCAACGGATATTGTTTTCGAAGGGCAAGTTTAGAAGTAAGTCGTCCACTTGGTGCCGCTACAAATAGTGTAGAAATGATAACTGCCGCAGATGGTACTGGAAAAGTGACAAAATAATACGATGTTCTTAAAAAATAATAGAGTACACATTTGGCGGTCCAGAAACACTTCAACTTTTAATTTTCGACTATGAATGGTTTGATCCAACATCGGGCACACGAGTTGATGATTTTTGAATGGTGGAGGTCAACCACAAGTCACAATACATAGCCCATTTTAACAATGTTGTACTTGCGAATCAAGTGGTACAAGTGTACTATTTAAGATATCCTCACCCAAGTTTGAAAAATTGGTGAGTTGTGTATACAGTTAACCTTGAAGTGCACCCTCATCGTTATGATGAGTATATAGAGATTCTAGAAGATGACGGTATTATGTATCAAGATGAAGTCGAAAAAGCAGAAGATTTTATGATATCTTGTGGGATAGGACTCGTAGAAGTAGCTAGTGATACGCTAGAAATGATGTCTCAAGAACAAGATGGCCCTTCAAGAAAACGTGTTCGGCAATCACAAAGGATTATGGAAAAGAAGAAAATGATTATGGAAGAAGAGGAGAGATATGATGATGAAGAAGAAGAGATGGAAGAAGAGATACGTGAATATCTTAATGCACGCGTGACAGAAGCAGATTCTGATGCTAATGATTTTTTATTTATATTGTACGCAATTTTAAGATTTTTATTATTATTGTATACATTATTTATTTATTATATAATTTTGTATACTAATAATTTCTATAAACATTCGTAGATGCTTAAGATTTTGCCATGTTTTGGGAAGAAGAAGAGCAAGAAGGGTAGTGGATCTTCGTCCTCCACTCCCAGTTCTACTTCAAGCTAGCCGGACCTATTTCATGTACTTATTTTTTACATACATTTAAATACTGATATTAACTGTCTATTGTTTCTTACTTCTTTACATACTTCTTTATTTATATTTTAGGGTACTACTTATAGTGGGCAGAGGAAGAAGCAGTTTTTTAGTTGTGTGACAGAGCCAACGTCGAGTGAGCCTGCATGAGGTTCAAGTTCGACACAGGTGGCATATTGTTGCCCGATGCACGAGGAGTTGTACGGGGAGGAACCAGAGACTGTCAGACAGAGGTCAAAGCAGGAAGGTGGCTCGCAAGGAGGCTAGGACAATGCTTAGGAGGAGGCTCAGGACGAAGCTCAGGAAGAGGCACAGGAGAAGGCTCAGATACTGTTGGGCGGTGGACCTCTTCTGATCGTGGTAATGAGGGGGATGATGAGGGCGACGGTGAAGAGCCTAAGGATCCCGAGGGAGATTCCTGGATTGCAAGAAGGGCAGAGCTGTAAGAGTCAGGACACCCTGATCGATGCCCCTTTAGGTAATATTTCTAGTTAATTAATAAGTTCATTATATCTTTTCAATTAACTAATTTTATGTACTTTTTATGTACAGGCTGCAGAGGCACCTTTTATGTAGTGTAATTAAAAGCTTGGAGGAGTGGTCGATTATAGGCCGAAATGTACTAAGTGCTGGGTCGAGCTTGGTTTGCGTGGAAAGGGGCATCAACGAGTTGTTAACACCGAGTTGGGAAACGCTGTCAAGTTTTGCTATCCCGGGATGATTTTAGTGGATGGTCAAAGGATTGCAGTGCATCATTGGGATCACTATGTGCTTCAAGAGTATTGCGATTCGGGTACATGTTAGGATAGAGTTTGAGAGAACTTCTGGGCACAGAGGTCTAGGCCCAAATCGCTCGGAGTTGTTGTGTGACAAGGCATCAACGTAGAAATTGGTACGTATGTTGATTCTTTGTTGCTTTTTCTATCAAATCAATTTATCTTGTATTACATTTATCCATTAACTAAATATATCATAGCAAAAGTATGTTGAGTGTTTTAAGAAGAACAATGGACCTGATTCAGACTAATTGAGAGAGCCCTTGGATTTCGTTGCAGTGTACGATGCCGGCAAAGGTCTACCGCATGGGAGGTATTTGTAAACATAATGAAGATTTGTATGTTAATGAATGTCGATTCTTAAGACATGTATTTTTTTAAGCTTGGGTTGGGCGACGGGTATGTAGAGCGTGAGGCTTATGCTAGACAGCGGCTATCCAATGTTAGTGGTAGTCAATTTCAATCTTCTACAGAGGCTGAATTATGGGAATAATTGAGATGCACCAGGGAGGATATGCAACAACAATAGCAATAGACACAGATGCTACTGCAACAACAACAGCAATAGACATAGATGCTGCAGCAACAGATGCCTATGCTAGACAGCGGCTATCCAATGTTAGTGGTAGTCAATTTCAATCATCTACAGAGGCTGAATTACGGGAAGAATTGAGACGCACCAGGGAGGATATGCAACAACAACAGCAATAGACACAGATGCTACTGCAACAACAACAGCAATAGACATAGATGCTGCAGCAACAGATGCCTTTTTTGTATATGTCATAAGTAACATGTAATTTTCTTATTTTAAAATATTATTTGATTTACAAATGTTTCTACTCAAGATATCACAACTAATTTACTTGATGTAGTTCATGGGTCAAGGTAGCTCCAGTTCTCAGTTTGGTCTGCCTCCACTATAGGAAATGCGATCATTTGCGATAGCTAGGTTTATTTGCGACAGCCTTCCGTCGCATATAAATTAAATTGTGACGGCCTATCTCGGGTCGTTGTAAAGAAGGAGGCCGTCGCAAATAAACACTAATTTGCGACGGCTTCGTTGACAGCCGTCGCAAATAAGAGTTTATTTGTGACGGCCAACCCTAGGGCCGTCGCAAATAAAGTAGCCATCGCAAATAAAACCTTATTTGCGACGGCTGCAAAAAGTACCGTCGCAAATAACATTAATTGCAACGGTCATAAGTTAAGGCCGTTGCAATTATGAATGCTCGCAAATAAGGGCTAATATCGGCGCCATCGAACTCTGATACCTAATTCTCTTCGACCGCCCCCAAATATGCCCACCACCGCGCCTGCCGCTGCCCTACCGCACCCCCGCCGCCGCGCCTGCTGCCGCCCTGCCACCCGCGCTCCCACCGCCGGCCCACCGCGCCCTCGGACCCACTACGGCCCCGCCGCCCCCGTCCCCGCCGCGCCCCCCGCGCCTGACGCTGCCCTGACGTGCCCCCGTCGCCGGTCCGCTGCCCCCTCTTCCTCCGCACCCTCGCAGCCCCCGCCCCCTCTGCGCCCCCGCCCCCGCCGTCCCTCCGACACTGCCGGCGGCTCCGGACAGCGCCGCCAACCTCCTCCAACGCCCCCGCCATCCCTCCAACGCCGCCAGCCGCCCCGAACAGCGCCACCGGCCTCCTCTAATGCCTCCCCACTGGCCTCCCCTGACTAGGTATGGTAGTTATGTTAAATTTTCAAGTTTTAGTTGGGAATGCATGATGGACGTTTGAATGATGCAATGTTTAGATGATTCAATGTTGTAATGTTTGTTGGTAATGCATGATGGACGTAAATTTCTTCTCCATCCCTACTTCATTGCTAGTTATGTTTAGATGATGCAATGTTGTAAATTGTGTGCCGACATCTATAATTGTTATACTTAGAGTGTTGTAATTATTTGTTTTGATTATAAATTCAGTTGGGGGCTGGTGCTTAAGGAATGTCTAGACCCTATAAGCTTTAGATTTCCTAGCTTTGTTTAGTTATGCAGTGAACTTACCAATGATCGTATACGTGCTCATATAACATATTGTCTTTTGTTTGATATTTATTTTTTATTGGTGATTATTGTTTATTGATATTTAATGTTTTTAGTGAGTACTTAATAAATGTAAATAAAAGGGTTTTGGGTCGGCTTGGACCAACCCGGAAGGGCATGACATGCAATAAGTGTGATCGTGTTGTGTAGACCATTGTAGTGGTACCGTATGCGTCAAGGTGACACGGAAGCGAACAGGTTGGTAAGGACGCTAATGAGCAGCGATTGCGTGGACGGTGAAAATGAATGTGGAATTTTCATCTAAGACCAACTTTCCTCTCACTCTTTCTCTAGTTCTTTCCTCTCTCTTAAATGACTTCGAAATGAAAATGAGCAACGTATCCTATCGCAATGTATTACCCGTTTAGGATCGGCATGTCTCTCATGCCATTGGCATGTGAGGCGTGCAGGTTCGGAATTGTCCCTTTTTCGACAGCCTGGGAGTGACCGAGGGGGCGTGGCTTGTTACGAGACGCGAGTCCAGATTTGGATGAGATTTCGACGGCATAACCCTGTTGTTCTCTGCTACGCCATTTTTGGGCGTGCAGTGGAGAATAGCGGGGTTATGCTGCCAAAATGTTGCTCGAATCTGGATCACGCGTCTCGTCATGAGCACGCTCCGCTGAGTCACTCTTGGGTGGGTTTAGGATCTATTTGCCTAGGTTGTAGGACCGTGACATAACATAAAAATGAAACTAATAACGATCTGTCTGCTTTAAAAGTATACGCGTCTCGTCATGCTGTCAAAATTTTAGGACCCATCCTGTATACATTAACGACAATTTCTTTCGCGTTAAACTGCAGATCTAAACATGGGTGAAGACCACAGTTGGATGTATACTGGCTGGAAGAGCAGAACTGGTTGTCACTCGGATGAGTGGTACATCAAGTTAGATAAATTTTTGGATCGAGCATTTTGGTTGTCAACGGAAGATACGGTGCGGTGCCCATGTAGAAAATGTTGGAACTCCATGTTTTTGAGAAGATGGGAGCTATCGTTTCACTTATGTCGAAACGGTTACACTCCACATTGTGAAGTGTGGACCTTTCATGGCAAGACTAATTCTCGAGTCATAGCAGTAGTGGTTGAGGATGATGATATAACAGAGGTTGATAGGATGGATGAGATGCTAGAAGCTCTGGAAGCGGAGGATCCTCCTATAAATGAGGCAGAGGAGTTCTTCGAGGACTGAAGAAATCACAAGAGTTGTTGCATGAACACACAGTTGTGACCGTATTTGCTTTCTTGACCAGATTTATGGCAATTAAGTCCAATTATTTATTTCCATCAACTGCTACAATGATCTCGTGAAATTGATCTACAATATCCTTCCACAACCTCACAAAGCGCCACCAGATATGTATCAGTCAAAGATCAAGATATCTGGTCTCGGTATGAAGTATGAGAAAATCGATGTGTGCCCACACAACTGCATGCTATTCTGGAAAGAGCACGCCAATGAGAGGATGTGCTTGAAATGTGGTAAACTGAGGTATGTCAAAGTTGTTAATGACGATGGCGATAATGTGATGACAGATGTCGCACGTAAGCAGCTTCGTTACTTGCTTGTGACACCTCGGTTGAAGCGGTAGTTTCTTTCAAAAAGAACCGCAAGACACATGAGATGACACAAAGATGGTAAACGTGAGTTCAAAGAATTTTTGACGCATCCGTCCAACGGTGATGCGAGGAATGTCTGAATCGGATTAGGGACAGATGGATTCTCACCGTTCAGTACGAACGCCATGCCATACTCCTGTTGGCCCATCTTTGTCATTCCGTACAACCTGCCACCTGTTCTTTGTACGATTAACGAGTTCATGTTTCTCAGCCTCATTTAACCTAGACCTGATCATCCTGGGTCATGTCTCAACGTGATGTTGAAACCGCTGATCGAAGAATTGAAAGTCTCGTGGACAGGAGTCGAAGCATACGACAGTTACAAGAAGCAGAAATTCAACCTTCGAGCTGCTTATTTGTGCTCCATCCATGATTTGCCAACATACAACATGTTTTAAAGATGGAGCACTCACGGTCGTCTGACGTGTACGATATGTGCTTCAGACATGGATTGCTTTCTACTAACTCATGGAGGCAAAATATCTTACTTCGATTGTCACAGACGTTGGCTGCCCTTGAATCACATATTTAGGCAGCAGAGGCATGTCTTTCGAAAGAACACTGTTTTCACTAAAGGACCACCGAAGCGTCTCAATGAGTAAGAAATTTCTAATATGTTAGACAAACTGGTGCCTGATGAAGGTCGTCTTGGATATTTCATAGGTTATGGAGAGGAACACAATTGGACTCACATATGGGGACTTTGGGAGCTACCGTATGTGAAGTCGCTGATTCTAAAGCACAACATTGATGTCATGCTTCAGGAGCGTAACATGAGCAAAAGTATCATAACCACTTGCATGGATATGCCTGTGTAAAATCCCACCTTTTCCTTTCATGTGAAGTTCAACTACAAGTTGTTTATCAAACATAATGGAGGTCAATTAGTTGTGCACATGAACTTGACCTCACTAAAAAGTTTTCTTTCTACTCATGTTTAATTTTATTAACATGAGGATTGGACTTCACCACTAATCCTAGAACAATTTTAATTAAACCTTTCTGCAAAGTTGGGAATTTAATTGAATGAAATGGCTAGGGCAAATTATATTTCAGCAACATAAAATCAAAACAAATGTAATTTTATTATGTTGCTATGTGTATCTGGCCCTGCCAAAAAGATTCAAATCCAAGGCTCCAAACTTTTCCTTGGCCTCTTAAATATTTTAAATAGCTTCTCAGTAAATTTTCAAGATTTTTGAAGTACATCTTCCACTTAGTTGGACACGTACAGAGGGTTTATTTCGCGTCGATCTCAAAATTTAGCTTTACACTTAACCTTGTCCAAGTAAACCCACAATTTTTCCTAAGACCCTTTATGGTTCAGTGAGCTTTGTTTCAAAGTTTGGGGATTTATGGACCTAAGAGACTATTTATTTCAATAAGGTTTTATAAACAAGTTTGGATTCAAATTGGATTTTGAATTTGAAACAAACTGTGTCCAAATTGAAATCTGATTACAGATTTGGGTTCCCCATAATTTTCTTAGCCTGTCTATAAATTTTGGGAATTTTTGGGCAATGTTTGAGGTGGAATTTAGAGGAACAGAGAAGAGGGATTAGTGGGGCCCACATGTCAGCCAGGGAACTGTTTCACCGCCTCTATTTTCCTTCTCCGCGTGACACCGTGATGCCTGCATGCCGCCAGCGCGCCGGTTCAGCCGTGGGTCGCCTCCAGCTGCCCCAGCCTCCTTATCTACTGGGGTGAAGGCCTTTTATTCACTCCACCGTCGACCGCAGTCACTTCTCGGCTCCCTCTCGCTCGCGCTGCTCTGTTGATCGCCGCCGCGACCACCTCGGTTCCACCCGACACCGTTAAGCCTCGCCGCCGCTACAAGCTTTCTCGTCCTCTGTAGTCTTTAGGAAAAAGGTTCGTGTAGCTTCTGGTAAAGTTTGAACTCATATCGTGCATCCTAGCGTCCGTATTTCGTGAAAAACCGAAGCACTTTTATAGCTTTAGAGCTAGTTTGTTGGTTTAATTCCGATTATATGCACAATAATTCTTTGATCCAGTTAGATAACATGATCAATGTCTCCTAGCGCACCTTCCCTCCAAATATCAGAAGGAACCATCGAGTAATTAACGAGTTATCCAGTTTTTCCCATTCCGCCATGGAAGGAGCTCGGTTCACCGTCGACCTTAGTGTTGCCGGCTAAGACACGAGTTCTAGACCCTCCTAACCTCTTTCCCATGCTCCCAAGATGCTTCCCGAGCCTTCATATGAGAGCTTTCGCTAGGAAATTGAGGGTTCCCACATGACCGGAACCCTAGCACCCGCCACGGCCGTCGGGAGTGGATTTCCAGTCACCCATCGCCGTCTGGAGGTACTCCAACGTGTTTCCCGCGTGAAGCTAGGGTGGGGCGGCGAGTTTCGAGACTTCCCGTGGGCTAGAAACCGTCGATGGCAATAGCGCCGCTGCGCGCCGGTGTGGGCGCCGCCGCCCGAGTCCGTGGCCAGAGGAAGAAGAAAGAGGGGGCGTGGGTCGCACCTGCCAGAGGGTGCAGCGCTTATGGGATTAGCCTGTGGCCAGGGGATCTAGTGTGGCCATGTTTATGGCCTTCGGTGTGGCTGCCTCCTGGTTGGCTGATTTAAATCTGGTGGGCCCAAGCACCAAATTTAAAAGCTGAAAATTCCAAATTTATGCAGAACCATTTGCAAACTTGAAAAATAAATATCTCTCTGTAGACTGCTCCAAAAATCTTCAAAGAAATTTTGTTTGAAAGCCCTTGGGCTCTATTTTCTGTTAGTACCAATTAGGTTTTGTGAAACTTACTTTTAAATTCTGTAGAAAAGAATCTTTCCAAATACAAATACAATTTTTCCAGGTGAACTTTCCACTGGAAAAATCACCAAAATTCACATATAATACATTGTCCTATTCTTTTTGAACACCAGAACAAGTTTGGGAGCCATTGCACCTGTATAACCCTCTGTATAATTCGATTACCTTTTTCAGTCATTGAATTATTGCAGATGTTTAGTTGCTTTATTATGTCCCAAATTTGGACTGGACCTTTCTTTAGTCATACACTAGTTCCTGTAAAAATCCGGGATTTAATTGACTTAGTCACCTAGTCCTAATTCAGTTGCCAACTGAATGTTAATTGAAAAGCTAAAATTCAATGAGAAAATAAGTCCAGAAATTCGTGCCAACTTTGAAGTTCAATAACTCCTTCATCAAGGATTAGATATTTATGAAACCAATTTTGCTAGAACCAGGACAACTACCTCTATCATGATCATCAATTGGCAGCTATGTTCAAGCTACAGTTTCTTCTCTAAATTTTTTGGGAGTTTAATGCTTACCATAATTTTAGAGACAACAACTTACTTTTATCATCTCCTGTTCTTTGCCAGAGCTTCTATAATATTACCTAGTATCTACCATCAAAGTCCCAAAGCCAATTAAGATCATTATCACATACTGATCACCATAGATTAGATTATGGTCTTAGTAGTAATTATTTTTCAAGTCATTCATATACATATTATATGCATATCGTGTAGTGACCGAAGTCGAGGAGGAACCAGAGGCCTTGGAGGTACACCTGTTGGATACTAACACAGACTCAGACCTGCATCTAGGCAAGCCCAATTTGCATTTAAGTCATTTATAAAGTTTTGCTTTATCACTATGTTGATTAGCATATGAATTGTGCATTACGTTCAGGATGCTTGAATATTACAGATGCATGACCTGCAATCCCATTGGTTAGTTGGGTAGGTTGATAGCTCGACGTGTAGAACTGCTATGCTAATGTTGTAGGTGAACCGGTAGAGGTCGAGTAGTTGGAATCTACTCGCGAGATAGAAAGTTGACACCGATCTACACAGGGTTAACATTTATAGAGAATGACTATTAAATCTAAACTTGAGACCGGTCAGAGATGGATAGGAAGCGGCAAGGCGTGGTCTTGGTCGCATAGCTCTTACTGGTCAGTTTAAGGCCCGTTTGTATGCGGCCCCTTGGAACAAGCTTGACTTGTACCGACGACATACTGGATATATGGTCTCCAGTAAACTGACATAACTCGATAACTGGGATGTCGAGGCCATTAACTCACCATCGATAGGGGTGAGTTTAGGATAGCAAGGTGTAAATCGGTCGGCGGGCACAGAGTTGTTCCGTGCGGAGACCTTCTGTTCGCGGAGGTGAGACGGGTTTGGCGTTCGAGTGTCTTGTGAAAGGTGGCCATATACGACTAGTACTGAAGTGTTATGTAGGTACTGATGTACTCCCTAATACATCCGAGCGAGCGTATGTGTCGTGTTCTCTGGGTGTATCCTAATTGCAATCACCGTCCCTCGAGGTAATAAAGTACCACTTGTTCACTACGCCGTGACGTAGTAAAAACTAAAGAAGCCAGAAGAATATGTTGTATTGAATTATAATTGCCTTGCAACCTTGTGTGACTTAGAGATAGCAAAATTAAAGTTTATAGTTTCCCCATACTTTAGCTGTAATAGCATTATGTGCTCTGGGCATGTCATATCATCGGCAAAGTGTTTCTTGTTTGATTGTGGAGTCTATGATGTGACGTGCTTGGAGAATGTCATTTGCTACTTAAAATATGATTATAAGGATCCACTTGTAGACGAGTCTTTTATGCTTCACCTTACCTATGCTTAGTATTCACCCTTGCATATGTCTAGTGAGACGGGTCAGTCTTGCTGAGCCTTATGCTCATGTTTGCAGTTAACGGGTTTTTGCAGGTAATACAATTGAGGACGGGTTTGATGACGAGGCTGCACCCCCTCCAGGGTTTACAACCGAGTTGGAACCATGCACGCCGCTGTGATTTGGGTGTTTCTAGTGCGAAGTATTTAGGGCATGGTTGACTTTGCTTTTGCATAGCTAGTGCTGAGAGCGTAGCTATGATATATAAGTTTCTTTCCTTCCGCTAGTATTGTAAAACTTCTGCAGTATGAAAAATAAAAGACTTAGTCTTGTATTTTATTCTCGTTCTGTTCTTGTATAATGTTGGGTGTCACATCGCATGACACCACCCAATGAGATCCTTGGATGTCGGGATTCCGGTCCCCACAACCTGGCAAAACGAAAGACAATTACAAAGCTAGACTAGATTTGGCAGACATTTGTCACCGTCCAACTCTTCAAATCTCTGAAAGTGGTGGGAAGCCACATGCTTCTTTCTGTCTTCGATCGAAAGAAAATAAAGAAGTTATGAAATGGTGATAACTTTGAAATTCCCAGATGGTTACGCAGCTAGCCTGAAACGAGCCATAAATGTGAACATAGGTAACCTCTCTGGGTTGAAGAGTCATTATTATCACATTATAATGGAAAGACTCTTACCAGTTATGTTTTGAGGCTATCTAGATGATGCAGTGTGGAAGGTTTTAGCCGAGCTCAGCTATTTTCTATACACAGCTTTGTGCTAAAGAAATCAAGATAGGGATGATGGATAAGTTAGAGAAGGAGATACCCATACTTTTATGTAAGATGGAAAAAAATTTCCACCGTGTTTCTTCAATCCAATGCAACATCTGCTTATCCATCTTCCATTCGAAGCTAAAGATGGTGGTCATGTGCAATACATGTGGATTTATCACATTGAAAGAATGCTATGATATCGGAAACCAATGGTTGGCAAAAGGGCAAAGGTGGAAGGGTGCATCGCTGAAGCATATGCTCTCAAGGAAGTAGAATACTTTTCAAGTGTCTACTTTGCGGAAGAAAACAATATCAATACTTCGGCGATGCGATAAAATGTGGATGAAACACCCCCTTTAAGCGACCTTTCCATTTTTCAAACGAGAGGCACCACCGTTGGTAGCTACACGACCTACGTGCTATCCGAACATGACAGGACTATTGCTTTACTCTACATGTACTGAAATATAGAAAGCATGCAGGAATACTTCGAGTAAGTGTTTGTCCTACATTTATGCTAATCGACATATTTTGCTACACATGTATTCTAAAAGATGTTTTTTCACGTTCAGCGAGTTCCGCAGACAATGTTGGCCACATAGGCATCAACCTACGGCCAAACAAGGAGAAGGGATGCGAAAAGAAGGAATAAATGGAGGGCCGAGTTTCCTATCCTGGTTTCAAGATTATGTAATACTCTCTCGTCTTCTATGTATTATAAGTTACTATTATTAAAGAAGTGTTATTTTAACTTATGATCATTTTTTACAGTGTCGGACTCACAATGTCCATGAAGATTTGCGGCAGCTTTCTTATGGATTGGTGAATGTTAGAAGCTATGGTCGATATGACGTAAAAGGCTTTCGATTCCGTACAACTCATTTTGAAGTTATTCGTCCTCTCGCGGCAACATCAGATTCCGGTGTTGTGACGAGAGCAATTGAGACTCGAGGGAATTTAACAGATTATTATGGGATCATTAACAAAATCCATGAATTTGCTTTTACCGGAAATAAGACCCTTCGAGTTGTCTTCTTTGACTGTGACTGGTTTGATCGCACTCATGGAACCTGAGAAAACCAATTTGGAATGGTGGAAGTGAAACATAAGGACCGACTACGAGGTTATGATACATTTTTTCTTGAACATCAAGTGGAACAAATGTATTATCTACCTTATCCATGCATGAAGCTCAGTGCTTGGTGGTTGGTATATAAGGTGAATCCTCGTGAGCTGTTATATACTCCTGGGGATGATGGTTACCAAGATAGCAAAGACGTTGAAGAAGTGTACCAAGAAGAAGAGTTGCCAGACACTTTTATCGCTGAGCTTGGTGCAGGACTCGATCAATTAGTTGGAGATGTTGAAGATGTAGAGCCAGATGATATGCACAAACGAAAATTATAACAGGCCACGACTGAAGATTGTTTGGCTTGTTTAAGGAGTAGGGCATCTGATAATGATGTTGATGAATTTTGAAAGTGATTACAAGTAATGTTTTCTTGAAGATAGTAACATTAATTTTGTATATCTTATTTGCATAATTACTGATTAGCTATTAAAACAGGATGGCGTCAAAGAAGGGTAAGAAGGTGCCGCCGAGGAGGGGGTTCTACCCCTCTAGACCTGAGAATGTTTTCGCTGGTGCCTCGTCGACCGGGAGGAGACTCTCTCAGCTGTTGGGGCACATTCTGAGCAGCTCTAGAGCTTCGTCACAGGTAAATTTTCACTCGTTTTTGACAAATTTTTCAAATTCAATTTCCAGTTAAACTTAATTATGAATCATTTGAATGTTATAGTCCTCACCGACTGACTTAGAGGCTACGACGCTAGTTCAGCCTGGCTACCCTTCGGTGAGCCAGCCCTCGGCAAGCTAGCCCTTGGCTGGCGAGCCTTCCGTTCCTGACCCTTTTGACTCAGCTGGTGACGAGCCTTTTGGGTCACCTGACGTAGCACCCCAACAGACGCGAAGGCCGAGGAGGACTCACTTTGTCAGTCCTCCACCGGTCCCTTCACATAGGATCGTGATTCGTCTGGTCCGAGACAGGTAATAAAAAATATAGTGTTCAATTCTTCTTTCTTTTGGTTACTTAAGTAATGAATCAAGAAATATCTTGCAGGGTTTGGGACGATACGTCTTTTACCGGAGAGAGACACCAAAGACCCGTGAACGATGTCCTCGGGTCCTTAGTGCGTTTGCACTATCCCGGGGTCATTGACGGGGTGCCTACTCTTTCGTGGGAGGACTACACACGCATCCATCACCAGGAGCACGACAACTTTCAAGAGGGCGTATGGGCCGATTTTATGGTAAGTATGTTAAAAATAGTTTCTAAGTTTTAACTCTTAAACTCTTTTAATGAACATCTATTCAATATATTATTTATCATAGGCAAGGTATACTTTGGAGGACATGAACGACCCTCGCCTAGTTGAGTATGCGAGGAGAGTGTTTCACTACAACGCTGCCAAGGCGCTTCGACAAGATTTGTCGAACGCTCGTGTTCAAATTATTAATGAGCACTTGAAGGCGAAACAGCACCACGTGCTACACTTCCAACAAGAGAGCGAGATGCACCATACAGAGGAGGAGTACGCGCACGTACGTGGGGTTTAGTAAGTATTCTTTTCTGATAATTTCCTCGATGGTATTTTTAACGATTTACAACTATGCGCAGGGCCACGTGAGCTGGTTGCAGGGTTGGTCCGATGCATTTCAGACCCTTTGTCGATACGGGGTAGCGATGAGTTTAAGGCTAAATCCAGCAAGGCTCGAGAGTGCAGAGGGGTCGAGGGGAAGAGCAGGCACCGCCAAGATAACCACTTGCGTTTAGCTAAACGCATAGTAAGTTGATGTAAGTTATGTTTATATATTCATAATATATTGTTCGTACTAACACGTACTAACATGTATTGACAAGAGCGCGAGACGGGAGTGCCTCCAACCCCTGCTGAGATCTGGAAGAGAGGTCACACGGACCCTTCTTAGCCTCAGGGGTGCAGTCAGGCTGCAGCCGAGCGATTGGTAAGTTCAAAATCATTCATATTAAATATAACTATATGGATTGTTGAACTTACACGGTTTTCTTGTATTCTAGACTAAGTACGGGTAGGAGGCTAGAAAGATAAACGGCGAATATTTCGATTGGGAATGTGAACCAATTGATCCTCAAGCCTCGTATGTAAGTGGAGGTGGAAAAGCACACGCAAGGTGAGTTCATAAGTCATTTTATCAATTTCAATTCAAAGTATTGAAGATATTCCAATTTCATATTACTGACTCTCTTTTTTATAGGCTCGCCATATTCGACGGAGTTTTTGACTCGAGGCCGGCAAGACCCGTGAGACGCAGCTCCAAGCAGGTTTCGTCGGTGGGCACGTCAGGTTGCCACGTCTCGCAGAGAGACATCGAGATGCAGTCCCTCTGAGAAACTGTATAAGAGAACATCAGGCAATAGGAGGAGGAAAGGAGGGAGGCGGAACGACAAAGGATCGTAGTGGAACAACAAAGGATCGCGTTGTAGGCCACGATCTCTTTCCAGGTAGCCTGGATGGCACAGATGCGGTAGACAATGGAGGTAACAAAATGAAAATTGAAGTTCTCATTAATTAAGTGTAAATGACTTACTAATATGTAATACCTAATGTTTTCAACGACAGGTCATGGCTTGGGTGCAAGTTTTGGGGATCCATCTAGCGCCACTTCCGGTCTTTCCAGACGATCCTTCTTCTACGGTCAGGTAATTTTCTATGTCAACTTAACAGTTCTAGTTTCACTTCAACTTTACTAAAATAAGGCAAGGAAATAGAGTGAGAGTGAGATATAGTTAGATAGAGTGAGAGATAGAGTTAGAAGAGGGGGAAAGATAGAGACAAAAGGATTGAGATAGAAGAAATAGAGAGATAGTTAGATAGAAGAAAAGGATTGAGATAGAAGAAAGAGAGAGATAGAAGAAAGAGTGAGAGATAGTTAGAGTGGTAGTGGAATGAAGAGAGAGAGGGAGATGTAGATGGAGATAGAGGGAGAGGAAGAAAGAGGGAGAAAGGGAGATGTAGAAGGAGATAGATGGAGGAAGATAGAGGGAAAGTGATAGCAATTGAGAGATAGAGTGAGAGTGAGATATAGATTGAGATAGAGAGAGAGGAATGAAAAGAGAGAGAAAGAGGGGATCTAGATGGAGATAGAGGGAGAAGAAGGGAGGGAGAGAGATGTTGATGCATTTATATTCTAACTCTAAGTTTCATTAATTGCAGGGATCTGCAACGGCTACTCAAACTCCATTGCCATCGTTACCGCCTCCTGGAATGAGGCGAGACGATGACCTCGACTTTGGAGGTGCCTTCGGAGGTCAGATGGGCGAGTGAGCCCTTATTTGTTTTGTTGATGGTGATGTGCGATGTATCGAGAATGCTGTTTGTGATTGTGATGTTGTTTGTGTGTGATGTACTGTGTTCTGTTCTGTGATTCTGGCCATCGAGCCGGGTAGCATTTCCTGTTTTTTTTAAAAAACAATAAAAAACCTTATTTGCAACGGCTTTTTATATAGTACCATCGCAAATAAGGCTTCAGGATGTCGTAGACAAGCCACTGTTATTTGCGACGGCCTGGCCGTCGCAAATTTATCCTTATTTGCGACGGCCAGACTGTCGGAATAAGATGCGTGGGTCTCGTCGCATGAACAAGTGGGACCAATTGGCTGCACTTATTTACGACGGCCAGGCCGTCACAAATAGGGACTAAATTGTGATGCCCTGGCCGCCAAAAATAGACCAGTGGGGCCCACCGGCCCCTTGGCAATAATTTGCGACGGCAACTTCCGATCATCGCAAATAGGCTTATTTGCGACGGTGGCCGTCGCAAATAAGCTTATTTGCAACGTATAATTTGCTACGGACAAAAGATGTAGCAAATAAGGAAAGCCATCGCAAATAGCTTATTTGCGACGGTTCTTGGCTTATTTGTCGTCAGGATTTCTGTAGTGCGCAACAACCTTACCTCGACATGATGCCTTGATGAATGTAGCCAACAATACAGATTGGCTCCTCCTCACAAGTAAAACTGCTTATCTTATTGACTCGTGATGTATAATGCAATATCGTAACCAAATGTGTTGTAGGGTTCCGAGAGTGGTCAACCGTATGTTCCACAACCTTACAGATTTTTGTCACTGTTGGCTTTTGGATTGAAGCAAAATAATTCAGGTAAACTGTAATTTTCGCATTTGACAAATTTATTCAATTTCAATATTATTCTAATTACAATCTCACAACTTGAAGTAGTTTTCCCACAGATGCCTTTCTCTCCGGTGCAGACTCACCCATCACAAGTTGGAGATGCAGCGGTATGCATGACTTGTAAACTTTTTACAATATTTTCATTATAACAACACATATTAGTTAGCACAATATTAAAAAGAAAAGGGAAATACTTAGCGGAGAGATGAAGTGAAAGAGGGAACAAGTGACAGAGAGCGAGAGAGGAAGAGATAGATAGAGAGGGAGAGAAATACATAGAGGGAGAGAGGGAGAGATAGGGAGAGAAAAGAAGAGATATATAGAGAGGGAGCTAGAGAGAAAGAGATAGAGGGAGAGGGGAAGAGATAGAGAGAGTGGGAGAGCGAGTAAGGGTGAGGGAGATAGGGAGAGTGAGAGGAAATGAGAGAGCTTTGATAAGTTTTAGTCGAAACCAACATGCTTCTCTTTTATTAAGTTATGTTATTAAGTTAGTCAAAGTTAACATGTTACGTTATTAAATTTCTCTTTTATTTGTTTATCGCTGTGATCTCACCATGGAACACCTGAAGGTTGCGATGCTTTCCTTAACTTCGACAACGGATGTGCGAGTGGAGGAGATTGGAGCGCAGGACGTGCTAGTGGAGGCTCCCACAATGACATTTGAATTTCGTTTACTCATTTTCGTAATGTTGTTCTTGTGTTTGAAATGTTTGAATACTTGTGTACATTGTTGTGTTGGAATTGTTTGTGAATGTTTTTGTGAATGTATCTATTGTGGCTATATAATTGTGTATTGTTGTGGCTGTATAATGGAGGCTCCCTAGCCTGTGATGGTGAGGATATAGGCTGTTCTTAAAAAAAACATATGTTATGTGTGTCGGTTTTGCATAAATCGACGCCCATAGTCACCTTTTGTACGCTGCCCACGTGGCGATGTCAATACATCGGTCTCCCTCCACCGATGCACCTAAGTGGAGTAAGAGAGTCAGTATCGGCTGTACCGACGCTCAGAGTGGCGCTCGATATGCTTGCCACGTGTCACACTAAGTGCGTCGGTGTGACGGAATCGACGCTCTTAAGTGCAGTAAATGCGTCGATTCCTCTGGTCGACGCATTTAACTCTAAGATTGTCAGCTGCTCGAAACCGGTGAACATTACGGTTAAATGTGTCGACCCCGATGCATTTACAAGTTAAAGGCGTCTGAACTATTTCGTCGGCGAAGTGCGTCGGTTGACCGATGCTTTTAGGATTAGGGTGTCGTTTTCTTTAAACAACCGACGCTCATATAGCCGACGCCCTATTGACGAATTCCTGTAGTGTATACATATGAGGCATTCATCAAATTTTGAACACACATTGATTCAAAAAAAATTTTTAAATCTTAAAAAAATCATATAGGTTGGTATGATGACTAAAAAGTTCCATTGAAAAACTAAATGAAAAACTCATTGTATTCATCAAGATAGAAAAATGACAAATAATCAGTGTTATTTGTTTTTTATGTTTTCACCAATTTTAAAGGTTTTCCCAAGTGAAGTTTAATGGGAACCTTTAATACTCAAGCATATTAAAAGAAAGTGTAATTTGGGCTTTTAAAAGGCCCCTCATTTTAATCAAAAATATTAATTAAGCCTAGACTCAGTATATTTTTTTCAGACAGTTTTTAAATGTTGTAGAGGCGTTTGTTGCTAAACAATCGCCTGTGATAATGGCCTGAGAATGTTCTTCACTTTTCTTTTCCCTTGCTTCTTTTTTATTTAGATTCCAATATAAATACTCAAACATGTATAAATTCTGCAAATTGAGTCCATATTCGGTGATTCTTTTTTCTATATTCTTCAAAACGTAATATCTACCACCTGGACCAAATATTTTAAAACTTGTATAGCTAACATTGTATTGTTTTGGTAAATATCAAATTAATTTATACTCACATATTATTCAAATTTCTGTATCTCCTAAAAAAGAGATCCCTCACTGATATTTGTTTTTATGAACATATTTATCTTATTTATAAATATATGAATTTTGTTAATTTTTTTAAAGCATTCCAACATGTCAAAATTCAAATTATCCATCATTCTAATCAAGTGCTTATATACATATGAGGCATTCATCAAATTTGAACACACATTGATTCAAAAGAAATTAAAAAAATCTGAAAAAAATCATAGATGTCGGTATGATGACAAAAAAGTTCCTATGAAAAACTAAATTAAAAAAATCATTATATTCATCAAGATAGAAAAATGACAAATCACCAGTGTTCTTTGTTTTTATGTTTTCACGAATTTCAATGGTTTTCCCAAGTGAAATTTAATGGGAACCATTAATTTTCAAGCATATTACAAGAACGTGGAATTTGGGCTTTTAATCAAGAATATTAAAGAAGCTTACATAAAGATCTTTCCAGGCGGTTGGTTATGAATAACCGCCTGAGAGAAGTCCTTATCTCAGGCGGTTATTATGTACTAACCGCTTGAGATAAAGACATCTTATCTGGCGGTTAGTAATTAATGACCTCTTGAGAGAAGTCCTCTGCTCAGGTGGTTGTTTCTTAATAACCGTCTGAGAAGATAGGCATCTATATATAGCGCTCAACTTCCTTAGAAAAACTTTACCCGGGCGAAAAAACTTAGACGCCGTCAGGCTGCTAAAATTTCGTTTGCCGCCAAGTCTTCACAGCCCTCGTAGTCGAGCTTCGCCCTCACCGCCGATCTTCGCCATTGCCGCCGAGCTGCGCCTTGCCTCTTCCTTTCCTTCCATCCAAGTAAGCCAAGCTTTGCCCTCGGCGTCGCTGCCGAGCTTCGATGTTGCTGCCAGGTACGCTGCAGCTTCCTTCCCTCCTCCGTCCCCATGCCGCCTCCCTCCTCGCCCTCGCCGTCGACCGAGTGATGTCCTCGCAGCCATACGCATTCATCAAAGTTTTTGAACCCTCTATGCCTTGGTCAGTCGCCTCAAACCCTAGGTTCCTATCTAATTTTGATTAATCAAAGTTTTTGAACACGCAACAAAGTCAAATGAAGATTGTAGGTCATATGAAGATTGGCAGTGAAGATTGTAGGTCATATGTTATCTCTTACCTAGAGAGTAGTTCCCCTTTTTTGACAAAAAAACAGCAGAAAGAAAATTTTGTGAAAAAATTAAATTTTTAAACTTTCCCCTGTTTAAAGCATTTACAATTATAGTATAAAGCAAAGAACCATGCAATGCAACTTGAAATAAAACATGAAGATAGAGGCATTATCACTGGTTTATGCTCTATATTCTTAATGTTCTAAACATGAAGATGAAGATGGAAGATAGAGAATAAACCATATTGAAATTTTAATTTGAAAAGCATATTGAAATAAAACCGCCACGTATGGTGCCGCTTCCTTCCCTCCTCCATCCCCGTGCCACCTCCCTCCTTGCCCTCGCCGCCGGCCGAGTCATGTCCTCGCCACCGCACCTTGCGACATGTGTCAGTTCGGGGGACATTGATTTTAGATTGTATCTCGCTTTACTTGCTAGTTGTTGCCACTATCATTACAAATTGCGTTAGTCACACATATGATTTGAATGACTTGTTGATAGTTCTATGTATTATCATGTATGATTAGAAATTGCATTAGGTCAGACTTATGCATTAGGTCACACTTAAGAACTTGTAGTCAAGATTATTTTTTGAAAAAACATAAATCTTAAACTTTTCCCTGTTTGTCAGAATACCCATATTTGTACCCATACTACATTTGCAATACCAATACCTAACCCGACCGAGTCATGTCATCGCCGCCGCCGCACCCTAGATTTTCTTATCGGCCTTTGATATAAGAAATACACATGCCTAGCTAATGTCTTGGTCAGTCGTCTCAAACCCTAGAATGGAACTTGGTCAGTCGCCTTAAACCCTAGAAAGCCTTATCAAACCCTAGAATGCTTCCATCTTGTTCTTTCATGCAACACTTCATGTAGAGTTAATATGCCATTCATGCAACACTTCATGTAGATTAAACCTTGTGAATAAGCCATTCAAAATGATGTTTAAACTTTTGAGAGCATTTATTTTTGTAGCTTTCATTGAAGTGAGACATATTTTTTGTCTTATTAGTTCTATCATGCAAGACCCTAAGAAGACTGTTACTGGTAGTAACAATGAAGAAGGAAATATGAAGTTTAGCGACTCCAGTAGTTCAGGCTTCTTTTACAGTCCATCAGATCCTTTAACAAATATAAAAATTAAAAAGACTTCAGGGGATCTTGATCAGAATATGATCCTGCCGACGAGGTATGGATCATGAATCTTTACTCCAACGGTTCAAGTTAATGTTGGTTTTCAAGTATATGAAGTCTTATAATTCTTTTCTACCAAGCTTAATCGCGAAGAAAACAAGGTGACTTCGACTGCTGAAACCGCAGAAGGTTATGCAATGGATGAATCCTCAGGTTCATTAGAGCGAATATGTGGGCAACGATGTCCCAATAAAAGTCCATTGAACCGCATCATGCACATAACAAGGGTCGGTTCAGGTGGGCTTCCCCAAGAACCACTAGATTCAGTTACAAAGTACTGAAATGCATGCGGTTGTCTTGTTAGAGAGATCGTGCCGATCACAATACAGAATTGGAGAAAATTACCAGATGAGAACAAGAATAAGTTTTCAGAGAGGATTAATAAACAATTCAAGTTTCCGAAACGAACGAAAGAAGTTGTGAAGAAAGCAACATTGGTATCTTCCAGCAAGATGTTTTGTGGCTAGAAGAGTGAAATGAATGCTTATGTTAAGACCGATAAGGTCCATAGCCCGAGGAAGATGGGAAAAATCACACAAGCACAGTGGCAAGAATTTGTTTGTCAAAAGACCACACCTGATGCTAAAGCCCTAAGTGCACCTAGGTCAAAGCTTGCCAAAATGAACAATACCATCATCGCTTGGGGTCTACCGGATATGCCCCCAATGTTCAAAATGGAATAAGATATTAGAGGAAATTACCAGTAAGGGCAATCCTCACCCATTAGAAGGCTGCAATGAGAGAACTCAGCGGCGGGTCTTTGCTCGGTCAGGTTTGACCAGCGAGGGAAAACTTGAATAGCCCGACTCTGTGAACGAAGTAGAGCAAAAAAATGAAAGAAGTAATTGAAAAGCATCAGAAGGGTCTATTCAAGCCGAAGAGGGAGAATGACCAACTTACCGCTATCCTAGGAAACCTTTAACACACTGGACGAGTTCGAGCAATCTCTTCTCATATGTCCTGGCTAGATGGTTTCTCGAAAGATAAAGAGACATATAGAAGATGTGAAAAGTGCAAGAAAACAATTGATGAAACTATTGCTCAAAAGCTATAGGAAAATGTGCAAGAAAAAAATGGAATAACATAGACAATAGGGACAATTAGTGGCACCGAGTACAGTGATGGTTCCCGTGCCAAAGGAGCATTTGGTATCTCCATCTGCCTACCCTAGCAGCGTAGGTTCTGTGCCAGGCTCAGTGTCAACCTATATGTTCACTATCGATGATACTGCTAAGGACAGATCTTGTCGTCATATTGTCCCGATCGGTAGAGCAGGGAACAAAACCAAACAGATTGCCACTGCTAAGAAAAAGTGTGATCGTGACTTCAACGACAATTTGCTTCCGTTGTATTATGCTTTGGTGCAAGTTCTTCAGATCATTGATAATGGTTCTGAATATTATGAATAGACCACATCAAACATGAGGGGATCACGACTCTAGGGCAGGCTATCAACCAATTAATCTTTTGGCACCGACGCAATATCGTGTTGGACAATAAGCCGATTTCCAGCCCCATCGCATCTTAAAATACTGCAACCCTGTATTCTAAGGCGAAAGTCCTCGAAGATCCACTCCCAGGCCAAGAAGATCCATTCCCGCTATGTCTCAGCAAGGATGATAATAACAATTCTAGTAAAGATACCCAAGAGTAACAAGTTGAAGAACAGCTTGAAGCAATACCAGAGCAAGATGTTGTTAGTAAAGAGCAACTAGTTGAGCAACAGCTTGAAGTACAACTATAGCAAGCTGCTAGTAGTAAAGAGGAATCAGTTGAACAACGGGTTCAACAACAAGCCAGTGACCAACTTCCGACAACTACTCCTCTGTCATCAGTGCCTATGAAAGTTAGCTCATACGAAAATAAGAAACCTTCTAAACAAATGTCAAAATATTTGGAAAATATGAAGGAAAATATTAGAAAATCGAGTGCATCTCGTTCTTCACATGAGCCAACATTAGATGATATTGAGTAGTGGGAAGAAGACGGTGTCATGTATAATCGACAGACGACTTTAGTTAAACCAGGAGTTCAAATATACAAGATTCAGGAAGTTCCTACTGAATATAAGAATGGGAAGCCGTTCATGATATCGGTACAACTTAGCAAACAACCTGTCCTGCTTAAAAGAATGCTTCATGAGTGGTACATCACGGCCAGCCCAAAAGATGGTCTTTCTTATGTCACGTTTCGTGTTCCAAAAGACACATTCTGGAGCACTGGAGCTGATAAACGAGCCCTTTTCTTTGAAGATCTACATAGCCTTTTCTATTGAGACATGCTCAAAATCAACCCGCTACACATCTGGTGCTTGTAAGTGCCTCTAATATTTTGTATTTGCTTTTCTTTACTACATGCATACACATTTCATGAGATTATAATAATTCTGAACTTTTTCAATAGGATGCAATACATGGATAATAAAAAGATGACACGCAAGACCGTATCCTTGACCCAACATGGATTGCAAAGACGCTATTCGACTTTAAGGTGGATCAAAACTCAGAATGGTACACTCACATGAAAAAAAAGAATTATTTGATAAATCAATCAAAAAACAAAAGAAGGATAAAAGTACAGAGGTTGCAGCTTACATAGGACATGCCATGTTTAACTTTATCATAGATGGCAAGCACTTCGCGAAGGCTCTGTACCACTTTGAGTAAGTTCAACACATGACATTGAAATAGAAATTATTGCTAATTGTTAACTTAACACGTGTGTTTGTACGTGTGCAGTAAACACTACATAATGATCTTTATCAAGCCAACGCAGGGTTTGACAACAGTCTTGGACTCAATCGATACCCACCAGATCGTTATAAAGATTTCCTTTCCATTTTGAAACTGTACATTTATTCGATACTTTTAATTTACACATATTTATAATGTGTTGACAAGTTTTATATGACATTTCTTGTATTACAACGCTTGGCGGTTTTACGCGGAACATGTTGGCAGTAAGAGACCTCCTAATACAAATACATTGGACATTAAAACATATTATTCTTGTCCGAAGCAGCCTGTTGGGAGCATCTTATGCAGGCATTATGTATGAGAACATCTTCGGACCGCCAGCAAATATAGAGTGAACCGTGACGATGTAAGTTATCCTTAATATTGATATCGTATTTTTTTACTTTTGAGTTTCATTTTCATCGTAACTAGCGTATTTTAATACTTATATTTTGTGTTGTTCAATAATAATAGAAACATTATTTTCAAATTTTGATTCCAACTTCAAAATTCAATTGCTCATAGTACAACTGCTCCAAAAATACCAAATAAATTCATGTATACTCACTTTGATCTATACTTTGAGATTGTTCAAACCAACACATTCTAAACCTTGTTATGTGTTTCATTGCAGCACACGAAGAATGTGTACAAAGAATGGCCGGTTTGTAGAAGTACGCATGGTGGAGCCGCTGACAAGATTGCCAGTGAACTGTGTCAATTCATGCGTCGCAAAATATTGCACTGAAGAGGGGTGTTCTTTGATGAGGATGGTGTAATAGCTTATGTGCCAGAACTTTGCGACTATGACAATAGAAACATTTTTTAGTGAAACTTGTAAACTATGAGATGACTTGTAGTGTAACATGTACATATGTATATTGTTTTAGTGAAATTAACTTATGTGATTAAATTGTTGACTTTTTTTATTATATTGTTGACTTCTCTGATTATACTGAATTGACCTGGCAAATAAAAATAACAGCAGGTAGTACTGTATAGGGTATACCTAAAACAACATGTAGCACCTACGGCTAGACCTGCCTTTGAAATTATATTATCAGAGGCGACTAGTCATAGGTAAAGAACCACCTGTGATAACTCCATTATCACAAGCGGTTAATACTACAGTACAAACCGGTTGCGATAAATTGTCTTCACATGCGGCCTGTCACAAGTAAGGATCCGCCTGTGATAACACCATTATCATAGGCGGTTACTTATACTTTATGAATTGCCTGTGATAATGTTTCTTCACCGGCGACATGTTATAAGTAAAGAACCGCCTATGATAAAATTATTTCACAAGCAATTTCATTTTTTGCTTGTGAAATTGCAGATTATCACAAGCTCGTCATTTCAGGCAGTTTTAGAAACCGCGTGTGATAATACGTTTGAAGACGCCTGAGATGAGGCTTATTGTAGAAGCGTGGCCCATATATATAGGCTCACACCCAGATTCACCAATCAAGCAAACACGCTACAAACAAAACGTCTTCCCCATATATATCGTCTGCAACCAAACATCCTTTTTGTCCCCAACCTTCATACTTCGATAGGTAATAAGATTTTTCTAGGTCACTTTTGGTTCATTATCTTGTTTTGGCATGCTTCAAGGGATTAAATCAAAGAAGTCTGCCCCCTTGATCTAGAACTGAGGTAGCTATTGGGCTGAGCGAGGAGCCATGAGCTCGTTGGTTAGTGGCACCAGCAGTTGAGGGCAAGGCGACAACGGTGGCGCCGACGGTGGAAGCAGTTTCGGTGGGCCATGCGGTACGTGCAAGTTCGTGGGCCGCAAGTGTGTGACTGGGTGCATCTTCATGCCGTATTTTGACACGGACCAGGGTGCAGCGCACTTACACTACAGGAAAATGCAATATTTTTGTGATCCAATAACTCACTACAATAGACTAAAAGCACACAAAAATATCTATTTTCATTGGCTTAGGCACTATTTTTGTCAGCACCAAGCTGAAGAAATTAATCCCTCGAAAATACACCAATGTTCGTAAGCTGCACACAAAAATAAAGTTATGGTCGTCGGCCTTTTCTGGATCACAAAAGTAAAATCATTGTCGTGAGTCTCGAACACAATCACGAAAATAGTATTGTCAGGTGCTCCGAAGTGGCCCACAAAAATAGTAATGTCGTGTGCTTCGAAGTGGCTCACGAAAATAGTATTTTCGTATGTTCTATGGGCTGATGACAGTAGGTGTATTCATGGGCTACTGTTTAAGCCGACAAAATTAATTTGGTTATATTGTCATGTGTCCTGCAGAGCACACAAAAATAAGTTGTCTGTATTTTCGTCAGTATGGTCCTGGCTCATTTACAGAATTGTCAGATATAGGAAGACCAAACTAGTCCGGTGTAAGATGCAGACTAGTCCAGTGTGCAAGTTACACCTACAAAAGGATTAACTGATTTTTGTGTTTTTCTTGAATGTTACAGCAGCGGAACTTAGTAAACTATCCCAACAACTTTAGAAAGTGTTTAGGATGAGTAATTTGCATGTGGAATACAAACTTAATACAAGTTGCAAATATAATCAAATCTATGCCCGAGATGGTGATTATTGCAAACATAAAATCTAAAACACATGAGACAAAAGATTTTTACTGAGGTTCGATCCGACGAATGAGATCCACGTCCTCGTTAAGGAGCTCACACATAGTCGGATCTCAACCAATACTTTACCTCTTCAAGTCACCCCGAAGGCCCACTATCCCAGGGAACCACGACGAGTCAATGGGGCAAGCTCGCAAGCGAGGGCTCCCACAAGATTACAGCAAGAGAGCAAATCTAATACACCTGAAAAATGTACAAAAGATGCGAGACTATGAGAAATCGAATTCCCAATAGCTTAACAATGCATAGACGTCGATCTCCCATTTCCAAATCTTGATTCAAAAAAGATTTAACCTTTTAGGGATTTAGATGTGTTTATAGAAGTGTTTTTATGCTCTTGGGACGTGTGACGACGCTAGGGTTCTTAGATGGTGGTTATTGGGTCGTGGATCATATATTCATAGCCTTTACGGAAATCTTACCGTTAGGGTCCCGACGTACGGACTAGTCCGCTCATGGGACCGGAGAAGTCCTGTGTGCCCTGTGATATGTGCGTGCAATGTGCAACACACCTGAAACCTTAATTACGGTGACTAAACTCGACTAGCCTGTAATTGACTAGACTAGTCCGTTATACTTCCAATAACTAAATCGGACTAGTCCGTGTCAAGATGGACTTGTTCGGTGCGAGGTGAGGTGTGTGTTATGTTGACGGACTAGTCTAAATCTTGGGACTTGTGTGTGCAAAGCAACAGAGAGTTAATCAGACTAGTCTGGCTCAGTTCTAGACTTGTCTGTACAGGAAAAGAAAGTGAATCAGACTACTCTGCTGGTGAACAGACTTGTCCAGTGCTCCATTGAATTGCTTAACATGTTTATTTTAGCCCTTACCCTCTATGAAAAGTCATGAGCTCTTGGGATGTGTCTCTTACACACATCCTATACATTGAAAACTACTTTGCGCCTCCATTCTTCACTCTGGTTGTTCGCTTCTCGTTCCTCATTTTTCACCTTTTTATGTACCATTAGTTTTATTCACCGTAGACCTGCTTTCATCTCAACAAATCTCATTAGGATCTTGTTTGTTTGTCATCATTCATCCAAAACCCACAAGGGAATGCCTAGATGCACTTTCGGAGACAATTATCAAAAATAATTTGAAAGACAATTGAGGGAGACAAGTTTTTGCAAGCATGTATAGTTTTGACGAGCCTACACTACTAGCAATCACGTGTGCAACATCTCAAGTCACATTAAAAGAATCTAGGATATTTAGCTCATTCCTAAGTTCGCAAATTCGTTTTTCATCTAATGGCTTGGTTAAGATATCGGCTAGTTGTTTTTCATTTCTAACATGGGAAATGACTATGTCCCACTTCATTGAATGATCTTTGACAAAGTGGTGTCGGATGTCTATGTGTTTGGTCCTAGAGTGTTCAACGGGGTTATGGGCAGTCTTAATGGTACTCTCATTGTTGCATAGGAGTGGAATATGGTTCATATTGATACAATAGTGCCTTAGAGTTTGTCGCATCAAAGGAAGTTGTGCACAACAACTTTCGGCTGCGACAAACTCCATTTCAACTATGGATAGGGCAATGGAGTTTTATTTCATGGATGACCATGACACTAGGGACCTTCCCAAGAATTGCAAGTCCCGGAGGTACTTTTCCTATCAAACTTACATCTGGCATAATGCACATCAGAATAACCGATGAGATTAAATTTTGACCCTTTAGGATACCGTAGCCCAAGGTTTGGTGTATGAACTAAATAGCGCAAGATTCTCTTAACGGCAGTCAAGTGAAACTCCTTGGGTGCGGCTTAAAATCTTGCACACGTACATACACTAAGCACAATACCGGGCCCAGATGCACAAAGGCAAAGCGGGGATCCAATCATTAAGCAATATACCTTTTGATCCATGCTAGGGCTATCTTCGTTTAGGTCATGGTGTCCATTTGTTTCCATTGGCATCTTGACGGGTTTGGCCTTCTCCATGTCAAAATTATTGAGTATGTCTTGTGTGTACTCGGCTTGACTTATGAAGGTGCCTTCCTTGAATTGATTGACTTGGAATCCTAGAAAGAATTTGAACTGCCCAACATGGACATCTTTAATTTTATCATAAGAATTTTACTAAACTCTTCACAAAAAGACTTTTAGTAGAACCAAATATAACGTCATCAACATATATTTGGCAAACACATAAATCATCATCAACCTATTTAGCCGATAGTGTATGTAAGATCTATGTGTGCTGAATACATTGGCTTGTAGTGAATACACTTGGCTTTGATGATCACCAAAACACCTTTTTATCAAGGTCCGACTCTAGCTCTGAGCTACAACAAGGTCCGACGGTAGGTCCGGCTTGGTTTGGGTAGCTCCGGTTACGTTCGATGCTAGGTCCGACTTCTTGGTAAGGTCCGACTAGCTTTGGTTAGCTCCGGTGAGTTTTGTCTTTAGCTCCGACATGTATTTGATAGCTCCTACATGTTTTTGCTAAGCTCCGAGTTGATTTTTCTAGCTCCGGCTTTTGGGTTTACTAGTTCCGACTAGTTCTGGTTAGCTCCGGCGCTAGGTCCTGCTAGTTTTGTAAGCTCCGGCGGGAGCTTGGATGTACTAGTTTTGGTAAGCTCCGGCACTAGGTTCTACTAGCTTTTGTTAGCTCCGGCTCAAGCTCCGCGTTGCTCTGGCAAGGTCCGGAACATGATCGCAGTGCTTCTGCTTTTCATTTGCAATGTTTCGTACATGCTTTATATTGTTGGAAATATTGCTTAGTATTCATACGCTAAGTTTTTGGTGCGTTTTTGGATTATATGGATGATATCGTGTTACTGTGGTTTTGCAACATGCTTATGTGAGGTTCTCACGTAAGGTGTTGTGTTCGGAACTAACTTGAGTCAAGTCGAGGACTTGGGCTCGTATGGATTGGTTGTTTATTCATGTGCAGGTGTTGCTTGAGTTCAAGTCATGGCTGGTGATAGGATCCATTGGACTAGTCTCAGGAGGAGATGAGGTTCCAACAACCAAGTTCGGGAGGAACTGTGGTTGAGCGGATCAGGAGGTCGTGCAGGATGATTGAATCAAGGGCAGTGCATATGAAGGTTACTGAACGTCGAAGGAAGGTGTTCACACGTATGCATGAGGTGCATGACATGGTAATATGCTTCTAGAGACGGATTACGGAAGGAAGATCTGGTCGGAAGGATCGGATCATATCGGTTGAAGACTTAGGCTGCTAGCTGAGTCGGTTATGGCTCGTTATGGAAAGTATCGAGTTGGTTATGTTAGGATTTCGTGTGTGTCACGAATTTGAGCTGTTTAGGAATGTGGGATACGTTCCTAAGGTGTTTGGAAGTCTTAAGATTGCTTCTATCTTCATATAGTAGAATCTTGAGCAGTTATGGAAAGTTAGGATTCGTGATCTGAGTAGGATTGGAGTCCTAGTTGATATTGGGTTGGCCTGAGGGCTGGTTATATAAACAAGGGAGCCCAGAGCTCGTGGTAGACGACTTTGGGGCTGTTCCTCTTGTGTTCTATTGAATAAAATTCGTAGTTTGAAGGAACTTTTGTGCCTTGTTCGTCCGACTTGTTCCACACAAGTTTTACTCGTGGAGTTTCTGGACAGCGCTACCTTTCGTCGGTGGTTTTATCATAACTCGAGTTTTACAGATCCAATTGACGTGATTCATTTTGGGTTGTCTTCAAAACTTGATTATCTATCATTTGCCAAAATTTCACAGTCATTGGATTTGTGGTTTCTGAGCTACACGAGTTTCTTGGCAGCATTCCAGAAACTGTTTTTCTCGGGTAGGTCAGATTGACCTTTGTTTGATCGTTAGATCATAACTTGAGTTTCTCTCAACGAATTTGAGTGATTCTTCTTGTGTTGTCTTCATGACATGATTCTCTCTGATATCTATCACTTTTGTGACGGTGAAACACATTTAGATTAGTCTCACACACGATTTCTTTAACAGATCATTTTTCTGCCGAAAGGGTTTGGGGTTTAATTGTTTCCGCAGCGTAAGATTTTTCAATCTACCATTCACCCCCCTCTGGTAGCTTTTCACGTTCTCTTCGATCCTACAATTGGTATCAGAGCCACGGTGCTCTAATCTTTGTGATTTTCATGTGTTTTTGACTAATCATCATGGAGAAGTACTCCGCCAAACCTTGTGTGTTTGCTAGTATTGATTTTCAGGTTTGGAAGGCACGCATGGAGGCCTTCATCCAGGCGCAAGGCTTCACAATATGGGAAAAGGTGTACAAACCTTATGAAGTCCCGCCTAACGATCAAGTTACGGCTACGAACCTCCGGGACGTCGACAACAACAACAAAGCACGAAACTTGATCATCCAAGGACTCACTCAAAGTGACTTTGATCGTGTCGCACACCTCTGATCAGCATACGATGTTTGGAGCGCTCTCTGTGATTACCATGAAGGCTCCAACACAATCAAAGAGGTAAAACAAGATATGTTCAAAAAGGAATATATGCGTTTTGAGATGCAACCCGGTGAGTCTATCGATGACCTCTTTGCTCGTTTCAATAAAATTCTCAGCAACTTGCGTAGCGTGAATGTTAATTTTTCAGATGCTGAAAATGCTAGACAACTTCTTAGTGCGTTAGACATGTCAATTTGGGAGATGAAAGTAACATCTATTCGTGAATCAACTGTCATGAGTTCTCTTACATTAGATGTACTTTATTCTAAACTAAAAACTCATGAAATTGACATCCTAGCACGTAAGAACCCAAACAAGTCTATTGCATTTGTTTCACAACGAGATATGTCTAGCTCCGGCCAATCATCATCTTGCAATACTCTTGTTTTGTTTTCCT
Source organism: Tuctoria greenei (assembly GCA_036927565.1). Classification (NCBI taxonomy): domain Eukaryota; kingdom Viridiplantae; phylum Streptophyta; class Magnoliopsida; order Poales; family Poaceae; genus Tuctoria; species Tuctoria greenei. The sequence continues at coordinate 57,547,818 of JAYESD010000007.1, forward strand.
CACTAACCCTGGAGAAGATCGAAGAATTTCCAGAAGAGGAATTGGCACTCATCTCTATAAGATTCTCAAAAGCATTGCAAAATGTGAGAACCAGAAGGAGAGGAAGCTCCGGACCTCAACGCTGTTTTGAATGTGGTAAAACAGGACACTTTCGTACAGAATGCCCTAACCTTTCAGGTCCGACCACCCGGGAAGAAAAACAAAGCAAGGTCCGGACCCCCTCTGGAAATTCCAACAAGAAGAAGAATGGTACCATAGGACGCAAGATGATCAACAACTTCATCACCGCGCTTCAAGAGCTCAGTTCAAGTGACATTGACTTTGAAAGTGATGAAGAGAATGATGACCTGGCCAACATATGCTTCATGGCGGGCAAAGCAAGATCAAGATCAAGTCAGGAGGAAGCAGAACACAACAGTGACGATGATGAGGTATGTTCAACTTGTAATGAAATGTGTGATGCTATTTCTCGTGTCACTTTTATTGTCAAGAAAAAGGACAAAAAGCTTAGGGACAATGCTGCTAAAATTGAGTCACTAGAATCTGAAATTAATCGTTTGAAATCCTTAATTCCTAGTGATGATTCTTGTTCCTCATGTGACTTAATATATGAACAATTGTCCTGCCTAAGAAGTGCACATTCCTCCACTCTAGATAGACTTGATGAAGAAATTGAAAAGAACATAAAGCTTGCCACACTTAATATTGGAAACTTAAAAGATGCTTCTTGTTCTACAATTGATTTGCATTGTTCTAGCTGTGATGATCTCGATAAAAAACTGCAAGATGCTATGAATGAAATTTCTATATTGAACAATGCTTTACGTTCTCATGAAGATAAATTTTGTTCCAATTGCAAACTAAAAGGAAAAACTTCATGTGAAAATTGCCTTGATCTGTCCAATGAACTTGATGACATGCATAGGACATTAGGTCGTTTTTGTAATGGGAATAAGAACCTAAACTTGCTGCTGAATTCTTCCAAGTCTTGCAATAATAAAACTGGTTTAGGTTTTGATTCTCATGCTCATGCTAAGGCACATCCACCTAAAATTGTAAAGTCATTAGGAAGTGGTTTGGTTCAAACAGTTCCTAAATAAAAAGGAGTGGTTTTCAAATCTGCAGGAGTGTTGCCTCGTTCGGTTTCAAATAAAAATATTGCTTGCTCATCTAGACATGAAAACAAAGTTAAATTTCATTGTACCTTCTGTGGTAGAGATGGTCATGTCATAGATTTTTGTTATAGACTAGCTAAACAACAGAAAAAGGAAAGAAAAATTGCTAGATCTTACAACTTTCATGCAATTAGAAAAACACAACCTGCTTTAGTGAGTCAGAGATTTGAAAAGGTAGCTTCCGGACCTTCTGGTAAGAAATCCGCAAAAGCAGCTTCGATAATTCTGATAGCTCCGAGAGCTCCCGGACCTTCTGTTGTTTCCCTCGGAACTTCAGCTTTTGTTTCGGAAGCTTCAGCCTTGTCTTTTGGAACTGCTGCTTTTACCTCCGGAGCTACTGGTTTTTGTGCTAAAAGAGTTAAGGATAGAAAACCTCAAACTTCGTATCATAAACCTGCTGTTTTATCTCAGCCTTCGCGTGTTTTTCCTACTGCACGTCGCAGTACTGGATACCTAAATGCCTTTTGACTAACCCCAGTATTGAGTCATCGATGTATTGTGCTTTTATGTAGGTTACACATTTGAGGAAGGAGAACATTTGGATTGTGGATTCAGGTTGCTCATGCCACATGACCGGTAATAAAGATTGGTTCTCCTCCCTCTCTTTTGTGTCACGCGTAGAAAATGTTACTTTTGCCGATAATTCTTCAACTCCTATAATTGCTAAGGGTTCGATTAGAGTAAATGATCACTACACTTTGAAGGATGTGGCACTTGTCAAAAATTTGAAATACAACTTGCTTTCTGTTACACAATTGCTAGATGAAAATCTAGATTTTATTTTCAATAAAAACTGCTGCAAAGTTGTAGGTTCAAATAGTGAGCTTATTTTTAACATGTCTCGGTTTGGAAGAGTTTTTAAAGCTGATTTTGATATGTATTCCCCTAAGCATAGGTGTCTAGTTTCTAATGATTCAAAGGACTTATACTTTTGGCATCGTAGACTTGGTCACGTAGGCTTTGATCACCTAACGCGTGTTAGTGCTCTTGATCGCATACGTGGGCTGCCTAAGCTAAAAGGGGACAAAGAAATTGTGTGCTCTTCTTGTAGACATGCTAAGATGGTTGCAGGTTCACATACTCCTCTCACAATGATCATGTCAACAGAACCATGTCAACTTTTGCATCTTGACACCGTAGGACCTTCATGTGTTCAATCCTTCGGAGGTAAATGGTATGTTCTTGTTATCGTTGATGATTATTCTAGATACTCTTGGGTTTACTTTATGGCGTCTAAGAATGAAGTTTTTAGTCACTTTAGAACTTTATTTCTTAGATTATCAATTGATCACCCAGGATCATTAAAAGCAATTAGAAGTGATAATGGAACTGAATTTAAAAATCAATATTTTGATCACTTTTGTGCTGAAAATAGAATAGATCATCAATTCTCTTCACCATATGTACCTCAACAAAACGGTGTTGTAGAAAGAAAGAACAGAACCTTAGTTGAGATGGCTAGGACTATGCTTGATGAATATCAAACTCCTAGGAAATTTTGGGCTGATGCGTTAGCAACCGCATGTTATGTCTCAAATCATGTTTTCTTGCGTACTAAGCTAGGTAAAACACCATATGAGCTCCGGTTTGGACATAGGCCTAGTGTTACACACTTTCGGGTCTTTGGTTGCAAATGCTTTGTTAAGAAACATGGTAATCTTGATAAATTTGAACCTCAATTCATTGATGGCATGTTTCTTGGTTATCCATCTCATACTAGAGGCTACCGCATGCTTTTACTTGACACTAACAAAATTGTGGAGACTTGTGAAGTGTCTTTTGATGAAGCTAGCCCAGGTACTAGCTCCGGTGTTGCAGGACCGATCCGTATCCTCAGGGGGAGGGTATTTTCGAAGATGAAGAAGAGCCAGTGATACTGCCTAGTAGTTCTGAAGTTGACACGTGTCTAGCTCCGGACATTGAACAAGCTCCGGCTATCACCTATGCTGGTCCTAATTGTCCACAAGTCACAAGCTCATCAATCTACGATGAACCTAATGAAGAAGAAGCTTGTGAGACATCTGTTCCCCTATGTTTTTACAAAGATCATCCCCCACAACAGATGATTGGAAGCTTGCACGAACGAGTCACACGATCCAGGTTTTGCGATCCAAACTCTTATGCTCATTCTGCTTTTGTTGCTTCTTTTGAACCCAAAGATATATCACACGCACTCACTAATGAATCTTGGATTATTGCCATGCAAGAAGAGTTAGAAAATTTTGAAAGAAATAATGTTTGGAAACTTGTACCTCCATCTCAAGGTCACACTTTAATTGGAACTAAATGGGTATATAAAAATAAACAAAGTGAGGATGGGGTTGTGGTTAGGAATAAGGCTAGGTTGGATGGTCAAGGTTTCACTCAAGTTGAAGGTCTAGATTTTGATGAAACTTTTGCTCCTGTCGCTAGATCAGAAGCCATAAGAATTTCGTTAGCTTTTGCAGCATCTAAAGGTTTTAAGCTATTTCAAATGGATGTTAAAAGTGCTTTTCTTAATGGCTACATAGATGAGGAGGTTTATGTCAAACAACCATCAGGTTTTGAAAATCCAGATTTTCCTAATCATGTTTACAAGCTGTCCAAAGCCTTATACGGTCTCAAACAAGCCCCTAGAGCATAGTATGATAGGTTAAAAACATTCTTACTTGAAAAGAGGTTTACCATGGACAAGGTTGATAAAACTCTTTTTGTGCTTAAACATGGCAATGACTCATTATTCGTTCAAGTGTATGTGGATGATATTATCTTTGGTTGTGCTTCTCATGATCTTGTGTCCAAGTTTTCAGCAATGATGAGTTCCGAATTTGAAATGAGTATGATGGGTGAACTCACTTACTTTTTGGGGCTGCAAATCAAGCAAACCAAGGAGGGTACCTTTGTGCATCAAACGAAGTATACCAAAGACCTCCTAAGGCGCTTCAACATGGACAAAAGCAAGCCTCTTCGGACACCAATGGGAACAGCAACAACACTTGAACTTGATGAAGATGGTGAACCCATGGATCAAAAGGAATATAGAAGCATGATCGGATCACTTTTGTACCTCACGGCATCAAGACCGGACATACAATTCAGCGTATGTCTTTGTGCACGGTTTCAAGCTTCCCCACGTGTTTCACATCGTCAAGCCATCAAAAGGATTTTCAGGTACTTACATGGAACTCAAGAATTTGGCATTTTTCTTCCTTCTTCCTCAACTGTTACTTTGAAAGCTTTTTCGGATGCTGATTTTGGGGGTTGTAGGATTGATAGGAAAAGTACTTCCGGTGCTTGTCATTTTCTTGGTAATTCTCTTGTTGCTTGGTCCTCTAGAAAACAAAATTCAGTTGCTCAATCCACAGTCGAATCTTAATATGTAGCTACTGCTAGTGCTTGCTCACAAATTCTTTGGATTGTTCAAACACTTAAGGACTATGGGGTTGATCTAGATAGTGTTCCACTGTTTTGTGATAACACTAGTGCCATTTGCATTGCTAAAAACCCCATGCAACATTCTAGAACTAAGCACATTGACATTAGGTATCACTTTCTCTGAGATAACATTGAAAAAGGAAACATTTTGTTCACCATGTAGATACCGAACATCAATTGGCTGACATTTTTACAAAACCTTTGGATTTCACTCGTTTTTGTTTCATTTGTAGTGAAATAGGGGTTATGCATCCTCATGGCTTAAATTGAGGGGGAGTTTTTGAAACTTGGGAAGTCTATGTGTGAATCTGAAATTAAAATAATATGAGCATAGTATTTCATACATATATGACTCTGTGATTCCTTTTACATGCTGAAAGTTCTTACTACATTACTCGTGTTATACATTTTGTAGTTTTTGCTATGTCTAGTAATTGGAATAATTACTTACACTAAATCTGGTCATGGTCGAACTTTCTTGCTGTTTTGAACTTGTTGCATGCTCACAAATGCTTTTAATCATAAAGAATTAATCAAGTAATCAACTCACATGTTGAGTTTTTATGAACAAATATAAATTGAGAAAAGATCAAGAGAATATGCATGCATCACACTTCTTCTTTTGAGATGGCTTATCATTGCACTTAGATATGAACTTGGAAGAAGTTGTGTATGACTAAAACCATGTCCTTAAGCTTCTGATTGTCAAATGACATAGGCTTAGCTTGGTTGGTTAGAATAAGGCAGATGCGCATATAATCTCTTGCAAATATCATATGATCTAAATTTATGCTTTGAAAAATAATAAAATGCAGCATCTAGTGTCATGCTTTCAGGTTTTGAGATAGTTAAGTTTGTGAGATCATGACTTGCTTAAATTGAATATTACATTTGATCTCTAGCATGGCTTACACTACTTTATGTATTTCATTTATGTGATAATGTAAGGTACTTGATAGTGTGACTTGGATGAGCTATGTTTATATGTATATGTTATAATATGCTCATAACAACTAAAGTTGGAGAGATAATTTGTTTACATGCTCATGACTTGCTGAATACATTGTCAAAGGGGGAGAGATAAGCATGAAGTTTCTCTCTCCCCCTTTGACAATGTATTCAGCAAGTCATGAGCATGTAAACAAATTATCTCTCCAACTTTAGTTGTTATGAGCATATTATAACATATACATATAAACATAGCTCATCCAAGTCACACTATCAAGTACCTTACATTATCACATAAATGAAATACATAAGGTAGTGTAAGCCATGCTAGAGATCAAATGTAATTTTTTGTTTAAGCAAGTCATGATCTCACAAACTTAACTATCTCAAAACCTGAAAGCATGACACTAGTTGCTGCATTTTATTATTTTTCAAAGCATAAATTTAGATCATATGATATTTGCAAGAGATTATATGCGCATCTGCCTTATTCTAACCAACCAAGCTAAGCCTATGTCATTTGACAATCAGAAGCTTAAGGACATGGTTTTAGTCATACACAACTTCTTCCAAGTTCATATCTAAGTGCAATGACAAGCCATCTCAAAAGAAGAAGTGCGATGCATGCATATTCTCTTGATCTTTTCTCAATTTATATTTGTTCATAAAAACTCAACATGTGAGTTGATTACTTGATTAATTCTTTATGATTAAAAGCATTTGTGAGCATGCAACAAGTTCAAAACAGCAAGAAAGTTCGACCATGACCAGATTTAGTGTAAGTAATTATTCCAATTACTAGACATAGCAAAAACTACAAAATGTATAACACGAGTAATGTAGTAAGAACTTTCAGCATGTAAAAGGAATCACAGAGTCATATATGTATGAAATACTATGCTCATATTATTTTAATTTCAGATTCACACATAGACTTCCCAAGTTTCAAAAACTCCCCCTCAATTTAAGCCATGAGGATGCATAACCCCTATTTCACTACAAATGAAACAAAAACGAGTGAAATCCAAAGGTTTTGTAAAAATGTCAGCCAATTGTTGTTCGGTATCTACATGGTGAAGCACAATGCTTCCTTTTTCAACGTTATCTCGGAGAAAGTGATACCTAATGTCAATGTGCTTAGTTCTAGAATGCTGCACGGGGTTTTTAGCAATGCAAATGGCACTAGTGTTATTACAGAACAGTGGAACACTATCTAGATCAACCCCATAGTCCTTAAGTGTTTGAACAATCCAAAGAATTTGTGAGCAAGCACTAGCAGCAGCTACATATTCAGATTCGGCTGTGGATTGTGCAACTGAATTTTGTTTTCTAGAGGACCAAACAACAAGAGAATTACCAAGAAAATGACAAGCACTGGAAGTACTTTTCCTATCAATCCTACAACCCCCAAAATCAGCATCCGAAAAAGCTTTCAAAGTAACGGTTGAGGAAGAAGGAAGAAAAATGCCAAATTCTTGAGTTCCATGTAAGTACCTGAGAATCCTTTTGACGGCTTGACGATGTGAAACACGTGGGGAAGCTTGAAACCATGCACAAAGACATACGCTGAATTGTATGTCCGGTCTTGATGCCGTGAGGTACAAAAGTGATCCGATCATGCTTCTATATTCTTTTTGATCCACGTATTCACCATCTTCATCAAGTTCAAGTGTTGTTGCTGTTCCCATTGGTGTCCGAAGAGGCTTGCTTTTGTCCATGTTGAAGCGCCTTAGGAGGTCTTTGGTATACTTCGTTTGATGCACAAAGGTACCCTCCTTGGTTTGCTTGATTTGCAGCCCCAAAAAGTAAGTGAGTTCACCCATCATACTCATTTCAAATTCGGAACTCATCATTGCTGAAAACTTGGACACAAGATCATGAGAAGCACAACCAAAGATAATATCATCCACATACACTTGAACGAATAATGAGTCATTGCCATGTTTAAGCACAAAAAGAGTTTTATCAACCTTGCCCATTGTAAACCTCTTTTCAAGTAAGAATGTTTTTAACCTATCATACCATGCTCTAGGGGCTTGTTTGAGACCGTATAAGGCTTTGGACAGTTTGTAAACATGATTAGGAAAATTTGGATTTTCAAAACCTGGTGGTTGTTTGACATAAAACTCCTCATCTATGTAGCCATTAAGAAAAGCACTTTTAACATCCATTTGAAATAGCTTAAAACCTTTAGATGCTGCAAAAGCTAACGAAATTCTTATGGCTTCTAATCTAGCGACAGGAGCAAAAGTTTCATCAAAATCTAGACCTTCAACTTGAGTGAAACCTTGAGCAACCAACCTAGCCTTATTCCTAACCACAACCCCATCCTCACTTTGTTTATTTTTATATACCCATTTAGTTCCAATTAAAGTCTGACCTTGAGGTGGAGGTACAAGTTTCCAAACATTATTTCTTTCAAAATTTTCTAACTCTTCTTGCATGGCAATAATTCAAGATTCATTAGTGAGTACGTGTGATATATCTTTGGGTTCAAAAGAAGCAACAAAAGCAGAATGAGCATGAGAGTTTGGATCGCAAAACCTGGACCGTGTGAATCGTTCGTGCAAGCTTCCAATCATCTGTTGTGGGGGATGATCTTTGTAAAAATGTAGGGGAACAGATGTCTCACAAGCTTCTTCTTCTTCATGTTCATCACAAATCGATGAGCTTGTGGCTTGAGGATGATCAGGACCAACATAGGTGATAGCCGGAGCTTGTTCAATGTCTGGAGCTGGACACGTATCAACTTCGGAACTACCAGACAGTATCACCGGATCTTCTTCATCTTCGAAAATACCCTCCCCCTGAGGATACGAATCTGGTCCTGCAACATCGGAGCTAGTACCTGGGCTAGGTTCATCAAAAGACACTTCACAAGCCTCAATTTTGTTAGTGTAAAATAAAAGCACATGGTAGCCTCTAGTATGAGATGGATAACCAAGAAACATGCCATCAATGGATCGAGGTTCAAACTTATCAAGATTACCATGTTTCTTAACAAAGCATTTGCAACCAAATACCCGAAAGTGTGTAACACTAGGCCTATGTCCAAACCGAAGCTCATATGGTGTTTTACCTAGCTTAGCACGCAAGAAAACACGATTTGAGACATAACAAGCGGTTGCTAACGCATCAGCCCAAATTTTCCTAGGAGTTTGATATTCATCAAGCATAGTCCTAGCCATCTCAACTAAGGTTCTGTTCTTTCTTTCTACAACACCGTTTTGTTGAGGTACATATGGTGAAGAAAATTGATGATCTATTCTATTTTCAGAACAAAAGTGATCAAAAAATTGATTTTTAAATTCAGTTCCATTATCACTTCTAATTGCCTTTAAAGATCCTGGGTGATCAATGTATAATCTAAGAAATAAAGTCCTAAAGTGACTAAAAGCTTCATTCTTAGATGCCATAAAGTAAACCCAAGAGTATCTAGAATAATCATCAATAATAACAAAAACATACCATTTACCTCTGAAGGATTGAACACGTGAAGGTCCTACGGTGTCAAGATGCAAAAGTTGACATGGTTCAGTTGTCATGATCATTGTGAGAGGAGTATGTGAACCTGCAACCATCTTAGCATGTCTACAAGAAGAGCACACAATTTCTTTGTCCCCATTAAGCTTAGGCAGCCCACGTATGCGATCAAGAGCAATAACACGCGTTAGGTGATCAAAGCCTACGTGACCAAGTCTACGATGCCAAAAATATAAGTCCTTTGAATCATTAGCAACTAGACACCTATGCTTAGTGGAAGACATATCAAAATCAGCTTTAAAACTCTTCCAAACCGAGACATGTTAAAAATAAGCTCACTATTTGAATCTACAACTTTGCAGCAGTTTTTATTGAAAATAATTTCTAGATTTTCATCTAGCAATTGTGCAACAGAAAGCAAGTTGTATTTCAAATTTTTGACAAGTGCCACATTTTTCAAAGTGTAGTGATCATTTACTTTAACCGAACTCTTAGCAATTATAGGAGTTTAAGAATTATCGGCAAAAGTAACATTCTCTACACGTGACACAAAAGAGAGGGAGGAGAACCAATCTTTGTTACCGGTCATGTGGCGTGAGCAACCTGAATCCACAATCCAAATGTTCTCCTTCCTCAAATGTGTAACCTACATAGAAGCACAATACGTCGATGACTCAATACTGGGGTTAGTCAAAAGGCATTTAGGTATCCAGTACTGAGTCACACGACGTGCAGCAGGAAAAACACGTGAAAGCTGAAACAAAACAGTAGGTTTATGAGTCGAAGTTTGAGGTTTTCTGTTCTTAACAATTGATTTAGAAGTTGTTACTTCTTTAGAGTGAAAACCAGTAGCTCCGGAGGTAAAAGCAGAATGTCCGGAGGCAATAACTAAAGCTTTGGAGGGAACAGCAGAAGATCCGGGAGCTCTCGGAGCTATCATAACTGCCGGAGCTGCCTTTGTAGATTTCTTACCAGAAGGTCCGGAAGCTACCTTTTCAAATTTCTGACTCACTAAAGCAGGTTGTGTTTTTCTAATTGCATGAAAGTTATAAGATCTAGCAATTTTTCTTTCCTTTTTCTGTTGTTTAGCTAGTCTATAACAAAAATCTATGACATGCCCATCTCTACCACAGAAGGTACAATGAAATTTAACTTTGTGTTCATGTCTAGATGAGCAAGCAATATTTTTAGTTGAAACCGAATGAAGCAACATTCCTGCAGATTTGAAAACCACTTCTTTTTGTTTAGGAACTGTTTGAACCAAACCACTTCCTAATGACTTTACAATTTTAGGTGGATGAGCATGAGAATCAAAACCTAAACCAGTTTTATTATTGCAAGACTTGGAAGAATTCAGCAGCAAGTTTAGGTTCTTATTCCCATTACAAAGCCGATCTAATGTCCTTTGCATGTCATCAAGTTTATTGGACAGATCAAGGCAATTTTCACATGAATTTTTTCCTTTTAATTTGCAATTGGAACAAAATTTAACTTCATGAGAACGTAAAGCATTGTTCAATATAGAAATTTCATTTACAGCATCCTGTAGTTTCTTATCAAGATCATCACAAGTAGAACAATGCAAGTCAATTGTAGAACAGCTAGCATCTTTCATGTTTTTATCATTAAGTGCAGCAAGCTCTTTGTTCTTTTTAATTTCTTCATCAAGTCTATCTAGAGTAGAGGAGTGTGCACTTCTTACTGTGGATAATTGTTCATAGATTAAGTCACGTGAAGGACATGCATCATCACTAGGAATCAAAGTTTTTAAACGGTTAATTTCAGATTCTAGTGATTCAATTTTAGCGGCATTATCCATAAGCTTTTTGTCCTTTTACTTGACAATAATAATTGCACGAGAAATAGCATCACACATTTCATTTCAGGTAGAACATACCTCATCGTCTTCACTGTTGTGTTCTGCATCCTCCTGACTTGATCTTGATCTTGTTTTGCCCGCCATGAAGCATAAGTTGGCCAGATCGTCATCACCTTCATCACTTTCAAAGTCTACATCACTTGAACTAAGTTCTTGAAGTGCGGTGATGAAGCTGTTTATCATCATGCATCCTATGGTACCCTTCTTCTTCTTATTGGAGTTTCCAGAGGAGGTCCGGACCTTGCTTTGTTTTTCTTCCCGTGTGGTCGGACCTGAAAGGTTAGGGCATTCTGTACGAAAGTGTCCTATTTTACCACATTCAAAACAGCGTTGAGGTCCGGAGCTTCCTCTCCTTCTAGTTCTCACATTTTGCAATGCTTTTGAGAATCTAGTAGAGATGAGTGCCAACTCCTCTTCTGGAAATTCTTCGATCTGTTCCAGGGTTAGCGAGGACAATAAAGCAAGAGTATTGCAAGATGATGATTGGCCGGAGCTAGACATATCACGTTGTGCAACAAATGCAATAGACTTATTTGGGTTCTTACGTGCTAGAATGTCAATTTCATGAGTTTTTAGTTTAGAATAAAGTACATCTAATGTAAGAGAACTCATGAAAGTTGATTCACGAATAGATGTTACTTTCATCTCCCAAATTGACATGTCTAATGCACTAAGAAGTTGCCTAGCATTCTCAGCGTCAGAAAAATTAACATTCACGCTTCGCAAGTTGCTGAGAATTTTATTGAAACGAGCAAAGAGGTCATCGATAGACTCACCAGGTTGCATCTCAAAACGCATATATTCCTTTTTGAACATATCTTGTTTTACCTCATTGATTGTGTTGGAGCCTTCATGGTAATCACAGAGAGCGCTCCAAACATCGTATGCTGATCGGAGGTGTGCGACATGATCAAAGTCGCTTTGAGTGAGTCCTTGGATGATCAAGTTTCGTGCTTTGTTGTTGTTGTCGACGTCCCGGAGATTCGTAGCCGTAACTTGATCGTTAGGCGGGACTTCATAAGGTTTGTATACCTTTTCCCATATTGCGAAGCCTTGTGCCTGGATGAAGGCCTCCATGCGTGCCTTCCAAACCTGAAAATCAATACCAGCAAACACACAAGGTTTGGCGGAGTACTTCTCCATGATGATTAGTCAAAAACACGTGCAAATCACAAATATTAGAGAACCGTGGCTCTGATACCAATTGTAGGATCGAAGAGCGCATGAAAAGCTACCAGAGGGGGGGTGAATGGTAGATTTAAAAATCTTACGCAGCGAAAACAATTAAACCCCAATCCCTTTGGTAGAAAAACGATCTGTTTAAAGAAATCGTGTGTGAGACTAATCTAAACGTGTTTCACCGTGACAAAAGTGATAGTTATCAGAGAGAATCAAGTCACGAAGACAACACAAAAATAATCACTCAAATTCGACGAGAAAAACTCAAGTTATGATCGAAAGATCAAACAATGGTCAATCTGACCTACCCGAGAAAAACAGTTTCTGGAATGCTGCAAAGAAACTCGTGTAGATCAAAAACCACAAATCCAATGACCGTGAAATTTTGACAGATGATATACAATCAAGTTTTGAAGACAACCCAAAAAGAATCACGTCAATTGGATTAGTAAAACTCGAGTTATGATAAAACCACCGACGAAAGGTAGTGCTGTCCAGAAACTAGACGAGTAAAACTTGTCTGGAACAAGTCAGACGAACAAGGCACAAAAGTTCCTTTAAACTACGAATTTTATTCAATAGAACACAAGAGAAACAGCCCCAAAGTCATCTACCACGAGCTTTGGTCTTCCCTTGCTTATATAACCAGCCCTTAGCCCATCCCAATCTCAACCAGGACTCCAATCCTAATCCGATCATAATCGGAACTTTCCATAACTGCTTAGGACTCTTCTATACGCAGATAGAAGCAATCTTAAGACTTTCAAACACCTTAGGAACGTATCCCACATACCTAAACAACTCAAATTCGTGACCCACACGAAATCCTAACATAACCAACTCGATATTTCCATACCGAGCCATAACCGACTCAGCTAGCAGCCTAAGTCTTCAACCGATACGATTCGATCCTTCCGATCAGATCTTCCTTCCATAATCCGTCTCTAGAAGCATATTGCCACGTCATGCACCGCATGCATACGTGCGAACACCTTCCTTTGACCTTCATATGCACTGCCCTTGATTTAATCATCATGCGCGACCTCCTGATCAGCTCAACCACAGTTCCTCCCGAACTTGGTTGTTGGAACCTCATCTCCTCCCTGAGACTAGTCCAATGGATCCCGTCACCAGCCATGACTTGAACTCAAGCAACACCTGCACATGAATAAACAAACAATCCATACGAGCCCAAGTCCTCGACTTGACTCACGTTAGTTCCGAACACAACACCTTATGTGAGCACCTCACATAAGCATGTTGCAAAACCACAGTAGAAACGATATCAACCGTATTCAACCAAAATGCACCAAAAACATAGAAAATGAATACTAAGCAATCTTTCCAATCATGTAAAGGAAGTATGAAACATTGCAAATGAAAAGCAGAAGCACATAGGTCAAGTTCCGGACCTTGCCAGAGCAACCCGGAGCTTGAGCCGGAGCTAACAAAAGCTAGTAGAACCTAGCGCCGAAGCTTTCCAAAACTAGTAGATCCTAGCACCGGAGCTAGACAAAGTACGTCGGAGCTTAGCAAAAGCATTTCGGAGCTATCAAGTATATGCCGGAGCTATCAAAGACATGCCGGAGCTAACAAAGACATGTCGGAGCTAAAGATAAAGCTCACGGGAGCTATCCAAAGCTAGTCGGACCTTACCAAGAAGCCGGACCTAGCATCTAACGTAGCCGGAGCTACCCAAAACAAGCTGGACCTACCGTCGGACCTTCCTGTAGCTCAGAGCTAGAGTCGGACCTTGATAAAAAGGTGTTTTGGTGATATTTAAAACTCTTATCATCAAAGCCAAGTGTATTCACTACAAGCCAATGTATTCAGCACATATAGGCCTTACACATAGTTGATTTGACATTTTTAGCATTTTTAGCATCCTTGTCATATTTCACAATTTTAATAGAAGTAGATGCATGATGTTCATTCTCTGCATGATATGGACCTTCTTTGACAAAGGCAATTTTCATCTTGTTATTCTTGAGGAGTCTAGCATTTTGCTTTCCCCCGCTTGAATAGCTAAGACCATCTTTGATCAACAGAGATCTTTTGATAGAGTATGCACTAAGTGCATGCTTGATCTTCTTCTTGTCAAATATGCCACCCTTAGGTGTGCTCTTGCTTTTTGCCACTTTAAGTTCATTCTTCAAGTGAAGTACAAGATTATCACATCTGCAAGTTTTGTCATTTGATTCCACATTAGATAAGTTTGAGCTTGTTGAGGTGAAAGAGGAGAAACATGACTTGAGAGTGTCAAAATGTGCCTCCAGGCTCTTGTGAACTTTGTTCAAGTTCACAAGTTCATCTTGGAGTACAATAATTGAACTCTTGAGACTTGAGGAAGTATCCATGCCCTTCGCAAGTGCAAGTTCAAGTGCCTTATTCTTCTCTCTTTCAATCTTGAGGTGCTTCTCAAGATAAAGATTCTTTTGCCTCTCATTGACAAGCAATTCCTCTTGTTCATTGAGAAGTTTCACCTTATCTAATATTTCATCGGAAAGCATTTTAATCCTAGTAATGACACTTCTGTGCAAGCCTTTAAACATGTAATCATTCTCACTAACACTATCAAAATCTTCATCATTAATTGAACGCAAGGAAGTTTTAGATTTAACATTTCTATTCCTTACATTGCCATGAGGCGTGAGTGGCCTGAGGTCCTCCATTCTCCCTTGTTTGGAAAAAGAGTTTATTTTATAGTTGGCTTATTGATGGCGATGGATGCCATTACCTCTTCATCTTCGGATGAGGACTCATCGTTGGAGTCCCACTCCTTGCCAACACGAGCTTGCTCATGTGCTTTCTTCTTCTTGAACATCGTCTTCTCTTGCGGCTTCCCATCCTTCTTCTTCTTCTTCTCTTCTTCTTTCTTGTATGGGCAATTCACAATGAAATGCCCATACTTGCCATAGTTGTGGCAAGCTCTCTTGGTCCTTGACTTGCCTTTCTCCTTGCCTTTGCTCCCATAGTTGTACCATCTTCTTTTCTTTATCATCCTCTTGAACCTTTTGATGAAGAAGGCCATTTCTTCTTCATCCATGTTGGTGCTTTCTTCATCACTATCTTCATCATCACTTGATGTTTGCACCTCTTTGCCTTTGGACTTGGATGATGCTTTGAGAGCAACATCCTTCTTTTTGGAGGATGTGGCCTTGGCAAGGTCGTTGACATGATGGGCTTCCATCTCCATCATCTCATAGTTGATGATCTTCCCTAGAACCTCATCCGGAATCATTTTGTGGAAGTTAGGACTCTCTCGAATGAGGGTGCATAGGCTGACATTGTCGGGCATGAAGGCTCTTATCATCCTTTTGACCACTTCGTGCTTCGTCCACCTCTTGCATACGTACGCCCGACTCCTATTGACGAGGGTCTTGAATCATTCTTACATTGTTTGTATTTATTAACGTTTACAGTTCACCTAGTTACAAAGGCTAGTTCCACAGAGGCACTAGGCTAACCTAAGCCAAAGCATGATGAGTTCCGCAAGTGAAAGAAAAGTACCGCAGTGGCATTATACCCAAGAGTGTTCCCTAGGGTATAGTTATTTTTTTATCCCAAAGGAAGGCAAGGTAAGAGTAGCAAGATCAAAGGAAGAGTCGGGTGTTCTAGTGAGGAATCCAGTAGGATGGGTAAATCACATAGTGGGGTAGTGTGACACACACCTAAGCAAACTACTCTAAAGGATAAGAATGTCCAAGTGAAGGTTAAGTTAGAGATGAAGCTACTCCTACCATGCTTTAAGTATTCATATACATAGCCTATCAGTGTACATATGAGTATGCTGAAGACGAATAATAGGGTTTAGTGGTCCAATACATTGCGCACGGGTTCACCCTTGATAGCATTAGGACGATTCCCGCCTCGAGGCTATGGCATAGCCGAACGTGGGGGGTTACGAAGGACCGAGAGGGCTGTCACAACCTTCCGCTTACCCCTACAACCCATGGGTCTACGAGACATCCAATGCTACTTAAATATCTAAGCACCATGCTTACATATTAAGTAAATACCTTAAGAGTTGCAATACAGGTACCTTGCTAAGACAATGACTAACCTAAACATCGTTAAAACCAATGTTGCTACCATGCACTAACATATTCATATTAACATAATCATATGAATACCTAATTACACTATAGTGGTGGTGTATACTGTTTATGATAATAGCACATGAGCATTATGAATAGATCATAATAACACCTACACCTAGTACAAACATGGACTTCACAATCAAAAAAGAAACGCTTTGCCCAAGTATATGAATAAATAAATAATAATAATAACATGATCATAAGCATAAAGTAACTGAATAATTAAAAGATAATGAGCCATACCTTTCGCAATTTGCACTTGGGACTAGAGGCTCCTCTCCACAGCCTAACATCCACAAAGGACTAAGAGAGCACCTGTGTAATACAAGAGAATGCATGAGTGATGTGTGGAAGAAGTAAGGCCTTCCACCCTATTTATACATGCAGTAGAGGAGGTTCCTGCCACCAAAAGCGCGCGAACAGTGTCCACCATCTTCAAGGCACCATAGGAGAGTGCCACGCGTCGGCTGAGTGAGTTTAGCGCCAGGACTGAGTCGGTTGAGCCAGGGGGTCGGTTGACCTGGACCTGGCCCCCCTCGGCTGTGCTTTCTCCTAGTGACTGATTAGTTGGCCCATGATTCATCCCCACGTGAATCGATGTTGGATTCCCTCAGATATGTCTGGGAATGGGTCCATGGATCCATGTGATGCCACATGTTGTCGCGTGATTGGCTAGGGTGGCACTTTTTAGGATTGCTCCCCTCATCCTTCATCAATTCTGCATAAAAACTCCTGCATGCACTATTTCTCCATGTACAAGTGAAATTATATCAAATCTCACTATAATGTGTGTAAGAAATATTTATTTCTTCACATATTTGGGTTATATTAACTGTCGAAATTGCTTAACAACTGTCAACATACATCTCTTGAGGGGTCTCGCCATCTTCCATGGCAAATCTTCCAAGCTCCATCTCGATCATCTCAATGTTGGCCTCCAGGACGGATCGATTGCCTTCATGTGCAATCTTGAGCATGTCCCAAATATCTTTTGCTTGTTCCAACCGTCTACCTTGTTATATTCTTCTTGGCTTTAGGACTAGTTGAGTACGGCCGCGGCATCAGCGTTGCGGTGGATTTGTTTCTCTTGCTCTTGAGTGAGCTCTTCATCATCCATGGGGATATCTACACCTGTGCAAATGATGTGCCAAAGGGTGGGATTGAGAGAAATAATATGCAATTTCATGTTATGCTTCTACATGGTATAGTTAGTGCTATCAAAATGTGGATGTTTGTCCATATGAATAGATAGTTAGAATGAGAATTCAAGCGCTCATAGTTAAAAGGATATCAAGTGTAGTCTTCTTCACTCTTGTTGAGATTCTTCTCTTTTTCAAGCCTCCTCCTCCCCTCGCCCTTATCCTTTGCCTTTTGAAGAAGATCTGCGATTTGCTTCACTTATTCATCTTCATCCTTGGTTCCAACATCGAATGGAGGAGGTGATAGCTTGGTTTTTTGGTGGTCGTTGATCTTGAAAGGTGGAGGGTTTGATCCTCGTATTTCATTCTCACCAGTCCCAGTGGTGTCTTGAATCGGCAACTCCATTTTCTCCCATCTTCTCCCCAAGCAGTTAAGCTTTAGGGAGAGTTAGGTTTTGATGCCTATTGAATGTTTCCTAGAGGGGAGTGAATAGGATGAAATCCTGAAATCACTTAAATAAAAGATAATCGCAACACAGGGTGGACTAGTCTGGCCTACGGTGAACTAGTCTGGACAGAATGAGTAATAATGAGAAATGAGAGATTTTTATAAGTTTTTTAATGATCTACTCTATGAGAAAGGAAGTACAACTAGTTAGCAACCTAGTAGAACAATAGCAAGCAATGGAAACAAGTATAGCTAAGTACATCACACAATTCAAGCGATGAATGATAAGAACCCTAAAAGTGATTTGGCAATGAATGAAGGTAAAATGATGCAAGGGACAAGCGGATTTATCTCAAGGTTTAGTTTCACCGAGGAGCCTACGTCCTCGTTGAGGAGTCCACAAAGGACCGAGTCTCTTTTAATGCTACCCTCACCAAGCAACCACAAAGGCTGTCTTGTTCTCCACTAAACCACGAGGGTGAATAGAATGATTCTGAGGGCAACTCACAATCTGAGGCTCACACAATCACACGGCTCGAAAAAGGATTGAAAAACAACTCAAATCAAGAGAATTAATCAAGTGCTCAAGAATGATCAACTCCTTCTCTCTTCTCCCACAAATCCTACAAACCCTGAAGATTCAATCTTAGGGCTCAAAAATGTAAATAGGAAGCTTAGGAAAGCTCTTGCGATGCTATGGTGGCGATAGGGTTCGAGAGTGGGCAAGGGAAAGCCAGGGGATCCCTTTTTTTTAGTGGTCCCGACACTTATCCCTTGCCACCAGAAAATGCCCGGACTAGTCTGCACTCGGACCCCAGACTAGTTCGGCTTTGAGGAGACCACTGACGTCACAATAACCAACCACAAAAATCCCTGCCACCTTTTAAATTGAAATGGTCACAAAACCATTTGTTTCGGGTGAGAACAAACATGTCTAGTCCAAGAAAACTAGTCTGGCCTGTCAAGTCTTAGTCCCTGTGGCCAAACTACTTCTCTAAGTGGACTAGTCTAACCGAAAAAAAAGTAGTCTGATCTAACATAGTACCTCTTTGTCTGTGCAGAAACGGACAAGTCTGCTTGGGCGGACTAGTTCCCCCCCCCCCCCAGGACAGACTAGTCTGACTTTTCAGGACTTAGTCCCAGAAAGCCCAGACACACTCACCATGGACTAGTCCTTCCCCAATTGGATAAGTCCGTGCTCACACAATACCTCTTTGTTTGCCTAACATCAGATCAGTCCAATGTGGCCAGACTAGTCCAACCTCCCAGCCTGGACAAGTCTAGCCTTATCCTTAAGCCTACCTTGACTCATTTTTCCAACTAAACCTAATTAGACTATGAGCTCTTAGGTGATTCTCAAACACTTGAATTGTTGAAAACTCTCTGCAACAAGGCTCAACTAGACACAAGAAAATTGTATAACCAAATATCTACTATTTGAGTTTTTTGATGCCATTCTCACTCTTTTTCTTTTTGATAGTTTTTGTTTCTGTTACACTTTCGATCACCTGTAGTTACACTCACAAGTATCATTAACACCTTATTTGTCGTTATTAATCATCAAAACCCACAAGGATTATTTCTAGATGCACTATCAGCTCTCACTCCGTTGTTCGCGTGGACCCTTCCAAGGGATCATGACAGGGGCACGATCAACACCCCTCGAATGCATTGACCTCCCGGTCACATTCGGAAGCTGGATATACTCTCGCATGGAGATCCTCGCATTTGAAGACGCCTACTTCACCGGCTCCTACCACGCCATCATTGTATGACCCTGGTACGCCAAGTTCATGGTTGTCTCAAACTACACCTACCTCATGTTTAGGATCTTAGGACCCAAAGGGGTCATCATCATGGAATTGATGATCCAACTGGCCTTGTTGTCTGAGCTATACGGTTGGGGTGGGGCCAAAGCGACGATAGCACTCTAACCAGGAGAAACATTTGAGGCAGGAGTCAGCGTCCGGTGCAACCTCAATCATGCCCTGTCCCCAGATGTCTCCGAGCCTGATAAATGCATCTGGAGGTCCTTCATACTTCATCAGGATCCCGGCCTTGGCGAGCCCAGACGATGCCACGTTGCTCAGAGGATGGAAGGACACACCTGACAGATCTACGATCAGCCTACGCCCCGGCTCCCCCGTGCCGGTGGCCGAGACTAGGCTATAACCACACTGCTAAGACAAGATGCGACATGTCCCCATGAGAGGAGACATAAATGATTGATCACAACAGAAGAGCCACCCCGGAGAGCGAATGCCACAACAGTCATACACCAGGGCTGAAACCCAAGTCACGGTTGCAATGCTCGCATTCGGGGGCTGCGGCCCGATCAAGGGCCTGTCCTCGACCCGAATCTTTTTTCCTTACAAACACCCCTCGCCCGAGCATTTTCCACACATCATACAAACTGTAGCTCACGAACGATGAGAGTTTCGAGTATGTGATTCTGGCGAGACGAAGAGATGGAAAACATATTGTAGCGGAATTATTTTTAAGGTCATTATAAAGGATTCATGATATATCATGGCTCGGATAAGTAAAAAGAGGAGGAAAAAATGATACATCGCGGATTTGATTCTCGCCCAGGACTATCCTACCCCTCGAAGGACCGGTGGCCATGCTTTTTCCCTCCTTCAACGGGAAGACAGCGGCGGTTTGTACCAAAGCATGTCGGGCTTCCAGGAGGGAAATGCTATTCTAAAAACCAAACCGTCTTTGGTTGGGTGGAGTAGATCTTCTGGTAGGTGAATGGACACTAATATCCAAATACTTAGGCCATCCCACCCTTGCCCACTAAGAGGGCCTCTCATCTCCAATCCCTAAGATGATGGAGCCTTGCCACCTGTCGAGGTGGGACGGAATATCAAAGCCTATTGAGAAGGGTCAGGGAGTCAAAGAGGCCTACATATTTCTCAACTGACCTGATGCCGCATGCGGAAACACGTGTTGCATCCGTATCAAATCGACCTCCCTTTCGAACCCTCGTCTGGATTCGCCACCTTCAAACCTCAAGGTAACACCTCCCCCTATGAACCTCCTTCTAAAACTTTATCGGTAGTGGCCTCACCGCACATTGGTGAGTCGCGGTGTCTCGACGGCCACACTCTCTCACCACCAGGCAAGGCCTTGGGGCTACAGGATGAGCGAAGGTAGAGGAGAGAGGGAGGACCTTTGGAGAAGAGAGGTTAAGGCAATGGGGAACCGGGGAACCGTACTTGGCTATTTATAGCCCTACCAAGGGAGCTGAAGAGATAAGAGCAGCGGGGGTGGCGCGTTATGCATCATAAATGATGTCGCAATAAAAGGCTTGCAGCGACCTGAGGGCTTCTGATGCCTGCCACATCGCTACGCTTCTCCACAAACACTGCAATGAAGACCCGTGGTGACCTGAAGATTCATGTTGCACTCCACCTCGACAGTTCATGAATCATGCCACACTGAAGGATGATGGGACTAGACACAATTGTGGTGTGCCTCACCCCTATACCTTGTGTTAGGAACCAACTCGAATTCGTGTGTCCTATCGCAGGGAACTCAGGGGGTCGAGAAGCACTACAACATCCCGTGCTGTAGCGGACCGAACTACAACCACTTAAACACATCATCAATAAAGATAAGAAAACTCTCCCCTCTCGATTATTTGCTCCTCACAAATTTAACCTAAAAAGCATAGGCTTGGATTGAAACTCTTGCTATTAGAGCCTCAAGGCCCGGACCCGAGACAGACACCGTCCCTCCACAAATGTTACAAAGCAAGCTATCTCGATTGCCATGCCTGGCTTAAGAGCTCCCAAATTTGCATTGGGAGTTCAGGGTTTCCTGACTTCAAGAGATCTCAGGCTGGTGATTTTTCTCCCTCCCACAAGAGCTCGTGGAGAAAGTGTCCTCCTAACCTACTGTGCGAAGCTAACGTGGATCCAGGAAACAGAGAATCAAATGAAACATTAAGGAGGGAACAAGTGCTGACAAACAAAACAACTTCATTCCATCATTACAAAAGATATCAGAGGTGCATCTATTTACATCCGGTAAAATGGCCAGGTCACCCCACATCCAAGCCATCCTTTAGGACCATCGGCAATGGTCACAACATGGAGCTACGAGGCCACCCTGTTTGGGCGCTCATCAATTTTGGGTACCTAGTTGCAATATGTTGGAAATCCCGTGCGCCACTCCACAAACGGCGATCCCGGAGGAACAAAGCGTCTGAAGCTCCGCCACCACCTCCGCGTGGCGACAAGGGACCTTTCAAAGCCTAGCCACTAGAGATGCATCGTCCAACATACCGGTTTCCCAGCTGGACGAACAGCTATTCACAAGCTGCCATCACCACCTCCTAGATACACATGATGTCCCCCTGGACATTGATCAAGCGGGTTAGGATCTCCAAAAGGCGAGCATCCGGCTCTATGCCCAGCCTGAACGGACCAAGTCTAGCCCCGCACATGGTGAAAATGGAGTCATAGAGGGCCTTGAGTTCCTTGGCAGTTCTTGTCGCCTCCACACGAGCAGCGACCAGCACGATGCGTAATCTCACCAGCTCGACGAGCGCGCCCTTAGTGTTTGCCTAGGCTACTTCAACCTCCATCATGGCTTGCTCTCCCTATCCAAAACTTGGTCCTTCTTCCCGAGGGAGTTTGAAAGCATCTAGGCCCCATGAGGTACGGTTTCGGTGATTAATGACAACCATTCGATTTTACTAATGAATTTGTCAATGCAAGGTCCCAATAATCACTCAATCAAATGAAATCAAAATGACATTGGAGACCCATATAAAATCAACTAATGAGATCAAATCAAATCATATGAAGACAAGAAGTGAAAGCTCTAACTTGACATCACTCAATGCTTGAAGACTATCAGAACAACATCTCAAACAAGTGTCAAAGAGGTCACAAGTTCAAATTCCAAAAGAACAACTCAAAAAAACTCGAAGTCAACAAGTTGAACACACCGGATCATCCGATGATTTCTGAGTTGACTACATCGGTCGAGTTGTGTCAACAGAAGAAGAAGACCTCAGAGCAAAGCACTCACCGGATCATCCGATGTATGGCTCAGTCACATCGGTCCATCATTATAGTTTGCAACATCATTGGACGAAGTGAAGCACCGGATCATCCGATGTACAAAGGTGTGAACATCGGTTGATTACTCCAGTAAGCCTCAAGTTCAAGATAATTCTGAAGGAAGAGCCACTGGATCATCCGATGATGAAGATGAAGCTACATCGGCCTAACAACGTTCATATCTGACACCATGACGTCAGCCATCTTAATTAGACCGATGATAACCAAGGGGGAGACATCGGATCATCCGATGTGTACAATAAAGTTCTGTCAGCCGACTTTTCCAACGGCTATTTCGGGGAGGTTGGCTTTAAATACCCCCTAAGCCAGTCATTACGGTAAGTCTTGATACTCAGAAGCTAACAACACATCCAAGAGCACTCAAGACCAAGAGCTTACACTTCTACACCCATTAGATCATTTGTATAGGCTAGATCTAGCTAGAGAAAAGCTTGTGTGCGTCCTTTCTCTGTGATTGGAGTCTCTAGGCTAGTGAGAGGTTGAAGAGATCGTTCCGGAGCTTGCCAAGGTGTGTGTGGAAGCCCGGAAGATCAAGGATTGTACAAGGCTTGAGCTCCACCTTGCCGGAGATGGCGAACGGAGAAGATTAGTGAAGATCCCCTTGTCTCGGTGACTTGGGAGTGGCAAAACCCTTCGGTGGGTGCCACAACGTGGATGTAGGAAGATCCTTGTGATCTTGCCGAACCACGGGATAAACTCCGTGTCTCCATGTCTTTTGAGCGTTTGCATTCCTCTCCCTCCTCTTTACATTATGCAATCTTTATTCCGCAATTTATATTTACGTTGATTGCATAGATAAACCGCATGGGGAATTGGGCTTTAGTCGTTAACTTTTAATTGTCTTAAAATTTGAAAGAAAGCCCAATTCACCCCCCCCTCTTGGGTGTTTCGATCCTTACAATTGGTATCAGAGCAAGGTTGCTCATAGGATCATTCTAGCTTCACCGCTAGAGAGCGAAAATGGCCAAGGTTGGGGGTTCGGTTCCTATCTTCGAGGGCAAGAACTTTGCCTATTGGAAAGCATGCATGCGCGCTTACCTAGAGGCTATTGCTCCCGAAGTATGGGAAGCGACTCATGCGGGGTTTGGAGAACATAATTATGTTGGTGATCAAATTAAATGGGATCCTAAGGCTAGGAATGGAATCTATGAATGCATAAGTCAAGATGTCTTTTCTAGAATTGCTAGTAAGGAAAAGGCTTGTGAAATTTGGGCTTGCTTGATAGAGATTCATGAGGGTTGATCTCGTTTAAAGGAACTTAAATATCACATGCTTAAAGCAAAATATGATGAATTTAAGATGCTTCCTCATGAAAATGTTAATGAAATGTTTTCACGCTTAAATGTTATTATTGAGGAGATTAATGCTCTTGACATTGCGTCTATTGGCAAGGGACTCATCAACCGTAAGATCCTCATGCTTCTTATCAAACCAAAGTACAACATCATCAACTCCATGCTCCAAAAAGAGTCACTTGACCACATTGAAGTTTCAGAGCTCATTGGAGAAATACACGCTCATGAGATGAGTGTACACGGGATGATGGAGCTATCATCATCAAAAACTATTGCTCTAAAGGCCTCCACCAAGAAAACGAGCTTCAAGAAGAAGAAGGTGGTTGAGCCTAGCTCAAGTGAAGAAGGGCAAGCATCAAGTGAAGATGATGATGAGCTTGCCTTGATGATGAGAAAATTCTCACGCTTGAACTCCAAGATCGCCAAGAAGGGATACACCTTTGATCCCAAGAAGAAAGCGTTCCTACCAAGGAGAGATGATCGCAAGACTTGCTACAATTGTGGTGATCAAGGCCACATCTCCTATGATTGTCCAAAACTGGACAAAAGGAGAGAGAACTACAAGGGCAAGCAACGCAAGCTTGAAGAAAGTGATGATGATGAAGAAGAGGTCAAACCCAAACCAAGAGCCTTTGGGAAGAAGAAACAAGACAAGGGCAAGAAGGCAAGACTCATCCCAAAGAAGAGAAATGGCCCACAAAAGGTGTTCATGTGTGAGGCAAATGAATGGGTCACCGATGAAGAAACAAGTGATGAAGAGAGTGAAGAGGAAGAAGAAAGCTTGGCCAGCCTCGCCATCGCCAACAATGATGATGCACCTCTTCATCCACCGCCCATGTGCCTCATGGCGAAAGGTAACACCAAGGTATGTGATGACTCTAGCGATGATGAGCTTTCCCCCGATGATTTAACTTCTTTGATAAATGAATATCATGCTATCATTAAGAGAGAAAGGAGTAAGGTTAAAGTGCTTGAAGAAACTCGTGCTAAACTTGAGAGTGCTGACCTTGATTTGCTTGACAAGTATGAAAGCATACTTAAAGAGCATGACACGCTCAAATTCCATGTCAAGCAAATTGAGGAAGAAAATGCTAAAATTAAGATAGATAATCATGAACTTGACTTAGCACATCAAACACTCTTGGAAGAGCACAACAAGTTAATACAAGAACATCAAACACATAACCTTGCTCATGACATGCTTGATCAAGAATTGAAAAATATGAAGAAGCAAACTCTTAATGATAAGATATCCATTAATTCTCATGCCACTAATGCTTTGCACAAGTCTTTGCCTATGAAAGCTAATGCTAGGGAGAAGGACTTGTTGGAAGAAATTGAGAGTTTCCGCACTAGTGTGGCTAGACTTTCAAAAGGAGAAGTCAAGCACAAGGAAATTCTCTTCCAACAAGCTAAGGCCTTCAACAAGAGAGGACTTGGATCCTTCCCGGTGCCCAACAAAGGAAAGGTGCCCTCACCGGAGCTAAGAACAAGCTTCATCAAGGAAGTTGGTTCTTATTGCCAACATTGTGAGGTCACCAGTCACCACACAAGGGAGTGTCCTCTTCCTAACCGACCTTCTCCTAAATTGCCTACTAACTATAAATCTACTTTCAATGATCATTATTATCTCTTGAGTAAAGTACAAGGCAAGGTGAAGGCTAGGTTCATTGGCAAAGACATGAAGGGCATGAAGGGGAAGCTCCCCAAGCAACTTTGGGTCCCAAAAACACTTGTATCACACATACAAGGACCTAAGTTGGCTTGGGTTCCTAAAGCCAAAAATTGAATTCATGTGTGTAGGTGAACTACAAAGCCGGAGGAAAGCATTGGGTACTCGATAGAGGGTGCACTCAACATATGACCGGCAATGATGGTATGTTCACCACCATAGAAAACCCCGACAATCATGAACAAGTCACCTTTGGTGATAACTCTAAGGGAAATGTAATTGGGTTAGGTAAAATTGCTATTTCAAATGACTTGTCCATTTCGAATGTCTTGTACGTTAAGTCACTTAGCTTTAATTTACTTTCTATTGCACAACTATGTGATCTTGGACTAACATGCACTGTTAGAAAGAATGATGTTGTTGTGTGTAGTGAAACTAGTCAAGACATAGTCTTCAAAGGATTCCGGCATGGACATCTCTACCTAGTGGACTTCGCCAACAAGAATGCTAGCTTGACCACTTGTCTTTTCACTAAGACAAGCTTGGGATGGTTATGGCACCGTTGCATAGCACACATTGGAATGAGCAAACTTAAGAAGTCATTCAAGCTTGGGATGGTAACCGGTGTGAAGGATGTCACATTTGAGAAGAACAAGCTTTGTAGCGCTTGTCAAGCCGGGAAGCAAGTTGCTTCACACCACCCAATGAAGACAATGGTGTCAACCTCCAAGCCACTTGAACTACTCCACATGGACCTCTTCGGACCGTCCACATATCAAAGCCTTGGCGGTAACCACTATTGTCTCGTTATTGTTGATGACTATTCTCGCTATGCTTGGACTCTATTTTTAGGTGACAAGAGTGAAACTCCGGAAGTGTTCAAGACCTTTGCCAACCGCACTCAAAGGGAATTCCAACTTCCCATTATCAAGGTCCGGAGTGACAACGGCACCGAATTCAAAAATTACAACATTGGGGAGTGGTGTGACCGTGAAGGAGTGAAGCATGAATTTTTGGCCACATACACCCCCAACAAAACGGTGTTGTTGAAAGGAAGAACAAGACACTCATCACACTTGCAAGAGCAATGCTTGATGACTATGGCACGTCGGAAAAGTTTTGGGCCGAAGCAATCAACACGGCGTGCCATGCCGCAAATAGGGTCTACCTACATCGACTACTTCAAAAGACCCCGTACGAGCTTCTCATTGGGAGAAAGCCCAACATCTCCTACTTTAGAGTCTTTGGATGCAAGTGCTATATCTACCGCAAGAAAAGGCTCGGTAAGTTTGAAAGAAGATGTGATGTTGGTATATTTCTTGGTTATGCATCAAACTCAAAAGCATATCGAGTATTCAACCAAACCTCCGATTTAGTTGAAGAAAGTTGTGATGTTGAGTTTGATGAATCTAATGGCTCCCAAGAGGAGAGTTTTGGTCATGATGAAATAGATGATGAGCCTCTACGAGAAGCTATGAAGAACATGACCATTGGAGACATCAAGCCGGATGTTGAAGAGGGCCATGATCAAGGGGGAGCTTCAAGTTCCAACAACAACACCTCTATGGCGCCTCAAGTTGACGAAGAAGAGAAGAATGATCCATTGCCAACTCAAGACTCACAAGCACAACAACATCAAGAAGAAGAAGAAGTCCATGATCAAGTCCAACCACTAGAGGAACAACACGCATCACCTTCGCCAAGTGCTTCACAACCGCTTATGAGGCATGGACGCATCTCCAAGGCGCATCCAATGGACCAAATCATTGGAAGTCCGTCAAGGGGTGTAAGTACACGTTCTCGCCACGTCGCTTCGTTTTGTGAGCACTACTCTTTTGTTTCGTGTGTAGAACCCACTCACATCGAGGAAGCGCTCCAAGACCCAAATTGGGTGATGGCCATGCAAGAAGAACTCAACAACTTCATCCGCAATGAAGTTTAGGTGTTGGAGGAGCGACCCAAGGACAAGAACGTCATCGGAACAAAGTGGGTTTACCGCAACAAACAAGATGAGAATGGCGTTGTGGTACGCAACAAGGCAAGACTTGTGGCCAAAGGGTTCTCGCAAGTTGAACGACTAGATTTTGGGGAAACATTTGCCCCGGTCGCCCGGCTAGAAGCCATCCGTATGCTTCTTGCCTTTGCTTCACATCATAGTATTAGACTTTATCAAATGGATGTGAAAAGTGCCTTTCTTAATGGCTACATTAACGAGCTTGTTTATGTTGAAAACCTCCCAGGTTTGAAGATCCGAGGAATCCTAACCATGTGTATAGGTTGCACAAGGCGCTCTACGGGCTCAAGCAAGCACCTAGGGCGTGGTATGAACGACTATGGGACTTCCTCATCATGCAAGGATTCAAGATTGGGAGGGTGGACACCACATTCTTCACCAAGGACATCAACGGAGATTTGTTCATTTGTCAAATTTATGTTGATGATATTATTTTTGGTTCAACTAACGAAGCTTTTAGCCATGAGTTTGGCAAAATGATATCTAGGGAATTCGAGATGTCAATGATTGGAGAGCTCAACTTCTTCCTTAGATTTCAAATCAAGCAACTTCAAGAGGGAACCTTTGTCTATCAAGAGAAGTACACCAAGGACCTCTTGAAGAAATTTGAGATGGGAGATTGTAGTTCAAGAAGCACTTCAATGGCAACAAATTGCCATCTCGATGCGGATAAGGATGGTAAACCTATTGACCAATCTCAGTACCGTTCTATGATTGGTTCATTGCTTTATCTTACCGCATCTAGGCCCGATATAATGTTTAGTGTATGCTTATGTGCTCGCTTTCAAGCGGCACCTAAAGAATCGCATAATAAGGCGGTCTTTAGGATACTTAGGTATCATAAGCATAACCCTAGTATGGGCTTGTGGTACCCTAAAGGTACAACCTTCCATCTCTTGGGATACTCGGATTTGGACTTTGCCGGATGCCGTGTGGATCGCAAGAGTACCTCCGGTGGGTGCCACTTGCTTGGGCGTTCCCTAGTCTCTTGGTCTAGCAAGAAGCAAAATTCCGTCGCTTTGTCCACGGCGGAAGCGGAATACATTGCGGTCGGTGCATGTTGTGCCCAAATTCTTTACATGAAACAAACCCTTTTGGACTTTGGAATTAAACTTGGTTGTGTGCCTCTCCTTTGTGACAATGAAAGTGCGGTTAAGATAGCTAAAAACCCCGTTCAACACTCCCGCACTAAGCACATTGATATTCACCATCATTTCTTAAGGGACCATGAAGCTAAGGGAGACATCTCTTTGAGAGGTGTTAGGTCCGAAGAACAATTGGCGGATATCTTCACTAAACCACTTGATGAGAAAACCTTTTCTAGGCTAAGAAGTGAATTAAATGTGCTAGATGCAACAAACGTCATGTAAGAATGCATATCATATAGGTCTTGTCTAACTCCCAAAGGATAGGGGCAAGCTAGAAATAGTTTTCCCTGAGGAAGCCTTTGGAAGGTTCAAACTTGGCAAGATAGATTTACTTTATGTCTTGCATGATGCCTGCCATATAGATTTACAAATTCTTGCATTATAAAATGATTGGCATTGCATACGGTAGATTGTCACAAAGGGGAACCCACCTCATGAGAGAGAGACTTGTTTGAAATGCAACATCTCAACTCATATATGGTGGAAAGAACAAAATGTTAGGTGCGTTAATGCCTAGAGGAACATGCTCTATTGAGATAGTATTCTTCATACTCTACCTCACAAAGCATGGGCCTTACATTTTATTTGGATATTTTCCTCCCATCTTTCTCGGAGTTCCCTTTGCCTTAAGGATTAGCCAAGTTATTGGCATATTAGTATCTTTGATGGGAAAGGGGTTGCCCAGAAAGTTCTAAGACATGTGTTTCTCTTTGCTTGGTTGTTTGGTCAAAGGACATATATGGGATGTTTTTGTTCTGTAGTCATCGGATGATCCGATGCCTAGGTCAATCCCTCATCGGACCAATAGGTGTTAAATCTTCAAGGGCCAGTTCAGTCAGAAACTCAAATGATCCGACGAGTTCATTCCGAAAAACATCGGTCCATCCGGTGTTCTCAATTTTGGAGCTGTGGTCAATTCCACCGATGTTACTTCCTCCAACGTCGGACCATCCGGTGTCAACAACCCTCTTTTGAACACCCTTACTGTGCCATTCGACCGATGATCAAAACCCTAAACGTTGGTTCATCCAATGTCCATAGCAATTTTTTAATATCCTTACTGTGGCATTCGACCGATGTTCATTTCACCTAACATCGGTCCATCCGGTGTTAAAAATTCGGCTAGGGTTTGGGACCCACTATTTAAACTCGTGCGCCGCCGCCTTTTCTCTCTCCCCAACGCTTTGCTCTCTCGTACACCCTCACCCGCGTCGTCGCCGCCGCCGTCCGCCGTCCGCCGCGACGCCGCTTCACCCTCAGGCCGTCGCCGCCGTCTCTGGCCGCCGCCCTCACCAGAGCGCCGCCGCCGCTCGCAGAGCCGCCGCCGCATCTCGCCAAGCCGCCGCTCACCGCACCGCCGTCTCCACCACTCACCACCGCATCCAAGCGCCGCCACCGCTCTGCCCTTCGCCACAACGCCTCCGCCGTCCCGCGCACACAGTCCCGTCGCGGTGCTTCCATCGCCGCTAGGGTTTGCCGGCCCTTTGATCTCCACGTCTTCTCCTTCGTTGACTCCATGCTCTTGCGCATATCAATGGCTCGCGACAAGAAGAACAAGGGCAAGGCCATCGCGGAGCCTGCCGCGAAGAAGCAAAAGCTGTCCAAAGAGGAGAAGAACGCATTGATTGCCACTCGCGCCGCCGAGGAGCGTGAGCGTGGCCGAGGAGGATCCCTGAGGATCCGCGAGGCTCGTTCTAGGCAGCCTCCCGTGATCGACGACTCCGAGGCCGAAGAGGAGCCGGTTGAGCCTCTCGTCCGCCGGCGCTCAGCCCGGACACATGGGGGTCACACCGAGGCTGCAGTTCCACGTCCAAGACCGACTGCTGCCGACCGTCGTGAGGACAGGGAGGCCCAGCGTGCCATCTACGAGATGGACACCACTGTCCAGGTCGCAGAAGGAGTCCGTCTCACGGACTACAAGAAGCTGAAGGCAAAGCAGCTTCGGAAGCTCAGATGGAATGTGCTTCTGGAGTAGTGGTACCCGCAGCCCCGGGAAGCTTTGGTGGATAGTCGCTTCTGGACTGTCACGCAGGTGTCTCTCTACGATACTTATAGGCGCCGAGGCCACAAGCTGTTCCAACACAATTATCTGGATTGGGGATAGCTAGCTTTGGCAGCAGAGACGGAGATCCGTCCGTACTTTGAGAGATACCGAGGCTTGGTGGAGTTGATGGCATATGAGCGGAGTGCCTATGTGGAAGATTGGGTCCGCGTCTTCTACGCCACCCTTTATGTCTCGGAGGGCAGAAGATCCATTGACTTCATGTTCATGGGTCAGCACTACCACCTGACGAGGCAGACGCTGGGACAGTTGCTTGGAGTAGACCTACACGACACCTGCATACATGAGAAGGTCTATGGACAGGCAGATCTGCCAAGGAGGCCGCTCACTGGAGGAGTGGCTCCTGCTCTGGAGGAGATCAGATCATTGTTTGGACCTACGTTCTCTCCAGACCAGCCGAGGGTGCCAGCTTTGTTGACTCCAGCAGCGCGCATAGTGCACCTCGCCTTGCGCCGCACGCTTCTGCCGAGGTCCGACTATCTTGAGGGATTCACTAGCCTCCAGCAGACGATCCTGTTCTACATCATGAATGGGATGGACTTTGACATAGTGGATGTCATCATTTGTGAGGTGGAGGATGTGATCACAGATGGTGTGGGCATGATGAGGCAGCTTGTCTATGGGCACTGGATGAGCTACCTGCTTACCATGATGGTTCCCGAGGGGCCCGCCGCGTACGACCGTCTCTCTGACGAGAGTGTGTCACGGTTCGGACACTACCGAGCTCCAGCTCCAGGGGACCGCCGCCTTGGCTGCCCTGTTGAGCATCAGGTCAGGGCGATGCTGTCTGAGGAAGACTGGTCGGACTTGGAGAAAGAGGATGAGCGTCTTGCTGAGGCAAAGGCTCAGGGAGGAGACCTGCAGCACGTCTGGTCCGAGAGCGACACAGACGAGAGCGTCGAGGAGTACTTCCCTCCTCCTCCTCCTTCACTGAGGCAGCACGATGCAGAGGCAGGAGGTTCAGCTGCACCACCACCGACACCACCTCCTGTGTCCGAGGCGCAGGTGTCACAGCCGTCAGAGCTGTCGACACTTCTTTAGCAGATGATAGAGCAGCAGCGCCAGGACAGGCTCGCGGCTGAGCAGGCCAGGGCAGAGCAGGCTGCTCACCTGGCACAGCTTCAGAGGCAGCAGCAGGAGCTTCAGCTGGAGATCGCCCGACAGAGGCGAGAGGATACGGACCGGTTCACGAACCTTGTTGATTAGATGCACCGACGTACCCTCGACCGGCAGTAGTGGACTCAGCAGGCTATGATGGGGATCCTAGGGTTGATCACCAACCTATACACTCAGACCGAGATCGCCCTTCCTCCACAGCAGCCTGGACTGGGACTGGCTCCAGGTGTGACTCAGGTGCCTGCTACTCCGATTCCTTCTATCAGCATGTCACCACTTCTGGCACCCAGCGCACTGATCCACTCTCCTCTGCCGGCGACGACTCTATTCCAGCGGACACCGGCATCTGTGGTCAGTGCTCAGCTTCCCCCAGCTCCAGCTCCACCGGCACCTCCTGTACCTGCTACCTCCTCTCCAGCATCGTCAGCGGTTCCCCCAGCTCCCTCCGCTCCAGCTCCTGCGACCGGCGACTCCAGCTCCGACGACAGCGACGGTGACCAGTTCGTCATCGCGCCTAGCTCTCAGGGTCAGTAGGCTCTCTGATCCCTTTTTGGTGTCTTGATGCCAAAGGGGGAGAAGACGTAGAGTGTCAAGGGGAGTAGTATCCTAGTCTCAGGGGGAGTTTCTATCTATTTCTTATGTAATTTTGTGTGCTTGAGTACTTTTTGTAATATTAATTAAGCACCTTTCTACTTGTGTCATTTGCTTATGGTATGAATCGATTAAGTTTCTCACGCCACTTCTTTTGATTTCTACAAGGTCACTGTGTCCTATCTTGTATTCATTGCATATCCATTTTTTGAGTATTGTACCATCAAATTCATTACTATTGCGCTTTAAATTATTGTGTTGTCATCAATCACCAAAGAGGGGGAGATTGAAAGCATCTAGGCCCCATGAGGTACGATTTCGGTGATTAATGACAAACATTCGATTTTACTAATGAATTTGTGAATGCAAGGTCCCAATAATCACTCAATCAAATGAAATCAAAATGACATTGGAGACCCATATAAAATCAACTAATGAGATCAAATCGAATCATATGAAGACAAGAAGTGAAAGCTCTAACTTGACATCACTCAATGCTTGAAGACTATCAGAAAAACATCTCAAACAAGTGTCAAAGAGGTCACAAGTTCAAATTCCAAAAGAACAACTCAAAACAACTTGAAGTCCACAAGTTGAACACACCGGATCATTCGATGATTTCTGAGTTGACTACCTCGGTCGAGTTGTGTCAACAGAAGAAGAAGACCTCAGAGCAAAGCACTCACCGGATCATCCGATGTATGGCTCAGTCACATCGGTCCATCATTACAGTTTGCAACATCATTGGACCAAGTAAAGCACCGGATCATCCGATGTACAAAGGTGTGAACATTGGTTGATTACTCCAGTAAGCCTCAAGTTCAAGATAATTCTGAAGGAAGAGCCACCAGATCATCCGATGATGAAGATGAAGCTACATCGGTCTAACAACGTTCATATCTGACACCATGACGTCAGCCATCTTAATTAGACCGATGATAACCAAGGGGGAGACATTGGATCATCCGATGTGTACAATAAAGTTCTGTCAGCCTACTTTTCCAATGGCTAGTTTGGGGAGGTTGGCTTTAAATACCCCCTAAGCCAGTCATTATGGTAAGTCTTGATACTCAGAAGCTAACAACACATCCAAGAGGACTCAAGACCAAGAGCTTACACTTCTACACCCATTAGATCATTTGTATAGGCTAGATCTAGTTAGAGAAAAGCTTGTGTGCGTCCTTTCTCTGTGATTGGAGTCTCTAGGCTAGTGAGAGGTTGAAGAGATCCTTCCGGAGCTTGCCAAGGTGTGTGTGGAAGCCCGGAAGATCAAGGATTGTACAAGGCTTGAGCTCCACCTTGCCGGAGATGGCGAACGGAGAAGATTATTGAAGATCCCCTTGTCTCGGTGACTTGGGAGTGGCAAAACACTTCAGTGGGTGCCACAACGTGGATGTAGGAAGATCCTTGTGATCTTGCCGAACCACGGGATAAATTTCGTGTCTCCGTGTCTTTTGAGTGTTTGCATTCCTCTCCGTCCTCTTTACATTATGCAATCTTTATTCTGCAATTTATATTTACGTTGATTGCATAGATAAACCGCATATGGAATTGGGCTTTAGTCATTAACTTTTAATTGTCTTAATATTTGAAAGAGAGCCCAATTCACCCCCCCTCTTGGGCGTTTCGATCCTTACAGAGTTGTACCCTCTCGGCGGACTACTAGTCCAACGTTTGTGAGGAAGACCAGGGTTAGCCTCGGAGGCAACCACAACAAAAACTCAAGGAAAATCACATGGCTGGTAGAGGTCGCAGCCCTGAGCCTTTGTAGCATTTTGAGGACTTCATCACACCCTTCCTCAAGTTTACACTCGTGACCACGAGTTGTGAGCTAAGAAAAATAGGGTCCTCACAGAAGCTCTACCTCGGCAAGCACCTGGGCTCTACTTGGTCCAAAGACGTCCCGATCCATAAAAGGGGGAACTCGGGCACTATATACGCCTTCAGCCCTCGGAGCCTCGCCCTGAGGAGATCTAGAGGTAGGAACCCTAGGATGCGATGATGAGGCGATGCCCCCAGCTCTTGCCTCAGAAGGCCCTAGCAATCCTGTAGGGGTCGTCGCCCGCGTGGCCGACTTGTCGGTGGGCAGCCATTCTGACGGGACCGACAGGGCAACCTCGCCAACCTCTGAGACGATGCAAGCCACTAGGACCGCCACATCGGATGGCAGGAGCTACCGTAGTTCTACCCCTGCAGAAGCCACCACCAAGGACGACGACACCCACTCCGGCCTAGATGAGGACGTGGCCAGACTCAAAGGTACCCGTCCCAACGGACGGGCCGCTGGTCCCGAAACCCTTGCCAGAGCCATCACACCAAAGCAATACTCCATTAGATAGAAGAAAAGTTGATGGAAAGCAACAACACGATCTTGGAGGACCGGCAATGGTCGAGATGTCCTTGGGCCCTGGACTGGTTCCCACCCCCTGCCGCGGGTCGGGGAGATAAGACACTGCAATAAAAGCAGGAGCTTTGACAATAGGAGATGCGGACGACGACAAATCATCCTCTACGCTCGTACTGGTCCTCTTCGTGACACGGTCGTCCCCAGGCTCAGCCGTCCTCTTCAGCCACAATGACATCTCGATCATGGAAAATGACGGTTATCCTAAAACTCTCTCTCTCCCTCTCTCTTACTTAACAATTAACTCTTCCAGGCTTTGTTGAAGAAGAGGAGAGGGCACAAGATCTGGAGACGATGGGAAAGAATGAGAAGGATAGCATATATGTCGAAGCCTTATTATAGCGCTCGGTTGGGAGGTTACTGTATGTGAGTGTGAATTGATGCGTGTGCAATGGACTTTGGCGTTAAGATGCCTTGTCTCATCAGAAACACAATGTTGCAGGTGCATGGAATAGAGTTCCAGAGCTGTGCCACATGCCCCCAGCCCGTCATAACCGACACCGCTTCGGTGATTTTGTGAACGCAAAATCTTTAGGTACTGGTGGGTCTAGATTTTGCCTGGTTGCTGCCTCCTTGTAACCGACATCGAGTCCAAGTCGTGCGGCATTCCCACATTTTCCTCTTGCGCTCATGGACTACGACACTTACATACAAGCAGACCAAAGTAAGTAGGTAAGTTTTTCTGCTAAATTTTGGGGCTTGATAGTTCTGGGTGCCCACCCGTTTGACGGGTTGTAGTGTTTCTACCTCGAACAAACAACATTGGATGGTTGACTAGACATGGCCAAAGGTTGTGCGTACTCGGGGAGATGCTCCTCCCTACATCTACGACTATCCATGTCCATGTATTAGCTTCACGACTCCCTAGTATCCAAGTGATGGGATTGTTCTTGAGCCACTCATGTCCCCCTGTTGACCGGGGAACTATGTAAATGTCCTTGGGCAGGTTTATGAAACGCGGGCATTCATGCCCCGATGTACTACCGCCACTAACAAACAGAGATGGATGTGTTCCGATCACCCCAAACAAACTGACTCAACCAGGTTTTACCTCGATTACACATTAGATAACTCACCGAGCGCAGGATTTAGACCCTACTCTAAGAGCTACCTAGTCTGCTTACCCCTCCAAGCAAACGAATGGCTTATCGGTGGGGCACAAACAAGCTTGTTGCTAACAACCTTACCTCGTAAGAGGTTTGGAGACCACCACGTGATCGTGGCTAACAACGATAGGGCACTTGCACCCTGCTGGAATTAGTTTGGACCACTAGTGGTCTAACGTGTAATCGAATCAATACTTACATGTGTTTCAGCTCTTGTTTTTCAGGGTCCCCGACGCGAGTGCAAGTTCATCCTATAACCAACTCCATTAAGACTCGGCCGAAGACTCCGGTGCTACTGACGGAGTTCTGTGCCCAAGGTACCAAACATACGGACCCGGCGGTACGTGACGAGGAGTCAGCGCTTGTTTAATTCCCTGTTGCCCGTGACGATCCAAGGAATTCAATGGTTTAATTCTAGGCGACAGCGGCCTACAACAGATACTTACTTCGGGCACGAGTTTACCCCTCGCAAAACCATGATGATTCCCGCTATGAGCCTATGGCGTAGCCGAACATAGAGGTTTACTAAGGACAAATAGGGCTGTCACCACCTATTGCCTACCTCTATAATCCGTGGGTCTACGAGATATCCACTGAGGAATTATAATCTAAGCACCATGCTTAAGTTCTAATTCACAACTCTAATCATTTCAAATGCAGTTCTATGACTAGAGCCTCTAATGAATTAAAGTAGTGAACCTACAAGCAAGCACAAAAGCAAACTTCGATGGAATGGAAATCAAACATGTATTAAATTCACAAAAGTATCTTACTTGATTCGGGCATAACTTCTATAGAGGTACAATTGTGGAAGAGGGACTTGACAAACCCAAGTCTCCTCGTCACTCTCCTTCTACTTCGCTGGCCACATGGGCAGCTCTAAACCTTAGGACTTGAGTACAACTCTCAAACTTGTGGTGTGTGCAGAAGTGAAGCCTCTACATCCTATTTATAAATGGAGGTAGAGGCAGTTCCTTCCATCTTTTGCGCGCGAATAGCTCTCCACCAGCTTCATGGCACCACAGGGAGTTGACACGTGGCGACTTTCGGTCGACATAGCCCTGGCACCCCTCGGGGTGTGCTTCCTTCCCCACGTGATGCCATTAGATTCCCTCGGATACGCCTCGGAAAGGGTCAATGGATCCACGTGATGCCACATGTCATTGCCTGGTTGGTCGCAAAGTAACTTTCTAGATTGTACCCTGCGTTCTTTGGGTATTTTGGGGCTTAATTCACATGCATGCAAATAGACACTAACACTTGTGGAATTGCTTAGTATTAACCCCTACCACTATGTTGTGTTCTTAATTTTATAATATTTATGCGGTGAATTGACAATCAAATTTAGCCTTTAAGGACCATCAACAAACTTCGCCACACTTAGTCCTTTGCTCGTCCTCGAGTGAAGGCAAGAAGAACTAAGTGCTATGCTAATACGTTGCTTTAAATATGAAAGAAGTATAAAAAATATTTTAATTCATACCTTTGTTCATGAACCCATTTTTGCAGTGAGGCTACCACATTACCTTGGGCGTTTGAGAGGTGGAACTATTGAGGCATCTCACCCAAATTACCTCCTACTGAAATAACTTCAAAAATTGCTATATTTTGAATGTCAGAAGGATAATACCTTCTTCCTCTCAATTGGATTCTCTCAATTCACTCAATGTGTAATCCTCATCTTGGCATAGTTTTGGCACTTTTGTCCCTATGACTAAATATGGCTTTGGTGGAGCTTGGTAGGGATAAAGAGTAGCACACTTGCAATTCATATATTTCTAAGTAAAAAATGAGATCCATATGAGAAGACCATGCAATAAAACCAATAACCAAAGAAATTCTTGTGCACTTATTATTCATGGTACAAGACTGATGATGAGTGGTGGTGATGACCCCCATTTGATCACTCTCTTTTTATGCAAGGCTGAAGCATGGCTACTTATTGGCTATCTCTTCCTTTTTTGGAGAGCTCTTGTAGCCGTGCATTCTACTCCTTTTTGTGCATCTTTTTAATAAGAGATGTTTTTGCAAAAAAAATCATTGAGTATCTTATGATGGTGGATTGATGATAATCATGTAATATGGTGGAGTGCACAGGAAATCCCTAATCAAAGAATTCATGCATATAACTCAATAGGGTCAAGAGTTTGACAAGGTTCAAGGAAAATGCAAAGTGGCATATGCATGTGGTTTTCAATATTTGTATCATATGGCCTTGGTGGGTATTTAAATTCCAATGGAAGAGCAAGGCAAAACCTTAAGACTTCAAAATTTTGCAAAATCAAAATCAATTTCAAGCAAGGATGGTTTTATCCATGGGTTCATTTTACTCAACATATCACACCAATCAAAAACTTAGATGACATGTTATCCTAAACTAATCATGTAGGTCCAGAAACATGGTAGTGAAATGAAAGTACAAGGTATACTAATCTCATCTTTAAGCAAATTGTATTTTTTATTTTAATGTAGTTGATTTTAATGTGATTTTTTGTGAATGGATCACTAAGGGAAGAGGATAGGAGATCCAAACCAACATGGTGTAGCGAAATGGGGCCGAGAGGAGCCGCCACCGGGTCGGCCGAACAAGGGGTTTGGCCGACCCCTTGGCTTCTCTAGTGCCCTGCTCTGTCGTGTTGTCTCGCGTGTTTGTTTGCGATGTGTTCTTGGGTGAAACGTGTGATCTATATGTTGCTAAAAAATCCTCCGCAACACTTGTTCCTGAAAACTTTACATGACACGAAATAAACTAAAGAGGGGAACTTTACCGATGTTACATTAACCGGTAACTTCACTTTATTGAATAAAAATCGGGGGTTCTTACATTATTGAATTACAAATATTGGAACGGAAATGAAATAAAGAAAACTATGGGGCAAGCACCCAGGGCCTAATGGGACATCTACTCATGGTGTTGTGTAGATGTTGGACATCCCTATGGCCTTGCATAAGCACTTAAGTTTAGCACTTATGCCACGACGAACACCATCAATGTCCTCCTTAAGGGCATCAATATCATGTTTAAGCTGTTCGATGCGTGCTTCACCAATCATGCGTGTTAGCTTTTTGTTCTCCAAAAAAAGATTTGCTATCTCCTTAGCTAGCTGCACCGTATCGGCTCGAGGAGAATTCTTATCACTGTTTTGATATTGGCCCGGGGGCCTCTTTATAGAAGGTGGTGAGAGGTGAGGCCTCACCCTGGAGGGAGACGATCCCATCGATTCCTCCATGGCTATGTTGTCCACATGCTTGTATAGACCTTTTCCATAATCTTTTAGCGTTATCACACCTTGGATTATAAAAAGTTCATTCGTGGGCTCTAGTGAGGTGCGAGTTGGCAACTCAAAGTTGCGGCTCACTACATCGCCCTTTTTTGTCTTGACTGTGCCTGTGTACTTCTCGCCAGGCTGAAGCATGGTACAGACTTTGTGTTTTCCATAGAAAAGATGAGTCACAATGGTTTGAGAGCCAACATTGTTTGACGTCATGTAAAAGTTTGTGACTTCACGGGCGCTCTACAATGAGAGAGCAAGTGCGCTACACTGCGACAAGCAAGGTTACATCCACAGGGCGTTCCAAGTGGCGGGATCGCAGTGAGAGGTGCCACGTCCAAAGCAATGATAGATTCAATGGCCAAGGTGGCTCCGTTGTTAGCTGGCATAGGCTCCCCACTATGGTTGAATGTGGAGCTGGAGGATGCATGGGGGACGATGTCCTTGCCGACCATGGTAGGTGGGAATTGGTGCGAGATGGGAGGGTGTTTTTCTTTTTTGGAAGATGAAAGTTTCTTCTCTATTCGAGGCTTTATAATATCATCGACGAAGAGATCCTACATATCGCATCGAGGGTTATGTTCAAATATCACGGGGGAGATAACCAGTGAAAACTGAACCCGGGCGGCGCCATCCAGGGGGTCGGCCGAACCTAGGGCTTGACCGACCTGGGATGGGCCCTGTTTGGGCTGGTGTTTTATGGGATGTCTCCATGGGCCATATGGATCATAGTTATAATAAGCCCACTTGCTGTAATTTGAGAAATTACGTGGAATTTGGAAGAACAGCGTGAAAAACGATTAAACTCATCACCTCGATTCCATTTTTCCGAATCCTTGTGGGATCTAAGAAGATCCTGAGACGGTTTGCAATCACCTTAAATAGATGGCCTTCATCATCTAGGAGTGTGATAGATCTATGAGATGATGTTTCTATCATGGTAAATGGTCCTTCCCATTTACTCCATAATTTCCCATGTCCCAA
This sequence comes from Tuctoria greenei, assembly GCA_036927565.1. Lineage (NCBI taxonomy): Eukaryota > Viridiplantae > Streptophyta > Magnoliopsida > Poales > Poaceae > Tuctoria > Tuctoria greenei. The sequence continues at coordinate 57,588,343 of JAYESD010000007.1, forward strand.
TAGTTTTACCCTAGATTTAGAGAGAAGGACTTTATCTCCAGGCTTAAACACTTTTGCGTATTTCGTTTGTCATTCCATCTCTTAGTTCTTTCCTTAAAAATCTTGGCACTATGATAGACCTTAACCCCGCATTCCACAAGTTCAGAGATTTGCCTCAAGTGGTTCTTCCCAGCTTCTGTAAGCTCCATGTTCCACCATTTTATGGCCAATGAGCTATATGTTCCTATTCTAAAGGAAGATGGCAAGTCTTCCCATAGACAAGTTGGAAAGGGGACATGCCGATAGGTATGCCCACAATGCATCGTGTAGTTTGTTCTTCCAACCCATTCCCATTTCCAAGACAGTCTTTTGCATAATGTTATTAATCTGTCTATTGGATGTTTCTGCATGACCGATTGTTTGTGGGTGGTAGGGAGTAGCAATGTTATGGTGGACTCCAAGCTCTCTTAGAAAGCTTTAGAAGGTCTTATCAATGAAGTGAGACTCTCTGTCATTTATGACCATTCGGGGAGCGCCAAAGCGTGGGAAAATGATCTCATGGAACATTTTCCTTGCTTGCGTGGAGTCGGCATTTTTGACACGTACTCGATAGCCACCAGAATATACCCAAAATCATGGGACTTTGGAAAAGATCCCATGATGTCAACACCCCACACATCGAATAATTCGACTTGGAGATTATATGTGAGGGGCATGGTATTATGAGCAGCGGATCCTCCATGCTTCTGGCATTTACAACACCGGTGAATGAACTCCTTGTTATCTTTATACATATGAGGCCAATAGAATCCACTTTGTCAGAGATTTGTTTGAGTATGGTAAACAACGTAATGGCCTCCATAGTGGTCAGCATGGCATTTCTCAATGATTTTGGTGTCTTTGATTGTGGGGACACACCTTCTATGAAGGTCATTGGCACATACTTGGTAGAGATATGGGTCATCCCATAGGTGTCTACGACTCTCATAATTGAGTTTCTTTTTGTTTTCCCTTGGCGGTACGTATCCTGTGACCATGAAGATCATTATATCCGCTCGCCAAGGGTGGGAGTCAGTCACCATGAGCAATATTTAATCATGTAGGAAGTCATTAATGAGTACACCCATGTGTTATGTGACTTCCATACACGAGACATGATCTGCAACATAATTATTCACCCCCTTCTTATTCTTAATCTCCAAATCAAATTCTTAGAGTAGGAAAATCCATCGGATTAGCCTTGGTTTGGCATCCTTTTTGGTGAGCAAAAGTTTCAAGACTACATGGTCCGTGTAGACTATGACCTTGGCTCCAACCAAATAGTTGTGTAGGATCAATCCACACGTGAAAAGCTACCAGAGGGGAGTAAATGGTAGATTAAAAACATTTGAGCGGAAGCTATGAAAACCACTTGGTAGAAAATCAATCTGTTAAAAAAAAAGTGTGTGTAATCTGTTTTCAATGTGTCCAACCGTGACAAAACAAGTGTATATTGTAGAGAATCAAGTCACAGAACTAATGCAACAAGAATCACATGAAAACACAAAGTAGAACTTGAGATATGATCGAAAGAATAGACGAAGGTCAATCTGTTCTACCTGATTCAAAAAAAAAAACAGATCTGCAATGCTAAAAAGAAACTCGTGTAGATCAAAAACCACAAACTCAATGATTGTGAATTTTTCAGAGATGATAGAGAATCAAGTTGTGAAGATAAACCAAAATGATTCACGTCATATGGATGTGAAAAACACGAGTTATGATCGAAACACGATGCAATGTATGTCTGTCCAGAAACTCAGCGAAAAAAACTTGTCTAAAACAAGTCGGATGAACAAGGCACCAAAGATCCTCTAAACTACAATATTTCATTCAAAGAAACACAAGAGGAACAGCTCTAAGTCGTCTCACCACGAGCTCTGGTCTCCCTTGCTTATATAACGGTCCCAAAGGCAAACCCAATTCTAACTATGACTCTAATCCTACTCAGTTTAAATCGAAACTTTCCATAGCTACTCAAGACTCTTCCATGCGCATATAGAAGCAGTCTTAAGACTTCAAAACACCCGAGGAACGTACCAAACATGCATAAAACAACTCAACTTGTGCTCACCACTAAATCTAACCAAAACAAACTCTAAACCTTCCATAAATGAACCATAACCACCTCAGCCGCAGCCTAAGGCACAAACCAGTCGATTGGACCTTTCCGGTCACATCTTCACGTCCATATATCTTCACCACATTTTGGAACAATGTAGCCACATTCATGCACCCCTTTCATATGTTCAAACACTTCCCAAAATGTTAACAATATCTTCATATGCATTGTTATTGAACCAAACATTCTACGTGACCTCCCGATCAACTCAAAAAAAAATCCTCCCGAACTTGGTTGTTGAACTTCATCTTCCCCCTAAGACAAGTTCAATGGATCCTGACACAAGCCATGTATTGACCTCAACCAACACCTGCACATGAATAAACAACCAATCTTTGCGAGCCCAAGTCCTCGACTTGACTCTTGTTAGTCCAAAAAACACAACACCTTACTGAGCACCTCGCAGAAGCATATTGCTACATGTAGGATCGAATAGCGCATGAAAATCTACCATGGGGGAGGTGAATGGTAGATTAAAACTTTTTTAGCAGAAGCAACAAAAACCACATGGCAAAAAATCAATTTGATAGAGAAACTATGTGTGCGAGTGTTTCCAACCTGTTCCAAAAATGACAAATCAAGCGAGATCATAGAGAATCAAGCAAGGAAGACACGACAACAAGAATCATAAGAAAGCTTCATGTAAAACTCAAGTTATGACAAAAACCTGAGCAAAGATCAATCTGTTCTAACAGAGAGCAAACAAATGTGCTACGCAGCAAAGAAACTTGTGTAACGCAAAAACAAAAAATCCAATGACCGTGAAATTTAGGTACATGATAGATTATTGAGTTATGAAGACAACACAAAAAGAATAAAGTCAATTGGATAAGTAAAACGTGATTTACGATCAAGGCACCGAAGAAAGGTTAGGCAGTACAAAAACTCGGTGATAAAGACTTGATGAAAATAAGTCGGTTGAACAAGGCACAAAAGCTCTTTAAACAATGAATTTTATTCACCAAAGGAACAAGAGGGACAGCCCAAAGTTGTCACATCACGAGCTCTGGCCTCCCTTGCGCATATTACCAGCCCTATGATCAACCCAGTCCAAACTAGGACTCATAATCCTACTTGGACTCTAACTCAACCTTACCATAATTGCTTAGGACTCTTCCATACGCAGATAGAAGCAATCCCAAGACTTCCAAAACCTTAGGAATGTACTAAACATTCCTAAAACAACTCATCTTTTTGAGCCACACGAAATCTAAGCAAAACAATCTCGAAACTTTCCATAAATGAACCATAACCACCTCAGCCGCAGCCTGAAGCATAAGCCAGCCGATTGAACCTTTTCGGCCATATTTTCACATCCACTTCTTTTCACCATGCCTCGGAACAATGTAGATGTCCATGTACCCCTTGGATACGTGCACACACTTTCCAAAACGTCCACAATACATTCATATGCATTGTTCTTGACCCAAGTATTATGCTCGACCTCCCGATCAACTTAACAAAAATTCCTCCCAAACTTGGTTGTTGAGCCTCAGCCTCTCCCTAAGACTACTTCAATTGATCCCGTCGCCAGCCATCTCTTGACCTCAAGAAACCCTTGCACATGGATAAACAACCAATCTTTGTGAACCCAAGTCCTCGACTTAACTCTCGTTAGTCAAAAAAACACAACACCTTACATGAGCACCACACATAAGCATGATGGAAACCGTAGTAAAATGATATCAGCTATAAGCACCAAAACACACCAAAAACATAGCAAATGAATACTAACCAAACCTTCCCATCAACCAAAAGCAAGTTTGAAACATTGCATGTTAAAATTAGAGCAGCATAGAGCAACCGAACTCCATATGAAAGCTCTGTGCAGTAAACTGTTACTCCCGATATGAAATAAGAAAGTTTGGACAATCCAAAACCATAGAGGGTAAAGTTACCCCAAGAAACACTTTCAAAAGTTTGGACAGTCCTAAGGGAAAACCACGAGCTGCTCACATGACATTGAGTTCGGACAGTACAAAACGGATTCCCACAAGTTCAGACAATCCATAGTCGGCTTATCGAGTAGGTGTTGATGTTTCTTACATCACAGATAAAAATCCGCAAGCGCACGAAAACTATCGATATATTATTTCCCCTTAAAAGATTATTCCAAGGATGTCATTTATATTTTCCCAGAGAAAAGCTACGTGGAAGCATAGCAATCATAAAATTGAGGGGATAGGTTGGTCTATGTAGGGTTCTAGTAAGGATGGTGTCGATACCCAGCAGACCGGATACCCTCGCACATAAGCTAGAGCTGCCAAGGTGCCTCGCCTCCCAACAGGGACAGTGTCCGAGGGCGCCATGTGTTCAAAGAAACATGGACCAGCCAGCCTAAGATGGGAATTCTGGGGTGCCCACCAGACATCTAATAGGGGGGAGCTCAGCTCCGCCTTTACAACAAGCTCCCATGCAGGCACGTGTCGAGCAGGCAGGATCCAACCTCCTCCACAGGGGTGGGCTCCCAAGCTGCCACGTGGCTCACGAAGTCGAGACCTGGCCTCCCCCACGAAGGTGAGCTCCCAAGCTGCCATGTGGCCCACAAAGTCGAGACCTAGCCTCCCCCACGGAGGTGAGCTCCCAAGCTGCCACGTGGCGCACAAGACGGGCGTGGCCTCCACCATGGTGGAGGGCTCCCCGGTGGCCGCATGGTCAGTCCACTTGCCCTGAGCAGATAGTAAGGAAGTTAAGAGGGTGGTGCGCCTTGTCTCCATCAAGACTTGAATATACGCGGCTTCCCCAGACGCATGGCACGGCGCACGCGTAATGTCAGGTAGTGCTGCGACTAATCGCATCACAGTGAAGGCACCACAGGCCTATCCAACTCCACCGATTGGGTAGCTTACGGCGCCAGAGACAGTTGGATGGGACATTCACTGCCAATGTCAGGAATGGCGTGTGGGCTACTAACGACCCAGGCGGCAAGGCGGCGGGTCCTCATGTCCGCGGTCAGAGCAAGCTTACAAAAGAAGCCTTAGATCTTTTGGGATAAGATCGCCCTGGGGCCACCTGTCGGGCCCTAGGACCCCACTTGTAAGGCATCTAACCTTGACTATATAATGTCTGGTCCGCCATCAATATAAGGACCAAACTCAGAATCCCTGATACACACACATACGCATAAACACTCACCAAGCAATACAATCGACAGTGGAGTAGGGTAATATGCTCCTTGCGGCCCAAACCACGTAAAAACAACTGTCTCATACTCTTCCGCTAGAACACTAGTTTGAGACCTAAGCCCCGCCGAACAAGAATCTCCACGGGCTGCTCCTTAGCAGATCCGGGGGAAGTGTCGCATTGACCCTTTGACATTTGGCGCGCCAAGAAGGGTGTTTTTTCCCTCAAAATAGTGGTAGCGCTTTCACCACCATGGTGTTCATTAGACCCGTGGAAGGTGGTTTCCAAGGCCGTCGTCCGGTGACCAGATCTGTCGCTCGAGCGGCACTCTCTGGTCCGTATCGCCCCCGTGCAGGTACGGCTAGCCAAGGTATCATATCGGGACACGGCCCGGCTCAGTTGGCTCACCCAACAGTGAGCCTAAAGAGCGATTTTGCGGCGGCCAGAGCTCTTATCCACCACCCATCGTCTCTGAATGCCTCTCCGGGGGCAGCTCAGTAGTGGGTCCAGGACATCGACCACTTCGTCGTCGCAGCCATCAACTCCCCCGACAGGGGAAGGCACCTCGTGTCGCTGTCAGGCACGCCATCCATCGACCGTGACAACGCCAACTCCCGCTCCTCCAAGCCTACGAGCATTGGTCGGCTCCACACGGAGGACCTCCGGGCCGATCTTGACCATCGCCAAACTCACATGGACGGTCGTGTCATCATCGAGCGGGAGTGAGAGAGGCGGCGCAACCTCAACACTTAATATGGCACTCAATTCCCTGTTCACGAGGCATCCTCCGTGCAAGGTGCACTGCAGGTAAACCCTCCGCCACCTGATCAGGAGCACGTCGGCTCGACAGATCCCCTCCAGTACTCAGTGCAGCAGGGTGTGCAACAACAGTACTTGGCACAACCAATACCATTGCAGCAACGCATGGCACAACCAGTGGCACAACAACACGTCCAGCAAGTGCAAAACGTCATGCAGTAGACCCCATTGGGGTATGCTGTCCCCTGGCATTGGCTCTGCACCTCCGCTTGGCGATGTGGCTGTGTTCCGACCACATAACTCGGAAAGGCTCGACAGAAGCATGAATCCAGTGGAGTTCCTGCAGATCAACACCACGACACTCCTTGCTGCGGGAGCGGACGACACCATCCTAGCGAACTACTTCCCAGTCGCCCTGACTGGGTCAGCCCGCTCATGGCTGATGAAGCTTCTCGAGGGATCTATAACCTCTTGGGATGAGTTGTGCCTGTAGTTCACAGTGAACTTCGGCAGCTCCTACACGCGTCCTGACACCAAGCTCGACCTCCACGCTGTTCGAAAGCAACCAATGGAGATGCTGTGGTCATTCATCCAACGTTTCTTCCAGGTACGCAACTCCATTCCCAACATCCCAAATGCCTCTGTCATAGTGGCATTTCTCCAGGGAGTGCGAGACTGCAAGATGCTCGAGAAACAAGCCATGCACAACGTGCAAGACTTCTCCAAGCACTTCTCCATCGCCGATTGGTGTGTCAGAGCGGCAGAAGGCCGTGACTGGCACACTCAGCCCGCCCCAAGAGCGGGCAGGGCTGGCAAGACCAGAGAAGGAGCCGCTACACCTGGTCGTGGCAAAAAGAAGAAAAAGAACCAAGGTGGAGGCCAGAACAAGCCAATCCATGGATCCCCCATCGCGGCAGCAGCCGCAAACGAAGGAGGCAAGCTGCCACACCCAAGGAAGCGTCCTCGTTAGCCACCAGCCGCGGACAAAGACGTCGATCCCTGCCCGGTGCACAAGACTCATGAACACACCACGAGCGAGTGCCGGGAGATAAAAAGGTGCGCCGAACACTATCAATAACGGGTGCAGTAGCGCCCGAACGTTGCCCCCTTCCGCCAAAGGGAGGGCAAGCAGAAGGTCAAACCCAAGGTCGACAATGACGAGGAGCTGGAGTACCAGAAGCAAGAGCGGGCTATCAAAGTGATCCACCAAGATGAGGGCTCCGACGCGAGCAGCGACAACCAGCGTTGCATGACCCTCCACATCATCTTCGGAGGATCTTGGGATCTCGCGTCTCGGAATGCGGTCAACACCCTTCGTCGAGTGGTGGCTTCGATAGCCCCCGTACCCACTCCGGTGCAACACCACAGCTGGAAGGAGACATCGATCAGCTTTAACGCTTCTGACTGCTCCAAGAACAGTGCCGGGGCAGGGGTACTACTTCTCCTAGTCGCCCCCACCATAGCCAATGTCAAGGTCCACTACGTCTTCATATATGGTGGGGCCAGCCTCAACCTCCTCAGCCAGGCAGCATTTGAGCAGTTGTAGATACCGGTGTCCAAGCTTGCCCCCTTGAGCCCATTCTAGGGGGTGGGACCTGGGAGCATCATCCCGTACGGCAACATCCACTTGCAGGTGAACTTCGAGACAACAGACCAGTATAGGACGGAGAGCATCCTCTTCGACGTTGCCGATGTCTGTGTTGACGGCTGTTATATACCAATTCCAGCCGTCAATATAACTCAATTATGTGAAGGATTGATCATTTCTTGCACACATATTTCCACTTGTACTCGGAGAAATATGTGTATGCATATATTTATACAGAAATTGAGGAAAAGTATGGGGGGCAATCCTATAAAATATCATCCCAGCAAATCAGGTGACGACGCGTGGCACCACATGGATAAAATGGCCCACAAACAGAAGTATCCAATTCCATCCAACGGTGTAGCACCAATATCAGTCAATGGGACCCACCTGGCAGCCACCTGGAAGATGTACGGGCCGTTTGGAGCCCTAACCAGGTTGGCCGAACCAGAGGGTCGGACGACCTGGTCCTGGCGCCAAACGCGGTCAACTTCCACGTGTTGGCTCCTCCCGGCTCCCTAGAGTCAATGACGACTGATTCACACGCTTTTGGTGGTGGGAACCGACCTAAACACTAGTATAAATAGGACCCCATACCCAACACATCAACACACACCACTTGGGCATCATTCTATTGTATACACTATCTTCCATAGTCCTCAGAGGAGTTAGGATGTAGAGGTGAGAGCCTCTAGTCCCAAGTCCAAATTGGGAAAGGAGTAGAAGGAGTCTCTCTTCCCAATTCCACACTGGGAAAGGTATATCTCATGTATTCCCCCTTGTATTTGTGACTTTGTGCTCAATAAAGATATTATCTTTAGTCTTCTTTTATATGTATACATGGACAAAGCGTTCTTGTTTGATTGTAAAGTACATGTAAGTGGAAGGTATATTCTTTATGATTGTACTCTCATGATCACATCTTATGGTCATAAACACTATAGACCCCCACTATAGTCTATGTAGTTATGATATGATTATGATAATGTGAATAACTATGCTATGCAATCAACATTGGTTCAACGATGATTTAGTTCATTGCCTTTGGATGGCTTGTGCTACAATTCTTAAGGTATTTGCTTAGTATGCTAGAATGGTGCTAGGGTATTTAAGTAGCGTTGGATGTCTCATAGACCCACAGATTGATGAGGTAGGCAGTAGGTGGTGACAGCCCTATCTGTCCTTTGTAATCCTCCACGTTCGGCTATGCCACAGGCTCTTGGCGGGAGTCGCCCTAGTATTGCTAGGCGTAAGCCCATGCCTGATGTGTTGAATAGCATTGCATAGGAATTAATCATTGACATGCCCATTAGTATCTACCTTAGGCTATGTATATGTATTAGGAGCATTGTAGGAGCAACTCTCTAACTCTTAATCACATCTCCCTCTAGGACCCATTTACCCTTTAGAATAGATTGCCTAGGTGTGTGTCACACTACCCCTATTATCAACTTACCCCCTGTCCGAATAATTGATTAGTATCCCATAGCTTGACCATAAGAGTAGTATATACTTTACTCCATTGCCTTCCTTTGCGATAAATACGACACCCTTAGGAATACTCATGGGTGAAATGCTACAACGGTATCTTCCGTGCGCTTGCGGATCTCATCTCTTTACCGGAGATGATTTGTGGTGTTAAGAAATACCAACAAGCATTTCTAGCACCGTTGCCGGGGATGATTTGTTGGTATATCTTAGGAGCCGTCAACAAGCATTTCTGGTGCCGTTGTCGGGGAAGGCAAAGGAAGTGAAGGATAGCTATCACTTGTGATTAAGCTATAGGTACTAATAGTTATTAGACAGGATTACCCTTGTTTGTTTTCTTCTTTGTGTGAAAACAGGATAGTGTTGGCCAACCCATTGTATGGGATGGCCAACGAGGACGCAAGTGCTAAACTGCAAGATGATTCAAGGCGTACCTCAACAAATGTCCTCTAGGCAACACCATTGCTTTTTGCTGGAGAATTCCAGCTTTCAGTAGGAGCCAAAGTCATCTATACCCAAGCTTGGGGTAGGCTCCAAGAAGTTCTTCTTCGTTTGCACCCACCATGGGGTGGATAGTTGGCTCTTCATCCAACACTCGTGTCATGGGTTGGCTCCACCAATCCATGACCACATTCATGCTGGAGCTGAAGGAGTCCTATTCTCGTTCATCATGGATGAGAAGAAGGTCTCCACTCACGGTGTGGATTGAAGAATGCTCGAGTTCCCATAGCTTGTCATGCACACCACTTGACAAGGTGGATATGATAGTTATGGAACTACACCTCCCATTGAAGTGTCATGAATATCCAAGTCGTTGGAGATTTGTTTGGATAATCCAAGTCGTGGATATTCACATGATTTGTGAAAATCCATGTCATCATGGGACGCGTGGGAATTATTTCCCTAAGACCCATGAGGACCTTTTTCAAACAACAACTCCAATGGCTTCCATTCACAAGGAGGACAAGGGTGGAATTAACATCACCCTTGTATTCAAGGAGGCTATGGCTTTCCAAGGGATTTAAGTTCAACTAGCCTAACTTGAAGTATCTTGGCCAAGAAGAAATCAAGACAACATTCACATGGAGATCATGGCCAAGGACAAGAACTTAAGGAGCATTCAAAGTCCAAGATATCCCACATCACTTGTTGGGATTCCCACACTTCGACCAAACCCATTCAACCTAGGGCAAGTGACATTGCGGATGAAGCGTTTCTTGTTTGATTGTGGAGTCCACATGTCATCATGCCCAAGGAAGCCTTTGATCCATGATCAAGGTATGAGTTGATTCAATGGAATATCAATATGGTTCGAGTGGCACCCCTAAGAAGGACAAAGCCTCACCATGCTCATGAAGGAATACATTCAAGAGGGAGAACCCGTCACTACAACAACATGTCTATATCAATACAACAGGGAGAGGCTAGGGCCACCATGTGGCCCACATGTCGAAATGACAGCCAAATGAGTTTGGCATGTCAAAACAGAAGAAGTCGTCCACATCTTCAACTTCGCGATTGGACAACAAATCATCACAACGAATAGAACGGAGGTAAGTCCTACCCATCAGACTTCATAAATTCGGTGAGTCCTTTCCAATAGGTTAATTGGTAGTTATCTCATATTTGTATTCCAAATTGCATCAACCCATGCATTTGCATGTTTGAAATTCCACACTTGCATGTTGGAAAGTAAAATTTCCAACCATCATAAAACTAAAAATTTGAATTAGGGGAGAAATTTAATTGTATATGAACTACGTGCATGACAACTTGAATTTATCATCCTAGTTCAAACCAAAAATATTTGCTTTTACCCTCATTGCATTTACATGTTATTTCTAGCTAGGCAAGACAATTTGAATATTGGGTTCAATTAGCTTTTGGCTAACGTAACCTGTTTTCGAGTTGTTTTGTGTGTTCTTTATTAAAGTACAGCTAGGTCAAAATTGTGAAGAGGTGGTATGGCAAGAAAGTGAAAGGTTTCATCAAGCTCAAGTAACCATTGGGAGGATTTGAGAACACTTCTCTCCTTCAAACTAATTTTGAGTTTGAGGAAGAGAAATGTTCAATATGATGACCCAATGGAGGAGCCAGAACCAAATCCATTGCCAAATCAAATCTCAACTTGGCATTTGACATCAACCATCAAGCCTACACCGAAAATCAAGGTTTTGAGTTTCTCACACAACGACCTTCGCCACCAATTGCTCTTCAAATGATGTATGAGTTTAGAATTTTTTCATTGTTTCGTTTGCCATAGAATTGAATGTATTTGCTTGCATTTGTGAGGAAGGTAGACACTTCCTAATCATTTAATTCTCATGCATCCTCACAAGAGTAAGTGTGGGTATTGACTTTTGGATCTCCAAAAGGAAATCCCACCTTACTTGGAAAAATCTAAAACAAGTACCTAGAATCCTTTAAGCATTGTTTTGTAGACTTAGTCATTTTTGTCTAGGTTTAGAAAATAAAAGTTTTGGGCATGACTTAATTGGTGAATTGGCATATAGAAACTTGGGCATAGTGACAGCCATAATTTTTAATTGAGCTTCATGCATAGATGGTGTCACTAGATTTCAAACTCCTAGGAATAAGTGATATCCTTGCAATAAAATTGAATTGCATTTTTTGGAGGAGTCACTAAATTTTAAATTCCTAGTGAAGTTAAGGAGGATAAAATTGAGAATCTTGTTTGTCATGGTCTAAATGATAAAATTTGCACTTGAAAGCTAAGATGGTGAGAAACTTTAAAAGATGTAGGGATCCATATAATATATTTCTATCACATGCATTGCTATGAGTAGGAGCTTTAGAAAATATGCAACATGAATTATCCATAAAGCTCCACTCATATAAATGAATAACACATTGATCATGGATACACATGACATTGGAAACAATGCATCTTTGATTTTGTTCTTCCCCATATGTACAAATAAAAGTTTGGTTACCTAACCCGAACGTTCATTTGTACAAGTATCGGGAGCTAACCATCCCTCTCTATTCAAGAGAGGAAGTTTGCAGGAGTAATATTACTATGTAGGCATTCAAAAAGCTGATTGTTGGGATCCCTAGAGGGTCCCATTTCAACATCTCTTGGCCAAGGAGTAAATGAGGATGGTTTCTACCTATTGTAAATTATGCCAGAAGGTCAATCATAACTATACGAGGCTAGAGATTCGAAATGGGAACCCTCCATGAGCAACCAATGGGCTGTCACGGATGGGTGAGAGGATTATGCTCTCAACTATTCTAAGCACACATTCAAGCTCAAGGGATTTGCCACCACGATTGGGTGCAAGTTGTTCCTATGTGGCTAGAAGCCAAGAAATGACAAATCACACCCAACACATGGAGACCCTGATGTGCGGATGATCAACATCGAAAACACTCTATTCAACCACACTCATGGTGTCCATGGGAGGCAACACAACAATCCACACTCAACCCTCCATTGTCAAAGCCACGTTGCAACAAGGATAGGCCAACTTATGGCCTACCTCCGTCATTAGGGTTTCAACCCCTATCACGGAGCTTGATCAGGAATAAGCTTGGGGGAGGACCTCCACTTGAGGTAACTTGTATTACACCCACTAAATTTTTATTTCAAATTGACCATTGCATATTTCTTTTCCATTCATCCACCATCCACCAAGCATCTAAAAAAACATAAAAATAGGAACTTAGATTTGCTTTGCTTCTCAAATAAAGATGTGCGGTAAGAATGATTTAGAATTCACATAGATGAAATAATGAATAGTTGCTCTGTTTTATTTTTCCTAAGTCCCTAGTTTACAACTTGCTACTCTCCGAATATTGCTTAAATTGGCTAAAATTAACTTTGCCTTGATTTAGAAATTATGGGTAGGAAAAGCTTAATCTACTTCTAGGTTGTTGGGAGATTTGAAGGGCCGCTATTCCTATTTTGAAAGTGAAACTTAGATTTCAGGAGAAATTCTATCAAGATTTAAGTTTCCCTCATTTGATTGGAAATACCTACTAAAGTTATATGATATTCATACATAGACAACACCTTATGCATATGCTATTTGCTTTCACATTGAGCCTAGTCAAACTAGTATAGACCTATGTGAGAAATCATTCAATTCTTTTTAAATTCAAGACTTCACTTGCACATGCTATACTTCTGATCTGGAAGGAAGCAAATCCATCATATCCATCATTCCACAATAAAAAGAGAAACTCCATGCTATTCATAGTTAGCACCCTCTTTATGTTATTGCATAAAAAGGGGTAGAAGACATGGCTACAAGAAAAAGAAAAATAAAATGCATGCTTATATCATAAGCATGAGAAAATAAAAAGAAGAAAAAATATGCTTACTCCATAAGCATAAAAAAAAGGGTAGCTATGTTTCATCCTTGAAATAAAGATAGTCCACATCAAAAGGAGTCATCTCAATTTTTTCACATCCACCTCTGTTCCATCACACATGCACAAGTCTTGATTCAAAAGTTTGAATTGATTTCTCCTAAGGCTTGCTATTTTAACTTAGCAATATTATGTGTTGAAAATATGACTACTTACTTTCCCTACCAAGCTCCACACACGAGCCATATTCAAAGAGTAGGAATAGTATAGGCATAATGCCTTGGTGATGACATATTTCCACTATACACAAAGGAGTGATTGAGAGAATCAATTGAGGTACTTATAATCTAATTTGAATCTCTACGGAATTTAAGTGGAACATGATATCTAGGATATGCTTGCTCCATTTGCTATTCTATCTTTCAATTACCCATGAATAGTAGAAGTCATAACTCCCATAGTGACTTAAGAAGGGTGAAGTACCATAGCCACTTTTTGCAATACTAGGTAGAGTATTTTGTTGTGCACTTGGTACTTTCGAAAGGTAGAACATTGTAGCAAATCTTGATCATAAACCTAAAGTCTTGACTTTGCTCGGGACAAGCAAAGGATAAGCTTGGGGGAGTTTGTTGACAGCTGTTATATACCAATTTCAGCTGTCAATATAACTCAATTATGTGAAGTATTGATCATTTCTTGCACACATCACCTTTCTACTTGACCCAATTCCACTTGTACTTAGAGAAATATGTGTATGCAGATATTTATACAGGAATTGAGGAAAAGTATGGGGAGCAATCCTATAAAATATTATCCCAGCCAATCAGGCGATGACACGTGGCACCACATGGATCAAATGGCCCACAAACAGGCCATCCAACGGTGTAGCACCAATATCAGTCAATGGGACCCACCTGGCAGCCTCCTGGAGAATGTACGGGCTGTTTGGAGCCCTGACTAGTTCAGCCGAACCAGGGGGTCGGCTGACCTGGTCCTGGTGCCAAACGCGGTCAACTTCCACGTGTTGGCTCCTCCCGGCTCCCTGGAGTCAATGACGACTTATTCGCGCGCTTTTGGTGGTGGGAACCGACCTCAACACTAGTATAAATAGGACCCCATACCCCTCACTTCAACACACACCACTTGGGCATCATTCTATTGTATACACTATCTTCCATAGTCCTTAGAGGAGTTAGGATGTAGAGAGGAGAGCCTCTAGTCCCAAGTCCAAATTGGGAAAGGAGTAGAAGGAGTCTCTCTTCCCAATTCCACATTGGGAAAGGTATATCTCATGTATTCCCCCTTGTATTTGTGACTTTGTGCTCAATAAAGATATTATCTTTAGTCTTCTTTTATACGTATACTTGGACAAAGCGTTTATTGTTTGATTTTGGAGTCCATGTAAGTGGAAGGTATAGTCTTTATGATTGTACTCTCATGATCACATCTTATGGTCATAAACACTATAGACCCCCACTATGCTATGCAATCAACATTGGTTCAACGATGATTTAGTTCATTGCCTAAGGTTGGCTTGTGCTGCAGCTCTTAAGGTATTTGCTTAGTATGCTAGCATGGTGCTAGGGTATTTAAGTAGCGTTGGATGTCTCGTAGACCCACAAATTGAAGAGGCAGGCAGTAGGTGATGACAGCCCTTTCTGTCCTTTGTAATCCTCCATGTTCGGCTATGTCACAGGCTCTTGGTGGGCGTCACCCTAGTATTGCTAGGGGTAAGCCCGTGCCCGATGTGTTGAATAGCATTGCATAGGAATTCATCATTGACATGACCATTAGTATCTACCTTAGGCTATGTATATGTATTAGGAGCATTGTAGGAGCAACTCTCGAACTCTTAATCCAATCTCCCTCTAGGACCCATTTACACTTTAGAATAGATGTCCTAGTTGTGTGTCACACTACCCCAATTATCAACTGACCCCCTGTCCGGATAATTGATTAGTATCCCATAGCTTGACCATAAGAGTAGTATATACTATACTCATTGCCTTCCTTTGGGAAAAATACGATACCGTTGGGAATACTCATTGGTGAAATGCTACAACGGTATCATCCGTGCGCTTGCAGATCTCATCTCTTTACCGGAGATGATCTATGGTGTTAAGAAATACTAACAAGCATTTCTGGCACCGTTGCCGGGGATGATTTGTTAGTATATCTTAGGAGCCATCAATAGTCAGCCTCCCCTTCAACGCCATCATCGATAGGCCTGCTCTCTACCAGTTCATGTCTGTAGCCCACTATGACTACCTCGTCCTAAAGATGCCAACCCCCTCCGGCGTCCACAGGATCCGCAGAGGTCGCACCGCTGCGTTGTTAGCCTTGGAGCAGCTCCAAGAACTCACAGCAGACCCAACACCTGTCCCGGGCGGCGCTGGATCGAGTCGACCTCCTTAAAACTCGCGTCAGCGCAGAGAACCCACTGCACCTCCGCTGCAGCCCCCGGTAGCACCAACACCTCCGTCAAAGCTGCCAAGCCCAAAGCCGGCTCTGCTCGGACCACTCGCAAGACGGGGGATCAAAGCAGGAAATATGGATAACTCGCTCATCACCCCTGTAAGTAGCTGTTGACAGCAAGGTTGCCGACCAACCATCGCAGCTACCCATAGAGCTTTGGGCGCCCCTATTGTAAATACTAGGCTCAGTCAAACAGTGTAAAACATTTGTAGGGCTTAGGAGCAGCACTAAGGAGAATTGAGAGCCAGGAGGGTCAGGTCTAGAGTGCGCAGTCAGCTTAGCATGGTTCCAAACCCTAAGATTGTGCATTCTGCCTCCCTCGTCATCCGGAGGCAAGCCGTTGATCTCTTTTGTAAAAGCCTGTCTCCTCCTACAAACTCCTATAAAAATTTTGCTGTTTTACTTAAAGGTTTCTTAAAAAAATTGTTTAATTATGCATTAATTTTATGATCATGCCATGATAAACTTGTTTACCATGTGTTACCTTCATATCCATCGTAGCATACTCTGTAACTCATTCTAGCTAGTGTCAAACAATCCAACTACAGGCAGGCCAACTTGAGGTACCTACAATGTGTGAAAGGTTCTCCCGCTTGCTCTCATCATAAGGGACCCGTGGTGCCAAAAGGTCCCCCGATAAAGGTCTGTGCCGAGCAGGAGGTCCAGGAGGTGCAAATTGCTTAGCTTGGTCCCTCACACTAAGAAACACACCCTGCCTCCCAGCGCTACAACTGAGTTCTAGAACCAGAGAGCTCACACCCTAAAGATGATAGGAGCCGGACCCCAGAGCACTGATGCATCGAATTACCAAAGCCCTGTACGTTAGTCTAGGACTGTAAGACATGGCAGAGCTAAGGTGAGGAACAGGTATAACCGACGAACAAGGCTAGCCCCCCTCTTCCTATATGCAGGACAAACGAACAGAGCATCCAGCTCCGACATCTCCCAAGGGGCTTGCCGTCGACGTCTACACGAAGATGGTGGACGACGCTAGAGCATTCAGCTCTAGCACCTCAAAAGGGGCCTGTCGTCAACATCCTAGAATGTCAATGACAGCACCAAGCGTGGATAAGTGACTAAACTCTCTTGCACCGCTCTTGTTGCTAACATGGTTCCCTTGCGATGGCCTGTAAACCAGAGACCTACCATCGACGTCTCTATGATGATGGTGTACGATGTTGGAGCATCCAGCTCTGACACCTCCCAAGGGGCCTACCGTCGACGTCTTTACGAAGATGGTGGACGACGCCAGAGCATCAAGCTCCCACACCTCCCAAGGGGCCTGCCGTCGACGTCTACGCGAAGATGGTGGATGACGCTAGAGCGTCCAGCTCTGGCACCTCACAAGGGGCCTACCGTCGATGTCCCAGAACATCGGCGACAACACCAAGGGCGGATAAGTGACTAAACTCTCCTGCCCCGCTCTTGTTGCTATCCAGGTTCCCTTGTGATGGCTTGTAAACCAACGGCTCGCTGTCGACGTCTCTACGACGATGGTGGACGACGCCGGAGCATCCAGCTCTGGCACCTCCAAAGGGTCCTACTGTCAATGTCTCTACAGAGATGGTGGACGATTCCGAAGCATCCAGCTTTGCCTCCTACTAAGGGGCCTGCTGTCGACGTCCCGGAATGTCAACAACAGCACCAACCGCGGATAAGTGAGTAAACTCTCCTGCCCTGCTCTTGTTGCTAACAAGGTTCCCTTGCGATGGCCTATAAACCAGGGGACTACCGTCGATGTCTCTACGACGATGGTGGACAACGCCAGAGCATCTAGCTCCGGCACATCCCAAGGGGCCTACCGTCGACGTATCTACAAAGAGAGTGGACAACGTCGGAGCATCCAGCTCCAGCACCTCCCATGGGGCCTGCCGTCGAGGTCTACACGAAGATGGTAGACGACGTCGGAGCATCCAGTTCTGGCACCTCACAAGGGGCCCGCCGTCGACGTCCCATAACGTCAACGATAGCACCAAGCGCGGATAAGTGAGTAAACTCTCTTGTCGTGCTCTTGTTGCAAACAAGGTTCCCTTGCGATGGCCTGTATACCAGGGGCCAACCGTCAACGTCTCTACGACGATGGTGGATGACACCGGAGCATCCAGCTCCGGCACCTCCCAAGGGGCCTACCGTCGATGTCTCTACGAAGATGGTGGACGACGCCGGAATATCCAACTCTAGCACCTCCCAAGGGGCCTGTCGTCGACGTCTCTACGATGATGGTAGACGACGCTGGAGCATCCAGCTCCGGCACCTCCCAAGGGGCCTACCGTCAACGTCTCTACGAAGATGGTGGACGACGCCGGAGCATCCAGCTCTGGTAGCTCCGAAGGGGCCTTCTGTCAACGTCTACACGAAGATGGTGGATGACGCCAAAGCATCTAGCTCTGGCACCTCCCAAGGGGCCCGCCGTCGACGACGCCGGAGCATCAAGCTCCGACACCTCCCAAGGGGCCTGCCGTCGACGTCTACACGAAGATGGTGGATGACGCTAGAGCATCCAGCTCTGGCACCAAACAAGGGGCCTACCGTCGATGTCCCAGAACATCAGCGACAACACCAAGGGCGGATAAGTGAGTAAGCTCTCCTGCCCCGCTCTTGTTGCTAACAAGGTTCCCTTGTGATGGCTTGTAAACCAACGGCTCGCTGTCGACGTCTCTACGACGATGGTGGACGACGCCGGAGCATCCAGCTCTGGCACCTCCCAAGGGTCCTACTGTCAACGTCTCTACAAAGATGGTGGACGATTCCGAAGCATCCAGCTTTGCCTCCTACTAAGGGGCCTGCTGTCGACGTCCCGGAATGTCAACAACAGCACCAAGCGCGGATAAGTGAGTAAACTCTCCTGCCCTGCTCTTGTTGCTAACAAGGTTCCCTTGCGATGGCCTATAAACCAGGGGACTACCGTCGATGTCTCTACGACGATGGTGGACGATGCCGGAGCATCTAGCTCCAGCACATCCCAAGGGGCCTACCGTCGACGTATCTACAAAGAGAGTGGACAACGTCGGAGCATCCAGGTCCAGCACCTCCCATGGGGCCTGCCGTCGAGGTCTACACGAAGATGGTAGACGACGCCGGAGCATCCAGTTCTGGCACCTCACAAGGGGCCCGCCGTCGACGTCCCATAACGTCAACGACAGCACCAAGCGCGGATAAGTGAGTAAACTCTCTTGCCGTGCTCTTGTTGCAAACAAGGTTCCCTTGCGATGGCCTGTATACCAGGGGCCAACCGTCAATGTCTCTACGACGATGGTGGATGACACCGGAGCATCCAGCTCCGGCACCTCCCAAGGGGCCTACCGTCGATGTCTCTACGAAGATGGTGGACGACGCCGGAGCATCCAGCTCTGGCACCTCCCAAGGGGCCTGTCGTCGACGTCTCTACGACGATGGTAGACGATGCTGGAGCATCCAGCTCCGGCACCTCCCAAGGGGCCTACCGTCAACGTCTCTACGAAGATGGTGGACGACGCCGGAGCATCCAGCTCTGGTAGCTCCGAAGGGGCCTTCCGTCAACGTCTACACGAAGATGGTGGATGACGCCAAAGCATCTAGCTCTGGCACCTCCCAAGGGGCCCGCCGTCGACGACGCTGGAGCATCCAGCTTCGGCACCACCCAAGGGGCTTGCTGTCGACGTCTACATGAAAAAGTTGGACGATGCCAGAGCATCTCCCAAGGGGCCAGTTCAAGAAATATTGCGATCAATTGGTAGACATGCTTAGCCGACTAACCACATCTACTAAGGGGCCTCTAATGGGATCCACATGCAGAAAATCAATGGACGACACTTCAGCCATGTCAATTGTGCGAATTGCTGGTCCTAAGAAGCCAACAAGCTCAACAAAGGTTCTGCAAATTCCTATGTAGCTAAGGACTCAGGGCAATAGTTGAAAAGCATAGAGACAATGCAAGAAGCCAAACACAAGTTCAAATTCATTAAGGAATTCTTTACAAGGGAGAGTGAACCCCGAGTACAAAAACAAAACAAGCTACAAGCCTCAGCCTTGACTGAACTGCGCTACGACATGTTGGGCGGCTTCCTTAACCTCCGCCGCTTCTGTCGCATCGTGTTCCTCAACAGGGCCTTCAGAAACTGGCTTGAGTGGCAAATCAGGGTACCGGCTCCGGTAGCACACCAAGACATGGGATGCTACCATCTCTGCTGCCTCCCTACCCTCGGCTTCAGGACGCTGAACCAGCTGACACTCCCGTAGATCAAGCTCCCAACCGCGGCGCACTGCTGCCTGCTCCCAGGCTTGGACGTCAAGATTGTGCAGGAGGAGTTCCTGTCGCTCATCTAGGTGTTGCACCTGGTCCCGCGCCAAATTACTCTGCCGAAGCTCATGGTCTTCTAGGCAGGACTGCAATCTGTCCCAGACGGCCTCAACATGGGCCATCATCGCCTGTGCTACCACCTCTGGTTCGGCGACAGTAACCTCCCTATTGGCAACGTCGGCTTCCTGATGACTCAGGGCCTCTCGACCGGCAGCAAGAGTGTGCAGGCGGGCGTCATCAGCGTCGTTGGCTGCTTTGGCTTTGGCTAGAATCTTCTAGGTCAAGGCGACTGAGGCCCTGACCAAGCGGTGCCTCACCTCCAGTTCCTTGCTCTCCTTGTAGTACTTCGCCATTGCCTTGGTGATCGTGGAGCACAGGAGACCCTCCTAGCCTCGAATGCGGTCGCCCTCAGCACGAAACTTCTCCCACTTAGCGGCAAGAGCCTCTTACGCCTCATGGAGGTTGGATTGCACCTGAAGGATACTGGATTGCGTCAAGTCCATGAAGTCAGAAAGCCGATCGGGCTGCGCCGAAGTCAGGGAAGGCTTTCCGGTGATCATCATGGGGACACCTTCCTCCCGTAGCGGTGAAGGCGAGGCCACCAACACTGGAGAACTTGCCCCTAGGGTCAAAGCAGGAGTTGCGGTGCCACCTTGCAAAGCAGAGCCACCACCGCTTAGAGAGTCGCCCGCCGAATCAGCGGCAATGGAGGACAGACCCTCAGCCCCCGGTGTTGGCTCCGACATGGCCACTGCCGCGACGGCCGGAGGTGCCTCTACTACGATGGCCAGAGGTGCCTCTGGCGCGACAGCTAGAGATGCAATCGGAGATGCTTCACTATCCACGCTAGGCACAGTCGCCGGAGCAGCACTCCCTTGAACAAGCTTGGCAGGCTGCCTTGCCAGCACAGCCATAGCATCCTCGGCCGCCTTCAAAGCACTTTGGGGCACTACCCTCGGCAGTAGGGGCCTCACAATAGCTGATGTAACCCTGCAAATCAAGATCAAGCCTCTGACCAATCAACATAGGAGGGTGAGACAGTACAGCAGTGTTGGCAAGAATGCCTTACTAATGTCCACGGAAGCTCCAGCGAGCCTCCACTTTCAGCGACCCTGATGTTGCAGGCTCTGGTGATGGCGTAACAGGCGATGCCATCCCAGTAGGGCCTCCGCCAAAACCACTAGAAGTGCCGCTGCACTGCGCCGGTGTGCTTCCACCAACCCCAACAGAGCCACCTCCTGAGCTGCCAACGATGTTGGCTCAAGGACTCTTTGCCTGAGGCTCCATAGGTGTGATGCTGCCGGAGTCCCCTGTGGCACCCTGGACCGTGCAAGTGACGGGGACGCTGGATGACGTACTAGCCACCGACGACGCTGGAGCCTCCGCATGACATACCAATCCTCCCCCGAAGAACCGTCGATGCCAGGTACTAAAGAGGGGTGTGCCGGTGGACGTCGACTTGGAGCAAAGGCCACCATTGGCAGCGCCCTCAGTGCCGACCAAGGGCGCTTCTTCTTCACGACCTCCACAACCAGGGCCTTCCCTTTGCCTACATCGGGGCCCGATGCCTTCCCCTTCCCTACATCGGGGACTAGCGCCTTGCCTTCCCCCCAGCAGCGGGTGCCTCCTCCACCCGGGAGGCTTCAGAGCTTGAAGAAGGTGCAAACTCCTCAAAAGAGTCAACGATGGCCAGGCCCCGGCTCTCATCGCCAACCTGCCGCAGTGCAAGACCAATCGCGTCCAAGTTGGCAGCTCCTTCAAAACCTTCGTCCAAAGGTCTCGATCCGCGCAAAGCAGTGTGCAGCCCTGCGGAAGGTTGAAGACGTCGCCCGACAGTAGGTCGTCGCACACCTTGGACATTGATTCAAACACCTCCTGCAAGGTCATCTCCATGTCGTGGCCGCTCAACAATCTGGTACCATCTTGGTGCCTGAAGTAAAGCCATGCTGGGCGACAACAGTGCTGGAGAGGGGCCAGACGGCAGCGAACGAAGTCGGCCATCATCGACAACTCCGACAGATCGTGGTCCTCCAGGAATGGGATCCTCTCCATTCACGGATTGTACGCCGCCTCAAGCTCCGAGCGTTCCTCCCAGACCACCTTCCTAATCGTCGGCTAGCCGATGGGCAGAACCATGCGATCGTGGCCGTCAACATGTAAGACCACCCAGTCGCTCTTCCAGCCGGGCCACTTCATTGGGGAGACCAGAGTAATGTACTTAAAGGGGTTGTTGGCCCGATGCTGGAAGCACGAGCCGCCGAGAAAGTTGGCTTTGCTCTTCTTCCTGGTCCGCCTCAGCATGAAGAACTGCCGGAACACCGGCACGCATGGGCACACCCCGATGAACTCGCATAAATGCGAGAACACCGCCACCACCACCAAAGAGTTTGGCGACAAATGATGGAGCTGGATACCATGGACTTCCAGGAGTGTCACCAGGAAGGAGGAAACAGGAGGGACAAACCCGTAGTATGCGTACGCCTGGAAGAAGACGATCTCCTTCTCCCCCAACTCCAGTGGCAAGGATTCGGGACGGATCAGATCCCGTTGTTCCTTGTCCTCCCAGCCAAAACGCCGCCTCACGGGTGAGACATCCTCCATCCAGGAAGGAGGCAGAGCTTAGTCCATTGAAGTAGGTGGTTGAGAACCTCAAGAATGGGAAGACACACAAGGAGGGAGTCCAAGGCTCGAATGTTTGGGACGTGCAGGAGGAAGGAAATTCCATTGCCAACAAAGGTACCTTTTTAAAGCACCCTAGTGGCATTTTGGTGCACCGTGCAAATTTGAGCGGCCTCCAAATCAACGGTTCATAACATGGCATCCATGACAAGCAGGCCCAAGTCCCCCGTTAGAAAAGACAGTTCGAAAAGTTCCCCGCCAGAGAAGGCAACCTAGTGGTTCCCATAACAATGGATGTGAAAGCAGCAAAAGTGCAGCAGGCGCCTTGGGAACTGTCGCGATAATGTCGTAGCGAGCAAAGATCTCGTCGCCTTGACCCCTTAACCAGAGTGGGACGCGTGGTCACAACAGCAGAAGAGCGCACCCTTTTGACTGATCAAGACAAAATTAAAAGACCCCGTGGGAGAACAGCATAAGGCCCCACCCTCGGGCTCGTCGCCTCACCCCAAGGTGGACCCATGGGCCACTGTTGGTAGCAGCAGACCGGTTACCCTCGCACACAAGCTAGAGCCGCCAAGTTGCCTCGCCACCCAACTGGGATAGGGTCTGAGGGCGCCACGTATTTAAAGAAACCTAGACTAGCCAGCCTCAGATGGGAAGTCTGGGGTGCCCACGAGACATCGAAAAGGGGGGAGCTTAGCTCCACCTTGACAACAAGCTCCCAGGCAGCCACGTGTCCAGCGGGACGGGACCGACCTCCTCCACAGAGGTGGGCTCCCAAGATGCCACGTGGCCCATGATGTTGAGACCTGGCCTCCCCAACGAAGGTGAGCTCCCAAGCTGCCACGTGGCCCGCGAAGTCGAGACCTATCCTCCCCAACGGAGGTGAGCTCCCAAGCTGCCACGTGGCCCATAAGATGGGCGTGGCCTCCACCATGGCGGAGATCTCCCCGGTGGCCGCATGGTCAGTCCACTTGCCCTGAGAAGATAGTAGGAAAGTTAAGAGGGCGGTGTGCCTTGTCTCCATCAAGTCTTGAAGATACGCGACTTCCCCAGACGCATGGCGCGGAGCACACCTAATGTCAGGTACCGCTGAGACTAATTGCATCACAGTGAAGGCACCGCATGCCTATCCAACTCTGCCAAGTGGGTATCTTATGGTGCCAGAGACAGTTGGATGGGATATTCCCTGCCAATGTTAGCAACAGCGCATGGGCTACTGATGACCCAGGCGACAAGGTGGCGAGTCCACACGTCCGCGGTCAGAGCAAGATTATAGAAGAAGCCTTAGATCTTTTAGGATAAGATCGCCCCGGGGCTACCTGTCGGGCCCGGGACCCCACTTGTAAGGCATCCGACCTTGACTATAAAAGGTTTGGACTGCCATCGATACAAGGACCAGACTTAGAATCCCCAATAAATAAACATACGCATACACACTGACCAAGCAATACAATCCACCGTGGAGTAGGGTGTTATGCTCCTTGTGGCCCGAACCAAGTAAAAAACAACTGCCTCATACTCTTCCGCTAGAACACTAGTTTGAGGCCTAAGCCTGGCCGAAGAAGAACCTCCGTGGGCTGCTCCTTAGCAGATTTGGGGGAAATGTCGCATTGACCCTTCGATGGATGGGTAATAGATAGGTGAGGTAGTGTGACACACACATGAGCATTCTATCCTAAGGGGGGTAAATGGGTCAAGATGGATTAGGCTAAGAGTTAGGTAGATACTCCTACTATGCTTCTAGAATACATATACATAGCCTAGGTTAGATACTAATGATCATATCAATGCTGAATTCTCATACTAAGTTGTTCAACACATCGGGCACGGGTTTACCCCTAGCATTACTAAGATGACTCCCGCAAAGAGCTTCTGGCATAGCCAAATGTGGAGGATTACAAGGACAGATAGGGCTGTCACCACCTACTGCTTACCTCTTCAATCTGTGGCTCTATGAGACATCCAATGTTACCTAACTATCCTAGCACCATGCTATCATATCAATTAAATACCTTAAGAGTCATGACACAAGCCATCTTAAGGCAATGACTATCATAAAAGTCATTGAAACAATGTTGAGACATAGCATAAGTTATTCATATAAACATGATCATACCATAACTAATTAGACTATAGTGGAGGTTTGTAGTGTTTATGATGATAGAATAATATTGTTATGGCATAATCATAAAGACTATTCCTACCACATACGTGGAATCCACAATCAAACAAGAAACGGTTCATCCGGGTATATGACTAAAAGATGACTAAAGATAATATCTTTATTAAGAATAAAGTAACAAATACAAATAGGAATATGAGAGCCATGCCTTCCCAAATTGGAAAGAGTCTCCTTCTACTCCTTTCCTACATGGACTATGGACTAGAGGCTCTCCTCTCTACAACCTGAACTCCTCTAAACCTATATAGAGTAGTGGATACAATTGAATGAATACTCAAGTGGTGTGTGTTTGTGTGTGTGTGTGTGTGTGTGAAGTGAGGGTAGGGGGTCCTATTTATAGCTAGAGAAGGGTCGGTTCCCGCCACCAAAAGCATGTGAATTAGTCTTCATCATGAGCAGGGCAGCATAGGGTGTTGACATGTGGAAGATGTCTGAATTTGGCGCATGAAGGGGTCGACCAAACCCCCTAGTCAGCTGAACAGAAGTATGACCAATTATAGTGTGCTTCCTCAAGGTGACTTCTAGGTGGGCCTATTGACTGATATGAGGGATACACCATTGGATGGCCTCGGATACTTCTGTTTGTGGGCCATTTGATCCATGTGATGCCACCTGTCTGCGCTTGACTGACTGTAATGATATTTTATAGGATTGCTCCCCCTCTTTTACCTCATTTCTTGCAATAAAGTTTTGCATGCACTATTTCTCCAGGGACAAGTGGAAATAGGATAAACAGAAAGGTGATGTGTGCAATAAATGGTTTTTGCTTCACATAATTGAGTTGTATGAATGGGTGAAATTGGTATATAACAACCGCCAACAATCTCCCCTGAGCTTATCCTTTGCTCATCCCGAGCAAAGTCAAGACTTTAGGTTGATGATCAGGAGTAGCTACAATGTTCTATTTTTCAAAAGTACCATGTGCACAACAAAATACTCTACCTAGTATTGCAAAAAAGTAGCGTGGTACTTCACCCATCTTAAGCCATTATGGGGCTTATGCCTTTTCTAATTCATGGGTGGTTGGAAGATAGAACAGCAATTGGAGCAAGCATACCCTAGAGATCAAGTTCCACTCAAATTCTGTAGAGTTCAATTTAGATTTTAAGTACCTCAATGGATTCCCTCAATCACTCCTTCATGTGCAGTGGAAATATTTCCTCACCAAGGCATTTTGCCTATACTCATCCTACCATTAAATAAGGCTTGTATGTGGAGCTTGGTAGGGAATGTAGTAGGAATATTTGCAACACATAATATTGCTAAGTCAAAAAACCAAGCCTTACGAGATATCAACTCAAAACTATTTGATTCAAGACTTGTGCTTGTGTGATGGAGTGGAAGTGGATGTGGATGTTTGAGATGACTCCTATTTATGTAGACTCTCTTCTTTTGCAGGGATGAAACATGGCTACTTTTCTTCTTCTCTTTTTTTTCTCATGCTTATGATGTAAGCAAGCATTTTCTTTTTCTTGTAACCATGTCTTTTACTCCATTTTTATGCAATAAAATTTGGAGAGAGTACTAAGCATAAGGGGTATGGAGTTTCTTTTTTATTGTGGAATGATGGTATGATGCAATTTTGCTTACTTCTATTGTAGAAGTATAGCATGTGTAAGTGAAGTCTTGAATTCAAAAAGAAATGAATGAATTCTCACATAGGTCTACTAGTTTGACTAACTCAATGTGAAGACAAATATCATATGCATAAGGTCTATCAATGTAAAATATAATATGGTTTTGATATGTATTTCTAATCAAATGAGAGTAACTTAAATATTTTTAGAATTTCTCCGGAAATCTAAGTTTCACATTCAAACTAGAAATAGCAGCCCTATCACTATATCATATCTCACAACAAATTAGAATCGGATTAAGCTTTTACTACCCACTATTTCTAAATCAAGGCAAAAGTAATTTTAGCCAATGAAAGAAATATTTTGGAGAGTAGTAAGTTGTAAACTAGGGACTTAGGAAAATTAAAATAGAGCAACTATTCATCATTTCATCTTTGTGAATTCTAAACCATTCTTACCAAACATCTTTAATTTTATATGAAAACAATCTACTCTACTTTTTTTATATGCAAGGTGAATGGTGGATGAAAGGAAAACAAATAGGCAAGGGGTGGGATACAATTTACCTCAAGTGGGGGGTCCTCCCCCAAGCTTGTTCTTCAATAACCTCCGTGATGAGGGTTGTACCCTTGATGACGGAGGTTTGCCGCGAGATCAGTTTGTTCTTGTTGTAGAGTGGAGTTGAAGTTGGTGAACTGAGCGTACATGTGTTGTTGCCAATCTGGTGTACCTAGGACATGCTCTTTGAGAGTGTTGTAGATGTCTCCCATCCTCACTTCAAGGTCTTCCATACGTCTAGTGAGATCCGTCATTCCTTGGTTGTAGTCATGATGACTTCTAGTCGAAAAGGAATGACATTTTCTCATGGCCCTTGGAGGCAAGCTGCTAGAGCTTGAAGGGGATAGGGGTGGCTCATACCGTGCACCTCGCCATCCATGCCAAGACAGACCTTCGATCTCATGCAATTGATGTTGAGTCCACCAGGGTGAATCACCCGTTGGGTTCTCTTCCTTTTTGTATTCATGGACTGTGGAGGTTGTCGGAGGCATGGCCGCTCTCCTTGCACGGCTTCTAGTTACCCTATTTTGGAGATCAAATCTGGATGGTAAGCGTTCGTATGAGAAAACTCATGAGCTTGGAGGAGCTTGCGTGCTTGATCTTGAACTTCACTTTGTATGTTGAGGTCGTCGTCGTGGAGTTGTCGCGGGTTGCTCTTGTGACACCCGGTTCTGAAAACAAACCAAGCATAATGAATATGTGTGTCTAGGATAGTTAACACACGTACACAAGTGATTCACAAACGATAGCCAAATCATAACCATGTCCTGAATAATAACACTGATAATAGTACCTTATAACAAATCCAAATATTCTTGAATACAAGCTCTAATAAGACTGCAGCGAAAACACTAAACACCAGTGACACCAACTCCACAAGCAAGTTTGACAGTAACACGCACGCCTAAAACTACTCAAAGACCTCCGGGTACTCCACATTGTTGCCTGCGACTGAATTTGTTTGGAGAATAGAAAGGGTGAGCACATGTCGTACTCAACAAGTGTGTGAATATATGTCATGTAGCTTAAACAAGGAATGATAATTAAATGGCTATTTGCATAAAAGTACATTCAAAATAGTTGAAAATGCAATAATGTGATCATTATGTGACATCAATCCCTTAACAACCAAAAAAATAATTGATTTCATATCCGATACAATAGTTCCAACATAATTAACCATAACCGTCAATAATATGTCATATTCAACTCATAACTATCCATTCGATTCAATATTGACATTTTCATGTTCCAAACCCAATTATTGTATCCATATTGTTTCCCAATTCAATTCTAGCCATTAACCCAAGTTCTAGTCCATAACTCTAACCATGTGAGGGTCTAGGTTGCTCAGAACTGGGAGCAGGGCTATCATGATAGTCTTTAACACTGTGCAGAGCTTGTACCACTTACACACAAGTCTCATTCTCATCAGTTTCATATACCAATGCCAATTAATAAAACAATACCAATTCCCAATCCCATTCTAGCCATTATACCAGGTTAAAAGTCCAAACTATAATCATGTGAGGGTCTAGGTTGTTGCTCATAACCGGGAGCACGGAGTGTCATGATAGTTTTAAACTCACTCTGCAAGGGTTTTACCACTTTACCTACAAGTTTGTGATTTCATCACCTTTCGATGACTAAGGAATCTCAATTATGCCGTCTCACAGTTCCGTTGGTGTGTGGCCAAGAGATCACAAAATAGCCTTTACAAAGTGATTACTAGCATATTTATACCCCATTGAGGTTTCACCGGTGCTGATGTCTCCAACTGAGCACATCCAACCAAGAGCCCCCACTTGAGCCATTCGGATCCCAGGGCAGTCCCACCATTACTACAACCCATCCGACTACCCCTTCCTTGGGCATTCTTAATGGTCCAAATAGTATTCCCAATACACTAATTAGTCAGCTAAGTCGCACCCATACTTGGCCCTGTGGTGGCATTATAAATCATGGATGGTCGCTCCACGAACCGGTCCTTAGATCTAAAGCAAGCAAAACTACCAAAACAGTCCAACCCATTCCACATAACCGGCTTGCTTAGAGTCCAAGGCACCATGTTGCTAAAAGGTCATTCTTATCCAATTTCACAATTAATGTGTTCAATAGTTCATAATTAAGTCATACAATTATTTCCCAACCTAATTCAGTATTGCGAAGCAAAAAGTGTAAAATATCCTTCCTAACTCTCTACTTTATGTTCAAGCGACAAGGGTGGTCATACAAAACTAGTAAACTCCTACAATTGGGTTTTCCCATGAATTGACACTTGCCTTGCTCTTGAGCTTGGTTTGGGTTGAAGGTTAGAAATTCTGGTTCTGCAGGTCCTCGAAAACACTCTCTATAGTGTTGCCTTCTATTCTGTGCGACAATCATGCAAAACGAACATTACAATCAAATAATGCTCATATATTACTCAATATGTCATGATATGCATGATTAATGCAATTTTGATGTAAAACTTGTTAATGAGCTGATATTAATGCTCACTAACAGGTTACAATAGTTTTTAACAAGTTTGAAAAAGTATGGAATTGATTTGAGTCAAATTGGAATTAATTCGGCTTGAAATAGATAGCAACACCGGACTAGTCCGGATACAGGGTCGGAGTAGTCCGCCTTGACAGAACTGTAAATTAGTGTTTCTGATAAGCGAGGATTTGGGGTTAATTTCACCTGGAAAAGTGGATGTAAAAGGTGTACCAAGTAGAGATCCAAAGATCAAGAATTGGGTGTGAAACTTGAGTCTTGACGATCTAGGGTCGGTGGAGATGAGTTGATGAAGGTTTGATGATGGAGAAAGTCATTTGTCGAAAAGTTGATGAAGATCAATCTTGATTGAGCCTTCTCCCTCTCCTCCTCCTTCTCCTTGCTTCTGGACTTCTTCTTGACGTCGGTGCAAGGCAAAAGGTGGCAGCGAGGGTTTTCAATGTTGATGGAGGGGTGTTGGGAATTGGGTTGCTTGTATAGGAGTGGAGAGGTAGGGTTCTGGGGTAAATTCCAAGTGGATTTTGGTGGGGACGAGTAGGGGCCAAGGTGGGGTCCACTTGGGCACCTTTGAGGTTGGGTACAAATTCTTGGGTCCAATTAAGGCAATTACCCAATAACCAATCGTGGAAGAATAATAGAATCCGAGTTGGACTTTGAAGGCCGGACTAGTCCGCAAGGGGGACCAAACAAGTCCGTTTTGGAACGGAAACAATTTCGGAAAAGTCCAGTTCACAGGACAGACGGGTCCAGGGTTGCAAAACAAAAGTTTTTCAGACTACAAATTGGACAAGATCGTGGACTTGTCCGATTCCAAGCGGACTAGTCCGTGCAATGTGCTGGACAAGTCTGTAGACCTGAAGAAACTAAATTTCTGATACAGAAAGTGTTACCGGACTAGTCCGGGTTGGAGGTCGGACAAGTCCATACCCTGAGAGACTTAAATTCCTAAATAGACCTAAATTCCTTTTATTCTTGTTCCTTTTATGTTGATTAATGTTAATCATGTATGAGGATTTATGCAATGCATTATGCGTGAAAATGCGGGTGTTACATTATATCCCTAGCTTCCATGTTGCTAAAGGGTCATTATTATCAATTTTCATCATTCATGTGGTCAATGGTTCATGATTAAGCAATATGATTGTTACCAAACCCAATTGAGTATAGCGAAGCAAAATGTATAAATACCCTTCTCGACTCTCTACATTGTGTTCAAGCGACGGGGGTGGTCATGCAAAACTAGTAAACTCCTATAAATGGATTTTCCCATCAATTGACACAAGCATGCAACTTTGCAAACAAAATGTTAAAAACCTCGATCAAAATGATTAAGGACACTTGCCTTGCTCCTGAGCTTGGTTTGGATCAAAAGCTTTGAAGTTCTGGTTCTGCAGGTCCTCGAAAGCACTCTCTACAGCGATACCTTCTATTCCCCGCTACAAACATGCGAAACAAACATTACAATCAAATATTGCTCAAATATTAGCAAATATGCTATGATATGCATGATTGATGCGATTGTGAGGTAAAACTTGTTAATGAGTTGCTATTAATAATGTTTAATAACTAGTTACAATGGATTTTAACAAGTTCGAACAAGTTTAAAGTTGCTTTGAGTCAAATTGGAATTACTTTAGCAACAATAGACTGCAGAAGCCGGACAAGTCGGTTCTCAGGGCCGGACTAGTCTGCCCTGTCAAGAAACTGAAAATTAGGGTTTTTTCTAGACAGTTAGATATGGGGTTAAACTCTTGTGGAAAGTTATATGCAGAGGGTATACTGTGAGTTTAGAGTTCCAGGGGTCTAGAGTTGGGTGCAAAACTTAAATCTCGACGCTAGGGTTTGGTAATGGGTGTGTTGATGACGATTTGGCGATGAAGAATGTCAATGTTAGAAACTTGACGAAGATCGAGCTTGCTTGATCCTCCTCCTTCTTCTCCTCCTTCTCCTTGCTGTTGTCTCTCCTCTTGATGGTGGCGCACATGAAAAGATGGCAGCGAGGGTTTTCTCAACTGGTGGAGGGTGTGAAGGTATTGGGTTGCTTATATAGGGTTTTGGGGTTGGATTTGGAGTTGAATTCGGTGGAGAACGAATAGGGGCCATGGTGGGGTCCACCTGGACTCCTCAGGGGCTGGTCACAAAATTTTTGGGCGCAATTAAGGCAATTACCCAATAACTTAATGCGGAATAAAATAGATTCCGAGTTGGACTTTGAAGACCCAACTAGTCTGTAGGGTGGCTGGACAAGTCTGTTTTGGAATAGAAGTGATTTTGGACAAGTCCGATGCTGGGGACCGGACAAGTCTAAGGCTGCCAAGTAAATTGATCCGAACAGAGACCAACTTCGGACTAGCCCGCTAAAAGGTCAAACAAGTCCGAAAAACATCAGAACCGCGATTGGACTAGTCCGTGCAGTGCGCCAGACAAGTCTGGAGTTCTGAATACTGGACTTTCAGAAACATAAGAGGGATACTAGACTACTCCAGGGTGAAAGTCAGACAAGTCTGCTCCCAAACAGGATTAAATTGCTGATTAGCCCTAAATTCTTTTAATCATGTTCCTTTTTAGGTTGCTTAATGTTAAACATGTATGAGGATGCATGTAATGCATTATGCATGAAAATAAGGGTGTTACAGCTCCTCTCACCCATGGAAGTGTCCTCACATACACTTCTCCTCCATGGACTTGGTGTAGCAACAGAAGAGGGACGTGCACTTGAGTCTCCACCATGGCTTGAGCTTGTAGCTTCCCCTTCCCAAACAACCTCTTCATTCCTTTCATGGCCACAACAAGCAAGAACACAACAAAGTAAAAAGTCGAATGAGGTGATGTTAGTGAAAGCAAAACCACTGGCAAATTTTACCTTGATGAACTTTAGAGTAGATTGAAAATGCAAACAAAAGCAAATCTTTCTGGGTTGGATTTGAGCAGGAGTGCTTCAATGAAGAGCAAGAAAAACAATGTGACCAAAGAGTGACTTTATTGAGGTGTGAAATGCGGTGTAGTTTAAAGAAGAGTGCTCCTCATGACCACCATATATAGTGTACACTCCCCAACGTTCACAAGAGGATTAACTGCAGTCGTAAGAGGAGGGAGAGCCAAAGTGGCCCTTTCCCCAAGTCAGCTAAATAGGGGGATCGGCCGCACTAAAATTTGGGCCATCCTGTTCCCCCCTTTTGGCAGGTGGCTCCCCAACGGCTATAAAATTAGCACGTTGGTAAAATTCCACATTTGCAGCTTAGAAAAATTGTTTTTTGAATAAATCCCTTTTTCAATACCCAACAATTTTCTTTTTGCCAAAAAGAAACAAAAATAATAATTGAGAATATATAATTCTCAACATGCTATGAAAACTCAAATATTGAGTGGGGAAAATCAAACTAAGTGGGAACAAACAAATGAAGAGAAAAGAAAAATCAAAGAAAAGATAACTACCAACTTAACCTATTGTCTAGGTCTCACTACCGTCCGATGAGATGGACATTCCTCCTACTTCATTTCTTGACATCCGAGCCCAGAGTGATGTGCTCGGACGGCTTGTCTTGCTTCTTCCTCCATTCCTTCGTTGGTGGCTTGGTGGACTTGGGCCTTTGAGGAGACCCAGACTTCTCCGTCTTCTTGGGGTGTCAGTGTGGACCATAGGATGGGTTCTCTGCATAGATTAATTCCCTCATAAATGCCATGAGCGGATCCACCATTGAAGGTGTGACTTCGACCTCTTGAATGTGTTTAACATTCGGCCCATACTTCGAATCATGGTGTATTGCTCCAACTTTGGGCGAAAGTTAAACTTTTCCTCCTTGCCATTGATATCGAAGTGGATTTCTCCAACTCCCACATCTATGTGAGCCTTCGCGGTGTTAAGGGATGGGCGCCCAAGAATGAGCGGCGTATCCTCCTCAACGTCCATGTGGAGCACCACGAAATACACAGTATGAAGCAATTCCAGATTTTCACTTGAACGTCTTCAACAACACCCGCCAGATAATAGACTGAAGAATCAGCCAGTCGGAGCTGCTTTGGTGTTGGAGTAAGCTCCGTGAAGTTCAGCGGGTCCAAGACCACCTTGGCCATTACAATCACACTGACTCTAGGGTCACAAAGTGTCTTGTCCAAGTAGTGAGCCCTAATCGAGCAAGATATTGTAGGACATCCAGGGCCTTCTTCTTTGGAAGCCTATTAAGGATGGCTACACTACAGTCTTATGTAAGCTTGACAACCTCAGTGATAGGCAATGGCCGCTTGTTATTCAATATGTCCTTGAGATAGCGAGCATAAGTGGGTACTTGCTTCACTCAAGGGCACATTGATGTGGATTTTCTTGATAACCTCGACAAAGCGATTGAATTGCTCATCCACTGTTGGCTTCAATTGCCTGTGAGGGAATAGCAATAATTTGGTGTCTTCATAGTACTTGGGCATTCTCTCAATGAGTGGTTCACTTATGCCAGTTGGGATATCCTCTTTCTCCTTTTCAGTTGTCCTCTTCTCTTGCGTGGGATACGGTGGTGTCGGTACCCTGAGTACCGTATACCCCTTGAGATTACAAAGATCTCAAGGAAATGTCATCTACTTGATATGAAGACCTTCAAAGGCCCACATGTCAGTCATAACTGGACCCGCTTCCCCAACATGGTTAGTCCCAGGGTCACCACGTGTACCATCAAACCGGAGCTACCGCCCACAAGGGGGAAGCTACCCAGGCTATGTACCATAACGGCACCCCTGGACCTAACCCCAAATCGAGGGAAGCTCCACAGAACTGACACGTGTCTGGTGGACTCGAAACCGTTGATCTTCAGCCTCAAGCCTCAGGAGACTGCCACGTGTCCAACCTGGATCTTCAAGGGGAACCAAGGACTTCAAGACTCTACAACGGCTCTATAGATGTTCAAAGGGACGAACTACCAAGGAGCTTCAAGACCCTAGTTAAGTGTCATTAATACATCTAATGTGTATGACACACGATCGACGAACCTTAGTACCAGCACGGCGCTGTCAAAGACTCAGTCATTAAGGGTAATTAAGGCACATCAATGTTCTTATACTATAAAAGGACAGGCCGAGCCATATAGAAGGGACGGACCTGACCTGCTCTGATCCTTATACTAGTAAAGGACAGGCCGGACAGCGATACATAGAAGGACGACAACAGACACTACCGTGCTGGACGTCTAGGTATTACGCTCAGCGCATACACCGAATACAACGTACAACACTTACGTGTAGGTATTACGCTGTCATTCTTACCTTATCACCTTCTTGAATCTCTGCGTGCCACTACAACCAAACCTCAAACTCTGCAAACACTTAGTAGTGTCGGGAGATCTGCTGAATCAAAACCACCGACAGTTGGCGCGCCAGGTAGGAGCGCCTGAGATTCAAGAATGGTGAACTCAGCTGCTGAATCATCCAATGGTCATCCCGCTTCAAGCTGCTGGGGGCAATCCCCCCCCAATATGCAGCCACCAGCAGAAACCTCAGTTCCAGTAGGAGTCACACTTCCACCACCGGCACCTCCACCAGCAAATCAAGCTGGGCAGCGTGATGGTGCACCGGCGTCAATCACCGTGTCGGCGAATCATGACAACCTGGAACACGTGCTCTCCTTCAGCGCCCACCACCCCCGGATGCATCCCGGGATGCCATGGAGCAGTGGAGGGCCGATGTGGAACACTTGGTTGCAGCAGAAGCCGACCGCATCAGCAACCAGGGTCCTCCTCCTTCAGGAGGGGCCCCGACGCAGCGATGGACCTTGTCTGGTAGACTTGGTCCGCACGTTTCCAACAACAGGAGACGTGCTGCATCTCAGTAGGTGACGTCGTTCCCTCCGGGGTGCGACGCACTCACACGGTATCAAGGCTTTCAACTCATGACCTTCGGGCAGAGCTTGATCGCCGATACCGTCAACAAGACGGTCGAGTCCATATTGAGCGTGCTCATGAAATACGAGAAGCTCTGGACATTCCTGCTCCTGAAGGTGTAGGAGGAGGCTGTTCAGCCCTGGCCATGCATCTGCGTATGGTCAGGTGGCCACAGAAATTCCGGCCTCGCCTGCCAGAGAAGTTTGACGGGACTGTTAATCCTGTCGAATTTCTTCAAATTTACTCCACTGCTATCCTGTCAGCTGGAGGAAATGAGGCCGTAATGGCTAACTATTTTCCAGTGGCTTTAACTGGGACCGCCCGGTCCTGGTTTATGAGCCTTCCACCCAATTCCATCAACAGTTGGGAGGAGTTGTGCCGCTAGTTCACCGCCAACTTCGGGAGTTCATACACCAGACCAGGCACCGAACTGGACCTTTTTGCAGTTGTGCAAAAAGGTGGAGAATCCCTGCGATCATTCATCCAAAGATTCTCTCGGGTACGAAAAACTATCCCTTCTATCTCTAGTGCTTTTGTCATTGTGGCATTAAGACAGGGCATACGGGATAAGAAGATGTTGGAGAAACCGGCGATCAAGGAGATCACAGTGTCACGAAACTCTTCAGCTTGGCCGATAAATGTGCCAGAGCTACGGAGGGCCATGAAATGCACTCCAAAATACCTCAAGAGGATCGTAAGAAATCCTCCAAAGGCGAAGCCACTACCTCCGGGAGTGGCAGAAAGAAGAAAAATACCAACGGCAAGAAGTAGTCGTCGTCCGTCGCATCTAATGTTGTAGCTGCTGCAGCTCCGGGTGGCCGGGGGCCACGCCCCGAGAAGCGACCTCGACCGTCTTCTGAAGACGGTGGCAAACCCAAGGTGTGGTGTCCAATTCACAAAACGGACAGCCACAGTTTGGAAGACTGCCGAGAGGACCAAAACCTTGCTGAGCGCTACAACAAGCGTCGGGAAGAAATTCCTTTCCGACAGAGGGAAGGAAAACAAAAAGTCGACGAAGCTCCGGCTGAAGAGGAGTTAGGTTTTCAGTATCCTAAAAAGGTCCTGAAGGCCGTCTACACCTCTGTCGACGATGACTCTGACGTCTCTAACAACGAGCGTCGGAAGACCATGAACACCATTTTTGTTGGATCATGGGACATCACCTCCCGCTACGTCCTCAAGACAATGCGTCGGGACATGGCCGCTGTAGCTCCTACAGCCAGGGCAGAACCTTATCGGATGTGGATGGACACAGCCATCACTTTTGATGCTTCAGACTACCCTCGAAGCATGGTTGGAGCAGGCCAGTTACCTTTGATGGTATCTCCTACCATCAATAACATCCAGCTCCATCATGTTATGGTAGGCAGAGGTTCGGGGCTGAACCTCATAAGCTTTGAAGCTTTTACCAAGCTTCAGCTCCGACCTTCGGATCTCCACCCCTCCTGACCTTTCTCCGGAGTAGGTCCGGGAGCCATTACCCCACACGGTGCTATTACTCTCCCCGTTACCTTTGGGACCCGGGAGAAGTATCGCACTGAGAAGTTGGTCTTTGACGTTGGTCAGATCAACTTACCTTTCAATGCCATCTTGGGAAGGCCTGCCTTGTACAAATTCATGGCAGCTGCTCATTATGATTACCTGGTGTTAAAGATGCCAACACCAGTAGGCATTCTCTGGATCCGCGGAGATCGCACTGCTGGAGTAACCGCTCTGGAAGAACTTCATGCGCTTACTACGGTGCAAGAGGAGGACTCTAGGCAGGAGCAAGCTCCAAAACCCCCGAGCATTCGTCAACGAGGCTCGACTTCTGCACCTCGTGTGCAGCCAAGCGGCGACACCGACATTTCCGTCAAAGTCATCGAAATTGGTTCCGATGTCGCTCAGACCACCCGTATATCGTGGGGACTGAATGAAAAATAGGAACTCGCGCTCATCACATTCCTCCGGGCTAATGTCGACGTGTTTGCCTGGCAACCGTCACTAATGCCTGGGATCCCCAAGGAAGTGATTGAGCACAATCTGAAGATCAACCCCGACGCCCGGCCTGTGCATCAGAAGCCTCGGAAACAATCTGTGGAGCGACAGAACTTCATTCGACAAGATGTGAAGAAGTTGCTCGAAGCTGGATTCATCCGAGAAGTCTTCCATCCAAAATGGGTGGCAAACCCAGTCGTTGTGCCCAAGGCTGGCGGGAAGCATCGGATGTGTATTGACTACACAACACTAAATAAGGCATGTCCAAAAGATCCATTCCCACTACCTAGAATAGATCATATAGTGGATTCCACCTCCGGGTGTGAATTACTGTATTTCCTAAACGCATATTCTGGGTATCATCAAATCAAAATGTCTAGCGAAGATGAAGAGCATACCTCTTTCATCACAGTAGATGGATTGTATTGTTATATAGCCATACAATTTGGTCTCAAGAATGTAGCTTCAACCTTTGTACAATCTATGTACAAAACTTTTTAAGAACTCATTAGAGACATAGTGAAAGTGTACGTCGATGACATCGTGGTCAAGGTCAAGAACAAGGAGTCACTCCTTGACACCTTACAGGCTGTCTTCGACAAGGTGCGGGTCACCCGCACAAAGCTAAACCCAGACAAGTGTGTCTTTGGGGTTAGCTCCGGAAAACTCCTTGGTTTCCTGGTAAATCACCGGGGCATAGAGGCTAATCCGGCGAAGATCAAAGCCATTGAAGACATGCGGCCACCAGTCCGCATCAAGGATGTCCAAAAGCTGACTGGATGTCTAGCAGCCCTTAGCCGGTTCATTTCAAGACTAGCAGAACGGGCACTTCCCTTCTTCAATTTATTGAGGAAGTCCGGATCGTTCCAATGGTCTGAAGAAGCAGAAAAGGCGTTCCAGGAGCTAAAACAGGTCCTCACCACCCTACCAACTCTGGTAGCTCCGAACCCTGGTGAGCATATACTGCTTTACATTTCAGCAACTGACGAAGTCATCAGTATGGTCCTCGTTGCGGAGAGACAAGAACCATCCCATGCTCAGGAATCCAGACCTCTCCGGGAGGGTCCGGAGGTTCCTGAAAGCGAGTCTGGGTCCCAGTTCCTAGACTTGAGTCCACAAGAAGTTACTTCAGAAGACCCAGACCCCTCCGGGAGGGTCCAGATCGCTTCTGAAGAAGCTCTGGGTCCCTACAGCAAAGACCCGGAGGTCCCCGAAGAAGGACCGGATCCCTCCGAGCGGATCCGGGTCAATGAAGAGGAAGCTCCGGGCCCCTCCGGGAGGGTCCGGACCATCCAACGCCCAGTATACTTCATCAGTGAAGTACTTAATGACGCCAGGACTCGGTACCTAGAGGTGCATAAGCTGCTCTATGCAGTTCTTATCGCTCAGTGGTGACTTCTTACCCACTTTGAGCAATCTTGCATAATCCCAATTCAACTGGGAATATTGCAAAGTGGGCAGCGGAATTGGCCGAATTCGATCTTGAATTCATTCCAAGACAAGCAATCAAGAGTCAAGCATTGGCGGATTTCGTGGCGGAATGGACTCCCTCTCCATCAAACCCTGGGGGCCCCAGTGAGCAGAAGCCGGAACACAAGGCTCCGGTCTTCACCGAACCTCACTGGACACTCTACTTCGACGGCTCCATGGAAAAGCAGGGGGCCGGAGCTGGAATCCTTCTCCTCGCACCAACCGGGGAGAAGGTAAAATACATGGTACACCTTGACTTCAAGGCGACCAACAACATGGCAGAGTACGAAGCACTCATCTACGTAATAAAGGTGGCACTGTCATACAGTGTCAAACAGCTACTGGTCAAGGGAGATTCACAGCTCATCATTAAACAAGTGAAGGGTGAATGCTCCTGCAACAATCTCCAGCTAGCTGCTTACCGCCTTGAAGTCCAGAGGCTTCAAAAGGACTTCAAAGTCTTAGAGCTCCACCATGTCCAGCGTGTCCACAATGTTGAAGCCGACGAACTCTCGACGAAAGCGTCAACCGGAGCTCCGGCTCCTGACGGAACTTTTGTCCAGAGGTTGTCAAAACCCACAGCTCAGCCTGCCGAACTGAGCGAACGGGGCGAGATCAGCATCCCGAAGCTGACAGTCCCGATGGCCCTGTTACCATGGCAGCCATCAAGGGTCGTAGGTGCTGCCAGAAGCTCCGAGCACCCCAGCACGCAAGACTCAAATGCTCAAGTTAGCTCCGATGCATGGATATCGGAGATCCAGAGCTACTTGAAAGACAACATCCTTCCTGACGATGATGTATCCGCTGATCGGATAGTCAGATTGGCTAAAAGATACACGTTGGTAGAAGGGGATCTCTACCGGCGCGGTGCCAATGGCGTCCTAATGCAGTGCATCACAAGGGAAGAAGGTTGCGAGCTCCTCGCAGAAATCCATGGAGGCGAGTGTGGGAACCACGCGTCTTCCTGCACGCTGGTCGATAAAGCCTTTCGGCATGGCTTCTACAGGCCTACAGCACTCCAGGATGCAACTGGGCTGGTGAAAAAATGCGAAGCATGCCAATTTCATGCAAAGCAAATTCACACACCGGCTCAGCCTCTACAAATGATACCTCCTTCAGCCTCTACAAATGATACCTCCTGCATGGCCCTTTGCCGTGTGGGGTATGGACATCTTGGGACCTTTCCCAAGAGCCGTCGAAGATTATAAGTTCCTGTATGTCGCAATTGACTAGTTCACCAAGTGGCCAGAAGCAACTCCAGTTGTGACAATAAACAAGCAATCTGCAATCAATTTTTTGCAGTCCATTGTATGCAGATTTGGAGTCCCAAACAAAATCATCACTGATAATGGGACCCAATTCACAAGCTCTGCATTTTAAGGATATTGCGAAGACCTCGACATTCAAGTTTGCTACGCCTCCGTAGCTCACCCGACAAGCAATGGCCAGGCCGAGAGAGCAAATGCTGAAATCCTAAAAGGACTCAAAACGCGCAACTATGAGCAATTGAAAAAACATGGAGCCAACAGGATTGAAGGGCTTCCGCCCACTCTATGGGCCAACAGGACAACTCAAAACCGGTCAACTGGAGAGACACCCTTTTTCTTCGTGTACGGAGCTGAAGCAATCCTTCCTCCGGAAATCACCTTGGGGTCACTCCGGGGCCGGACCTTCGACGAAGCCACGCAGGACCAGCTCCGACATGAAGACCTAGACCTCCTAGAGGAGGGAAGTTGCCAAGCAGCAGTTCGGAATGCCCGATACTGCGAAGCCCTTCGGCGCTATCATCAGTGGCATGTACACAATCGACAGCTCGAGGAAGGCGATCTGGTTCTACGGAGAATACAATCCAGAGAAGGGTTAAACAAACTCTCCCCCAGTTGGGAGGGACCCTTCCGAGTGATTAAAGTATCTCGTCCCGGAAGCGTTCGCTTGGCTACCGAGGATGGGACACCTCTCCCAAATCCTTGGAATATTGAGCACCTCCGTAAGTTCTACACTTAACATCACAGAGGTGAGTTTGTAGTAACTTGAGGTGTATGTTATAGAGTCATTGTACAGAGTCGGGTAGTTCCTTTGAGAGAACAGCCGGACCTTTCCTGGAAGGTCCGCAAAGTTCATGCAACACTTGTCACACTCTCAGGACTAAAAGTGTGGCTAGCTACCCTGGGTCAAACGAGAAATGAAAGACGCTTAGCCTGGTTCCGTACCCTAAGAGTGTACCTATTTCCCCTGTACCCCGGACCTATAATGAAAGAAATCTTCATGTGAAACAAACTCCACGTGCATTTATTTTGTACAGGCTCAACATTTTTTATTTTTCTCTTTCTTGTCTATAACAAAGTTGTGCAATTCTTAAGAAATTTTAGTTTGACCAGTTCATGTACAATTCGAGTTGTATTGTCAATTCTTTTGGATTCAAATATTGTTCATGGCCCACTCGCCTGAATGCCGCCAAGCCAATCTGGGGCTGGAGTGTGCTAACGACTTAGCCTAGTCAAGCACCCTATGTACGCCACTCTACCTACACCCCGGCAGGCCGAAGTAAGGCAGGTCCAAGTACAATTGAATCTGAAAGAAAGAAGGCAACGCATTTGGTTGTATTCAAAATTGTGTTTGACCTAAAACTTTCTTAGGAATCGTAAGCCGCAACTAAGTTATAGGCAAGGAACGAATTTTACTATTTTTCTTGGCTTCAGTGTGCAGGAAAAATAAAGAATTCACGTTGATGGAGAAAAACCGGAGCTAACAAAGCTCCGACTCCCCCCACGTGGCTTGTAATCGATGTTAAACATTGAAATCGAGCATCACCGGAGCAACCAAGCTCCGGTAAAGCTAGGGGGGCCAACCGTCGACGCAGAATAAAAGATGGTGAGAAGACCCCACAAGCGGAGTCTGCTGTCGACAAGCTACGCGTTGGCAAAGGTCACTGCCGGAGCTACT
This sequence comes from Tuctoria greenei, assembly GCA_036927565.1. Classification (NCBI taxonomy): domain Eukaryota; kingdom Viridiplantae; phylum Streptophyta; class Magnoliopsida; order Poales; family Poaceae; genus Tuctoria; species Tuctoria greenei. The sequence continues at coordinate 57,630,222 of JAYESD010000007.1, forward strand.
AAGCTCCGACACCCTGGAGGGCTAACTATCGATGCTCTACGCGTTGATAGGGACTATTGCCGGAGCTACTAATCTTTAACGGTAGTTAATGCCGAAGCTCTGAGCTCTGACAACCTCACGGGCCTTCACTATCGAAGACTTCGGACCTACACTCTACAAGTTCGAAGCAAACGATTCTTCAAAAAAACACAATATCCTATTGGTACATGTTCACAATCAAATTGTGTACATCTACCAGGGGGCCAAGTGAAGTCAAAAGTGTTGAAGAAAAAAAATGAAATTCACAAAACTTTGGATTTCATTCATCTGGAGACAAGGGATTACAAAATTGGGGAAGAAAAAGAGAGAATACAAGTGGGAGCTACAGAGATGGTCCTAGACCCTATGGAAGAACTGGGCGACCTTCTGAGCAACCTCCGACACGTTGGCTCTAGTGGCTTCATCTTCTCCTTCGACGGGACCTTCAAGCACTGGGTCCAGAGGAAATCGGGGATCCCAGCTAGTTTAGCATGTAAGCACATACTCTGCGACTTTCTTCGCTAGGGATTGCCCCTCAACCTCCAACTGGTCCGCAATGACCTCACCCACCTTGGAGAGTTTGTTACCCGCCAAGCTCAACGCTGGCAACGCCAGGTCCGGCTCCGGCACCGGATCATCCGGACGCGCAAGACTGAAGCCCATTGGTGTCAGCGCGTCGTTGGCTTTGCTCAGAAACTCCCAAACCTCTAGGGAGTCCGCAGTCCTCAAGCCCTTCAATTCCTCCAAGGATCTTTTGGCCGCCGCCAGTTTAGAATTCTCACGAGCAAGGTGCTCAACCTCTCTGGCATTTTGCTAAATCTTTTCAGCAACCTGCTTCTCATGTTTTCCGAGCTCCTCCTCCCGGAGGTGGATCTTGTTCCGGTGGTCGACCAGGTCCTTCTCCCGGCCCCTAACTTTCTTCTCCCTTGCAGCGATGGCACACTCTTGCTGGTAGAGTTCCTGCCCTCGCACCAAGGCCTTCTCCTCCTCCTCAATGCAACGCACCTCCAACTTCTTGGTGCGTTCCTCAAGGCCCTTGCCAACCAGAGCCACCTCTTTGGCGAGCTCCTCCTCCCTCCTCAAGACATCATCCCGCAGCTCTATGAGTTTTTGCTCTTCGTCTTCGAGTTTCTTCTCCCTCTCCTCAACTGCCTCTCGGCGCTTGATGAGGTTAGTGTTAATGGCTTCAAGCCTTTCTTGGCAATCATCAGCCGCACTATTAGCTGCCTTGGTCTGCTCATAAATGGCCCGGGATTGAGCATCGAGGGCACGAGTCAAGCTCTCCCTATCATCCAATAATTTGCCCCAGTATTCAAGGCGGACCTTCTCCTGTTTGATCCACCCCTTGTCGTCTGCCAACCTCGACTGCGCCAGCTTGGTCTCGAAGTAGAGCCGATTACGCCACTGCCTAAGGGTTTGGCGCTCCTCTTCAAGAGCCTTGCTGTCGTGGTAGAACGCCAGATGGACTTGACGCAGACTGGAACAAGCATTGTCAATGGACAACGACAGGGGAATAGGGTTCGGACCTGCTGGGGTCTCCTCCACTGGTTCTAGCGGGTTATCACTTACAAAAATTGGGTCCCACTCCACAAGAGTGGTCCCCTGAGCCTCCACGGCACTAGGGCCGTCCTTTGGGATAGCCTCAGTCACCACCGAGGAGGGTCTCGCAGAGGAAGTGCCAACCTCCGGAAGTGGTTCCGAAGGCCCTGCCGCCAGGTCTTCATTTGCCCCCTCAGGCAGGGGGCCAGCGACTTCATCTGGGTTCCCTAGCTCAGCAGTAGGCACCTCTGCCGTCATCACTTCCGGAGCAAGGGCTACTTCCGACTATGGCCTGGGCTCCTCCTCCGCTGGTGGCTCAGGTGTTGGCGCCTCGACCATCATGGGTTCGAGTGTCGATGCCTCCGCAACAACCGGCCCAGAGGCCGGAGCTTCAACCTCAGCCGGCTCAGGCGCCGGAAGGCCTTCAACTGCAACCGGCTCTGCAGCCGGAGCTTCAGTGGCAACCGGCACTGAGGCCGGAGCTTCGGAGGTAGACGACTCAACCGTCGGGACTTCCTCAACTTCCGGCTCAATCGTCGGGGTTCGACAATTTCCAGCTCTGGGGCCGGAATCACTGCTTCCTCCGGCTCAACGGTCGGGGCTTCCAACATCTCAGCATCAAGACTTGGGGCTTCAACCTCCGGGGCAGGTGCCACTGGCGCATCTTCTCTCCCGTGATCTGGCGCTACCACGGGAGTCTCGGGGGATGAGTCGAGGTCCATGACCATGACAGCTGGCGCCGGAGCTGCCGCAGCTTCAGCCACCACTTGGGGCGGCACCAGGACAGGAGCAGAAGCCTCCGCCCTCACAACTTCAGCTGCTGTGGCTGAGGGTGGAGCCTCACTCCTCTTCTCGGGGACGCTGCAGATGATGGATGAAGAAACTTAAAAAACAGTTACTACAACAAAACAACTATCTGAGGTAAAGATTAAAAATTACCTCGGAAGGCTTTCGCACCAGCTTGCACGGAATCTCTTTCCCGGGCGTTCTGGACTGACCATGGCCGCCGCCGGCGTGGTAGCTCCAGAAGGCCACCTGGAACTTGTTGCAGCCACGGGTATTTCCTTAGTCGAGGCCCCCCTCTACCGAGAAGGACCTCCGGACCCAGAGGCCTCAGCTGGCCCTAGTGCTGAAGTCACATGCCCGGAGCTAGCACCCCGGGAAGACACTGCTGCAGGTACAATCGGCGCAGTTATAGAAGACCTGCCCATCCAGGGAGAACGAGCTGCTGCAAAGGATGCAGGCCTGACGGACCTTCCGTCGGCATGCTTCAGCTTCCTCTTCCGGCTCGAGGGTTCGGCCATCAGCTCCTTACCCTTGCCGACGACTTTGGTCCTTGGCTCCGGGGCAGGGTCGGAGCCACCTTCAGAAGCCCCAGGGATCACCACCCTAGAAGTCGATCGTCTCTCGACGACACCAAGGTCGTCAAGCACCGGCATCGTCCGCCGGAGCTCCCTGCTGAACTCTACTTCCACGTTCAGAGGGAGAAAGCTGGTGGCAGGGTCAAGTAATCACCCGCGACGTCGATGCTGTGCTGGAACTTCTTGAGATGAAACTCCAGGGTTGCCCCCTCCATATTGGACTTCAGCCCGGTCTCGACCCGGTCGTCGTCCATCACACTGTCGAGGCCCCAAGCGAGTTTCTCTCTCCTCTTCAACGGTGCCCACCTGTAGACCAGGAAATTGCAAAATACCGCCTGATGATTTAATCCTCCCTCCACACAGTGGTGGATCCTGATCAGAGCAGGGTTGAAGGCATCCGATAGCACCGGAGCTTCACTCCAGACTGCAGTGTCGATGTTGGGTAGGCCTTCGGGCAGCTCCAGCTTCTCGTGCTCCAATCGTCCCACTTTCCAGAGGGAAATGACTGGAGGTACTTGAATGGGCACTTCTTGCGCTTCACAAAGTAGTAGAAGCCAAGGTACTCAATACCCCTTCCGGTGGTATGGACGGTGAAGAAGGTCCAGAAAAGCACAATGCACGGGGGGATGCCCACCCACATTTCGAAGAAGTGGACAAAGACAGACACTAGGAGAATGGAGTGGGGACCAAGGTGGTACAGCTGCAGACCATAGAAGTCTAACAACATCAAGAAAAAGAAGGAAAAAGGTGGGATCAACCCCACCATGGCGTACGCAGAGAAGTACACCATCTCGCTGGTGTGCTCCTTCTCGAACGGAGCTCCCCACCGGCGCGGACCAGGTGGTTGAAGAAGTCCGAGGACCACCCCATGAGGGCCCGGACCTTCTTCGGGTCACCTTCGGTCTTCAAGCGGCTCTTGCGAAGACCCAACTCCATCGCAGCACAGCGAGGCAAGGGAGGAAAAGCAAGCGCAAGTTTGGGAGTTCGAGCGCAAGTTCAGATGAGAGGCGTAAAGAACCCCAGACGGTGCGTGCTTTCCTTCTTAAGTAAGCCCCCGCAACGCTTGGATGGAAACCGCAGGGAAGCCAAAGATGCTATTCAAAGATTTCACCCTGCCGATGACAAGAGGGCGCGGGACCACCCCGACGATCAAGTCGAGGTTCTTACCCAGGCGAACGGTTGTCATCATGAAAAGCGGGAAGCCCGAAGGCTACAGCCTGACAAGGCGTGCGAATCTGATATGATTTTCGTATCGAGAACCGGCAACCTTCAATTGCGTGAGATCCGCACACCAAAGATCTCATCTGCCGCACCCGGGATATGCCACGCGGCGAGGATTTAACTCCAAGACTATCGCCAATGACACCTCTGAAGACCTTTGAAGACTCAGCTCGGAAGTTGAAGGATGGACACACCTCTGCCGGAATGACTTCACCCAAGGGGTCTTCCCAGAGGTGGGCCCAAGGGGCCACTGTCGGTACCCTGAGTACCGTATACCCCTTGAGATTGCAAAGATCTCAAGGAAATGTCATCTACTTGATATTAAGACCTTCGAAGGCCCACATGTCAGTCATAACCGGACCCGCTTCCCCAACATGGTTAGTCCCAGGGTCGCCACGTGTACCATCAAACCGGAGCTACCGCCCACAAGGGGGAAGCTCCGGGCTATGTACCATAACGGCACCCCCGGACCTAACCCCAGACCGAGGGAAGATCTGGAACTGACACGTGTCTGGTGGCACCGGACCTATCTGTTCCTCACAGCATGCTCCGGAGCTGCCACGTGTCCATCCATCGGATCTTTAGCCTCAAACCTCCGGAAGACTCTACAACGGCTCCGGATCTTCAAAGGGGAATCAAGGACTTCAAGACCCGGTTAAGTGTCATTAATACTATGTTAATGACACACGATCGGACGACCCTTATTACCAGTAATGGCGCTGTCAAAGCTCGTAACTCGGGCATTAAGGGTAATTAAGCGCATCAAATGTGTATCAATATTAGTAACCGCCGGGGCCACATGTCGGGCCAGGCCAACTTGTAACGACCTATCCTTATACTATAAAAGGACAGGTCGACGATACATAGAAGGGACGGACCTGACCTGCTCTGATCCAATCTAGTCTGATCAGCGGACACGCGCTCATACATCCAACACAACAACAACACACCCCGTGGAGTAGGGTATTACGCTCAGGTGGCCCGAACCACGTAAACCTTTGTGTCTCCTGTGTCATTTTACATATCACCTTCTTGAATCTCCGCGCGCCCACACTGAACCTCAAACTCCGCAAACACTTTAGTAGTGTCGGGGGATCTGCCGGATCAAGACCACTGACAGGTGGGTCTTTGATATTTCCAATGCACTATTAACAATTCTTCCCTAGAAGTGGTGCAAGAAATGCTTGTTGGTTGGTCTTGATTCTTAAATGAACGTCCACAAGCACACGGAAACTATCGATGTAGCATTTCCCATTTAAAGAGTATTCCCAAAGGGTGTCACTTATATTTTCCCAATGGAAGGCTAGATGGAATTAAAACAATCATCAAGTGGAAAGGCTAGGTTGTCCTAGGTAGGGTTCTAGCACAGATAGATAGAGGGTAATTGAGGTAGTGTGACATAGACATGAGCATTCTATCCTACGGCGATAAAAGAGGTAATATAGGGACTAGCCTAGGAGTTAGGTAGAGACTCATACTATGCTTCCAATGTACATATACATAGCCTAAGTTAGTTACTAATGATTATATTAATTATGAATTCTCATGCTAAGTGGATTAACACATCGGACACGGGTTTACCCCTAGCAACACTAGGCGACTCCCGCCAAGAGCCCGCGGCATAGCCGAACCTGGAGGATTACAAAGGACAGATAGGGTTGTCACCACCTACTACCTACCTCTTCAATCTGTGGGTCTACGAGACATTGAACACTACTCTCTATCCTAGCACCATTCTAGCATATTAAGTAATTACCTTAAGAGCCTAGGCTCAAGCCATCCCAAGGCAATGAACTAAGTCATCGTTGAACCAATGTTAATTCATAGCATAAGTGATTCATGTTAACATAGTCATATCCTAGCTAATTAGACTATAGTGGAGGTTTATAGTGTTTATTATCATGTAATGAGAATGGTATTGCACAATCATAAATATTATTCCTACCACATACATGGAATCAACAATCAAACAAGAAATGCTTCACCCAAGTATATGAACAATCGTAGACTAAAGATATCATCTTTATTATGAATAACTTCACAAATACAAATAGGAATATGGGAGACACACCTTTCCCAATTGGGAAGAGACTCCTTCTACTCCGCTCCAACTTGGACTATGGACCAGAGACTCTCCTCTCTACAGCCTATACTCCTCTAAACCTATGGATAGTAGTGGACAAAAAGGAAGAATACTCAAGTGGTGTGTGTTGAAGTGAGGGGTGAGGGGTCCTATCACTACAGGAATCCTGATCAATTACGTCGGCTAGGGCCAATGTAATTAAGGCCAAAACTGATGTGAGTTACTTAATTACGTCAGTTTTCCTTTAATTACCTCAGTTGTCGGCCGACAAAACAGTTTGGACGTGATTAAGGTAACTTACGTGGGCCGCCTACGTAAGTTACTTAATTACATCGGTATTCCGCAACCGACGTAAGTCATTTATCGGGATGGGCCGCGGGCTGGGCTGTAGAACTTACGTCGGCGGCTGCCCGGCCGACGATAGTTAAGTAGTCTAACTTACGCCGCTATGACATAACTGACATAAGTTACATGGTATAGCTTACGTCGGTATGGTCTGACCAACGTACGTTAAACCGCGCTAACTTACGTAGGTTTAACCACAGCCGATGTAAGTTAAGCTTTCATTAAAAAAACTGACTCCCTCGCATGATGGCGAGCTCCATAGAGAGATACAGAAAACAGTTTATACAGAAACAGTTCACAAAATAGTCCACAAAACATTCAAAACATCCACAACAACACAAAACAGTTTCAAAGTATTCACTGGGCTACACACTAGCCCCACCACTACCTCCGAAGCCGAGATCTTCTCAGCGCGTCCCTCCGGGTGCCTGTAGGTGTGGCGAAGGAGTTTGCACCGCCGTTCTCGAACCCTGCAAAAGAGAAATAGAGTTAAACATGTTACAACTTCAATCATTTCACTCTCTTCCTCTACCTCTCTCTCTATCTCTTTCTCTCATCTCACTCTCTTCTAACCCCTCGCTCTCTTTCTCTCATTCTCACTTTCTTTTTGTCCCTCACTGTCTCCCTATCTTTGTGTCACAATTTCTCTCTTCATCTCCCTCTCTCATTTTCTGACTCTCTTCCTCTCTCATTCTCTCACTCTCTTCCTCTTCCTCTTACCCTCCCTCTTTTTCACTCATTATCTCACTTTGTCCCACTCTATGTTTTAACTCTTTATCTTCCTATGTAAAATACTGAAATGAATATGAAAATATTAAAGAAATAGTTTACTGCCAGCTTTGGGGTCAGCTGCGGTGGAAGCAAAGGAATCTCGATATCCTGACCGGTGCTTGGAGCAAGAGTCTGCCTTGCAAAATATTAGAAGATATATGTCATTGAAATGCTATGAAATTTAACTATGGTAGTTTAAATTACATACTGCCACCGCTGCTTGCATCTGGGCCATCATTAAGGTCGTCCTCTGCTGCTCCTCCCTTGCCTCTGCCCTCGAACTCTCCAGCTCCGCCTAGGTTTGTGCCAACGTCTCCTTCAAGGACGAGAGCTCCAGCTGGGTCTGCGAGAGACGACCACTTGAGGGCCTAACGGACGAGGCCTACGATGATAAACGCCTCTCAAAGGTCGCACCAGCCTCGAGTCGACAACTCCATCCAAAATGGAAAACCTGCAAAAGAATGAAAATACTAAGTAGAAGAAGATAAATTCAAAGGAAATGAAACAAATAACAAACTCACCATCCATGGGCCTTCCCACCTCCGCTCGCGTACACGGCTTGGGGGTGATCGGTGCGTTTTCCCAATCGTAATTTGCATCATGTACGTTCGCGACCTCCTGTGCATACTTTGCCTACAAAACAAAGAAATCTTGTAAGCATGCCAATAATAGTTGTAGTTATAACATAATTAATTAATTTCGAAAACTTACCAGTCAATAGGATGCGACCTAACTATACTGATCTGGTTGAGAAGGGTCACATCCCGTGTGACCTATCTTCCAAACATTGGTCAGGGTCCGCTCCTGAGCCGTCGCTCACTCCTGTATAGCCGTGTTAGTGAGGTAAATAAATTAGAATCCATAAATAAAGTGAAAAAGTACCTACCATGCGTTTAGCCAAACACAAGTAGCCGTCGCCGCGATAGTTGTGCATGCCCTCGGAACCCATGCGACACTATCTAGGCTTTGTGGACTTATCGACGAAAGCTTCGCTAGCCCAATACCGACAAAGAGCCAAGTACGCCTCGGAGTTACCATGTAACCACAAAATACTAACCTATGCGGGGACCGGAATCCTGACCTCCAAGGATCTCACTGGATGGTGTCATGCGATGCGACACCCAACAGTATACAAGAAAAGGGCGACAACAATTTACAATAGCAAGTTATTATTGAAAAGCACAGCGGAAGTTTTATAATACTAACAAAAGGAAAGAGAACTATACATCATAGCTACGCTCTCAGCACTAGCAATGCAAAAGAAAAGTCATCCATGCCCTGGATACTTCGCACTAGCAACACCCAATTTACGGCGGCATGTAGGATTCCCACTCGGCTATAAACCCTGGAGGGGGTGTAGCCTCGTCATCAAACCTGTCATCAGTCGTATAATCTGCAAAAACTTTTTAACTGCAAACGTGAGCATAAGGCTCAACAAGACTAACCCGTCTAACTAGACATATGCAAGGGTGAATACTAAGCATAGGTAAGGTAATGCATAAAGGACTCGCCTACAAGTGGATCCTTATTGTAATGTTTTTAAGTAGAACACGACATTCTTCAGGCACGGCACATCATAGGCTTCACAATCAAACAAGAAACGTTTTGCCGATGGTATGGCATGCACAAATGTAACACCCTAAATTTTCGCATCATGCATTGCATACATGGTCATGCATTAAACACTAGTAGAATAAAAGAAAAATAATAAAACATATACATATACAAATATGTGTAGCAAAAGAAGAAAAAGAAAATAATAATTATAGCCTAAAAATTGTAATAGGGAATAAGTATAAAAATAATAATAAAAATATATATAAATATATATATAAATAATATATATAACAATATATGAAAATAAAAATGAAATATATATTAATAATATATGTTATAAAAATAATAAATAATAAATAATAAATATATAATATTAATAATATATATATATATAATATATATATAATAAGTTATATAAAAAAGAAAAGAAAAAATTTATATCCGCCGGCCAGGCCGTACCGGCCCAGCCAGCCACGCACGCCACCCGAGGCGCCCCGCGCCGCGTGCCCCTGCCGACGCCGCCTGGCTGACCCCGCCGCCCGAGGCACCGGAACCGCGCCGCCTGCCGCCTGGCCCCGGCCCCACCTCGCGCGTCACCCGCGCCCGAGGCCCCGCCCCGACCGAATCCCGCCCGGCCTCCCGTCCCGCTCACCGCCATAACCGCCCCGATTCTCCCGCCCGGATACGACTCCCTCCCGCGTCCGACTCCCCTGCCGCGAATCCCGCCCCGTACCGAATCGGTACCGAGGCCGTACCCTAGCCTCGCCCCTATAAAAAGCCCCAGCCTCCGTAGGTTTTCTCGATTCCAGAAACGCAGCCGCCGGAAGCCGCGAAAAAAGGTCCAGAGAGCTGTGCCCAGGGAAGAAAAAAAGAGAAAAAGAAGGGGAAGAAGAGGGAGAAAAGGGGGAGGGCACCACCGTTCGCCGGAGATCGTCGCCGACATCGCGCCGCCGTCGTCGTGCCGCCGAAGGACTGCTGCACCATCTATTTCGTCTACGCGTCGCATTTGTTCCGCGACCGTCAAGCCGTCAGATCTACCGTAGGATTCGTTCCCGATGCGAATTTTGGCGACGCATTAGATCTAATAGGCGTAAATTGAATTTAATTGCACCATGATTTTATTTTCAGCAGCATTAATCCACCCTAAAACCCCCGTAAACTCATACGAACACGTATGAACTAGTCGCATCTAATTAATAAACAATCGTAGTAAATTAATTATTAAACTGTGCATGCATGCATGTCATTGCATGTTGATTATTTTGTGTGCATTATGTTGAATTGTATATGTTTTCTTGTATGTATGATCACGCGTAGAGGAACGTGCTCAAGAGGCCGCATACGAGGATTCCCAAAATCAAGACTTCGAAGCGCTTGAGCAACCCCATCCGCCGGAGCAAGGCAAGTGTCCTTGAAGCATATTGATCCTATTTTAAATTAAATGTTTTGTTTGCGAACTTGCATGCTTGTGTCAAATTGATGGGAATCCCATGGTAGGAAGTTTACTAGTTTTGTTTGACCACCCTTGTCACCTGGAATTTGTGGTAGAGAGTCGGGAAGGGTTTTTACCTTTTTGCTTCACTTAATTAATTGGGATGGCAAACAACACTACACATTTAATTATGCATCAATGATATTCTGGTTATTGTGAACTGGTCAATATGATGGGTGATGTAAGCAAGCCTGGTATGTGGATGGGTTGGATGTCATGGTGGTTTGCTTGCCTTAGATCTAAGGACCGGTTCATGCGAGAATATACCAGGTCAACAGTGCCACCACAAGGCCAAGTATGGGTGCGGCGTAGCTGAATAATTAGGAGTGCTGCTAGTATTGTATGGACCATTGGATGGCGCGGGGAATGGGAGTCGAGGAGGACTGCCCTGGGATCCGCATGGCACACGAGGGGGGCCCGTGGGTGGGAGAATGGAGATTCAAGCCTGCCGGTGAAACCTTAGTGGGGCCGTACATACTAGTAGTCCCTTTTGAAAGGCTATTTTGTGATCTCTTGGCCACACACCTACGGAAGTGTGAGATGGCACAATGGAGGTTCCTTAGTCATCAAAGGGTGACGAAATCACAAACATGTGGGTAAAGTGGTACAACCTCTGCAGAGTGTTTAAAAACTATCATGATAGCCGTGCCCCCGGTTATGAGCGCCTGGATGACCTACATGATTAGAGTTGGAAATTGGGATTTGGGATGGTTATGGTCTGGAATTGGGTTATGGTTGGTTTATGGTTATGGTTTGGTAATGGTTATGGTTTATGGATTATGGTCATGGATACGAATTTGAGTTATGGTAATTGGACATGGATAATGGTAATGTTGGCAATAATTGGATATGGTTTATATTTTGTTAATATGATGGTTATGATGGGATTGTTTCACATAGACATAGTATAATGCTTTTCAAATGTTTTACTGTACTTTTCAACACTTAGCCATTATTACATTCGTCGTTTGAATAAGCCACATGTCATACTTTCCACACTTGCTGAGTACGACATGTACTCACCCTTGAAATCCCCCCCCCCCCAACAGCTACTGGAGACAATTGGGAGTACCCTGAGGATCACGTGGAGTACTAGGTTGCGTACCGCCGTCAATTGCCTGTGGATTGGAGTCGTGTTGCTTAGTTTATTTTCCGCTGCAATTATTTAGAGTTTTATTATTCGTGAACTATTGGATTATTGTAATAAAGTACTTATTTATTAGTTAAGACGTGGTTAAATTCTGTATATCGTTTGTGATGCAACCGTATATGTGTGATGAACATCCTGGGCACACATATGCGTTACGCTTGGTTCATATTCGGAACCGGGTGTCACAAATTGGTATCAGAGCCAGGTTGACTGTAGGACGCAAGCCTAGGTAGAATGGGCACTCTAGAGCACTTAGGAACACTCTTCTAATATGCTATTTTCGAAAATTTTTACTGCTGTTTTGTTCCTTTATTTTCAGCCGCGAAAAGTACTGATCGCTGCTGCGTTTTTGATAAAAATTTTCAGAAGTGAGCAATATTAAGTGCTGCTGTTTTGCTGTATAAATTTTCGCGAAAAAAAGTGTGTTTTGCCGCTGTTATGTGTGGGTAAAATTATTGTGTTGGTTGCTGTATTTTTTTTCTCTTTATTTTTCGTTCATTTGGAACCGCTACACCGCTCTTTTTCCGCCGTTTTAGCTGCTGAAATTTTCAGATTTGTATTTTGTTATATTTTTCTTTCCTCTAATGTATTTTTGTTTCCTGTAGATGGCCCGCACCAAGACAACCCCCCGTAAGTCGACCGGTGGACTTGTGCCCCCGCGTAGGTTGGCTAGTCGCTCTCCGGCCGTCGACCCCCGTCACCCCGTGGTGATCCGTTCTGACGGCAGAGCCGCAGGACAACTGCGACACCGTCTCCGTGCCCTACTCCATGAGGCTGGCTACCGTCACCACAGTCTCTCGCTCTCTTACCACACCACTGGAGTGCAGCGCCCCGGCAGGAAGGAGTGGAGCTGCAAGATCTATATCTACTACGGTGACGAGTTGGTGAAGACCCACAGCAGCCCCGCTTGGAGGAGCTCCCGCCGATCTGCAGAGCAGGATGCTAGTTGGGAAGCAGCCACTTTTTGGAGCCACGCCCGCCGTTTCCGTCTGAAGGACATGGTGCACACCTTCGTCCCGCAGCGTCCCAGTGGCACTGCGCGCTTCGTCTCCAGGCACGTGGAGGGACCCCTGGACCTCCCGCGGTCTCGTCAGACTATTGACGACGTGGCCCAGCTCAGTGCCCGACTTCAGAGGGCGCAGCAGGAGATTCAGGATGGACGTGACCTCGCCCAGCGCCACGAGGCGATAATCAGGAGGTATCGTCGGATCACCGACGAGGACCCGGACGACTACGCGTCTGACACCCCGATGTGGACCCCAGACTCTCCAGACCGTCGCAACGGTCAGCGTGAGTCATCTTCCGAGGAGTCCTCTGACGAGGAGCCTTCCAGTGTGGCGTCTACCGCACCACCGCCGCCTACTGCCTCACCACCCCAGGACCCACAGGACCCCGAGGACCCCGACGACGACGACGACGACAACGAGGACCCGGATGAGTTCCTGCTCGACGACGAGTAGTCCTCGACCTATGCCACGACTCAAGGATAGGCACACTCCCATTAGTAAATAAGAGCGATGTAGATATTCTTGTGTGACCTTGAGTTGTGTTACTTCTTTTAGGATCTTTGTAAATTTTGTTTGGTGCTTGTTGAGTGCTTGTGTTCTTAGTAGAGAGTTGTGGAATGCTTCGGCAATTGTCCACATCCTCATAATATAGGTCTATATTAATAAAGGATTATTTAGTGTCACATACCTTGATGCATATAGTTGGGACGTTTCTTTCCAAATTCTAAATCCTCCTGTCCCCACCTTTCTTTCGCCAACAGATGGTGAGAACTTGTAATCAGAGGGATGCCAACGATGAGGAGGAGCGCAATGAAGTACCTCAGAACAGCCAGGGACATGCTCATGGAGCTATCAATATTGAACAACTGTTAGCTATGCAGAACCAGCTCATGCAGACCATGATACAGACCATGGGACAGCTGCAAGCTGGCAACAACAATCAGCCCCACCTGCCTCCATCGCCACCCCCGCCACATCACAACCGTTTGGGAGAGTTCATGAGGACCAGACCGCCCACCTTTGCACAAGCCACAGACCCAATGGAAGCTGATGATTGGCTGAAGTCCGTTGAGAAGAAACTTGCTATTGTCCAGTGTACTGATAGGGAGAAGGTTCTCTTTGCATCACATCAACTAGTTGGAGTAGCGCTGACTGGTGGGAAGCTCTTTGCAACGCTCATGATAATCAGGAGACAATCACTTGGGCTGAGTTTAAACAGAGGTTCCGTTCCCACTATGTACTTGAAGGAGTTATGATACTGAGAAGACAAGATTTTGAAAACCTCAGGCAAGGAAGGATGAGTGTGAGTGAGTATCTCAACAAATTCACTCAATTATCAAGATATGCTCCAGAAGACATCAAAACTGATAGTAGGAAGCAGTATCTGTTTATGAGGGGTCTCAACAATGAAATTCAAGTCCAGTTGCTCAATACTGATTATCCAAACTTCCAAAAGCTGGTTGACAAGGCTATTGTGGTTGAAAAAAAGATTCGTGAGATGGAGCAGGATAACAAGAGGAAGATGTCACATCATGGACCGCAACAAGGAAGCAATGTTCGCCCCCGCTATGCACCACCTACTGCACCACACTACAACCCATCTGCTCCTGCATACCGTGCTGCTTATCCGCCCCGCCCAAATCAGCCACCGCAGCAACGCCCTGCCATGCAAGCGCCTCGCAATCCTGTCCCACCTGCGCCGCATCCTAACATGGCGGCAAATGCTCAAAACCAGTTGCGCCCAAACTTCCCCAATGCTACGGGTGGTAAGACATGCTATGCGTGTGGAGAACCCGGACACTTTGCAAGTCAATGCCCCAAGAGAAACTATGGACCTATGAACAATGCACCAAGGCCAAATCACCCGCGACCAAATGGAGGAGCACCACAAGGCAACCGTGGACAGCAGAATTTTGCTCGTGGCAATTCAATCATGCCTCTACTGAGGAAGCCCGGCAAGCTGATGACGTCGTGATTGGTATGTTTCTCGCCAACACCAACCCCGCGACTGTTTTATTTGATTCAGGAGCATCTTATTCATTCATCTCGTCAAAGTATGTTGCCAAGTACAATTTGCCTATATCTCATATGAAGCAAACTATGCTAGTAATTTCTCCTGGCGGAGAGATGAGGACAAATATAGTATGTCCGAAAGTAAGCATTAAAATAAGGGGGGTAGACTTTCTCGCAAACCTCATAGTCTTGGACTCCCAAGGAATAGACATAATACTTGGAATGGACTGGCTGAGCAAGTATAATGGAGTCATTCAATGCGCCGAGAGGATTGTGCAGTTGACAAGTGAACATGGTACACGCATTGAAGTTGAAGCAGCCCAACATGCAAGAGGGAAAGCGATGCTGAATAACGTGGAAGAAGTGACATTGGAAAGCATTCCGATCGTTCGCAAGTATCCGGACGTGTTTCCAGATGAATTGCTAGGTATGCCAACTGATCGTGACATAGAATTCGCCATTGAGTTGATACCCGGAACTGCACCTATAGCTAAGAGGCCATATAGGATGCCTCTTAAGGAATTAGCAGAGCTCAAGAAGCAAATTCAAGAACAGCTAGAGAAGGGTTTTATACGCCCAAGCTCGTCCCCGTGGGGAGCCCCAGTGCTCTTCGTAGATAAGAAGGATGGAACCCAGAGGATGTGTGTGGACTATAGGTCTCTCAATGAAGTGACAATTAAGAACAAGTACTCACTGCCCCGTATAGAGGATTTGTTCGACCGAATGAAGGGTGCCTGTATCTTCTCGAAAATGGACTTGCGGTCAGGATACTTCCAAATGAAGATTAGACCATCGGATATACCCAAGACAGCATTTCGGACACGATATGGATCTTATGAGTACACCGTCATGTCATTTGGATTAACGAACGTGCCTGCGTATTTTATGTATCTCATGAATAAGGTCTTCATGGAATATCTGGATAAGTTCATTGTAGTGTTCATCGATGATATTATGATCTACTCGAAGGATGAGAAGGAACACGAGGAACACTTGAGGCTTACGCTGCAGAAATTGAGGGAGCATCAATTATATGCCAAGTTTAGTAAATGTCAATTTTGGTTACGGGAAGTTTCTTTCTTAGGACATATTATTTCTGGAGGAGGAGTATCAGTTGACCCAGGGAAGGTGAGAGATGTGCTTAAGTGGGAACCGCCACAGAATGTTAGGGAAATTCGGAGTTTCCTTGGAATGGCTGGATATTACCGCCGATTCATAAAGGATTTTTCCAAAATAGACAAGCCTATGACCGAATTACTCATGAAAGGGAAGGCATTCCGATGGACTCAAGCTTGTCAGGATAGCTTTGAGGAGTTAAAGAAAAGGTTGACAACCGCCCCGGTGTTAGTATTACCGAACGTGAGCAAGAGTTTTGATATATACTGTGACGCATCAAGACAAGGATTAGGATGTGTGCTCATGCAAGAAGGCCAAGTGGTAGCTTATGCATCGAGGCAACTAAAGAAACATGAGTTGAATTATCCTACGCACGACCTTGAACTCGCAGCCGTGGTACACGCCTTGAAGATATGGAGACACTATGTTTTTGGTCACCGATGTGAGATTTATACGGATCACAAGAGTCTCAAGTACATATTTACGCAAACGGATCTGAATCTGAGGCAACACCGATGGTTGGAGCTCATCAAGGATTATGACGTGGGAATCAACTATCACCCAGGGAAGGCCAACGTAGTGGCCGATGCTTTGAGCCGAAAAGGAGTAAGTCATCAACTCACAGTCCAAGAACTGCCATCCGAGTTATGCAAGGAGTTTGAACGGTTGAACCTTGGATTTGTAAATGAGATGGGAACGATGGAAGTCAACCCAACATTAGAGCAGGAAATACGGGAAGGACAGACAAAGGACAAGGAAATACAGGAAATCAAGGAAAGGACCCAAGAAGGAAAGGAATTCAGATTTGATGAGGACGAACAGGGTACCTTATGCCTTGGAAAGAGGATTGTGGTACCAAATGTCAGGCATATTCGTGAAACAATATTGAAGGAGGCACATGACTCGCCTTACTCGATTCATCCTGGTTGTACGAAGATGTACAAGGACTTAAAGACATGCTACTGGTGGGCCAGCATGAAAAAGGACATAGCCGAATATGTTGCACTTTGTGATGTGTGCCAACGAGTTAAAGTTGAACATCAAAGGCCAGCCGGATTGCTACAACCATTGAAGATCCCGAAGTGGAAGTGGGAAGAGATTGGAATGGACTTTATAGTTGGATTACCGCGAACTCAGTCTGGCTATGATTCAATATGGGTTATTGTGGATCGATTGACAAAATCAGCTCATTTCATCCCTGTCAAGACCACATATACCACCGCGAAGCTAGCAGAATTGTATATGGAACATATTCTGTGTCGACACGGAGTACCAAAGAAGATAGTCTCGGATAGAGGTTCTCAATTTACCTCCAGATTTTGGCCGAAGTTGCATGAAGCAATGGGAACAAGGCTGAACTTTAGTTCGGCGTATCACCCTCAAACAGATGGACAAACCGAGAGGACCAACCAAATTTTGGAAGACATGTTAAGAGCATGTGCTTTAAAGCATAGGAAAAGTTGGGATAAAAGTTTGTCGTATGCTGAATTCTCGTACAACAATAGTTACCAAGCAAGTTTGAAAATGTCACCCTATGAAGCATTATACGGAAGGAAATGTAGGACTCCCTTGTTTTGGAATGAAACCGGAGAGAATCAAGTGTTTGGTCCCGACGTGTTACAAGAAGCTGAAAGGCAAGTCCAAATAATACGGGAAAACTTAAGGGCTGCCCAGTCTCGACAGAAAGGTTATGCTGATAATAGGCGAAGGAGTTTGACCTTTGAAGTTGGAGATTTTGTATACCTCAAAGTGTCACCTATCAGAGGTCAACGACGGTTTAACGTCAAAGGAAAACTGGCACCACATTACATCGGACCATTCAAGATTCTGGACAAGCGAGGAGAGGTAGCTTATCGACTTGAGCTGCCGACGTATCTCTCCGATGTACACGACGTATTTCACGTCTCTCAACTCAAGAAGTGTCTCAGGGTACCGGAAGAAAAAGTGCCGATGGACGAGTTAGAACTTCAAGAAGATTTGTCCTATGTCGAACTACCTATCAAGATTTTGGACATGAAGGAAAGGGTCACGAGAAATAAGAGGATCCGTTGGTGCAAAGTGCAATGGAAACACCATACAGAAGCTGAAGCTACATGGGAACGTGAAGAAGACCTGAAGGCAGAATTCCCTCATCTTTTCCCCACGCTGTCGAATCTCGAGGGCGAGATTCACTTTAAGGGGGGTAGGTTTGTAACACCCTAAATTTTCGCATCATGCATTGCATACATGGTCATGCATTAAACACTAGTAGAATAAAAGAAAAATAATAAAACATATACATATACAAATATGTGTAGCAAAAGAAGAAAAAGAAAATAATAATTATAGCCTAAAAATTGTAATAGGGAATAAGTATAAAAATAATAATAAATATATATAAATATATATATAAATATATATATAACAATATATGAAAATAAAAATGAAATATATATTAATAATATATATTATAAAAATAATAAATAATAAATAATAAATATATAATATTATTAATATATATATAAATATATATATATAATAAGTTATATAAAAAAAAGAAAAAAAATATATCCGCCGGCCAGGCCGTACCGGCCCAGCCGGCCACGCACGCCACCCGAGGCGCTCCGCGCCGCGTGCCCCTGCCTACGCCGCCTGGCTGACCCCGCCGCCCGAGGCACCCGAACCGCGCCGCCTGCCGCTGCAGCGCGCAGCGCGAGCTGCGCCCGAGCGTGCCGCCCCGCAGCCGCCTGGCCCCGGCCCCACCGCGCGCGTCGCCCGCGCCCGAGGCCCTGCCCCGACCGAATCCCGCCCGGCCTCCCGTCCCGCTCAGCGCCGTAACTGCCCCGATTCTCCCGCCCGGATACGACTCCCTCCCGCGTCCGACTCCCCTGCCGCGAATCCCGCCCCATACCGAATCGGTACCGAGGCCGTACCCTAGCCTCGCCCCTATAAAAAGACCTAGCCTCCGTAGGTTTTCTCGATTCCAGAAACGCAGCCGTCGGAAGCCGCGAAAAAAGGTCCAGAGAGCTGTGCCCAGGGAAGAAAAAAAGAGAAAAAGAAGGGGAAGAACAGGGAGAAAAAGGGGAGGGCACCACCGTTCGCCGGAGATCGTCGCCGACATCGCGCCGCCGTCGTCGTGCCGCCGAAGGACTGCTGCACCATCTATTTCGTCTACGCGTCGCATTTGTTCCGCGACCGTCAAGCCGTCAGATCTACGGTAGGATTCGTTCCCGATGCGAATTTTGGCGACACATTAGATCTAATAGGCGTAAATTGAATTTAATTGCACCATGATTTTATTTTCAGCAGCATTAATCCACCCTAAAACCCCCGTAAACTCATACGAACACGTATGAACTAGTCGCATCTAATTAATAAACAACCGTAGTAAATTAATTATTAAACTGTGCATGCATGCATGCCATTGCATGTTGATTATTTTGTGTGCATTATGTTGAATTGTATATGTTTTCTTGTATGTATGATCACGCGTAGAGGAACGTGCTCAAGAGGCCGCATACGAGGATTTCCAAAATCAAGACTTCGAAGTGCTTGAGCAACCCCATCCGCTGGAGCAAGGCAAGTGTCCTTGAAGCATATTGATCCTATTTTAAATTAAATCTTTTGTTTGCGAACTTGCATGCTTGTGTCGAATTGATGGGAATCCCATGGTAGGAAGTTTACTAGTTTTGTTTGACCACCCTTGTCACCTGGAATTTGTGGTAGAGAGTCGGGAAGGGTTTTTACCTTTTTGCTTCGCTTAATTAATTGGGATGGCAAACAACACTACACATTTAATTATGCATAAATGATATTCTGGTTATTGTGAACTGGTCAATATGATGGGTGATCTAAGCAAGCCTGGTATGTGGATGGGTTGGATGTCATGGTGGTTTGCTTGCCTTAGATCTAAGGACCGGTTCATGCGAGAATATGCCAGGTCAACAGTGCCACCACAAGGCCAAGTATGGGTGCGGCGTAGCTGAATAATTAGGAGCGCTGCTAGTATTGTATGGACCATTGGATGGCGCGGGGAATGGGAGTCGAGGGGGACTGCCCTGGGATCCGCATGGCACACTAGGGGGCCCGTGGGTGGGAGAATGGAGATCAAGCCTGTCGGTGAAACCTTAGTGGGGCCGTACATACTAGTAGTCCCTTTTGAAAGGCTATTTTGTGATCTCTTGGTCACACACCTACGGAAGTGTGAGATGGCACAATGGAGGTTCCTTAGTCATCAAAGGGTGACGAAATCACAAACATGTGGGTAAAGTGGTACAACCTCTGCAGAGTGTTTAAAAACTATCATGATAGCCGTGCTCCCGGTTATGAGCGCCTGGATGACCTACATGATTAGAGTTGGAAATTGGGATTCGGGATGGTTATGGTCGGGAATTGGGTTATGGTTGGTTTATGGTTATGGTTTGGTAATGGTTATGGTTTATGGATTATGGTCATGGATACGAATTTGAGTTATGGTAATTGGACATGGATAATGGTAATGTTGGCAATAATTGGATATGGTTTATATTTTGTTAATATGATGGTTATGATGGGATTGTTTCACATAGACATAGTATAATGCTTTTCAAATGTTTTACTGTACTTTTCAGCACTTAGCCATTATTACATTCGTCGTTTGAATAAGCCACATGTCATACTTTCCACACTTGCTGAGTACGACATGTACTCACCCTTGCAATCCCCCCCAACAGCTACTGGAGACAATTGGGAGTACCCTGAGGATCACGTGGAGTACTAGGTTGCGTACCGCCGTCAATTGCCTGTGGATTGGAGTCGTGTTGCTTAGTTTATTTTCCGCTGCAATTATTTAGAGTTTTATTATTCGTGAACTATTGGATTATTGTAATAAAGTACTTATTTATTAGTTAAGACGTGGTTAAATTCTGTATATCGTTTGTGATGCAACCGTATATGTGTGATGAACATCCTGGGCACACATATGCGTTACGCTTGGTTCATATTCGGAACCGGGTGTCACAACAAAGCACATAATGCTATTACAGGAAAAGTATGGGGAAACTGTAAACTTTTAATTATACTATCTCAAAGCCAACAAGGTTGTCAAAGCAATTTGTAATCCAATATATATCATATTCTCCTAACTTCTTCAGTATTTACTATGTCACAATGCAGTGAACAAGTGGTACTCTATTACCGCGAGGGACGGTGATTGCAATCATGACATACCTGGAACAACACGACACATACGCACTTTCGGAAATGTCAGCGAGTACTTACTGCAGTACCTACATAACATTTCAGTACTAGTCGTATATGGCCACCTTTCACTAAACACTCGGATGTCGAATCGGTCGATTCGTCACGAGCAGGAGGTCACTGTGTGGGGCATACTCTGATGTGCCCGCCAACTGATTTAGACCTTGCTGCCCTCAACCCACACCTATAAAACGGAACGGAATGCCTCGACAAACTAGTATCAAGCTACATCAGTTTACTGGAGCCCATTCCTCCAGTATGTCACCAGTACCATTCAAGCTTGGCCAGTAGGGCCGCACACGAAATGATCCTCAATCGACACAAGCAGGGCTACGCACGTGAGACCACATCTCGCTGCATCCTACCCACTGCTCGGTCTCAATTTCATATTCATAAACCATTTTCTGATTCCAGATCCTCCCGTGTGATAAAATTCCTATCTCGCGAGTAGATTCCAACTACTCGATTTCTAACAAATTCCTATGAGCATAAGCATAGCAGTGTCTACTCAATAGGTCGTAGATCTACCCAAGACTCCATAGGATTTGTGGGCCATGGAAGTGGATGTCAAACACCTTAAACGTAATGCACAATCATCTGAAGTCATAAGGTGAAATAAAAACTGCAAAAACACTGTAAGGAACTTAAATGCAAATCGTGGCTTGCCTGATTGCAAGTCTGAGCCTATGTTAGTTTCTGGCAGCTGGACTTCCAAAGCTTCCGGCTGCTCCTCGTTTTCAGCTACTACACGATATGCATATACTAGGTATGAATGACTTTGAAAATAGTTAATATTCTTGAGGTTATGTGAATATCTTAGGATAAAATAAGATGATTATCTTAATTGACTTTGGGACTTTTATGGTAGATACTAGTGACTATAGAGAAGACTCTTGCAAAGAACACAAGATGATCAAGGAAGTTTATTGTTCTTCGAAATTTAGGAGACCTATCATGTCTACAAGGGTTTGTATCATGTAGAGGGGGTCTCACTGGTTCTAGGAAAATTTGTTTCACTATTTTCTAAGCTTCCTACAGGGAGAAACTGATTTTTCAAGTTTGGAGAAATTTCTGAAAATTGATTTTCCATTTTTCTCAATTTATAACCACATAGAGATTTGGAATATTGATCAACCCAGTAATTTAAGTCCAATGAACTTGAAATTTTTAGCGGAGATCAATTGTATTAAACATAGGGTTCTGACCAAAATTGGAAATTTTCTAATTAACAGAACTGTAGGAATGAATTCTTTAAGCATTTTGCTTATCTGAATTATGGAGAAATTTCTATGGCTTTTCATAAAACTCCAAGTGCACCACTGGAAAGTATTCTTCATGCTGGTTCTAAAAAAATTTATTTTGAAATTTTTGGACGATTCTAATGGATGTTATGGATTTTCCAAGTTTAGATTGAATCTGGATTTATTTTTCCTAATGCAAATTTCAAATGAAGGGGCCCGTCCCACTTCATTTGAATTGGGCCAATCAGAACTGAGTCACACCGAGAGCCACGGGGTTAACCCGCTCAGCTGCACTGGATCCGCGTTCACAGCTGATCCCGTGCGAGAGGGACGTCGTTGACAGGTGGGACCCGCACCCTTCGTCTACCTCCCAACACGACGGCGTTCCTCGCCGTAACCGCGGTGGCGCTTCGCTGGACCTAGTTGCGTCGACCTCCTTCTGGCCTCGCCTTGACCGCTTAACCATAAAATTGACCGCGCAAGCCGATGGTGGGGTCCAATCGAGTGGCCGATGGCCGGAGACGGTGGTGCGACGGTGACGGCGGAGCTAGGGTTTCGGCAATCGTCAAAAACGCTCGGAAATGGCGCCATAGGCTCGGGACAAGGTCGGGAATGTTCCTGGAAGCACCAGGATGATGATTTGGGGGTTAGAACGGGGTCACATCACTGGCAAAGCTGAGTTCGATGGCGAAGTACAGTTTTTCAACCGGCAGCCGCAAAATCTCGAAATTTAAGGTGCTCGGTTGATAACTTTCAGGTTCCTTGGACAGGGAGCTTCGTCAGGACATATAGAAGCTATCTGCTAACTAGATTAAAGGATGATCGCAAGAATGAAACAAATTTAAGCGTGAACCCTTGCTGTTCTATTGAATAATCATCCGGTTATTGAATAAGAACTCGAGCTACACTTCATGTCATAGGCTTAGATTCTATGAGCATAAACTAGAGAGAATTGCGAACCTTTTTGCTTAAAGGATCGAGGCTGGAAACGGCCTAGAATTGGAGCTCGACGGTGAGATAGTGAAGGTTCTCGTTGGCTTCCTCGACGGCGACAGGAAAACTTCAAAATATCCCAAGCGGAAGCTATGTCACAATCAACGACCAAATAGAATACATAGAGAATGTTTTGACAAGCCTTTATCTACTTACAGTTCGGGGAGAAACGGCTTCCATCATCGGTGAAAACTCGACGAACAGAGGAGGCGGCAATGGCGTGAATCGAGGTGGAGTTCAACAGCGATGGCCAAGGGGGGTTATTTATATGGACGGAGGGATGAGGGGAGCGAGCCACATCGCAAGCAAGCAGGCAGCTCGGTTGTTGCATGGCGCGTCACGGTGTCGCGCACAGCCGTCGTCCATCGACAGGGAGAGCTGGATACAGAGCACCCCGTGGGTTGCACTCGAGTAGGTCAGGCTGACACTGGGTCCCACCTCCTCTTATCCTCTTCCCCTCTCTGTAACATCAATTCTCCTACCAAACTTGATCCAAAAATCTAGATTTTTTGTGGGGAGGCCAAAGAAAATATCTGGAATTTGATTCTACAATTGGATTTCGAATTGGAGCAAGTTTCAATTGAATATCAAATTTGAATTTGAAATTGTATGGAATTCAATGGTGTCACTGAATTAAATAGCAATTGATTTCCAAAAATTGTGAAACTCTGAGGATAAGTCAAGCAAGTCATGATGACCATGATGGTGTGTTCAAATCTTGATGTTCAAAAAGGTTGAATAGAATTCAAAATTTGAATTCATAATATGGTTTGAATTTGCTAAGCGTCTCAAATAAAATAGCAAATTGTAAAACCCCACTTTTATGGCATGTGAATTCAATCATGAGTACACAATATAGTGGTACACATGAAATTAATACCATCCAAAACTTTCTTGCACTCATGGTTAAATTTTATTAACATGAGTATTGGACTTCATCACTAATTCTGGAATGATTCTATTCATCCCTCTTCAATTTTTAGAATTTTTCGGATGAAGCTTATTAAGGCAATTTAAAGTGCAGTACAAATTGGCCCTGCCAAAAATATTCAAATTAGAGGCTCTAAATTTTTCCTTTACCTTCTAATATTCTCAATAGCTTGCCTGCAAAATTTCAAGATTTTGGGAACTAATTTGCTATTTTATTTGAGGCGCTTCGCAAATTTGAATCAAATTCAAATCTGAATTTTAAATTCTTTTCCTACTTCTTTGAACATAATATTTGAGTTCACCATTGTGTTCAGAATAATTCATTTACCATCTCCACAAAGTTTCATGATTTTTTGGAGTTGATCTTCTATTTTTAAATGAATTATTAACTTTTGTGTTGGGGTCTGACTGACCTGTGGGCCCCCCCGGTCAGCCGCTGCTGGACGGGTCAGGTCGGCCGCCTGCCATCTCTGCACCGGCGCTCACCCGCTCGACAGCGCGCGAGCATGCAAGCTCCAGCGAGCTGCCTGCTTGCTTGCCGCGGCGCCATAAAAGGCCGGCTGCAGTCCCAGTATTTCCCCTTCCCCGATCGGTGGTTCCCCCTCTCGTGATTCCTTCTCCGCCGCGCGCCATCATCGCCACCCACCTCTGCTCCGTGGTGCGCCGCTGTTTCACGCAGTTTCAAGCCACGATCCCAAAAGCTTAAAGGTGCGCCAAGTCGAGCTCTAACTCATGGTGCAAACCGTTTCCCTTTTCATTGAGAAATGAGCAAGTTATTGTTCTTCTTCTTTCCGGCCGATGTGAGGAAGCTCGCTCGGTTTTCGTTTAAATTCCGTTTCTACAAGTAATCATTATATGCAAATGCTTAGGGATAGTTTCTATAGGTCCTAGTGCTCCTACCTGAGCAAAAACCCCTAAAAGTTATCAAGCAACGGGCGAGGAAATCGAGTTTTGCTCGCCGCCGGTGAGGAAACCTCGGTTCGCCGTCGAGCTCATAGTTTCTGGTTGTTTCCCCCTCTTCCACGTCCAGTTCCTTGATCTACATCGTCCCAGGAAGGTTTTGAAGAAGATCCCGAGTGGTTTGAGCTACTCTGGAGCGAGTTCCAGGTTGCCCGTGTGCTCACCACTGCCGCCGCCATCGCACAGCCATTTTCGGCGAGTTGCTGGTCCCACCGACCTCACCATCGTGCTTAGCAACTCCAAAAACCCCCAGGCGGCGAGTTTGGGCAAGTTTGGCCCGTCGGTTTAGCCGGCGGCGAGCTCGCCGGCGAGTCACCGCCGTGGGCGCCGCCTCGTGCGGGCGTTGGCCCGAGGTAGAAGACAACCCGGGGGGCCCCACCTGCCAGTAGCTGCGGGATCACGGTGCGGCTGGGATTCCGTGCGGCTGCGCGCGAATAAATTTGTGGACCACAGTGTTGCATCAACCAGAGCACGCCACGTGGCCCATGGGACCCGCCCGATAGAATTTGAATTCTGGCGCCAATGGGTTATTAAATTAATTCTAGAAAATTGTTCAAACTTCTAAATTGAATATCTCTCTGTAGACTACTCCAAAAATCTTCAAAGAAATTTTGTTTGAAAGCTCTTGAACTCTAGTTTCTTTTAGTACCAGATAGGTTCTGTGAAACTTAACATTAAATTCTGTAGAAAATAATCTTTCCAAATGCAAATACAATTTTCCAGACAAGATAGCCACTGGAAAAATCCCCAAAATTCACATAAAATCTAGTGTCCTATTCTTGACAACAAGAAAAAGTTTGTGATCCATTGCACCTGTTTAACCCTCTGTATAGTTCAATTACCTTTTTCAATTATTGAATTTTCATAGATGTCTAGTTGCTTTACTATGTCTCAAATTTGGACTGAGTTTTCCTTTCGTCATACACTAGTTCCTGTAAAAATCTTGGATTTAATTGACCTACCATCCTAGTCCTAATTCAGTCACAAACTGGATATTGAGTACAAGGCTAAAAATTCAATTATAAAATAAATCCAGAAATTCTTGCCAACTTAGAAATACAATATCCCCTTCACCAGAGCTTAGAAAATTATGAAACGAATTTTGCTAGAACCTGGACAATTTCCTCTATCTTGATTATCAACTGATAGCTATGTTCAAGCTACAGTTTCTTCTCTAAAATTTTTGGAAGATAATTGGTTGCCATCATTTTGGGGACAACAACCTACTTTGATTATCTCCTGTTCTTTGCAAGAGCATCTCTCATATTCCCTAGTATCTACATTCAAAGTTCCAAAGCCAATTAGATCATTATCACATAATGGACACCATAAATTAAATCATGGCCTTGGTAATAATTATTTTTCAAAGTCATTCATATACGTATTCTATGCATATCGTATAGTGACCGAAGTCGAGGAGGAGCCAGAAGCCTTGGAAGAGCACCTTCCAAATATTAACTCAGACTCTGACCTGCAACAAGGCAAGCCCCGGTTTGCATATAAGTCGTTTATAAAATTTTTCTTTATCACTATGATGAATAGTATATGAATTGTGCATTAAGTTTAGGATGATTGATACTCCAATTGCATGACCAAAAATCCCAGGGATTGGTTGGAACGAGTGTAGGATCGAAGAGCACGTGAAAATCTACCAAAGGGGGGTGAATGGTAGATTTAAAAATCTTACGCAGCGGAAACAATTAAACCCCAACCCCTTCGGCAGAAAAATGATCTCTTAAAGAAATCGTGTGTGAGACTAATCTAAATGTGTTTCACCATGACAAAAGTGATGGATATTAGAGAGAATAAAGTCACGAAGACAACACAAAAAGAATCACTCAAATCCGTCGAGAAAAACTCAAGCTATGATCGAAAGATCAAACAAGGTCAATCTGCCCTACCCGAGAAAAAAAACAGTTCTGGAATGCTGCAAAGAAACTCGTGTAGATCAGAAACCACAAATCCAATGACCGTGAAATTTTTACATATGATATACAATGAAGTTGTGAAGACAACCCAAAAATAATCACGTCAATTGGATCTGTAAAACTCGAGTTATGATAAAACCACCGACAAAATGTAGTGCTGTCCTGAAACTCGACGAGTAAAACTTGTCTGGAACAAGTCGAACGAACAAGGCACAAAAGTTCCTTCAAACTACGAATTTTATTCAATAGAACACAAGAGGAACAGCCCCCAGAGTCGTACACCACGAGCTATGGGCTCCCTTTCTTATATAACCAGCCCTTAGGCCAACCCAATATCAACTAGGACTCCAATCCTAGTCAGATCATGAATCGTAACTTTCCATAACTGCTCAAGATTCTTCTATACGCAGATAGAAGCAATCTTAAGACTTCCAAACACCTTAGGAACGTATCCCACATTCCTAAAAAACTCAAAATCGTGACCCACATGAAATCCTATCATAACCAACTCGATACTTTCCATACCGAGCCATAACCGACTTCGCCGCAGCCGAAGTCATCAACCGGTACAATCCGATCCTTCCAACCAGATCTTCCCATCCATAAACCATCTTCGGAACCATGTTGCCACGTCATGCACCGCATGCATACATGCAAACACCTTCCTTCGACGTCCAGTAACCTTCATATGCAGCGCCCTTGATTCAATCATCCTGCGCGACCTCCTGATCAGCTCAACCACAGTTCCTTCCGAACTTGGTTGTTGGAACCTCATCTCCTCCCTGAGACTAGTCCAATGGATCCCGTCACCAGCCATGACTTGAACTCAAGCTACACCTGCACATGAATAAACAACCAATCCATACGAGCCCAAGTCCTCGACTTGACTCAAGTTAGTTCCAAACACAACACCTTATGTGAGAACCTCACATAAGAATGTTGCAAAACATCAGTAAAATGATATCAGCCATGTCATCCAAAACGCACCAAAAACTTAGCAAATGAATACTAAGCAATCTTTCCAATCATGTAAAGCAAGTACGAAACATTGCAAATAAAAAGCAGAAGCACTACGGACAAGTTCCGGACCTCGCCAGAGCAACCCGGACCTTGAGCCGGAGCTAACAAAAGCTAGTAGAACCTAGCGCCAGAGCTTACCAAAACTAGAACAACCAAGCTCTCGCTGGAGCTTTCAAAACTAGCAGGACCTAGCGCTAGAGCTAACCAGAACTAGTAAAACCAAGCTCCCGCCGGAGCTTACAAAACTAGCAGGACCTAACGCCGGAGCTAACCAGAACTAGTCAGAACTAGTAAACCCAAAAGCCGGAGCTAGAAAAATCAACTCGGAGCTTAGCAAAAACACGCCGGAGCTATCAAAGACATGTCAGAGCTAAAGACAAAACTCATCGGAGCTGACAAAAGCTAGTCGGACCTAGCATCGAACGTAACCGGAGCTACCCAAAACAAGCCGGACCTACCGTCGGACCTTGCTGTAGCTCAGAGCTAGAGTCGGACCTTGATAAAAAGGTGTTTTGGTGATATTTAAAACTTTTATCATCAAAGCCAAGTGTATTCACTACAAGCCAATGTATTCAACACACATAGGTCTTACAATCTCCCCCTTGATGAATGCATTGGCAACACCATTTAAAATCTGAACATTGGCTTATTCACATAAAAGTTTTGAAGGCAATTTCTCCCCTTTTGTAAATTAAAAGTAAAATGAGAAGAAAATCCAAAAAATTAAAA
This sequence comes from Tuctoria greenei, assembly GCA_036927565.1. Lineage (NCBI taxonomy): Eukaryota > Viridiplantae > Streptophyta > Magnoliopsida > Poales > Poaceae > Tuctoria > Tuctoria greenei. Next base: position 57,658,913 of record JAYESD010000007.1, read on the forward strand.
AATTATCCCTATCTCTCCCCCTTTATTATCTCTCCTTATGCACATATTCTCTTTCTCATCATGCTTATCTCTCCCCCTTTGACAATGTATTCAGAAAGTCATGAGCATAAAAACAATTTATCTCTCCCTCTTTAGTTGTTATGAGCATATTATAACATATACATATAAACAAGGCTCATCCAAGTCATACTATCATGTAACTTACACTATCACATCAATGAGATACATAAAGTAGTGTAAGCCATGCTAGAGATCAAGTGTAATTTTCAATTTTAGCAGGTCATGATCTCACAAACTTAACTATTTCAAAACCTGAAAGCATGACACTAGTTGCTGAATTTTATTATTTTTTAAAGCATAAATTTAGATCATATAATATTTGCAAGAGATTATATGCGCATCTACCTTATTCTAACCAACCAAGCCAAGCCTATGTCATTTGACAATCAAAAGCTTAAGGGCATGGTTTTAGTCATACACAACTTCTTCCAAGTTCATATCTAAGTGCAATGACAAGCCATCTCAAAAGAAGAAGTGCGATGCATGCATATTCTCTTGATCTTTTCTCAATTTATATTTGTTCATAAAAACTCAACATGTGAGTTGATTACTTGATGAATTCTTAATGATTAAAAGCACTTGTGAACATGTAACAAGTTCAAAACAGCAAGAAAGTTCGACCATGACCAGTTTTAGTGTAAGTAATTATTCCAATTACTAGACATGGCAAAAACTACAAAATGTATAACACGAGTAATGTAGTAAGAACTTTCACACATAGACTTCCCAAGTTTCAAAACTCACCCTCAATTTAAGCCATGAGGATGCATAACCCCTATTTCACTATGAATGAAACAAAAATGAGTGAAATCCAAAGGTTTTGTAAAAATGTCAGCCAATTGATGTTCGGTATCTACATGGTGAAGCACAATGTTTCCTTTTTCAACGTTATCTCGGAGAAAGTGATACCTAATATCAATGAGCTTAGTTCTAGAATGTCGCACGGTGTTTTTGGCAATGGAAATAGCACTAGTGTTATCACAAAACAGTGGAACACTATCTAGATCAACCCCATAGTCCTTAAGTGTTTGAACAATCCAAAGAGTTTGTGAGCAAGCACTAGCAGCAACTACATATTTAGATTCAGCTGTGGATTGTGCAACTGAATTTTGTTTTCTAGAGGACCAAACAACAAGAGAATTACCAAGAAAATGACAAGCACCAGAAGTACTTTTCCTATCAATCCTACAACCCCCAAAATCAGCATCCGAAAAAGCTTTCAAAGTAACAATTGAGGAAGAAGGAAGAAAAATGACAAATTCTTGGGTTCCATGTAAGTACCTGAGAATCCTTTTGACGGCTTGACGATGTGAAACACGTGGGGAAGCTTGAAACCGTGCACAAAGACATACGCTGAATTGTATGTCCGGTCTTGATGTCGTGAGGTACAAAAGTGATCCGATCATGCTTCTATATTCTTTTTGATCAACAGATTCACCATCTTAATCAAGTTCAAGTGTTGTTGCTGTTCCCATTGGTGTCCGAAGAGGCTTGCTTTTGTCCATGTTGAAGCGCCTTAGGAGGTTTTTGGTATACTTCGTTTGATGCACAAAGGTACCCTCCTTGGTTTGCTTGATTTGCAGCCCCAAAAAGTAAGTGAGTTCACCCATCATACTCATTTGAAATTTGGAACTCATCATTGCTGAAAACTTGGACACAAGATCATGAGAAGCACAACCAAAGACAATATCATCCACATACACTTGAACGAATAATGAGTCATTGCCATGATTAAGCACAAAAAGAGTTTTATCAACCTTGCCCATGGTAAACCCCTTTTCAAGTAAGAATGTTTTTAACCTATCATACCATGCTCTAGGGGCTTGTTTGAGACCGTATAAGGCTTTGGACAGTTTGTAAACATTATTAGGAAAATCTGGATTTTCAAAACCCGGTGGTTGTTTAACATAAACCTCCTCATCTATGTAGTCATTATGAAAAGCACTTTTAACATCCATTTGAAATAGCTTAAAACCTTTAGATGCTGCAAAAGCTAACAAAATTCTTATGGCTTCTAATCTAGCGATAGGAGCAAAAGTTTCATCAAAATCTAGACCATCAACTTGAGTGAAACCTTGAGCAACCAACCTAGCCTTATTCCTAACCACAACCCCGTCCTCACTTTGTTTATTTTTAAATACCCATTTAGTTCCAATTAAAGTGTGACCTTGAGGTGGAGGTACAAGTTTCCAAACATTATTTCTTTCAAAATTTTCTAACTCTTCTTGCATGGCAATAATCCAAGATTCATTAGTGAGTGCGTGTGATATATCTTTGGGTTCAAAAGAAGCAACAAAAGAAGAATGAGCATAAGAGTTTGGATCGCAAAACCTGGACCGTGTGACTCGTTCGTGCAAGCTTCCAATCATCTGTTGTGGGGGATGATCTTGGTAAAACCGTATGGGAACAAATGTCTCACAAGCTTCTTCTTCATTAGGTTCATCGTAGATTGATGAGCTTGTAACTTGTGGACGATCAGGACCAGCATAAGTGATAGCCGGAGCTTGTTCAATGTCCGGAGCTGGACACGTGTCAACTTCGGAACTACCAGGCAGTATCACTGTCTCTTCTTCATCTTCGAAAATACCCTCCCCCTGAGGATACGGATGTGGTCCTGCAACACCGGAGCTAGTACCTGGGCTAGCTTCATCAAAAGACACTTCACAAGTTTCCACAATTTTGTTAGTGTCAAGTAAAAGCACACGGTAGCCTCTAGTATGAGATGGATAACCAAGAAACATGCCATCAATGGATCTAGGTTCAAATTTATCAAGATTACCATGTTTCTTAACAAAGCATTTGCAACTAAACACCCGAAAGTGTGTAACACTAGGCCTATGTCCAAACAGAAGCTCATATGTTGTTTTACCTAGCTTAGCACACAAGAAAACATGATTTGAAACATAACAAGCGGTTGCTAATGCATCAGCCCAAAATTTCCTAGGAGTTTGATATTCATCAAGCATAGTCCTAGCCATCTCAACTAAGGTTCTGTTCTTTCTTTCTACTACACCATTTTGTTGAGGTACATATGGGGAAGAAAGTTGATGATCTATTCCATTTTCAGCACAAAAGTGATCAAAAGATTGATTTTTAAATTCAGTTCCGTTATCACTTCTAATTCTCCTGGAGCCACCGGCCACCCCCGACGCCGCGGCACCCAACAGCCGACCGCCCTCGACGCCACCCTTCTCATGGTGCCCGAGTTCGATGCCCCAATCGCACCTCCCTCACGCCGGCCACCCTCGGCGCCTCAGCACCCCGATGGCCATCGGCCCTCGTCTCTGCCCTCACCACGGCGGTCGAGCTCAGTGCATAATGAAACAAATTAAGCATAATCTAAACTAAATTGATTAAGCATAATCTACACTAAGCAAATTAACCACTCAAGTATAGTTAAATAAACATAATCTACTCTAAGAAAATTAAGCAAATTAACTACTTAAGCATAATTAAATAAACAATGAAGCAATTTAAGCATAATTTAATCAATTTAATTCAATTTCAAATTTGAATTTGATTGAAACTTCATAAACATGAATTGAGGGGGAGGGTGAGGGTGGGGAGCTGGGGGAGGTGGATTGTGGCGGAACTCTGAAGGGAAGGTGAGGGTGGGGGGGGGGGGGGGGGGGGAGCTCGAGGAGGGGGAGGGTGGGGGGCTCTGTAGGGAGGGTGAGGGTTGGGGGCGCTCGGGGAGGGGGAGTGGGGGCGGGGCGCTCGGGGAGGGGGAGTGAGGGGGGGGGGGGGGTCCGGGAGGTTGTAGCTCGGCGTGGAGGGGAGAGGGAGGTGGAGAGGAGGCCTTACCTGGCGAGGAGGCGGCGGCGTGGTGGGGCGCATCCAGTGGAGCGCAGTCGGGGTAGTGTGGTGGGGCGTGGTCGGGCGCGGCAGCTGCGTCCGGCGGCATCGTGCAGTGTCGGGCACGGTGGCGGCCATGGCAGTGTCGGGCGGGGAAAGAATAACAAAGTGGCGAGGAAGGAAAAAGAAGAAGCACGGGGGTATAGGTTAAATTCCACTACTTACGTCGGCTAAACTCAAATACTTACGTCGGCCAGGTACACTTACGTCTGATGCTCTCATGGCCGACTGAAAGTGCATCTAGGCATCCCTTGTGGGTTTTGGTTAACTTATGACAAACAAAAGAGATCCTAACCACACTATTGAGATGAGCGCAGGTTTTAATGAAAGAATGAAGAAAGCGCCAAAAACAAAGGAGAATGAGGATCAATTCAAAAAAGAGCTCAAGAGCTGAATAGAATATATCATTGTGTTTGAAGTGTGTTGGTGTAACACATCCCAAGAGCTCAAGCACAAAAAATCCTCACACACTTCACATTTCATAAGAAAAAACGGACTAGTCCGATAGACACTAGACTAGTCCGATATCCTCTCTGTATAGGTTCGGACAAGTCCTGCCAGTGCCGAGTTGTTCACTCTGGACTAGTCCGATAATGTCCGATCTAGTTTAATAATTCATCTGGTTAAAAACGGACACATCCGATATCTCCACGGACTAGTCCGAAAAACCCTCTTACTAAAATCGGACAAGTCCTCCAAGTGCAGACTTGTACTCCATTCACCAAGGGTATCACCACACCGATCTAGTGCGATACTACAACAGACGAGTCCGAAAACCTTTCTGACTAAAATCAGACAAGTCCGCTCCTAGCCGGACAAGTCTGATATTCCTGGACACTTAGGGTTTCCTGCACGCCGCACATCGGACTAGTCTGGACTCCACCACAGACTAGTCCGGACCCTCGAAAGCCTAACGGTAACTTTTAGAAACACTCTATAAATAGATGTGCGCGGCCCTACCTTCAACTCTCTCGACCCCCTGTACCGTCACACCCTCCAAGAGCCTAGAAAACACATCTCTCCACGCAATTCAACGCAAGAAAGATCAATCCCTTGAGGATTCACTTTGGATCGAAAGAGAGACTTGATTCCACACGTTTGAGCTCTTGGGTTTGATCTCTAACACACTCCTGTTGTTTCATTGTTGATCTTATGAGTGTGTTCTTGTTTGTGTTTGCTTTATAATCTTGGGGAGCCCTCAAATTGTGAGAAGGCCCCTTGAACTTGGTGATTTTCCCCTTGTGATAGTGCAAGAGAATTGGCCTTCGTGGCGATTCGACGAGGTTAGGGTCAGTGAAGATCCTGTCCTTTTGTGGGCTCCTCAACGTGGATGTATGTTGCCTCTGTGGGAGCCGAACCACGGGATAAACTCTTGTGTCAAACTTGTTCTTAATTTTCATATTACATTCTAGGGTTTTCTCAATCTTGCATAACCAACGTTAAAAGTTTGAAACAAGAATTGGTTAGCATTATACTTAGCTTCATTGACTCAGTATTTGCAAGTTACATACTATATTCCGCTGTGTACTGTGCTTGTATTGAAATCATTGATCGAACTTGATCAATCCAGTCCGCACGCACCGGACTAGTCCGTACTCTACCAGACTAGTCCGATATCTCGCGATTTGATCAGTTTGTTAAGTGTTGCAGGTTCTGCTAGATTTCAAAACGGCCTATTCACCCCCCCCCCCAGGCCACATTCAATTGGTATTATAGCTAGACTCTTTGTAGGAGACTAATCGCTCGAAGAGAACATGTCGGACATGAAGGATGTGTATAAGAGTCTTAACCAAGAGAAGGTTGAAAACGAAAAAGCTCAAAAATTGGAGAAGCTCCTCAATGCCATCAAGGACTTTGAGGATGACGATGAGGAGATGACCGAACTCAAGGCACTCCTATGGAAGAAAGCTCTCTCAAAAGGGCAAGTGAAGGTCGAGGACGAGAAGAAGAAGAAGAAGAAGGGGGGTAGTCACACCGAATACTCCCGATATCCTTTTAACTACGATCGTCTTAATTCTAACGGTAACCATCACTTATCTATTCATCTATGAAAAGCCCCATACTTCAATGGCAATGACTACTCAATGTGGAGGCAGAACATGAAAATGCACTTAATCTCACTCAATCAGTTTAAGGCACGTTGTGTGTACAACAATAGATATCCTGGACGACGATGAAGAGCTTACCCCATGTCAAGAGCAAGCAATTCATCGGAATGCTCAAGCTGCAGAAGTCATTACATCCTCTCTAAGTCGGGACGAGTTCACCAAGGTGGATGGGCTCGAGATTCCAGAAGAAATCTGGGATACATTGCAAACTGCACATGAAGGCGATCGTCATGTGCGAGAAGCGAAGATCGAAATGATCGAAGGCGAATTCGGAAGATTCGCCACTTTATGAAGAGATTCAAGAAAATGATGAAGAAAAGACAAGGGGGGAAATCATGTGAAGGAAAATACAAAGAGAAGTCAAGACCAAAGTTGAGGCAGGCATTCTATAACTGTGGTGAATATGACCACTTTATAGTTGATTGCCCATACGAAAAAAAACAAGAATAAAACAAAGGAAACAAGACCTCAACCCAAGAAGTTTCTTAAAGAAGAATAAGCAAGCTGGACAAGCGCATCTAGGAAAGGAGTAGGACTCAAGCGATGAGTCCTCGTCCAAAGAGGAAGAGGAGATGCCTAGCATTGCCATTGAGAAGGCAACTAAGAAGTCCATCCTCTTCCCAAATATCGACGCATGGAAGGGCAATGACACTTGCCTCATGGCAATGGAAGGTAAATGAAATGTAACAACCAAATCCTCTTCCTTGCATTCCTATTCTAGTGATATTGAAGCCGCTTGTGATAATGAAGATATGCTCGTTGGCTTAGATAAGAAAACAGCCGCGAAAATGAATTTTCTACTTGATCAGCTTGTTGAGAAGGAGAAGTTGATCAACCGTCAAGAAGATATGATTATCTCCCAAAAGGAGGAATATCTTGAACTTGACAAACTTCTCGAACTTGAAAAGGAGCAAGGCAAGTCACTGGAACTTGAGTTATCCTCGAGCAAGGAAGCTTGCTTGAAGTTAAGCGACTCAAATACTACCATCAAGGACGAACTTGCTAACATATCAAAGGTTAACAAGATCCTTGAGGTACAAGTTGAGTCACTCAAACAAAGTGACCCCTCATCCTCTTCAAGCTCAACTTCTCAACCCCTTAAAACCGAAGCTACTATTACTTGCTCATGTGCTAAAATTGATAGTAGCTTGAAAGACAAGTCAACCTCTACCAAGGACAAGCATCCTTCCCAAAGTGGCATATTTGACAAGGAGAAGATCAAATATGCACGTAGTGCATACTTGGACACAAGACCTCCTAATGTCAAATATGGCATTGGTTCTTCTTATGGTGAAAAGCAATATGCTAGAAGCCATAAAAATAACAAGAAAAGCATTGCCTCTGTGAAGGGAAACTCCTCTCAAGCTAGAAAGCCTAAAGTCAACACATATGAGCACCGGACTAGTCCGGTCCATACACGAACAAGTCCGATCCTCCGGACAAGTCCGGTTTCTCGGACTAGGCCTCTTCATAAACAACAAAAACTATTATTCAGGACTTTCGATGCATCCTATGTTCTAATGAGAAGTAATTTTGGTAAAGTCTATGCTCATTATGTTGGGCCACGCCATGGGAACACCAAGTCTCATGTGTGGGTGCCCAAATCTCTTGTAACTAACCTCCAAGGACCCAAGCAAGCTTGGGTACCTAAAACCAAGGCATGATTTGTTTTTGTAGGCCTATTCCTCCGGTGGATCGAAATGGGTGCTAGAGAGTGGTTGCACCAACCATATGACCAGAGAAAGAAGGATGTTCGTTGAGTATGAAGAAAATGAGGATCCAAGCGAGGGCATCTATTTTGGAGACAATAGTCAAGGAAAGGTGCTCGGTACTACTCTTTCTCATGTGTTACATGTCGATTCCTTAGATTATAACATGCTGTCCATATCTCAATTATGTGACAAAGGTTATAATGGACTGTTCGCTAATGAGGGTGTGACCGTCTCTAGAAGGGGTGATGGTTCCATTGCATTCAAGAGTGTGTTAAAGGGAAAGCTTTACCTTGTTGACTTCAACAAAGATAAAGCCAAACTTGACACATGCTTGATTGCAAAGACCGACATGGGTTGGCTGTGGCATAGACGGCTAGCGCATGTTGGTATATGGAATCTTCAAAAACTCCTCAAAGGCGATCACATCTGAGGTTTGAAGGATGTTGTTTTTGAGAAAGACATGCCTTGTACCGCGTGCCAAGCTGGGAAGCAAGTAGGAGCACCTCATCCCGCGAAGAACTTCATGAATACAACAAGACCGCATGAGCTACTTCACATGGACCTTTTCGGTCCAATTGCATACATAATCATCAACGGTAAGAAATATGGCTTTGTAATTGTTGATGACTTTTCGCGCTTCACTTGGGTTTCTTTTTGCATGATAAGACAGAAACTCAAGAAACCCTCAAGAAGTTTCTCAAGCGTGCCCAAACTGAGTTCTCATTGAAGGTCAAGAACATAGGAAGCGACAATGGTACGGAGTTGAAGAACACTCAAGTGGAGGAGTACATAGACGAAGAAGGTGTAAAGCATGAGTTTTCAGCACCTTATTCCCCTCAACAAAATGGAGTTGCAGAAAGGAAGAACCGAACCCTCATAAAGATGGCAAGGACAATGCTCAATGAATACAAGACCTCAGATCGGTTTTGGGCGGAAGCGGTTAACACCACTTGCCACACCATAAATCGACTCTATCTTCATCGGCTACTCAAGAAGACATCCTATGAGCTACTCACCAGTAACAAGCCAAATATTTCTTATTTTCGTGTTTTCGGTTCTAAATGCTATATTTTGAACAATAAGCCTAGGACTTCAAAGTTTGCTTCAAAGTCCAATGAAGATTTCTTGCTTGGTTATGATTCCAACTCTTACGCCTATCGTGTCTTCAACAAGACCTCCGGACTTGTTGAAGTAGCACGTGACGTAGTGTTCGATGAAACTAACGGCTCTCAAGAAGAGCAAGTTGATCCATGTGTGCTATATAGAGAAGAAGGTCCATGTCAAGCATTGAGAAGAATGGCATTGGGCGATGTTTGACCACAGGAGCCACCTCTACATGTTATGAGGAAGATGAACCGCAAGTGGAGGCCAATGATCAAGGGGGAGCTTCCACAAAAGATCAACCTCAAGAAGACAAAGATGATCAACAAGTCAATGAGGGCAACCATCTAGGGGGAGAAGAAGAAGATCATGAAGACACAAGCCCACAAGTGCCACACCTGAAAGTACACCAATGCATCCAAAGAGATCACCAAATCGACAACATCATTGGTGACATCCAAAATGGAGTAACAACTAGATCCCGCATAGCTAACTTATGTGAGCATTACTCTTTCGTATCCTTTTTGGAACCACGCAGGATTGAGGATGCATTGAAAGATCCAACTGGGTGGTGGTGATGCAAGAAGAACTGAACAACTTCAAATGGAATGAGGTGTTGGAACTCGTCGAAAGACCTAATGCGAACGTCATTGGCACCAAATGGGTCTTCCGCAAAAAACAAGATGAGCACGTGGTGGTGACAAGGAACAAGGCACAACTTTTGGCCGAAGGGTATTCACAAGTTGAATGTTTGGATTTCAATGAAACTGTTGCTCTTGTAGCTAGACTTGAATCAATTAGAATATTTCTTGCATATGCTACTCACTATGATTTCAAGATCTACCAAATGTATGTGAAAAGTGCCTTCCTCAACCGTCCAATCAAGGAGGAGGTGTACGTGGAGCAACTTCTCGGATTTGAAGACAAAGAGTTCCCCGACCACGTCTTTAAACTGTGTAAGGCTCTCTACGTCCTCAAACAAGCTCCTAGAGCTTGGTATGAGTGTCTTAGAGATTTTTTAATTGAAAATGGTTTTAAAATTGGAAAAGTGGACTATAGATTATTTATTAAACACTCGATAATTATCTTTTTATCTGTTAAATCTATGTTGATGACATTATGTTTGGTTCAACTAACAAATCCTTTTGCGAAGAATTTAGTAAGATTATGACAGATAGGTTTGAGATGTCTATGATAGGAGAGCTGAAGTAATTCTTGGGATTCCAAGTGAGACAACAAAAGGAAGGAACATTCATAAGCCAAACCAAGTACACTTAAGACATACTCAAGAAGTTTGGGATGGACAAGGTGAAGTCTATCAAGACTCCCATAGCAACGAATGGACACTTGGATCTCAATGAAGATGGACTATGCGTGGATCAAATAGGTATATCGGTCCATTATTGGATCCTTACTTTACCTATGTGCATCTAGGCCTGATATTATGTTGAGTGTATGTTTGTGTGCAAGATTTCAAGCCAATCCTAAGGAGTGTCACTTGACAGTCGTTAAAAGAATCTTGAGATATTTGGTTCATACACCAAACCTAGGCCTTTGGTACCCCAAAGGTTCCAAGTTCAATCTCATTGGATACTCCGATGCAGATTATGCTGGATGCAAAGTAGATAGATAAAGTACCTCCGACATCTGCCAATTCCTAGGTAGATCCCTAGTTTCTTGATCCTCAAAGAAACAAATTTCCATTGCCTTATCCACAGTCGAAGCGGGGTATGTTGCAGCCGGGAGTTGTTGTGCACAACTCCTTTGGATGCGACAAACTCTAAGGGATTACGGTTACAATATGAGCCGTATTCCACTCCTTTGCGATAATGACACTGCCATCAAAATTGCCCATAATCCAGTTGAACACTCTACAACCAAACACATAGACATCCGACATCACTTTTTGAGATACCACTCAATGAAAGGAGACATAGCTATTTCCCATGTCAACACCGAAAAACAACTAGTCCATATATTTACCAAGCCACTTGATGAAAAACTTTTTTGCGATCTCCAAAATGAACTAAATATCTTTGATGCTCGGAATGTGGCTTGAAAACTTGCATACATGTATGAACTCTTCAAAATATATTGTTTGATTTGCGAAAATCATCTTTCTAAATTTTCTCCAAAAACTATTTCAACTACTTGATCTTGATGAATTAATGTCATTGCTTGATTGTTGTATGCTTACTGATCATATTCATCAAGATTATTTTATTTGCTTTCCCCCCCTATTTTATTAATAAGTACCTTAAAATATATACGAATGGGCTAAGCATTTCTATTCTGGTGACCCCGGACTAGTCCGTGGTTACCCGGACTAGTCTGCCCCTGCAGACTAGTCCGCAGAGTGTCCGGTAGTCCGGACTAGTCCGGCAGACAACGGACCAGTCCGATTTAGGCTCTTGGAGAGTTCGGACTAGTCCGATTATTTTCATACAAGTCCTATTTTTTGACTCCATAACCCTAGCCGCCGCTAGGAACTAATCTTCTTCATCCTTACAACTTGCCCCCACGCTCTCTCTCCTCGCTCGAGCTCCCCACTGCGATTTGGTGATTCCTCCATCAAAACTCTCCATGTTTCGGTGGAAAAAGACCTCCATAGCATAGGGTTTGAAGATCACGGACTTCCCCGCTCCTTCAACCCCTCCATCTCCAATAATCAAGGAATTTCGGTAAAAGTTTCTCCCAAACCCTAGAAATCTTGATTTCCTTCGTTGTTGATCTAATAGCTTAGTTCCTTTCACCAAATACATGCTTCCTGGATGTATTACATTGATGTTGAGCTATTCTTGCATTGAGCAACACCATTGATCGTATAGTTAGGGTTTGAGGTGATGTACACTGGACAAGTCTGATTTTTGTCTGAACTCAACTCTAGTTTCTCATTCCTCAATGAAATTTCTTGCCATCAATTCTTATCCATACCTTGTGTAATCTGTTCTCAAGAAAATGTCGAGCTCCAACGATGAGATCTCGATTTCAAGGCCGAGATCGACCAAGAAGCCTTGTTTCGGCCCTCGACGGGGCAAGGCAAGAAGCGCCAAGAGCACCCATCCGAGACGGCACCTTCTCCACCTCAGGCTCGATGCAAGGTCCTTGCCAAGAATCCTGTCTCCAAGGCTTCAGTAGGTGCTGGCCCTAGCTCGGCGGCTGCTCGCCAAGCTAAGGGAAAGGGCAAAGGGATTGCCACGGGCCCAAGTGGCCCTCTCAAGATGACAGCTCCAAAGCATGAGACTCGGGATCCCTTCGAGGAGAGGTTCAATGGCAGGAGAAGCAACACGGCTTCCAAATTCAGAAATGTGGACTGCTACAGCCGGGCCAAACAGGCAGTCGATGGAAGATACTGGAGAAACTTCCATGCGGACTTCTATAAGTCCGTGTACCTCACAATGAAGACTCCAGTGGTGCGCAACCAATGAATTGATTGGGCGCACTTTGAAAGGAAACGCTGCTCAGCCTTTTATGAGGTAGTTCAGGCAGTACAGAAGCATGGATTGAAGGATCTGTTTTCCTTTAGGAACAATTGGAATGATGAAGTGATCGCTCAGTTCCATGCTACATGCTACTTTGCAAGTGATGAGGAAGAGTGGGTGACTTGGATGACTCATGGATCCAAGTACACCATCACATATGACGAGTTTGCAAGGCTGCTACATCTTGAGAGCTCCAGCAGCGACAACTTGATCATTCAAAACATAGGTGACCTTGAGAAGGACAAAATGAAGTTCCTTTATGTCACCTGCTCAACTTTCAACCCTCCTTCCACCAAGAATATGAAGACATTCTTTGTGGTCCTCAATAGGGTCCTAAATAAGACTATTGCCCCAATGGATGGGGATGCAGGGAGTGTCCAAGGCTATCTCAGAACACTAATAAAGTTGATCAGCAACATCAAGAAGTTCGATGTCTTTGACTACATATGGAATGACATGGTGAACATCTCCTGCACTCCTAACAAATCCTGTGGCTATGCACCTTACTTGATGTTCATGATTGAGAAGGTCACAGGGATCGAGTTTGTAAAGGATGTGGAGCACAATCCATTGAGGCCCAAGAAGCCTCCCCAAGACTCTATCCAAGCTGACCCTTCTCCTGCATAGAGTGAAGAAGCTCCGAGGAGATCTAGAGGAGATGCAAGGGCTGATCCCTCAACCAGGGCCCCACCCCAAAAATGGTCTCCTAGTGTAATCCTAAAGTACATGGCAGCAATCTTTGCCTCATTCAAGAAGGCCGAAGTGAACACTCACAAGCTGAACAAGGCGAGGAAGGCTGATATATGGTATGTCAAAGAAAATGTCAAACACATTTGCCAAAATCTGGAGATCGAGCCCATTGGATCTCCAGTCATTTCTAAAGATTCAGCCTCGGATTTCACTGGGCTCGGGCCTTTGACTCCCTCCTAGCTTGCTTACTTTGGCATTGGGGGTTCGAGTGGAACCGCTCCTCCTCCTCCTCAGCCCAAGAATGAAGATGAAGATGATGAGAGGACCGACAGCGAGGATTTTAGATCTTAGATTCCTCCTCTCATTCTTTTGGTGTCTTGATGACAAAGGGGGAGAGATTGAGGGGGAGCCAATTGGTCTTAGTTGTAGGTTGGGAGACGAGAGCTTCATTTATGCATGTTTTTGTCTCTTTTGGGTTGTATGACTTCATATTACGCTCTTTTGATACTTTTGGTTTTGTGATGCAATACTATGAACTATCTATGCTCATATTTATGAAATCTGTGATTTTGCTCTGAAATTGACATATATGCTTGTTGTTGATATATTGATGCCAATTATTTCACTGACATCATGATTACCGCTCACACTCAGTTAGTTTTGCATCCCACCATATAGAGTGCACATATGACCTATGTTTTAATTGCTTAACTTGTACCTAACTCATATGTGCACACTTTATGAAAATTTTGTATTTTTATCATATTTTATGAAACCTCAATTGGTTGTCATCAATCACGTAAAAGGGGGAGATTAAAAGTGCATCTAGGCATCCCTTGTAGGTTTTGTTGATTTATGACAAACAAATGAGATCCTAACCACAATATTGAGATGAGCGCAGGTTTTAATGAATGAATGAAGAAAGCGACAAAAAGAAAGGAGAACGAGGATCAATTTGGAAAAGAGCTCAAGAGCTGAATAGAATATATCAATGTGTTTGAAGTGTGTTGGTATAACACATCCTAAGAGCTCAAGCACAAAAAATCCTCACACACTTCACATTTCACAAGAAAAAAAGGACTAGTCTGATAGACACCAGACTAGTCCGATATACTCTCTGTATAGGTCCGGACAAGTCGTGCCAGTGCGGACTTGTCCGCACTGGACTAGTCCGATAATGTCCGGACTAGTCCGATAATGCCTCTGGTTAAAAACGGACAAGTCCGTTATCTCCACGGACTAGTCCGAAAAACCTTCTGACTAAAATCGGACAAGTCCTCCAAGTGCAGACTAGTACTCTATTCACTAAGGGTATCACCACACCGGACTAGTCCGATATTACAACAGACAAGTCCGAAAACCTTTCTGACTAAAATCGGACAAGTCCGCTCCTAGCCAGACAAGTCCGATATTCCTGGACACTTAGGGTTTCCTGCATGGCGCACATTGGACTAGTTCCGACTGCACCACGGACTATTCCGGGCCCTTAAACCCTAACATTAACTTTTGTAAACACCCTATTAATAGATGTCCACGGCCCTACCTTCAATTCTCTCGACCCCCTGCGACGTCACACCCTCCAAGAGCCTAGAAAACACATCTCTCCACGCAATCCAATGCAAGAAAGATCAATCCCTCGAGGATTCACTTTGGATCAAAGGAGATACACGATTCCACACGTTTGAGCTCTTGGGTTTGATCTCTAACACACTCCTGTTGTTTCATTGTTGATCTTACAAGTGTGTTCTTGGTGGTGTTTGCTTTGTAATCTTGGGGATCCCTCAACTTGTGAGAAGGCCCCTTGAACATGGTGATTTGCCCCTTGTGATAGTGGAAGAGAATTGACCTTCATGGCGATTCGACGAGGTTAGGGTCAGTGAAGACTCGGTGCTTTCGTGGGCTCCTCAATGTGGATGTAGGTTGCCTCTGTGGGAAGTGAACAACGGGATAAACTCTTTTGTCAAACTTGTTCTTAATTTTCATATTACATTCCAGGGTTTTGTCAATCTTGCATAACCTATGTTAAAACTTTGAAACAAGAATTGGTTTGCATTATACTTGGCTTCATTGACTCAATACTTGCAAGTTACATAATTTATTTCGTTTCTTACTTTTCTTGTATTGAAATCATTGATCGAACTTGATCAATCCAGTCTGCACGCACTGAACTAGTCCGCACTCTACCGGACTAGTCCGATATCTCGAGATTTGATCAGTTTGTTACGTGTTGCACGTTCCGACTAGATTTCAAAAAATCCTATTCACCCCCCCCCCCTCTAGGCCACATTCACCGACGTAATTTAAGTGTAACTTCCGATGGCCTCCTAATTTACGTCGGCCACGGGTCCCGACCGACGTCAGTTTAGGTTTGATGTTGTCGGCCACTGAACTTACGTCGGTTGCGGAACGAAAACAGACGTAAGTTAGTGAACTTACGTTGGTTATCAGCAATCGATGTAAGTTAACTTAATTAGATCGCTAGCCTGACGTAAGTGTTTGCGTTTCCTGTAGTGTATTTATGGCTTGGAGAAGGTTCGGTTCCCGCCACCAAAAGCGCGCTAATCAATCACCCATGACCTCTTCAAGCCGAGAGGAGCCAACACGTGGAGTTTGAACGAGAAAGGCGCCAGGACCTAGTCGACCGACTAGAGGGGTCAGTCGACCTGGTTTTGGCCCCTTTTGCGGTGTGCTTCCTCTAGGTGACTGACAGGTGGGTCCCATTGACTTATATTGGTGTTACATCTTTCGATGGCCTCGGATACTTCTCTTTGTGGGCCATTTGATCCATGTGGTGCCACATGTCATTGCTTGATTGGCCGGAATGGTATTTTATAGGATCCAACCCATTGTTTCACTTCATTTATGCATTGAATCCCTGCATCCACTACTTTCTCCAAGGACAAGTGGAAATAGGATAAATCGAAAGGTGACGTGTACAAGAAACGATATTTCCTTCACATAATTGAGTTATATTGACAGGTGAAATTGCTACATAACAGTTGTCAACATGGGTCACGAGTGGTCTTACCACCTCTTGTAGCAACCGCATTCACCTTTTCCACTGGAGGAACAACTGCAGCAAGTTGAGCCAACTGAGTTTCCAACATCTTGTTGAAGCTCAGTTGATTCTTGAATGTTGAGGATAGTCATTCTATCTTAGCATTAATGCTTTATAGGGTCTTGTCATAGCCAACAACTTCTTTGATAGGGCATCATTGATCTTCAGCTGGCTAATGGCAAGCCCTCTTAAGTTGGGTTCATTTCCATTGTTGCCAATGTTGTTGTACCCTCCTTGAAAGAATGGGCGCAGTTGGCCCCAACCTTGACCTCCTGGATAATAGCCATTGTTGTTCCCTTTGTTGGCTACGTATAAGGCATCCTCATTGGTTTTTGGGCAGTCA
This sequence comes from Tuctoria greenei, assembly GCA_036927565.1. NCBI lineage: Eukaryota > Viridiplantae > Streptophyta > Magnoliopsida > Poales > Poaceae > Tuctoria > Tuctoria greenei. The sequence continues at coordinate 57,675,322 of JAYESD010000007.1, forward strand.
TTGCCCAATGGCCCGTGTTGCCATAGACTTCACATGTGATGTGCGAGTCTAAGGCATAAGCATTGCCACATACGTCCCCATTGGCTTGTCCATCTATCTTCTTCATGAGGAGGTCCAATTTAGCAGTGATCATTCCACCTCCTTCAAGGTGTGCAAGCCTAGCTGACGGGTATGGAGACGCTCGTCACTCCAACACATCTTTGACACCATCTTCTCAATTAAGTCATTGGCTTTGGACACCTTCAATGAGAAGAAGGCACCTCGAGAAGCAGCATCGACATGGTCACGAGTGGAAGGGGTCAACCTGTTATAGAAGTTTTGAGTAATGAGCTTGTCGTCCATCCCATGGTGGGGATAGGCCAAGATGTACTCCTGAGGCCTTTCCCAAGCCTCAGGAATAGACTTCTCGGCATCTTGCTGGTAGTTGGAAATTCTTCCACGCAAAGCATTGTTCTTTCTCAAAGGAAAGAACACGGCGAGAAATATCGTAGAACATTTCTCCCAAGTGTCTACAACACTTCGGTTCACATAGAACCACTGCTTCACCCTCCCAAGAAGGGAGAATGGAAATAGCCTAAGAAAAACGACATCAGGAGATACGTCCTTGATCTTAAAAGTGTTGCAGATCTCAAGGAACTGTGGCAGGTGAGCTTTGCATCCTCGTTAGAATTCCCACAAAATGGGTAGGCTTGCACTATAGTGATCAAGCCAGTCCTGATTTCGAAGTTCATGTCTCCCGTGTTAACAGTGGGCCCAACAGGCACATTGTTAGCTGAGGGAGACGAAAACTCACGAAGGGTCTTCTGGGCCATTGGCGTTTCGATTGTTGGTGCAGTTGCGCTTGCCTGCTATGCCGCACGAAGCTTCTGGGGATTAACGACACGAGTCGATCTCTCATAAGGGATTTGGGATCTTCAACAAAGTTTTCTGGCAGGTGGAAACCAGACATACACTACCATTTTTTCACATAAAATGCAAAAACAAAAAGGGTTACCCTACAAAAATGCTCTTTTCAGGCACACTATTCCCAAAGATGCTCTGATACCATGCTGTTGGGACCGGGGTCCCAACATCCAAGGATCTCATCGGGTGGTGTCGTGCGATGCGATAACCAACATTATAAATGAAAAGAACAAGAATAAAATACAAACCAAGTCTTTTATTTATGACACAGCCAAAGTTTTTACAATAGTAAACGAAGGAAAGGGTCTATACATCATAGCTACGCTCTTAGCTCTAGCTATGTAAAAGAAAAGTCGTCCATGCCCTTAGAACGCTTCGCACTAGCAGCACTCACTCGTATTTTCACAGCGGCGTGCAGGGCTCCCACTCAGTCGTGAACCCTGATGAGGGTAAGGCGTCATCGTCAGGCCCTTCATCAATGGTATAACCTGCAAAAACTCGTTAACTGCAAACGTGAGCATAAGGCTCAACAAGACCGACCCGCCTCACTAGACATATGCAAGGTAAAGACTAAACATAGATAGGAAATAGCATAAGTAGACTCGCCTACAAGTGGATCCTTATAGTCATGTTTTAAATAGCAAATGACATTCCTCAGGTATTGCACATCATAGACTCCACAATCAAACAAGAAACACTTCGCTGATGATATGACATGCCCAAAGCACATAATGCTATTACAGGATAAGTGTTTCGAAACTTTAAACTTTAATTGTGCTATCTTTAAGCCACACAAGGTTGCAATATAATATTGTAGTCATTGCAAAAATATATAATGTTTTAACTACTATGGTTTACTACATCATGGCGTAGTGAAGAAGTGGTACTCAAATAACCGCGAGGGATGGTGATTGCAATCAGTAGAGGAACAAAACGAGACAGGTAACTATGACCCGACACAGATGACATTTTCTGTAGTAGTGATTCCTCCAAATATAACATTAATTTGTTTTGTGTGGCCCGTAAAACAAATTAAATTTAATCTTAAATAGGTTTCTCTAATCATCGGGAGTTTTACGGGCACCCTCTCCTTGTCCATATGTTGTGCCAATTTTCCAAAGAGCACCTCTTCTGCCACACAAAATTATATTGATTGCAAAATCATTTTCTGGTCAGCATGAGTTTAGTCGGTTAGCAGATTCCAATCACCTATCTTACAATAAGAAAATTGGATACAAACAATGATGAATGCCTACTATTTTAAAATGAATAGGCACTATTTTTTAAAAACAATGAAATTATTGTGTCTAGTATTGTTTGCAAGTAATTTTAGTATACTTTCATGTTTCTAATTGTTACAGTTCAAAAGTACCAAAATTTCAATCTCAATGTAACATGCTACTACCTCATGGCCCCTCCCCCGACCCCACACATACGAAAACGCAAAAGAAAAGAAGAAAAAATGGAGACTTGTTCTAAGAGAAAAAGGGTTCTAGGTTAAGGGTGAAATTTTCAGTCCATAAAAAGGAAAACGATGATAGCTGCATAACCGAAGACAGTGGCAAATTTTGCTAAGAGTACGGATTATGGTTCGATCATAGCACGACCTGAAACATGCATGTCACTGCCATTCAAACAACAGTGTAGAGTCACTTGTGTGAAGAGGTGCTCAAGGTTATTTCTTGGCCAGATAGATAGGTTTACGTCAAAAATTTTCCTCCCACGCATCCAGAGGCAATCGATCTCACATGAAGAGGAAGGTGATAGAACGAGAGACTCACTTCCTACACAATCTTTACATGCCATCTCTATTTTGATCACGGGGTCCACGACACAGTTCTGCTTATATATATCCAAACTAACCTGCCTGCATGTATTCATGTCCTTCAAACAACTGAACACTACTATAATAAGCCTCATCGCAGGCGGCTCCAAACATAATATCACAAGCAGTTTCTAAAACCTCTTGAAACGAAGAGTCTGTGATAATCAGCAATTTCACACGCAGAGAAGTGAAACCGCCTGTGAAGACATATTATCACAGGCTGTTCTTTACTTAGGCTAGCCGTTTGTGAAGACATATTATCACAGGCAAGTCGTGCAGCATATATAACCACCTGTGATAATTGTGTTATCACAGGCGGATCTTTACCTACGACAAGCCGCCTGTGGAGACAGTTTATCATAGCCGGTTTGTACCATAACAATAACCGCTCGTGATAATTAGATTATCACATATGGTTCTTTACCTATATCTAGCCGCATATGATAATTGTAGGATCGAAGAGCACGTGAAAAACTACCAGAGGGGGTGAATGGTAGATTTAAAAATCTTACGCGGCATAAACAATTAAATCCCAACCCCTTCGGTAGAAAAATGATTTGTTAGAGAAATCATGTGTGAAAGTAAACTAAACGTGTTTCACCGTGACAAAAGTGATATATATCAGAGAGAATCAAGTCACGAAGAATAAACAAAAAGAATCACTCAAATCCGTCAAGAGAAACTCAAGTTATGATCGAAAGATCGAACAAAGGTCAATCTGTCCTACCTGAGAAAAATAGTTCTAGAACGCTGCAAAGAAACTCGCATAGATCAGAAACCACAAATCCAATTATCGCGCACTATTGAAAGATGATAGATAATCATGTTTCGAAGACAACCCAAAAAGAATCACATCAATTGGATCAAAACTTGAGTTATGATAAAACCACCGACGAAAGGTAGTGCTGTCCAGAAACTCGACGAGTAAAACTTGTCTGGAACAAGTCGGACGAACAAGGCATAAAAGTTTCTTCAAACTACGAATTTTATTCAATAGAACACAAGAGGAAAAGTCCCAAAGTTGTCACTCACGGGCTCTGGCCTCCCTTGCTTATATAACCAGCCCTTAGGCCAACCCAATCCCAACTAGGACTCTAATCCTACTCAAATCACGAATTAAAACTTTCCATAACTGCTTAGGACTCTTCTATACGCAGATAGAAGCAATCTTCAGACTTCCAAACACCTTAGGAACGTATCTCACATTCCTAAAACAACTCAAATTCGTGACCTACATGAAATCATATCATAACCAACTCAAAACATTCCATATTTGAGTCAAACACGACTCAGCCGCAGCCTGAGTCCATAACCTAGTCGGTTGGACCTTTTTGACCAATTCTTTACGTCCACATCTCTTCATCATGCCTCGAAACCATGTAGCCACGTCTATGCACTCCCTGCACACGTGCAAAAATCTTACAACGACGTCCACGATACCTTCATATGCATTGTTCTTGATTCAAACATGCTGTGCAACCTCCCGATTGACTCAACCACAAGTCCTCCCGAACTTGGATGTTGAACCTCATCTTCTCCCTAAGACTAGTTCAATGGATCCCGTCACTAGCCATGTCTTGAACTCAAGCAACACCTGCACATGAATAAACAACCAATCCGTACGAGCCCAAGTCCTCGACTTGACTCAAGTTAGTTCCGAACACAACACCTTACGTGAGCACCTCACATAAGCATGTTGCAAACCATAGCAAAATGATATCAACCATATCAACCAAGACGCACCAAAAACATAGCAAATAAATACTAAGCAATCTTTCCAATAATATAAAACAAGTTTGAAACAATTCACAGTAAAAACAGGATCATTGCAATCAAGCTCCGAACCTTGCCAAAGCTAACCGGAGCTTGAGCTGGAGCTTACCAAAGCTAGTCGGACCTAGTGCTGGAGCTAACCAAAGCTAGTCGGACCTAGTGCCGGAGCTAACCAAAGCTAGTCGGACCTAGAGCCGGAGCTAACCAAAGCTAGTCATACTTAGAGCCAGAGTAACCAAGGTAGTCAGACCTAGACAAAGAAGTCGAACCTAGCCAAAGCAAGTCGGACCTTACATCGAACCTTGTCGGAGCTACCCAAAACAAGTCCGACCTATCGTCGGACCTTGCTGGAGCTCGGACCTAGAGTCGGACCTTGATGATAAACGTGTTTTGGTAGTATTCAAAACTTTTATCACCATAGCAAATGTATTCAGCACAAATAGGTCTCACAATCTCCCCCTTGATGAATGCATTGGCAACACAACTTAAGATCCGAACATTGGCTTATTCACATTAAAAATTTTGAAAACAATTTCTCCCCCTTTGTAAAACAGAAATAAAATGAGAAGAAAAACAAATTCTCCCCCTGAGAAGAATCGTGCCAAAACAATTTTTGAATATGTGCAAAGTGTAATCAAATTCCCCCCCTTGCATACTTATCTTTAAAAATTCACATATTATCTATTATCTCTCGCCCTTTGACAATGTATTCAGCAAGGTTCAAAAGAGAATTTTTAATTGTTATGAGCATATTATAACATATACATATAAAACAAAGGTCATCCATGTCATACTATCATGTAACTTACACTATCACAACAATGAGATACATAAAGTAGTGTAAGCCATGCTAGAGATCAAATGTAATTATCAATTTAAGCAAGTCATGATCTCACAAACTTAACTATTTGAATACCTAAAAGCATGACACTTGTTGCTGCATTTTATTATTTTTCAAAGCACAAATTTAGATCATATGATATTTGCAGGAGATTATATGCGCATCTGCCTTATTCTAACCAACCAAGCCAAGCTTATGTCATTTGACAATAAAAAGCTTAAGGACATGGTTTTAGTCATACACAACTTCTTCCAAGTTCATATCTAAGTGCAATGATAAGCCATCTCAAAAGAAGAAGTGCGATGCATGCATATTCTCTTGATCTTTTCTCAACTTATATTTGTTCAGAAAAACTCAACATGTGAGTTGATTACTTGATTAATTCTTTATGATTAAAAACACTTGTGAGCATGCAACAAGTTCAAAACAGCAAGAAAGTTCAACCATGAAAAAATTTAGTGTAAGTAATTATTCCAATTACTAGTCATGGAAAAAAACTACAAAATGTATAACATGAATAATGTAGTAAGAACTTTTAGCATGTAAAAGGAATCACAAAGTCATATATGTATGAAATACTATGCTCATATTATTTTAATTTCAGATTCACACATAGAATTCTCAAGTTTCAAGACTCCCCCTCAATGTAAGCCATGAGGATGCATAACCCCTATTTCACTACGAATAAAACATAAATGAGTGAAATCCAAAGGTTCTGTAAAAATGTCAGCCAATTGTTGTTCGATATCTACATGGTGAAGCACAATGTTTCCTTTTTCAACATTATCACGGAGAAAGTGATACCTAATGTCAATGTGCTTTATTCTAGAATGTTGCACGGGGTTTTTAGAAATGCAAATGGCACTAGTGTTATCACAAAACAGTGGAACACTATCTAGATCAACCCCATAGTCCTTAAGTGTTTGAACAATCCAAAGAATTTGTAAGCAAGCACTAGCAGCAGCTACATATTCAGATTCAGCTGTGGATTGTGCAACTGAGTTTTTTTTCTCGAGGACCAAGCAACAAGTGAATAACCAAGAAAATGACAAGCACCGGAAGTACTTTTCCTATCAATCCTACAACACCCAAAATCAGCATCCAACAAAGTTTTCAAAGTAACGGTTGAGGAAGAAGGAAGAAAAATGCCAAATTCTTGAGTTCCATACATGTACTTGAGAATCCTTTTGATGGCTTGACGATGTGAAGCACGTGGGGAGGATTGAAACCCGGCACAAAGGCATACGCTGAATTGTATGTTCGGTCTTGATACCGTGAGGTACAAAAGTGATACGATCGTGCTTCTGTATTCTTTTTGATCCACGGGTTCACCATCTTTATAAAGATTAAGTGTTGTTGCTGTTCCCATTGGTGTCCTTAGAGGCTTGCTTTTGTCCATGTTGAAGCACCATAGGAGGTCTTTTGTATACTTCATTTGATGCACAAAGGTACCCTCCTTGGTTTGCTTGATTTGCAGCCCCCAAAAGTATGTGAGTTCTCCCATCATACTCATCTCAAATTCTAAACTCATCATAGCTGAAAAATTGGACACAAGATCATGAGAAGCACAACCAAAGATAATATCATCCACATACACTTGAACGAATAATGAGTCATTGCCATGCTTAAGCACAAAAAGAGTTTTATTAACCTTGCCCATGGTAAACCCCTTTTCAAGTAAGAATGTTTTTAACCTATCATACCATGCTCTAGGGGCTTGTTTGAGACCGTACAAGGCTTTGGACAGTTTGTAAACATGATTATGAAAATCTAGATTTTCAAAACCCAGTGGTTGTTTGACATAAACCTCCTCATCTATGTATCCATTAAGAAAAGCACTTTTAACATCCATTTGATACAGCTTAAAACCTTTAGATGCAGCAAAAGCTAACAAAATTCTTATGGCCTCTAATCTAGCAACAGGAGCAAAAGTTTCATCAAAATCTAGACCTTCAACTTGAGTGAAACCTTGAGCAATTAACCTAGCCTTATTCCTAACCACAACCCCATCCTCACTTTGTTTATTTTTAAACACCCATTTAGTTCCAATTAAAGTGTCACCTTGAGGTGGAGGTACAACTTTCAAACATTATTTCTTTCAAAATTTTCTAACTCTTCTTGCATGGCAATAATCCAAGATTCATTAGTGAGTGTGTGTGATATATCTTTGGGTTCAAAAGAAGCAACAAAAGCAGAATGAGCATGAGAGTTTGGATCGCAAAACATGGACCGTGTGACTCGTTCGTGAAAGCTTCGAATAATTTGTTGTGGAGGATGACTTTTGAGAACCTGGAGGGGAGTGGACACTTCACAAGCTTCTTCTTCTTCATGTTCATCACAAATCGATGAGCTTGTGACTTGAGGAGGATCTGGACCAGCAATGGTGGTCGTCGGTGCTGGTTGTGAATCAAAATCAGGAGATGGAACAATGTCATTAGCTGTTCAATTTTCGGGCAGCAGCTCCACCTCTTCCTCATCTTCAACAAAAATGCTCTCCCCCTGCGGATATGGATCTGGACCTGCAATGTTTGAGCTAGTACATGTGCTAGCTTCATCAAAAGACACCTCACAAGTCTCCAAAATTTTATTAGTGTCAAGTAAAAGCACACGGTAGCGTCTAGTATGAGATGGATAACCAAGAAACATGCCATCAACAGATCTATGTTCAAATTTATCAAGATTACCATGTTTCTTAACAAAGCATTTGCAACCAAAGACCCGAAAGTGTGTAACACTAGGCCTATGTCCAAACCAGAGCTCATATGGTGTTTTACCTAGCTTAGTGCGCAAGAAAACACGATCTGAGACATAACAAGCAGTTGCAATCGCATAAGCCCAAAATTTCATAGGAGTTTGATATTCATCAAGCATAGTCCTAGCCATCTCAACTAAGGTTATGTTGTTTCTTTCTACAACACCGTGTTATTGAGGTACATATGGAGATGAAAATTGATGATCTATTCCATTTTCAGCACAAAAGTGATCAAAAGATTGATTTTTAAAATTGGTTCCGTTATCACTTCTAATTGCTTTTAAAGATCTTGGGTGATCAATTGATAATCTAAGAAATAAAGTTTTAAAGTGACTAAAAGCTTCATTCTTATATGCCACGAAGTAAACCCAAGAGTATCTAGAATAATCATCAACAATCACAAGAACATACCATTTACCCCCGAAGGATTGAACGCGTGAATGTCCTACAGTGTCAAGGTGTAAAAGTTAACCCGGTTCAGTTGTCATGATCTTTATGAGAGGAGTATGTGAACCTGCAACCATCTTAGCATGTCTACAAGAAGAGCACACAATTTCTTCAGCCCCTTTAAGCTTAGGCAGCCCACGTATGCGATCAAGAGCAATAACACGCGTTAGATGATCAAAGCCTACGTGACCAAGTCTACAATGCCAAAAATACAAGTCCTTTGAATCATTAGCAACTATACACCTATGCTTAGAGGAAGACATATCAAAATCAGCTTTGAAAACTCTTCCAAACCGAGACATGTTAAAATAAGCTCTCTATTTGAATTTACATCTTTGCAACATTTTTTAGTGAAAATTATTTCTAGATTTTCATCTTGCAGTTGTAAAACAGAAAGCAAGTTGTATTTCAATTTTTTAACAAGTGCCACATCCTTAAAAGTGTAGTGATTATTTACTCTAACTGAACCCTTAGAAATTATAGGAGTTGAAGAATTATCGGCAAAAGTAACATTCTGTACACGTGACATAAAAGAGAGGGAGGAGAACCATTCTTTGTTACCGGTCATGTGGCGTGAGCAACCTGAATACACAATCCAAATGTTCTCCTTCCTCAAGCATGCAACCTACATAGAAGCACAATACGTCTATGACTCAATATTGGGGTTAGTCAAAAGGCATTTAGGTATCCAGTACTGAGTCACACGACGTGCAGCAGGAAAAACACGCGAAAGCTGAGATAAAACAGCAGGTGTATGAGTCAAAGTTTGAGGTTTTTTATTCTTAACTACTGACCTATAAGGTGTTACTTGTGTAGCACAAACATCAGTTGCTCCGGAGGCAAAAACAGAAGATCCGGAGGTAAGCATTGAATGTTTTTGACTCATAACAGCAGGTTGCATGTTCCCGACATTCGGTTTAATATGTGCAACAAATTTTGCATGAATGTTATGAGATCTAGCAATCATTCTTTCCCTTTTCTATTGTTTAGTTAGTCTATAGCAAAAATCTATGACATGACCATCCCTACCACAGTAGGTACAATGAAATTTAACTTTGTGTTCATGTCTAGATGAGCAAGCAATATTTTTATTGGAAACCGAATCAGACAACACTCCTGCAGATTTGAAAACCACTTCTTTTTGTTTAGGAGCTGTTTGAATTAAACCACTTCCTAATGAGTTTAGATATTTAGGTGGATGTGCCTTAGCATGAGCATGAGAATCAAAACCTAAACCAGTTTTATCATTGCAAGACTTGGAAAGATTCAGCAGCAAGTTTAGGTTCTTATTCCTATTACAAAACCGATCTAATGTCCTATGCATGTTATCAAGTTTATTGGACAGATCAAGGAAATTTTCACATGAAGTTTTTCCTTTTAATTTGCAATTGGAACAATATTTAACTTCATGAGAACGTAAAGCATTATTCAATATTGAAATTTCATTCATATCATCTTTTAGATTCTTTTCAAGATCATCACAACTAGAACAATGCAAATCAATTGTAGAACAAGAAGCATCTTTTAAGTTTCCAATGTCAAGTGCAGCAAGCTTTTTGTTCTTTTCAATTTCAAGTTCAAGTCTATCTAGAATAGAGGAATGTGCAGTTCTTAATGTGGACGATTGTTCATAGATTAAATCACACGAGGGACAAGAATCATCACTAGGAATCAAGATTTTCAAATGGTTGATTTCAGATTCTAGTGATTTAATTTTAGCAGCATTATCTCTAAGCTTTTTGTCCTTTTTCTAAACAATAATAGTTGCACAACAAATTGCATCACACATTTCATTACAGGTAGAACATATCTCATCGTCGTCATTGTTGTGTTCTGCATCCTCCTGACTTGATCTTGATCTTGTTTTGCCCGCCATATAGCATAAGTTGGCCAAATCATCTTCATCTTCGTCACTTCCAATGTCCACATCGCTTGAGCCAAGTTCCTGGAGTGCGGAGATAAAACTATTCACCAGTTGGCAACCTGTAAAGCCCTTCTTCTTCTTATCATTTGTCGAGGAGTGCTTCGTCCTTGATTGTTTTTCTTCTCGGGAAGTAGAACCTGAAAGGTTAGGTCATTCTGTAGGAAAGTGTCCTGTCGTACCACATTCGAAGGATCGTTGAGGTCCGGAGCTTCCTTTCCTTCTAGTTCTCACATTTTGCAATGCTTTTGAGAGCCTAGTAGAGAGAAGTGATAGCTCCTCCTCTGGAAATTCCTCGATCTACTCCAAGGTTAGTGAGGACAACAAAGCAAGTATATTGCAAGATGATGATTGGTCGGAGCTAGGCATATCACGTTGTGAGACAAATGCAATAGACTTATTTGGGTTCGTACGTGATAAGATGTCAATTTCATGAGTTTTGAGTTTAGAGTAAAGCACATCTAAAGTAAGTGTACTCATGACAGTAGATTCAAGAATAGATGTAACTTTCATCTCCCAGATTGACACGTCTAATGCACTAAAAACTTGCCTAGCATTTTCAACATCAAAAAAATTAATGTTGACACTATGCAAGTTACTGAGAATTTTGTTAAAGCGAGCAAAGAGATCATCAATGGACTCACCGGGTTGCATCTCGAAGCGCATGTATTCTTTATTGAACATGTCTTGCCTTACCTCCTTGATCATGTTGGATCCTTCGTGATAGTCACAAAGTGCTCTCCATACATCGTATTCCGATTGGAGATGTGCAACGCCGTCGAAGTCGCTCTGAGTGAGTCCTTGGATGATCAAGTTTTGGGCTTTTTTGTTGTTGTCAACGTCCCGTTAGTTTGTAGCTGTAACTTGATTGTTAGGTGGCACTTCTTAAGGCTTGTACACCTTCTTCCATATTGCGAAGCCTTGCACCTGGATGAAAGCCTCCATGCGTGCCTTGCAAACCCGAAAATAATTACCAGCAAACACACAAGGTTTGGCGGAGTATTTCTCCATGATGATTAGTCAAAAACATGTGAAAATCACAATGATTGGTGCACCGTGGCTCTGATACCAATTGTAGGATCGAAGAGCACATGAAAAACTACCACAGGGGGGGGTGAATGGTAGATTTAAAAATCTTACGCAGCGGAAACAATTAAATCCCAACCCCTTCGGCAGAAAAATGATTTGCTAGAGAAATCGTGGGTGAAACTAATCTAAAAGTGTTTCACCGTGACAAAAGTGATATATATCAGATAGAATCAAGTCTCGAAGAAGACACAAAAAGAATCACTCAAATCCGTTCTGGTCGAAACGGATCTGTCCTACCAGAGAAAATCAGTTCTGGAACGCTGCAAAGAAACTCGTGTAGATCAGAAACCACAAATCCAATTACTGTGAAATTTTGACAGATGATAGATAATCAAGTTTTGAATACAACCGAAAAAGAATCACGTCAATAGGATCTGTAAAACTCGAGTTATGATAAAACCACCAATGAAAAGTAGTGCTGTCCAGAAACTCGATGAGTAAAACTTGTCTGGAACATGTCGGACGAACAAGGCACAAAAGTTTCTTGAAACTACGAATTTTATTCAGTATAACACAAGAGGAACAGCCCAAAAGTTGTCACTCACGAGCTCTGGCCTCCCTTGCTTTTTATATAACCAGCTCTTAGGCCAACCCAACCTCAACTAGGACTCTAATCCTACTCAAATCACGAATTGAAACTTTCCATAATTCTTAGGACTCTTCTATATGCAGAAAGAAGCAATCTTAAGACTTCGAAACACCTTAGGAACGTATCCCACATTCCCAAAACAACTCAAATTCGTGACCCACACGAAATAAAATCATAACAAACTCAAAACATTCCATATTTGAGTCAAACACGACTCAGCCGCAGCCTGAGTCCATAACCTAGTCGGCTGGACCTTTCTGACCAATTCTTTATGTCCACATCTCTTCACCATGCCTCGAAACATGTAGCCACGTCCATGCACTCCTTGCATACGTGCAAACGTCTTCCAACGACGTCCACGATACCTTCATATCATATCAGGGCTCAAAAAGCAAAATTACATATTACATTTGTCTATTCCGCCAATCCTTCATTATTAATCTACTCCGCACCTCAATCCATGATCTACAGCTAATGTAAATAAATCATGATGATGAAAAATTGGAAAACAATACACATTGAATGTTGCACGACACGTAAAGTGCATGAATTAGTGTGCATGTATATACATTGTACTACTACTACTGAAAAATTGTCTTAACGACATGCAAAGGCAACTAGAGGGAGTGTTAGTAGCAGCCATGAGCTAGAGGAAACGAACACAAAATTCTTAAAATCAAGCATATCTTGCAGCTGCAATGTTCTTCCAAATTTCATAAATCCTTAACCCATAAAAATACTTCACCTATTATTCCAATCCAGAGAGCTATAGCATGCAGAAAAGTAATTCGTAATTCACTGAATTATGTACAACCGCACCATGGTAATGGTGAAATTAGGAGAATCATAATAACAAAGGTGCAGGAAACTAATTTAGGGGCAGGACAGCAAGAGATTGTACCTAACAAAAAAATACCAGCATAGTTTATCATGTCCAAACCCTAATACTACGACCGCGATTTGGCACTAAAACACGATCGACAAACTGCGTCCAGTACATGGAACCAAATGAACGCGTCAGAGGTGTTGCGTTAATGCCGTGGTTTATCACCACAACCACCGGGATGCCTACCCTTTTCAAATTCCCGAACCCTAAGCAAGTAAATCTATGCAAGGTACCATTTGACTCGTCCAGCCGCGAGGGAGGCAGCACGGGGACAGAGAAGGGAAGGTCGAAGAGTTTAGTGTTTACCATGAAGCTCGGCGGTGATGGTGAGGGCAAAGCTCGGTGTACATGGAAGTGGCAAGGGCGAACCACACGAACAATGGCGAAGCTCGGTGGCGATGGCAAAGCTTGACTGCAAGAGCGGTGAAGACTTGGCGGCAAATGAAATTTTGGCAGCCTGACGGTGTCTAAGTGATTTCGTCCGGGTTAGGTTTTTCCAAAGCAGTCGAGGGCTATATATAGACTTCTATCTTCACAGGCAGTTTTAAGAACCAACAACCTAAGAAGATGATTATCTCAGGCGGTTGGCCCTTAATAACCGCCTGAGAAGGCTTACTGATACCAGTTGGTTGCTAAGTAATAACCGCCTGAGATAATCTTTTTTCTCAGGTGGTTATTCAGTACCAACTGCCTGAGAAGAACTTTATGTAAGCTTAATTAATATTCTTGATTAAATGGGGGGCCTTTCAAAAGCCCATATTCCACTTTCTTTTAATATGATTGAGTATTAAAGGTTACCATTAAATTTCACTTCATAAAGCCTTTGAAATTGGTCAGAACATAAAAAACATATAACAATTGCTATCTGTCACTTTTTCTATCTTGATGAATATAATGATTTTTTCATTTAGTTTTTCAATGGTCCTTTTAAGTCATCATACCAACCTCTATGAATTTTTTCAATTTTTTTAAATTTTTTTTTGAATGAATGTGTGTTCAAAATTTGATGAATTCCTCATATGTTTATGAGCATTTGGTTAGAATGATGGATAACTAGAATTTTGACATGTTGGAATGCTGTAAAAAGTTTAACAAAATTCATACATGAATAAACAATACAAATATGTTCATACAAACTAATTTCAGTGAAGGATCCCTTTTTTGCAGGAGATACACAAATGTGAATAATATGTGAGTATAAATTAATTTGATATTTACCAAAACATTACAATGTTAGCTATACAAGTTTTAAAATAGTTGGTCGAGGTGGTAGATGCCAATTTTTGAAAAATATAGAAGAAAGAATCATCAAATTTGGACTCAATTTGAAGAAATTATACATGTTTGAGTATTTATATTGGAATCTAAATAAAAAAGAAGCAAGGGAAAAGAATATTGAAGAACATGTTCGGGCAATTATTCCAAGCGGTTGGTAAGTAATAACCGTCTGAGATAATCTTTTTCTCAGGAGGTTATTCAGTATCAACCGCCGGAGAAGAACTTTATGTAAGCTTCATTAATATTCTTGATTAAATGTGGGGCCTTTCAAAAGCCCAAATTCCACTTTCTTGTAATATTATTGAGTATTAAAGGTTATCATTAAATTTCACTCCATAAAGTCTTTGAAATTGATCAGAACGTAAAAAAATATATAACAATTGCTATTTTTCATTTTTCTATCTTGATGAATATAATGATTTTTTTCATTTAGTTTTTCAATGGAATCTTTTAGTCATCATACCAACCTCTATATTTCTTTTTCAGATTTTTTTTAAATTTTCTTGAATCAATGTGTGTTCAAAATTTGATGAATGCCTCATATGTATATGAGCATTTGGTTAGAATGATGGATAATTTGAATTTTGACATGTTGGAATGCTTTAAAAAAATTAACCAAAATCATACATGTATAAATGATACAAATGTTCATACAAACCAATTTCAGTGAAGGATCCCTTTTTTTAGGAGATACACAAATGTGAATAATATGTGATTATAAATTAATTTGATATTTACCAAAACATTACAATGTTATCTACAAAAGTTTTAAAATATTTGGTCCACGTAGATGTTAATTTTTGAAAAATATAGAAGAAAGAATCATCAAATTTGGACTCAATTTGCAGAATCTATACATGTTTAAGTATTTATATTGGAATATAAATAAAAAAGAAGCAAGGGAAAAGAAAACTAAAGAACAGGCTCGGGCAATTATCCCAGACAGTTGGTAAGTAATGAACCGCCTAAGATAATCTATTTCGCAGGCAGTTATTCAGTACCAACCGCCCGAGAAGCAGTTAAAAACCACCTGAACTTTGTTAATTTTTATCAGAGACGTTTGTTTTGTTAAAAACCGCCTATGAAAACCGACGCCTATATAAAGACCCCCCGAGCACCATAGAAAACCTAAACCCTGGAGATTTTTGATCGACGCCGCCAGGCTTCCAAAATTTTCCACTGTGCACTAGCCGATACTGCATTTATCAGTTGATCAAGCTTCAAACTTCACTATCATGTTTTTAATTTGTTTTGTTTTCAGTTTCATTTTGTTGTGTTTGCATGTCCCTCCACCCCCCCCCCCCCCCCCGCCCCCACACCACATGAGATTTGTATTAGATTTGAATGATTAAAGGTTGAAAGATGTAGTCTAGTCTCTCCTTGAGCTCACCCATGAATTTTATAGAACAAGAAGTATATTTGAAAGATTAAAGGTTAAAGATGAATACAAGCACATCACTTGTTCGATGAAATGTTTCAATGAATAAGCCTAAATTCTAAAATCCATTATAGCCACTAGGAAGCTGAGAAAATTATGAAACAAGTTTTCTTAGAACCCTTATGAACAGACCTACATGATACCAGTATTCACTCATATGATACATGCTTGTTATGTCTCTATAGATTTTTAGGGAATATCTGTAGCCAAATTTTGTAAATCTTACAAAAATTCTGTTATTGAAGCATGGACTGTCGAGCGTGGATGTATGACATGCCAAGACCTGATCCTATGTACATTCATAATGTTGCAAATTTTATTGAAGCATCCAAGAGACATGCAAAGTTGCAAAAGATATATGACATATTATGTCCATGTATCGACTGCGAAAATAAGATTGCATGGATGTATACTATAGTAATGCAATCTCATTTGGTGAAAAAGGTTTCAAAAAAAACTACACAATATGGACAGAGCATGGTGAGTTAGATACACATGGAGTGGATAAATATGATGAGAGAGGTTCAGAGGACGGTAATGTTCATGTCAATGATGGTAGTGACAATCTATATGGTGATGATGATGACGATGAGTTCGATTGTGAGGAGTTGTTGCATCACATTGAGCCATATGTATTGACTTCTATGGGAGCAAGTAAAGGTTTAAGTAAAATGGAGACATTGTGATAAAGAGTTTTGAAAGTCGCCTAGAGGGGGGGTGAATAGGCAATAAGACCTGAAATGACTTAATCAAACGAGATTAAACTCCTAAGGCCGGACTTGTCTAGATAGGGCCAGACTAGTCCACTCGGCACAGGGTGAAAACCTAAAAACTTGGTTTCTGTAAGTTATTTGTGGAATTTAAGTTCACCGAAGAGATAAGCAATGCATGGTAACCTAGTACATTTTAGTTTGTGAAGTTAAAGCGCTTAGGTTACAAGATTTCAACAAAGATCAAACTGAAGAGCAAAATGAACAATAAGAACCCTAATAGCAATGCTAGTGATTATGAAATGTAAAATGACAAGTGAGACAAGATTTATCCCGTGGTTCAGCTCCATGAAGAAGCCTACATCCACGTTGAGAAGTCCACACAAGGACAAGGTCTCACTTGACCCTTCTCTCACCAAGCCACAACAATGGACGGCTTGGTTTCCACTATATCAATGGGTAATTACCAACTTTGATTGGGGCTGCTCACATGTTGTCGCTCCCACAAATCAATACAATTAGGAGCACATGAAGCTCAACTCACACAAGACACAAAACACAATACAATGTGCAAAGAGATCAAACCGAGAGCCAAAGCGCGATGATCTTCCTTCCACTATAGGAAACGAAGTCATTTCCGACAGCTGACCGTATTTGCGACGGCCATCCATGGAAAATAAACCTGTTTGCGACGGCCCACAGATGGACGTCGCAAATAATTTAAACCGTCGCAAATAAGCCAATATTTGCGACTGTTTCTAAAGTGGCCGTCGCAAATAAAGCTTATTTGCAACGGCCTTTTCCGTTGACCATCGCAAATAGTATTAATTGCGACGGCCAAACCTAGGGTCGTCGCAAATAAGCTAGCCGTCGCAAGTTAAAGCCCTATACCGTTCGACCGATCCGTTCCCTTCGTCATATCCTTACCACCGCCGCTTCGCTCCGCCCCTGGCCCCGCCGCCCCGCTTCTGGCCCGCCGCGCCACCGCCGCCCCCGGCCTCACCGGTCCCCCCCCCCCCGTGCCCCTGACTACACTACCGCCACGCGCCGTTCCGTGTACGCCCCCTAGAAGGCTATAGGTCACTTGTGGCAGTGCTAAGGTTCAAGATTTTACAAACAGGGGCCGGGGGTCCCTTTTTAGAGGGGTCCGGCAACTAACCGTTGACACCAGGGCAAACCTGAACTAGTCTGGCCCTGTGCCACGGACTAGTCAGTTCTTCTGGGACCACCGACAATTTCACGTCATCAACAAAAATGATGATGTGCGCGCCAATGTTTGAATTTCAAATGTCCACTAACAATATGGACTAGTCCGGTCAACAACGGACTAGTCCGAAGTAGGACAGAAAGGTTTAGTCCGTCCCAAAACAGACTCAACTGGGTAGGCCTGAACTAGTCCAGCCACAGGGTGCAGACTAGTCTAGCCCTCTAGGGGTTGGTGGCCCTCTAGGGTTTGCTTGGTTTCTCTCACACTAAGTCTCAAACGTACTAGTCAGTACTACCACGGACAAGTCCGAACTTTTCCAGAGAGCTTTGGTTCATTCCAAAACCGACAAGTCCGGTTTTTGGGGACTTAGCTCCAACTTCACTAAGGGATGAACGGACTAGTCCGTAACCATACGGACAAGTCTGATCTCCTCCAGAGACCTTTAGTCCGACTCAAAACAGACATCTCTGACTGGCCGAACTAGTACGGCCCTGAGGCCCGAAGTAGTCCGGCCTCCTACGGTTTTTCCTCATATTGGCTCCTCACATAGGTTTTTCTCTCAACCACCACTCTGATCCATCTAGTATGATCTCAATGCACATGATACATCCACCCTCACACATGATACGGCTCACTTAAGCTCAATACCATAGAAACCCTAATTTCTACACTTGAGTCTTTCACGCCCGTTTCGATCTTTTCTTTTTGAGGGTTTTCGTCTCGTTTCAACCATTACACCTGTGCTTAAGATCAACTCAGCTCATTAGTCTCTTAATTGTCGTCATCAATCATCCAAAACCCACGGGGATGCCTAGATGCACTTTCAAGTTTACTACATTGTGTGCAGTCTTAGAACTACTAAAGTGTAAAGCCACACACGGATGGTCCGATTGTAGTGTCTCGGATCTTTTGAATCTTATGGCAGAAATTCTTCCAAATCCAAATAAACTCCCTAGAAGCACTTATAAAGCATAGAAACTTCTTTGCCCGATGGTACTAGGTGTGACAAAAATACACGCTTGTGTGAACCATTGTATTCTATATCGCAAAGAGCATGAGCTCGCAACTAGATGCCCCATCTGTGGTGTCAGTATATATAAGAAGGACTACAATCACCAGTATGTTACCAACATGAAAAAGTCTCAGAAGAATAAGAAGTTTATTATTGGTCTTGAAGGTGACGATGACGATACTTCTAGTGATGCAGAAGGGAAGAATAATAGAAAATTTTCCTGCCTTGGTTATGTGGTATCTTCCGGTAATTTATCTTTGATTCAACGAAATGTGGATGAGGAATCGACCTCCCATGCTTGGGGAAGAGTTCCCACGCACATTAGGGCTTCAATCCACAGATTGGAATCAAGATTTGGTGGTTTGAATAAAAAATCGCCGATTTGGGGGCGGTTTTCATGCATTGGAAGAGAGAGGGTGCATTTGAATTAAGTGGAGAGGTCGAGGGCTGCCTGGGGATGCTAGGTCCCCAAGGGCCGGACTAGTCCGGTTGCGGATCCGGACTTGTCCAGTTAGCAGACTGGGTCTGGACTATTGAACTACCAGACTAGTCGGGTTTTGGGGTTTGATTAGTCCGGTTCGAAGGCTGAAACCTCCTATATATTGAGTTTTCATTGGAGATTTGATCCTTTTGGACTATATTTTCACAAAATATCTTTGTAAACATGGTCAGTGAGCAATCAACAATCAAACTTTGACCGTTATTCACAAATAATTTATAAAAAATTTAGGAGGATGAGTTTTTCGCAAGCATGTGTGAATTTTGAATATAACAATCAGATGTGCAAGACTCAAGCCACACTTCGAGAATCTATGATATTGAGCTCACTCCTATGTTCACAAAATCTTTTCTCATCTAAGGGTTTGTGAAAATATCGGCCAATTGTTTTTCGGTTCTCACATGGGAAATTGCAATATCTTCTATGATGGAGTGATCTCTAAAGAATTGGTGGTGAATATCAATGTGTTTGGTCCTTGAATGCTCAACTGGGTTGTGGGCTATTTTGATGGCACACTCATTATCGCATAGGAGGGGAATATGACACAAGTTTATGCCATAGTCCCTAAGAGTTTGTCACATCCAAAGAAGTTGTGCACAACAACATCCGGCGGCGACATACTCCGCTTCGGCCGTGGAAAGACCAATGGAGTTTTGTTTCTTTGAGGACCAAGACCCTAAAGATCTACCAAGGAATTGGTAAGTTTCGGATGTACTCTTCCTATCAACTTTGCACCCCGCATAGTCCGCATCAGAATATCCAATGAGGTTAAACTTAGAGCCTTTGGGGTAACAAAGTCCTAGGCTTGGTGTGTGAACAAAATATCTAAGAATTCTCTTAACGGCAGTAAAATGGCACACCTTATGAGCAGCTTTAAATTTAGCACACATACACACACTAAACATGGTATCAGGCCTAGATGCACGTAAGTAATGTAATGAACCTATCATGGAGCGATATACCTTTTGGTCCACACTTGGACCATCTTCATTAAGATCGAGATGCCCATTGGTTTCCAGAGGAGTCTTGGTGGGTTTGGCCTTATCCATGTCAAACTTCTTGAGTATATCTTGTGTGTACTTGGTTTGACTAATGAACATGCCCTCCATGAGTTGCTTTACATGATAACCTAGGAAGAACTTCAACTCCCCCATCATGGACATCTCAAATCTTTCCGTCATTATCATAGAAAAAACATAACAAAAAGCTTTGTTAGTAGAACCAAATATAATGTCATCGACATATATTTGGCAAACAAACAAATCATCATTAAAATGCTAGTGATGTGAGTGTAATCCGCCTACCCAATTTTGAAACCATTTTGAGTTAGAAAGTCTCTAAGACACTCATACCAAGCTCTAGGAGCTTGTTTGAGGCCACAAAGAGCCTAACTCAATTTGTACACATGGCTTGGGAATTCTTCATCTTCAAAACCGAGGGGTTGCTCCACATACACCTCTTCCTCGATTGGACCATTGAGGAGTGCACTCTTGATGTCCATTTGATATAGCTTAAAATCATGGTGAGTAGCACAAGCAAGTAATATACGAATTGATTCTAGCCCAGCTACGGGAGCAAAGGTTTCTTCGAAATGCAAACATTTGACTTGTGAATACCCATTGGCCACAAGTCGTGCCTTGTTCCTTGTAACCACCCCGTGCTCATCTTGTTTTTTGCGGAACACTGACTTAGTTCCTACAACATTCGCATTAGGCCTCTTGACGAGCTCCCATACTTTATTTCTTTCAAAGTTGTTGAGCTCTTCTTGCATGGCCATTACCCAATCCGGATCTCGTAGTGCTTCTTCAACCTTGTGAGGCTCCATAGAAGAAACAATATAATAATGTTCACAAAAGTTTGCAACACGAGATCAAGTAGTTACCCCCTTGAAGATGTCTTCAAGTATATTGTCAACAGGATGGTCCTTGTTGGTACCTTGAGTACCGTATACCCCTTGTGTTGGTACCCTGAGTACCGTATACCCCTTGAGATTGCAAAGATCTCAAGGAAATGTCATCTACTTGATTTGAAGACCTTCGGAGGCCCACATGTCTGACATAACCGGACCCGCTTACCCAACATGGTTAGCCCCAGGGTCGCCACGTGTACCATCAAACCGGAGCTACCGCCCACAAGGGGGAAGCTCTGGGCTATGTACCATAACGACACCCCCGAACCTAACTGCAGACTGAGGGAAGCTCCAGAACTGACACGTGTCTGGTGGCACCGGACCTATCTGTTCCCCACAGTATGCTCCGGAGCTGCCACGAGTACAACCGTCGGATCTTCAGCCTCAAACCTCCAGTAGAATCCACAATGGCTCCGGATCTTCAAAGGGGAATTAAGGACATCAAGACCCGATTAAGTGTCATTAATACTATGTTAATGACACATGATCGGACGACCCTTATTACCAGTAACGGAGGTGTCAAAGCCCGTAACTCGGTCATTAAGGGTAATTAAGCGCATCAAATGTGTATCAATATTAGTAGCCGCCGGGGCCACATGTCGGGTCAGGCCAACTTGTAACGGCCTGTCCTTGTACTATAAAAGGATAGGCCGACGATACATAGAGAGAAGGGGTTGGTCTGAACATCTGAGCTGAGCTGATAACATCTGATCTGATATGATCTAATCTGATCAAATCTGGTCTGATCGGCTCGCACGCGCTCTCAACTTACGTCACCTGAGTTGAGATCATACATCCAATAAAACACCAAAACACCCCATGGAGTAGGGTATTACGCTCAGGCGGCCCGAACCACGTAAATCTTTGTGTGTCCTGTGTCATTTTACATTTCACCTTCTTGAATCTCCGCACACCCACACCGAACCTCAAACTCCGCAAACACTTTATGTAGTGTCGGGAGATCTGCAGGATCAAAACCAACGACAGTTGGCGCGCCAGGTAGGGGCACCTGAGATTTGAAGAATGATGAACTCAGCTGCTGAATCATCCAATGGTCATCCCACTGTTCAAGCTGCTGGGGGCAATCCCTCCAATATGCAGCCACCAGCAGGAACCTCAGTTCCAGCAGGAGTCACACTTCCACCACCGCCGCCTCCACCAGCAAATAAAGCTGGGCAGCGCGATGGTGCACCGGTGTCAATCAATGTGTCGGCGAGTCATGACAACCCGGAACACGCGCTCCATGCAGCACGTGCTCTCCTTCAGCGCCCACCACCTTCTGATGCATCCCGAGATGCAATGGAGCACTGGAGGGCCGATGTGGAACACTTGGTTGCAGCAGCAGCTGACCGCATCAGTAACCAAGATCCTCCTCCTTCAGGACGGGCCCCGTCGCAGCGACGGACCTTGTTTGGCAGACTTGGTACGCACGTTTCCAACAACAGGAGATGTGCTGTGTCACAGCAAGTGACATCGTTGCCCTCCGGGGCGCGACACACTCACACGGTATCAAGGCTTTCAACTCATGACCTCCAGGCGGAGCTTGATCGCCGATACCGTCAACAAGACTACCGAGTCCATATCGAGCGTGCTCATGAAAGACAAGAAGCTCAGGACATTCTTGCTCCTGAAGGAGTAGGAGGAGGCTGTTCAGTCCTGGCCATGCATCTGCGTACGGTCAGGTGGCCACAGAAATTCCGGCCTCACCTGCCAGAGAAGTTTGACGGGACCGTTAATCCCATCGAATTTCTTCAGATTTACTCCACTGCTATCCTGGCAGCTGGAGAAAATGAGGCCGTAATGGCCAACTATTTTCCAGTGGCTTTAATTGGGACCGCCCGATCCTGGTTTATGAGCCTTCCACCCAACTCCATCAACAGTTGGGAGGAGTTGTGCCGACAGTTCACCGCCAACTTTAGGAGTTCATACACCCGACCAGGCACCGAACTATACCGTTTTGCAGTCGTGCAAAAAGGGGGAGAATCCCTGCGATCATTCATCCAAAGATTCTCTCACGTACAAAATACCATCCCTTCTATCTCTAGAGCTTCTGTCATTGTGGCATTTAGACAGGGCGTACGGGATAAAAAAATGTTGGAGAAACTGGCGATCATGGAGATCACCAGTGTCACGGAACTCTTCAGCTTGGCCGACAAATGTGCCAGAGCTACGGAGGGCCATGAAATGCACTCCATACCGCCTCCGGAGGATCACAAGAAATCCTCCAAAGGCGAAGCCACTACCTCCGGGAATGGAAAAAAGAAGAAAAAGACCAACGGTAAGAAGAAGCTGTCGGCCGGCGCATCTACTGTAGCAGCTGCTGCAGCTCCGAGTGGCCAGGGCCCACGCCCCGAGAAGCGACCTCGACCGTCTTCTGAAGATGGTGGCAAACCCAAGGTGTGGTGTCTAATTCATAAGACGGACAGCCACAGTTTGGAAGAGTGACGGGAAGTCCAAAACCTTGCTGAGCGCTACAACAAGCGCCGGGAAGAATTTCCTTTCCGACAGAGGGAAGGAAAACAAAAAGTTGACGAAGCTCCGGCTGAAGAGGAGTTAGGTTTTCAGGATTCTAAAAAGGTCCTGAAGGCCGTCTACACCTCCGTCGACGACGATTCTGACGTCTCTAACAACGAGCGTCGGAAGACCATGTACACCATTTTTGGTGGATCATGGGACATCACCTCCCGCCGCGTCCTCAAGACAATGCGTCGGGACATGGCTGTTGTAGCTCCTACAGCCAGGGCGGAGCCTCATCGGAAGTGGATGGACACAGCCATCACTTTTGATGCTTCGGACTGCCCTCGAAGCATAGTTGGAGCAGGCCAGTTACCTTTGATGGTATCTCCTACCATCAATAACATTCAGCTCCACCATGTTATGGTAGACGGAGATTCGGGGCTGAAACTCATAAGCTTCGAAGCTTTTACCAAGCTTCAGCTCCGACCTTCGGATCTTCACCCCTCCCGACCTTTCTTCGGAGTAGGTCCGGGAGCCATTACCCCACTCGGTGCTATTACTCTCCCCGTTACCTTCAGGACCCGGGAGAAGTATCGCACTGAGAAGTTGGTCTTTGACGTTGCTCAGATCAACTTACCTTTCAACGCCATCTTGGGTAGGCCTGCCTTGTACAAATTCATGGCAGCTGCTCATTATGGATACCTGGTGTTAAAGATACCAACACCAGTAGGCGTTCTCTGGATCCGCGGAGATCGCACTGCCGGAGTAACTGCTTTGGAAGAACTTCATGCACTTACTACGGCGCAAGAGGAGGACTCCAGGCAGGAGCAAGCTCTAAAACCCCCGAGCATTCGTCAACGAGGCTCGACTTCTGCACCTCGTGTGCTGCCAAGCGGTGACACCGACATTCTCGTCAAAGTCATCCAAATCGGTTTCGATGCCGCTCAGACCACCCGTATATCGGGGGGACTGAATGAAAAATAGGAACTCGCGCTCATCGCTTTCCTCTGGGCTAATGTCGACGTGTTTGCCTAGCAACCGTCACAAATGCCTGGGATCCCCAGGGAAGTGATTGAGCACAATCTGAAGATCTACCCTGACGCCCGACCCGTGCATGAGAAGCCTCGAAAGCAATCCGTGGTGCGACAGAACTTCATTCGACAAGAAGTGAAGAAGTTGCTCGAAGTTGGATTCATCCGAGAATTCTTCCATCCAAAATGGCTGGCAAACCCAGTCGTTGTGCCCAAGGCTGGCGGGAAGCTTCGGATGTGTATTGACTACACAACACACATAAGGCTTGTCCAAAAGATCCATTCTCACTACCTATAATCGATCAGATAGTGGATTCCACCTCCGGGTGTGAATTACTGTGTTTCCTAGACGTATATTCTGGGTATTATCAAATCAGAATATCTAGGGAAGATGAAGAGCATACCTCTTTCATCACAGTAGATGGATTGTATTGTTATACAACCATGCCATTTGGTCTCAAGAATGCAGCTTCAACCTTTGTACGAGCTATGTACAAAACTTTTGAAGAACTCATTAGAGACATAGTGGAAGTGTACGTCGATGACATCGTGGTCAAGGTAAAGAACAAGGAGTCACTCCTTGACACCTTACAGGCTGTCTTCGACAAGCTACGGGTCACCCGCACAAAGCTAAACCCAGACAAGTGTGTCTTCGGGGTTAGCTCCGGAAAACTTCTTGGTTTCGTGGTAAATCACCGGGGCATAGAGGCTAATCTGGCGAAGATCAAAGCCATTGAAGAGATGCGGCCACCAGCCTGCATCAAGGATGTCCAAAATCTGACTGGATGTCTAGCAGCCCTCAGCGGGTTTATTTCAAGACTGGTGGAACAGGCACTTCCCTTCTTCAAGTTATTGAGGAAGTCCGGACCATTTCAATGGTCTGAAGAAACAGAAAAGGCGTTCCAGGAGCTAAAACAGCTCCTCACCACCCTACTAGCTCTGGTAGCTCCGAACCCTGGTGAGCCTTTGCTGCTTTACATTTCAGCAACTGACGAAGTCGTCAGTATGGTCCTGGTTGCGGAGAGACCAGAACCATCCCATGCTCAGGAATCCAGACCCCTCCGGGAGGGTTCGGAGGTTCCTGAAAGCCAGTCTGAGTCCCAGTTCCCAGACTTGAGTCCACAAGAAGTTACTTCAGAAGACCCAGACCCCTCCAGGATGGTCCATGTCGCTTCTGAAGAAGCTCCGTGTAATACCCCACTTTTATGGCATGTGAATTCAGTCATGAGTTTTGTGATCAACTATATTAGAGATCCAATACAGTGGTACACATGAACTTTATACCATCCCGACCTTTCTTGCACTCATGGTTAATTTTTATTAACATGAGTATTGGACATCACCACTCATTATAGAATGATTCTATTCACCCTCTTCAAATTTTTATAATAATTTGGATGAAGATTATTAGGGCAATTTAAAGTGCAGTACTTATTGGCCCTGCCAAAAATATTCAAATTAGAGGCTCTAAATTTTTACTTGGCCTCCTAATATTCTCAATAGCTTGCCTGCAAAATTTCAAGATTTTGGAAACTCATTTGCTATTTTATTTGAGGCGCTTAACAAATTTGAATGAAATTTAAATCTGAATTTAAAATTCTTTTCCGACTTCTTTGAACATAAGATTTGAGTTCACCATTGGGTTCAGA
Source organism: Tuctoria greenei (assembly GCA_036927565.1). Lineage (NCBI taxonomy): Eukaryota > Viridiplantae > Streptophyta > Magnoliopsida > Poales > Poaceae > Tuctoria > Tuctoria greenei. The sequence goes on from JAYESD010000007.1 coordinate 57,701,538, forward strand.
ATAATTCATTGACCATCTCCACAAAGTTTCATGATTTTTGGGGTTGATCTTCTATTTTTACATGAATTATTAACTTTTGTATTGGGGGGGGGGGTCTGACTGACCTGTGGGCCCCACCGTTCAGCCACTGCTGAAGGGGTCAGGTCGGCCGCCTGCCATCTCTGCACCGGCGCTCGACCGCGCGACAGCGCGCGCGCATGAAGCTCCAGCGAGCTGCCTTGAGCTCTTCCTGTAGATTACTCCAAAAATCTTCATACAAATTTTGGTTGAATACCCTTGAGCTCTATTTTCTGACAATTCCAATTTGGTTCTGTGAAACTCAAAGTTAAATTCTGTAGAAAATAATCTTTCCAAATGCAAAGACAATTTTTCAATACAAGATAGCCACTAGAAAAATCCCCAAAATTTACATAAAATTTATTGTCCTATTTTTGACCAAGAGAAAAAGTTTTGGAGCCAGTGCACCTGTTTAAACCTCTGTATAGTTCAATTTCCTTTTTCAGTTATTGAATTTTTGCAGATGTTCAGTTGCTTTATTATGTCCCAAATTTAAACAGAACCTTCCTTTTGTCATACACTAGCTCCTGTAAAAATCTTGGATTTAATTAACCTATTAACCTAGTCCTAATTCAGTTACAAACTAAATATTGATTTAATGGCTAGAAATTCAATTATAAAGTAGATCCAGAAATTCTTGCCAACTTAGAAATACAATAACTCCTTCCCCAAAGCTTAGAAAATTATGAAACAAATTTTTCTAGAACCAGAACCACTTCCTCTATTATGATTATCAACTGGCAGCTATGTTCAAGCTACAGTTTCTTCTTTAAAATTTTTGGGAAGTTATTGCTTGCCATAATTTTAGAGACAACACTATACTTTGATCATCTCCTGTTCTTTGCAAGAGCCTTGATCATATTCCCTAGTATCTACCCTAAAAGTTCCAAAGCCAATTAAGGTCCCTATCATCTAATGATCACCATGGGTTAAAAATTTTGATCTCAATGATGATTATTTTTCAAAGTCATTTATATACCTATTATATGCATATCGTATAGTGACCGAAGTCGAGGAGGAGCCAGAAGTCTTGGAAGAGCATCTTCCAAATTTTAACTCAGACTCTGACTTGCAACAAGGCAAGCCCTGGTTTGCATTTAAGAGCTTTTTAAAGTTTTTCCAGTTTTATTCACTTACGTCCCAGTTGATAATGTGCATTACGTATAAGGTGTTTGATACTCCACTTGCATGACCAAAAATCCCAGGGATTGATTGGAATGAGTTACAATTTGACCTGTAGTAACTGCCTTGCTAATGCATAGGAAATCCGGTAGAAGTCGAGTAGTTGGAATCTACTCGCGAGAGATGTAGGACATATCTCACAGGATTGGTTAGATACAAAAAATGGCAGAATATAATGAAATGAAGACCGGGCAGGGAATGGATAGGAAGCGGCAAGAATTGAGTCTCGGTCGCATAGCCTTGCATGTGTCGATTAAGGCCCGCTTCATGTGCGGCCCCTTCGGACAAGCTTGAATTGTACCGGCAATGTAATGGACATATGGAATCCAATAAACTGATGTAACTTGATAACTGGGGTGTCGAGGCCCATTAACTCACCATCGATAGGGGTGGGCTGAGGACGGTAAGGTGTAAATCGGTCGGCGGACACATGAGGTGTTCCGTGCAGAGACCTTCTATTTGCGGAGGTGAGACGGGCTTGACGTTCGAGTTTCTTGTGAAAGGTGGCCATATATGCCTAGTACTGAAGTGTTATGTAGGTACTGGTGTGCTCGCTGACACTTCCGAACGATGTATGTGTTGTGTTGTCTGGGTGTGTCCTGATTGCAATCATTGTCCCTTGCAGTAATAGAGTACCACTTGTTCACTGCTCCGTGATGTAGTAAATACTAAAGAAGCCAGAAAATCACATTGCATTGAATTATAATTACTTTGCAACTTTGTATGATCTAGAGATAGTATAATTAAAAGTTTACAGTTTCCCCATACTTTAGCTGTAATAGCATTATGTGCTTTGGGCATGTCATATCATCGGTAAAGCGTTTCTTGTTTGATTGTGGAGCCCATGATTTTCTGTGCCTGGAGAATGTCATTTGCTACATAAAACTTGATTATAAGGATCCATTTGTAGGCGAGTCATTTATGCTTCACCTCACCTATGTTTAGTGTCTCCTTTGCATATGTCTAGTGAGACGGGTTAGTCTTGCTGAGACTTATGCTCACGTTTGCAGTTAACGAGTTTTTGCAGGTTATACCGTTGATGAAGGGTTTGATGATGAGGCTGCACCCCCTCCAGGGTGTACAGCCGAGTGGGAACCTTGCACGCCGCCATAATTAAGTGCTGCTAGTGCGAAGTATCCAAGGCATGGATAACTTTGCTTTTGCATAGCTAGTGCTGAGAGCGTAGCTATGATATATATATATATATATATATATATATATATATATATATATATATATATATATATATATATATATATATATTTTCTTTCCTTACGCTAGTATTGTAAAAACTTCCGCTGTAAGATAAATAAAAGACTTCGTCTTGTACTTATTCAGGTCCTATTCATGTATAATTGTTGGGTGTCGCATTGCACGACACCACCCAATGAGATCCTCGGATGTCGGGATTCAGGTCCCCACAGACATGGTATCAGAGCATCGTTGGGAACAGTGTACCTGAAAAGAACATATTTTCAAAAAATTAGGACTTGAGTGAGGAATTAGTTATATGCCTTTATAAGGAGTATTATTAGTATAAGTTATTAATGTGGTAAACTAACTATGTGTTATTATATTCTGTAACGACGCCCCGACGTCAGGTAAGAGGTAAGGTACGCCACCGAGAGCGGATCAATCTCGGTAAGCTCAACATATGAGGAGTGGTATATGAAATTTCCGTGGCTTGGCACGGGAAGTTAATATGAGTCTCTGAAGCTTTCAATGTTTCTGAGAACCTATGACACGCGGTACCCCAACGTGCTTCAAAGTTAGTGGGAGCCCCCATCGGGTGGTGTATAACCCAATAGTATGCCTCTCTAGAACTATTCATGTTCTATGGGAGCATGCGAAACACGTATGCCCGAGCGTGTATAAGCCGAATCGTACGGGAGTCTTTGCTGTACAGACGTATTTACAGCCATGTACCTTGAGACATGGCCTCGCTCGAGGACGACTCACACCAGAGTTGTATGCATTTATTTTCATATATTATTGTGACTGCCTGTCGTGTTTCCCCGTGTCTCCCTTGAGGTGTGAAGGTGTGAAAGGGGATTGTAGAAGCCGTTTGCGAGAGAATGATATAGGAACCACCTATAGACGTAACCGGAAATACAGGGTAGAATTTTCTTTGGTGAGATACGTAGTACCGTTAGTATCAAACATGCTACTAGCCCATACCCAACGACAGAATGGATGCATAATGTTTTGGAAAGTCCAAATATCAGATGCTGGTAGGTTTGGACTCCGTAAAAGGGTTCCGGCTCGATAGAGTAGATAGAATCAGGATTCTTGATTTCTGGCAGAAGTTGGCTCGACTTCGCCGGGTTGTAATCTTGGTTATTTAATAAATAGTATAGGTGTGTCATATATGGATGGAAAGCTCGTAAAGATCTATACAGCTTTTCTGTTGACCATAAAGACAGAAAAGCTTGATAATCTGTTGAAATCTTGGGTGTATTGTAACTGCTCCAGATGACCTTCCCATTGTACCAGTCTCTGTATTTTTGCCATAACTTGCTGTCGAAAAATCCACTGCCTTGTTGGGATAGATGTGTGGAAAAGTTAGGAGGATTTTTACAAGTTTGTTATGGGAGGTTTTTCCTAATTTGGGTTGGAGTTAAACCAAATTGGGAAGGCAATACAGTGAGCTGCGGGACGGCTGGTGCAAACCAGTCAGCTCAACTGTAAAGTTTGGATAGTTATAGCTCTTAATCCAGAATAGTGACATGGTCACATATATACATTTCTGGAAATCTTAGGAAGTCCTCTATCAACTTTATTTGTCACTCCTGACCTAAATATGGGTGTAGCTATGCCCAATTCCAATTGTTGCAAACTTGGTTCTTGCGGTCCAGAACTTGGAACAGTTTACACAGGGTTGTGAATTTGTGCGCGATACCTGTATAAAAAATTCTTTTAGGATGGCACTCTTTTATTTCTGGATTTTTAACGCGCTGTTACACAATGTTTATTTTGTCATTACCTCGTTATCTTATCATGATAAACCTGTATAGAATGTGGAAGTAAGCCCATATACAGGAGAGGTTCTGTCAAAATTTCCAGAAAACATGGGTCAATTTAAAACCTGTATAGATTCCTCATATTAGTTCGCCTAGTGCTGTATGACTACAATATGGAAAGGTTTTGAAGTGTACTACAACTTTTGTATTTAACTTAAGTTTTAATGCTGACATTTCCTGTATGAAACTTTTGGGTTAATACAGGAAGGTCAGTTGAACCAGAACTGTGATCATTTCCAGTTTGCAGATTTGCCTGATTCAATTGAATATGGATAATTTCTTTTGTCCAACATTATCATTGATTGAGTTGAATACTTATACGGTGTATTGACATCCGGGTATGTTTGTCCACAGATGGCAGCACCAAGAATTCAGTTGCCTAATGGATGGGTGTTCTCAACGTGCACCGGGCAAGCCGGTTTCCCGGACGTGTTTGTTAGGTTGCTTCGCCAGTTTGGCTATCAAGTGTTGCCTAGCTATTGGGGCAAGAAGTTCCAAGAAAACGCATGGTGCCTACACGTGCAGCCCCAGAAGTGGGAGGCTCAAGTGGAGGGCCGGGGGATGACACACCACCCCCGGGGCAGCATACGCCTCAAACGCAACCACCTCCACCACCTCCGCCCACACTTCCGAGGAGCCTAGCGAAGGTTCTCGCTGCAGTACTCAGCTCACGCGACGAGCAAACCGAGCTATTGCGGACTCTGGTGCAGCACTCGTCCCGTCAAGGGGGACGACAGAATGATGGACCGCATCAGTAATATCAGAGTTCCTACTCTGATTTCTCATCGACACATCCACCGGTCTTCAGAGAGGCCGATGAACCGTTGGATGTGGATAATTGGCTCCACACCATTGAAGGAAAGTTCGGCTTACTCGAGGTAACCGAACAGCAGAAGGCGCTGTTTGCAGCACAGCAACTGCAGGGGTCTGCTGGTGCATGGTGGGCCAATTACCTTGCCGCACGCCCTGCAGGCCATGTCGTAAGCTGGGCCGAATTCCAGGAGGCGTTCCGCGCCTACCACATCTCTCTCGGGACTATGAGAAGGAAGCTTCAAGAGTTCTTGGAGCTAAGGCAAGGAGGGAGGAGTGCATACAAGTACTCCAAAGCATTCAACCACTTGGCCCAATACGCTCAGGACCAAGTGAATACCGAAGATCGGAAGCGCGAATGCTTCTACCGGGGTTTGAACCCCGAGATGAAGGACAAGCTTGTCCTGTTCAACCGCGGCAGCTTCAACGACATCGTCAATGCCGCTATCATGCAGGAGGATGCTACGAGCGAGCTGTCCTCAGACAAGAAGAAGAGCTGTCCTGTACCGTATACCCCTTGTGTCGGTACCCTGAGTACCGTATACCCCTTGAGATTGCAAAGATCTCAAGGAAATGTCATCTACTTGATTTGAAGACCTTCGGAGGCCCATATGTCTGACATAACCGGACCCGCTTCCCCAACATGGTTAGCCCCAGGGTCGCCACGTGTACCATCAAACCAGAGCTACCGCCCACAAGGGGGAAGCTCCGGGCTATGTACCATAACGGCACCCCCGGACATAACCCCAGACTGAGGGAAGCTCCGGAACTGACACATGTCTGGTGGCACCGGACCTATCTATTCCCCACAGTATGCTCCGGAGCTGCCACGTGTCCAACCGTCGGATCTTCAGCCTCAAACCTCCGGTAGAATCCACAACGGCTCCGGATCTTCAAAGGGGAATCAAGGACTTCAAGACCCGAATAAGTGTCATTAACACTATGTTAATGACACACGATCGGACGACCCTTATTACCAGTAATGGAGCTGTCAAAGCCCGTAACTCGGTCATTAAGGGTAATTAAGTGCATCAAATGTGTATCAATATTAGTAGCCGCCGGGGCCACATGTCGGGCCAGGCCAACTTGTAACGGCCTGTCCTTGTACTATAAAAGGACAGGCCGACGATACATAGAGAGAAGGGGCTGGTCTGAACATCTGATCTGAGCTGATAACATCTGATCTATCTGATCTAATCTGGTCTGATCGGCTCGCACGCGCTCTCAACTCACGTCACCTGAGTTGAGTTCATACATCCAATACAACACCAACACACCCTGTGGAGTAGGGTATTATGCTCAGGCGGCCCGAACCACGTAAATCTTTGTGTCTCTGTGTCATTTTACATTTCACCGCGCGCCCACACCGAACCTCAAACTCCGCAAACACTTTTAGTAGTGTTGGGAGATCTGCCGGATCAATACCACCGATAGTTGGCGTGCAAGGAAGGGGCGCCTGAGATTTCAAGAATGGTGAACTCAGTTGCTGAATCATCCAATGGTCATCCCGCTGTTCAAGCTGCTGGGGGCAATCCCTCCAATATGCAGCCACCAACAGGAACTTCAGTTCCAGCAGGAGTCACACTTCAACCACCACCGCCTCCACCAGCAAATCAAGCTGGGCAGCGCGATGGTGCACTGGCGTCAATCAATGCGTCGGCGAATCATGACAACCCGGAACACACGCTCCATGCAGCACGTGCTCTCCTCTAGCGCCCACCACCTCCAGATGCATCCCGGGATGCAATGGAGCAGTGGAGGGCCGATGTGGAACACTTGGTTGCAGCAGCAGCCGACCGCATCAGTAAACAGGGTCCTCCTCCATCAGGACGGGCCTCGTCGCAGCGATGGACCTTGTCTGGCAGACTTGGTCCGCACGTTTCCAACAACAGGAGACGTGCTGCGTCACAGCAAGTGACGTCGTTGCCCTCCAGGTCACGACACACTCACATGGTATCAAGGCTTTCAACTCATGACCTCCGGGCGGAGCTTGATCGCCAATACCGTCAACAAGACAGCCGAGTCCATATCGAGCGTGCTCGTGAAAGACGAGAAGCTCAGGACATTCCTGCTCCTCAAGGAGTAGGAGGAGGCTGTTCAGCCCTGGCCATGCATCTGCGTATGGTCAGGTGGCCACAGAAATTCCAGCCTCACCTGCCGGAGAAGTTTGACGGGACCGTTAATCCCGTCGAATTTCTTCAGATTTACTCCACTGCTATCCTGGCAGCTGGAGGAAATGAGGCCGTAATGGCCATCCATTTTCCAGTGGCTTTAACTGGGACCGCCCGATCCTGGTTTATGAGCCTTCCACCCAACTCCATCAACAGTTGGGAGGAGTTGTGCCCACAGTTCACCACCAACTTCGGGAGTTCATACACCCGCCCAGGCACCGAACTGGACCTTTTTGCAGTCGTGCAAAAAGGGGGAGAATCCCTACGATCATTCATCCAAAGAATCTCTCAGGTATGAAACACTATCTCTTCTATCTCTAGCGCTTCTGTCATTGTGGCATTTAGACAGGGCGTACGGGATAAGAAGATGTTGGAGAAACTGGCGATCAAGGAGATCACCAATGTCCTAGAACTCTTCAGCTTGGCTGACAAATGTGCCAGAGCTGCGGAGGGCCATGAAATGCACTCCAAACCACTTCCGGAGGATCGCAAGAAATCCTCCAAAGGCGAAGCCACTACCTCCAGGAATGGCAAAAAGAAGAAAAATACCAACGGCAAGAAGAAGCCATCGACCAACGCATCTAATGCAGCAGATGCTGCAGCTCCGGGTGGCCGGGGGCCACGCCCCGAGAAGCGACCTAGACTGTCTTCTGAAGACGGTGGCAAACCCAAGGTGTGGTGTCCAATTCATAAGAGAGACAACCACAGTTTAGAAGACTGCCGGGAAGTCCAAAGCCTTGCCGAGCGCTACAACAAGCGCCCGGAAGAAGTTCCTTTCTGACAGAGGGAAGGAAAACAAAAAGTTGATGAAGCTCTGGCTGAAGAGGAGTTAGGTTTTCAGGATCCTAAAAAGGTCCTGAAGGCCGTCTACACCTCCGTCGACGATGATTCTGACGTCTCTGATAACGAGCGTCGGAAGACCATGAACACCATTTTTGGTGGATCATGGGACATCACCTCCCCCCGCGTCCTCAAGACAATGCGTCGGGACATGGCCGCTGTAGCTCCTACAGCCAGGGCGGAGCCTCATCGGAAGTGGATGGACACATCCATCACTTTTGATGCTTCGGACTGCCCTCGAAGCATGGTTGGAGCAGGCCAGTTACCTTTGATGGTATCTCCTACCATCAATAACATTCAGCTCCACCATGTTATGGTAGACAGAGGTTCGGGGCTGAACCTCATAAGCTTCGAAGCTTTTACCAAGCTTGATGTCCGACCTTTAGATCTACCTTCGGATCTTCACCCCTCCCAACCTTTCTTCGGAGTAGGTCCGTGAGCCATTACCCCACTCGGTGCTATTAATCTCCCCGTTACCTTCGGGACCCGAGAGAAGTATCGCACTGAGAAGTTGGTCTTTGACATTGCTCAGATCAACTTACCTTTCAACGCCATCTTGGGTAGGCCTTCCTTGTACAAATTCATGGCAGTTGCTCATTGTGGCTACCTGGTGTTAAAGATGCCAACACCAATAGGCGTTCTCCGGATCCGCGGAGATCGCACTGCCGGAGTAACCGCTCTAGAAGAACTTCATGCGCTTACTACGACACAAGAGGATGACTCCAGGCAGGAGAAAGCTCCAAAACCCCCGAGCATTCGTCAACGAGGCTCGACTTCTGCACCTCGTGTGCAGCCAAGCGGCGACACCGACATTCCTGTCAAAGTCGTCCAAATCGGTCCCGATGCCGCTTAGACCACCCGTATATCGGGGGGACTGAATGACAAATAGGAACTCGCTCTCATCGCTTTCCTCCGGGCTAATGTCGACGTGTTTGCCTGGCAACCATCACAAATGTCTGGGATCCCCACGGAAGTGATTGAGCACAATGTGAAGATCTACCCTGACGCCCGGCCGATGCATCAGAAGCCTCGGAAGCAATACATGGAGCGACGGAACTTCATTCGACAAGAAGTGAAGAAGTTGCTCGAAGCTGGATTCATCCGAGAAGTCTTCCATCCAAAATGGCTGACAAACCCAGTCGTTGTGCCCAAGGCTGGTAGGAATCTTCGGATGTGTATTGACTGCGCAACACTAAATAAGGCGTGTCCAAAAGATCCATTCCCACTACCTAGAATAGATCAGATAGTGGATTCCACCTCCGGGTTTGAATTACTGTGTTTCCTAAACGCATATTCTGGGTATCATCAAATCAGAATGTCTAGGGAAGATGAAGAGCATACCTCTTTCATCACAGTAGATGGATTGTACTATTATACAGCCATGCCATTTGGTCTCAAGAATGCAGCTTCAACCTTTGTACGAGCTATGTACAAAACTTTTGAAGAACTCATTAGAGACATAGTGGAAGTGTACGTCGATGACATCATGGTCAAGGTCAAGAACAAGGAGTCACTCCTTGACACCTTACAGGCTGTCTTCGACAAGTTGCGCGTCACTTGCACAAAGCTAAACCCATACAAGTGTGTCTTCAGGGTTAGCTCCGGAAAACTTCTTGGTTTCCTGGTAAATCACCGGGGCATAGAGGCTAATCCGGCGAAGATCAAAGCCATTGAAGACATGCGGCCACCAGCCCGCATCAAGGATGTCCAAAAGCTGACTGGATGTCTAGCAGCCCTCAGCCGGTTCATTTCAAGACTGGCAGAACGGGCACTTCCCTTCTTCAAGTTATTGAGGAAGTCCGGACCATTCCAATGGTCTGAAGAAGCAGAAAAGGTGTTCCAAGAGCTAAAACAGCTCCTCACAACCCTACCAACTCTGGTAGCTCCGAACCCTGGTGAGCCTTTGCTGCTTTTCATTTCAGCAACTGACGAAGTCATCAGTATGGTCCTGGTTGCGGAGAGACACGAACCATCCCATGCTCAGGAATCTAGACCTCTCCGGGAGGGTCCGGAGGTTCCAGAAAACGAGTCTGGGTCCCAGTTCCCAAACTTGAGTCCACAAGATGTTACTTCAGAAGACCCAGACCCCTCCGGGAGGGTCCAGGTTGCTTCTGAAGAAGCTTCGGGTCCCTCCAGCAAGGACCCGGAGGTCACCGAAGAAGGTCCGGATCCCTCCGGGGGGATCCGGGTCAATGAAGAGGAAGCTTCGGGCCCCTCCGGGAGGGTCCGGACCATCCAGCGCCCAGTGTACTTCATTAGTGAAGTACTTCATGACGCCAAGCCTCGATACCTAGAGGTGCATAAGCTGCTCTATGCAGTTCTTATCGCCTCCAGGAAGCTTCGCCATTACTTCCAAACTCACAAGATTTCAGTGGTGACTTCTTACCCACTTCGAGCAATCTTGCATAATCCCAATTCAACTGGGAATATTGCAAAGTGGGCAGCAGAATTGGCCAAATTCGATCTCGAATTCATTCCAAGACAAGCAATCAAGAGTCAAGCATTGACCGATTTTGTGGTGGAATGGACTCCCTCTCCATCAAACCCTGGGGGCCCCAGTGAGCGGAAGCCAGAACACGAGGCTCTGGTCTTCACTGAGCCTCACTGGACCCTCTACATTGTCGGCTCCATGCAAAAGCAGGGGGCCGGAGTAGGAATCCTTCTCCTCGCACCAACCGGGAAGAAGGTAAAATACATGGTACACCTTGACTTCAAGGCAACCAACAACATGGCGGAGTACGAAGCACTCATCTACGGACTAAAGGTGGCACTGTCATACGGTGTCAAGCAGCTGCTGGTCAAGGGAGATTCACAGCTCATCATTAAACAAGTGATGGGTGAATGCTCCTGCAACAATCTCCAGCTAGTTGCTTACCTCCTTGAAGTCCAGAGGCTTCAGAAGGACTTCAAAGTCCTAGACCTCTACCACGTCCAGCATGTCCACAACGCTGAAGCCGACAAACTCTCAACGAAAGCGTCAACCGGAGCTCCAGCTCCTGACGAAACTTTTGTCTGGAGGTTGTCAAAACCCATAGCTCAGCCTGCCGAACTTAGCGAAGGGGGCGAGATCAGCATCCCGACCTGACGGTCCCGATGGCCCTGTTACCATGGCAGCTATCAAGGGTCGTAGGTGCTACCGGAAGCTCCGAGTAACCCAGCACGCAAGACTCAAATGCTCAAGTTAGCTCCGATGCATGGATCTCAAAGATCCGGAGCTACTTGAAAGACAACATTCTTCCTGACGATGATGTATCCACTGACCGGATAGTCAGAATGGCTAAAAGATACACGTTGGAAGAAGGGGATCTCTACCGGCGCGGTGCCAACGGCGTCCTAATGCGGTGCATCACAAGGGAAGAAGGTTGCGAGATCCTCGCAGAAATCCATGGACGCGAGTGTGAAAACCACGCGTCTTCCCGCACGCTGGTCGGTAAAGCCTTCCAGCATGGCTTCTACTGGCCTACAGCACTCCAGGATGCAACTGAGCTGGTGAAGAAATGCGAAGCATGCCAATTTCATGCAAAGCAAATTCACACACCAGCTCAGCCTCTACAAATGATACCTCCTACAAGGCCCTTCGTCGTGTGGGGGATGGACATCTTGGGACCTTTCCCAAGAGCTGTCGGAGGTTACAAGTTCCTGTATGTCGCCATTGACAAGTTCACCAAATGGCCGAAAGCAACTCCAGTTGTGACAATAAACAAGCAATTTGCTATCAACTTTTTGCAGTCCATTGTATGCAGATTTGGAGTCCCAAACAAAATCATTACTGATAACGGGACCCAATTCACAAGCTCTTCATTTCAAGGATATTGCGAAGACCTCGGCATTCATGTTTGCTACGCCTCTGTAGCTCACCCGACAAGCAATGGCCAGGCCGAGAGAGCAAATGCTAAAATCCTGGAAGGACTCAAAATGCTCACCTATGAGCGCTTGAAAAAAACATGGAGCCAACTGGATTGAAGAGCTTCCACCCACCCTATGGGCCAACAGGACAACTCCAAACCGGTCAACTGGAGAGACACCCTTCTCCCTGGTGTACGGAGCTGAAGCAATCCTTCCTCCGGAAATCACCTTGGGTCACTCTGGGTCCGGACCTTCGACGAACCCACGCAGGACCAGCTCCGGCGTGAAGACCTGGACCTCCTTGACGAGGGAAGGTGCCAAGCAGCTGTTCGGAATGCCCGATACCGCCAAGCCCTTCGGCGCTATCATCAGCGGCATGTACACAACCGACAGCTCGAGGAAGGCGATCTGGTGCTACGGAGAATACAATCTAGAGAATGGTTAAACAAACTCTCCCCCAGCTGGGAGGGACCCTTCCGAGTGATTAAAGTATCCCGTCCCGGAAGCGTTCGCTTGGCTACTGAGGATGGGACACCTCTCCCAAATCCTTGGAATATTGCGCACCTCTGTAACTTCTACTCTTAATATCACGGGGGTGACTCTGTAGTAACTTGAGGTGTATGTTATAGAGTCATTGTAAAGAGTTGGGTAGTTCCTCCAGGAGAACAGCCAGACCTTTCTCGGAAGGTCCGCAAAGTTCATGCAACACTCGTCACAGTCTCAGAACTAAAAGTGTGGCTAGCTACCCTGGGTGAAACAAGAAATGAAACACGCTTAGCTTGGTTCCGTACCATAAGAGTGTACTTGTTTCCCTTGTACCCCGGACCTATAATGAAAGACATCTTCATGTGAAACAGACTCCACGTGCATTTATTTGGTACAGGCTCAACAGTATTTTATTTTTCTCTTTCTTGTCTATAAAAAAGTTGTGCAATTCTTATGAAATTTTAGTTCGACCAGTTCATGTACAATTCGAGTTGTATTGTCAATTCTTTTGGATTCAAACATTGTTCATGGCCCACTCGCCTGAATGCGACCAAGCCAATCTAGGGCCAGAGTGTGCTATCGACTTTGCATAGTTAAGCACCCTAAGTACCCCACTCTACCTACACCCCGGCAGGCCGAAGTAAGGCGGGTCCAAGTACAATTGGATCTGGAAGAAAGAAGGCAACACATTCGGTTATATTCAGAATTGTGTTTGACCTAAAACTTTCTTGGGAATCGTAAGCCGCGACGAAGTTATAGGCAAGGAGCGAATTTTACTATTTTTCTTGGCTTCGGTGTGCAGGAAAATAAAGAATCCACGTTAATGGAGAAAAGCCAGAGCTAACAAAGCTTCGACTCCCCCTAGGTGGCTTGTGATCGACGTTAAACATTGAAAACGAGTATTACCGGAGCAACCATGCTTCGACAAAGCTATGGGGGACAGCCGTCGATGCAGAATAAAATATCGTGAGAAGACCCCCCAAGCGAGGTCTGCTGCCGACAAGCTACGTGTTGGCAAAGGTCACTGCCGGAGCTACTAAGCTCCGACACCCCGGAGGGCTAACTATCGATGCTCTACGCGTTGATAGGGACTATTGCTGGAGCTACTAAGCTCCGACGGTAGTCAATGCCGGAGCTTCTGAGATCCGACAACCTCAGGGGGCCTTCACTATCAAAGACTTCGGACCTACACTCTACAAGTTCGAAGCAAACGAGTCTTCAACAAAATACAATATCCTCTTGGTACATGTTCACAATCAAATTGTGTACATCTACCAGGGGGCCACTGTCGGTACCTTGAGTACCGTATACCCCTTGTGTCGGTACCCTGAGTATCGTATACCCCTTGAGATTGCAGAGATCTCAAGGAAATGTCATCTACTTGATTTGAAGACCTTCGGAGGCCCACATGTCCGACATAACCGGACTCGCTTCCCCAACATGGTTAGCCCCAGGTTCGCCACGTGTACCATCAAACCGGAGCTACTGCCCACAAGGAGGAAGCTCCGGGCTATGTACCATAATGGCACCCCCGGACCTAACCCTAGACTGAGGGAAGCTTCGAAACTGACACGTGTCTGGTGGCACCGGACCTATCTGTTCCCCACAGTATGCTCCGGAGCTGCCACGTGTCCAACCGTCGGATCTTCAGCCTCAAACCTCAGGTAGAATACACAACGGCTCTGGATCTTCAAAGGGGAATCAAGGACTTCAAGACCCGATTGAGTGTCATTAATACTATGTTAATGACACACGATCATACGACCCTTATTACCAGTAACGGAGCTGTCAAAGCCCGTAACTCAGTCATTAAGGGTAATTAAGTGCATCAAATGTGTATCAATATTAGTAGCCGCCGGGGCCACATGTCGGGTCAGGCCAACTTGTAACGGTCTGTCCTTGTACTATAAAAGGACAGGCCAATTATACATAGAGGGAAGGGGGGGTCTGAGCTACTCTGATCGGCTCACACGCGCTCTCAACTCACGTCACCTAAGTTGAGTTCATTCATCCAATACAACACCAACACACCCCGTGGAGTAGGGTATTACGCTCAGGTGGCCCGAACCACGTAAATCTTTGTGTCTCCTGTGTCATTTTACATTTCACCTTCTTGAATCTCCGTGCGCCCACACCGAACTTCAAACTCCGCAAACACTTTTAGTAGTGTTGGGAGATCTGCCAGATCAAAACCACCGACAAGTGATGTTTTATGTGTGAGCTTAATTCATAGCTAATGTGGATATGTAATATTAATTAATATTTAGTTCTCAAATTACAAGCAAATTTACATGTTTAACTTATATATGTGAGCATGATTAATAGTTTCCAAATTTAACTTGTATGAATAGGTAATTTGACTTGTATGTATATGTGAGCATGTTTAGGTTTTGGTAGTCTCTAAATATGTGTGCCTTGTTAGTGTGAATAGGTATAAGCTGAATAATGGGTGACGACATAAGGTGATGTATGATGGATGGAGTTCAGATGGTGTGTACACTATGGATGGGCACAATTCGCAAATGTGTTTGTGAACCAAGCATTTCCTAGTGGTGCTCATTTTCTAAAGTGTCCATGTAGAAGGTGCTAGAATTGTCGAGATATGGAGAGGTCTAAAATGATGCTACACTTTTGTAAGCATGGATTTATGCCAGACTATCTAGTGTGGCGCGAGCATGGAGAGATGGATCATGCTAGTGAGTCAGATGGAAATGAGAATGAAGATAGTATGGATGAGATGATTGCGGATGTTGGTCGAGAGTACCAATAGCACTCACTGTCAGAGGAGGTGAAGAAGTTTTACAAGCTTGTTGCCGCTGCGGATGAAAAAGTGTATGAGGGCAGCAATGTGACCGTTCTACTGGCGGTCACACGACTTATGGTGTTGATGTATAAGTTCAAATTTGCAAACAATTTCTACAATGCTATCCTGAATTTGATCAATGATCTCCTTCCGTCAAAACATAAGATGTCGGAAGACATATATCACTCAAAGAAGATTTTGGAAGGTTTGGGCATGAGTTATGAGCAAATTGATGCATGCGAGAATAATTGCATGTTTTTTGGAAGGAACACCAGAACGATACTCATTGTATGCATTGCAAAGCATCAAGACATGTGAAGGTTTTGAATGATGATGGAGAGGAAATAAGTACAAAGGTACCGGTCAAACAGCTTTGGTACATGCCTATCACGTCAAGACTTAAACGGTTGTTCCTTTCTTAAGAAACAACGAAGCAGATGAGGTGGCATTCAAAAGGGTTACGTGAGAGCGATGACTAAGATATTATGGTGGATCCTTTGGATGGCACGGCATGGCAAGATCTAGACCGTTTTGATTCTGAGTTTGGTAAAGATCCAAGAAATAGTTGTCTTGGGTTGTCAACAGATGGTTTCACTCCTTTCAGCACAAGTAACAGTCCATACTCTTGTTGGCTTGTTTTATCATGACTTATAATATCTCTCCCAACAAGTGCATGAAAGAAGGATACATATTCCTCGCGGCCATCATTCTTGGTCCTAAATATCCTTAGATGAAAATCAATGTGTTTATGCAACCGTAGATTGAGGAGTTGATAGAGTTATGGGATGGTGTAAAGGCATACGACAGTCATCTGAAATGTGAATTTACTTTACGTGCCGCGTATCTATTGTCTGTACGTGATTTGTTGGCATATGGCATTTAGACTGGTTGGTGTGTCCATGGAAAACTGTGTTGCCCCATATGTATAGCTGACACCGATGCCTTCAGTTTGAAGTATGGAAGAAAAGTTAGCTTCTTTGATTGCCATCGACAATTTCTTCCTTCAAATCACCCTTTCAGGGGTGATACACGATCATTCCGAAAAGGCAAAAGTGTTACAGAAGGACCCCCTTGTCGATTGACAAGCGAACAAAAAATAACATGCATGCAAAGTTAAAAGAGTCCGCTAAAGGTGGTTTCGAAGGGTATGGTACAGAACACAACTGGCTCATATTTCTTTTCTTTGGGAGCTACCATATGCAAAGGTATTGCTTCTACCGCACAACATAGATTTGATGCACCAGGAGTGTAATGTCGCTGAAAGCATCATAAGATGTGTTTTGATTTTACCGGTCAAACTAAAGATAATTTGAGTGCGAGGAAAGACTTAGCTGATATTTGCGATCGCCTTGGGCTTGATGTTATAACAAAAGCAAGTGGAAATGAAAGTAGGTCATGAGCTCCATATTGTGTTAGACCAGAAGAAAGAAAAAAATACTTAGTTGGTTGAAAACACTGAAGTTTCCATACCGCTGTGCAGCAAACATAAAACGATGTGTTAATCTCAACACTGGTAAACTGAATGGTTTGAAGAATCATGATTACAAAATTATAATGGAGAGACTTATACCGGTAATGTTCTGTGGCTATTTCAAGGCTGATTTGTGGAAGATGTTTGTTGATCTTAGACATATTTGTGCTAAGGTAGTGTCGAAAAATATGATGCGGCGGTGGGAGAAAGAAATTGTTGTGGTTGTATGTAAGATGGAAAAAGTGTTCCCGCCTGGATTTATGAATGTTATGCAACATTTGCTGGTGCATTTACCTTATGAAGCATTGGTAGCAGGTCCTGCACAATTTAGGTGGATGTATAGCCAAGAAACAGAATTGAAGAAACTTAGAGCTACGGTGCGCAACAAGGCAAGAGTTGTGGGTGGTATTGCAGAAGCATTTGTAGCTTATGAGATTACTAACTTCTCTAGGAAATATTTTTCACGTGCCAACAATGAGAATGCATCTGTCAAACGATATTCTAATGTAGAAGAGCAATCTATGAGTGAGCTTAAGATTTTTCAGTCGAAGGGTAAAGGTGTTGGGGCTGCTAATTCTCATTATATTTCAGCGCAAGAGAGGAACTACACCATGCTTTACACATTTTTCAACATGGAGGGGGTGTTGTTTTGAAATGTTTGACAAGTTGTATTTGAAATCTACATGAAAACCTACACAAAATCAATTGGATAAGATGCGTCCGCATGGCATGAACGGTGGACAAAGCTTTGTGGACTGGTTGCGTGAACATGTAATATTCTATTCATTTTTTCTTTCAATTAGTTCACATGTTTATCATAAGATGCTACCTTTGTTTGTTTATGTA
This sequence comes from Tuctoria greenei, assembly GCA_036927565.1. Lineage (NCBI taxonomy): Eukaryota > Viridiplantae > Streptophyta > Magnoliopsida > Poales > Poaceae > Tuctoria > Tuctoria greenei. Next base: position 57,719,070 of record JAYESD010000007.1, read on the forward strand.
GTGTATGAAAGATGTCAACATGTCCGATGACATGTGATAGATGTCGCATGGTCAATTGAGAGCAACAAAATTTAGCAGGTACAATATCAACGGATATCGTTTTCGGACGGCAAGTTTATAAGCAAGTCGTCCACATGGTGACACTAAAAATCGTGGATTAATGATAACTGCCGCGGAGGGTAGTGGAAAAGTGATAGAAAATAATGGAGTACACATTTGCCGGTCCAAAAACACTTCAACTTGTGATTTTTGACTGTGAATGGTTTGATCCAACATCGGGCACACGAGTTGATGATTTTGGAATGGTGGAGGTCAACCACAAGTCACGATACACAACCCATAACAACAATATTGTACTTGCGAATCAAGCGGTACAAGTGTACTATTTATGTTATCCACACCCATGTTTGAAAATTTGGTGGGTTGTGTATATAGTTAACTCTGAAGTGCACCCTCATCATTATGATGAGTCTATAGAGATTCAAGAAGATAATGGTATTATCTATCAAGATGAAGTCGAGGAAGCAGAAGATTTTATGATATCTTGTGGGATAGGACTCGCAGAAATAGCTAGTGATACGCCAGAGTTGATGTCTGAAGAACAAACTGGCCCTTCAAGAAAACGTGTTCGGCAATCACAAAGGATTATGGAAGAGAAGAAAAGGATTATGGAAGAATAGTATAGATATGATGATGATGAAGAAGAAAAAGAGATGGAAGAGAGTGAAGATGAGGAGATGGAAGAAGAGATACATGAATATCTTAATGCACGCATGACAGAAGCAAATTATGATGTTGATGATTTTTTTATTTATATTGTATGCCTTTTTTAGATTTTTATTATTATTGTATACATTCTTTATTTATTATCTAATGTTGTATACTAATCATTCCTATAAAATGCGCGCAGATGTTTAAGCTTTTGCCAAGTTTGGGGAAGAAGAAGGGCAAGAAGGGTAGCGAATCTTTGTCCTCCACTCCCAGTTCTACTTCGAGCCAGTCGGACCTGTTTCAGGTACTAGTTTTTACATACATTTAAATATTAATATAAACTGTCTATTGTTTCTTACTTCTTTACATGCTTCTTTTATTTACATTTTTAGGGTACTACTTACAGTGGGCAGAGGAAGAGACAGTTTTTTGAGTTGTGTGGCAGTGCCGACGTCAAGCGAGCCTGCACGAGGTTCGAGTCCGACACAGGTGGAAGATCATTGCCCGATGTACAAGGAGCTGTACAGGGAGGAACCAGAGACTGTTAGGCAAACGTCAGCGCATGAAGGAGGCTCAGGACAAGGCTCAGGAGGAGGCTCAAGATGAGGCTCAGAAGGAGGCTTAGGAGAAGGCTCAGGTACTGTTGGGCGGTGGACCTCTTCTAACGGTGATAATGAGGGGGATGATGAGGATGATGGTGAAGAGCCTGAGGATCCCGAGCAAGATGCCAAGATTGCAAGAAGGGCAGAGCTAGAAGTGTTAGGACACCCCTATCGATGCCCCTTTAGGTAATATTCCTGATTAATTAATAAGTTCATTATATATTTTCAATTAACTAATTTTATGTACTTTTTATGTACAGGCTGCATAGGAACCTTTTATGTGGAGTAAGTAAAAGCATGGACGAGCGGACGATTATAAGGCTGAAGGGTACCAGGTGTTGGGTCGAGCTTGGTTGGAGTGGAAAGGGGCATTGACGAATTGTTAACACCGAGTTTGGAAACGCCGTCCGATTTTGCTATCCCGGGATGGTTTTAGTGGATGGTCAAAGGATTGCAGCGCATCATTGGGATCACTATGCGCTTCAAGAGTATTGCGATTCGGGTACATGTCAGGAGAGAGTTTGGAAGACCTTCGGGGTAAGATTGTTTTGATTGTCTCCATTACATTGCATCTTATATTTTTGACATTAACTATTACTTGTATGCAGGGTATGTTGCATTTGGAGGAGGGTGTGAGTCAAGCATATGCTTGTTAGGTTTTCCATAATGCAGCAAAAAGACGTGTGAAGGACTCCTTCTCTAAGGCACGGATCAAAGCTGTGACCGTCTACTACAAGACGGCTATGTTCCATCCCATGACAAACAAAGAAGTAGCCAAAATTCACCTCACTAGGGAGGAGTACTTGCAGAGACACGTGGACTGGATTTGTGCGAATATGGAGGCTTGGGAGTGGTTATGCAGGTATTGGAGTTCAGCTGAGTTCAGAAATATTTCTGATAGGCACCGAAAAAACCGGAAGAGCAAGGAAGGAAAATACTTCTTTGGGCTAGATGGTTATGTTCGGATGGAACAAAGGATGGTATGAATTCTGACATTCATACTTAGATTGCTTCAATTAATTGTATTGATTAAATTGTTGAAATTGGATATTGCAGACAGCTGAAACTGGTACGCCTCCTACGTTTTTCGAGGTTTATCTTAAGGGGCACAAAGATCCGGACCCAAATCGCCTGGAGGTGTTGTGTGATGAGGCATCAACGCAGAAATTGGTACATATGTTGATTCTTTGCTGCTTTTATCCACAAACTCAATTTATCTTGTATTACATTAATCCATTAACTAAATGTATCACATCAAAAGTATGTTGAGTGTATTAAGAAGAACCATGGATCTGATTCAGACTATTTGAGAGAGCCGTTGGATGTCGCTACAGCATACCATGCCGGCGGAGGTCTACCGCATGGGAGGTATGTGTTAATATAATGATGAATTGTATGTTAATTAATGTCGATTCTTCACACTTGTATTTTTTGTAGACTTGGGTTGTGCGACGGGTATGTAGAACGTGAGGCTTATGCTAGACGACGGCCGTCCAATGTTAGTGGTAGTCAATTTCAATTTTCTACAGAGGATGAATTACGAGAAGAATTGAGATGCACCAATGAGGATATGCAACAACAACAGCAACAAACACAGATGCTGCTGCAACAACAACAGCAACAGACACAGATGTTGCAACAACAAATGCATTATTTGTATATGTCTCACTAACATGTAGTTTTCTTATTTGAAAATATTATTCGATTTAAAAATGTTTTTACTCAAGATATCACAACAAATTTACTTGATGCAGTTCATAGGTCAAGGTAGCTCCATTTCTCAGTTTGGTCCGATGTAGCAACCTTACCACGACATGATGCCTCAACCAATGCAGCCAGCACTACAGATTGGCTCCTCTACACAGGTAAAATTGCTTATCTTATTGACTCGGGTTATATAATGCAATATCGTAACCATTTGTGTTGCAGGGTTCCGAGAGTGGTCAACCACGTGTTAGACAACCTTAAGGATTCATGTCATTGTTGGCTTTTGGATTGCAGCAAAATGATCCAGGTAAACTGTAATTTTCGTATTTGACCAATTTATTCGATTTCAAAATTATTCTAATTATAATCTCACAACTTGAAGCAGTTTTCCCACCGATGCCTTTCTCTCAGGTGCAGATTCACCCATCACAAGTTGGAGACACAGCGGTATGCATGACTTGTATACTTGTTACAATATATTCATAATAAAAACACATATTAATTATCACAATATTAAAAAGAAAAGGGAAATACTTAGCGGAGAGATGAAGCGAAAGAGGGAACAAGTGAGAGAGCGAGAGAGGAAGAGATAGATAGAGAGGGAGAGGAAGACATAGAGAGAGAGGGGGGGGATAGAGGGAGAAAAGAAGTGATGGATAGAGAGGGAGAGAAATACAAAGAGAGAGAGAGGGAGAGATAGAGAGGGAAAATAAGAGATAGATAGAGGGGGAGCTAGAGAGAAAGAGAGGGGGAGAAGGGAAGAGATAGAGAGAGTGGGAGAGCAAGTGAGGGCGAGGAGATGGGGAGAGTGAGAGGAAATGAGAGAGCTTTGATAAGTTTTTGTTGAAACCAACATGCTTCTCTTTTATTAAGTTATGTTATTAAGTTAGTCAAAGTTAACATGTTATGTTATTAAGTTTCTCTTTTATTTTTTTTATCGCATGGATCTCGTCATGGAACCCCTGAAGGTTGTGATGCTTTCCTTAACATCAACGACAGATGTGCGAGTGGAGGAGATGGGAGTGCGGGACCTGCGAGTGGAGGCTCTCACGACGACATTTGAATTTCGTTTACACATTTTTGTACTGTTGTGCTTGTGTTTGAAACGTTTGAAAACTCGTGTACATTGTTGTGTTTGAACTGTTTGTGAATGTGTTTGTTAATGTATCTATTGTAGTTGCATAATTGTGTACTGTTGTGGCTGTATAATAGAGGCTCCCTAGCTGAGGAGGGAGAGGAAATAAGCTGTTTTCTTAAAAAAAAACATATTTTATGTGCGTCGGTTTTGGGTAAACCGACGCCCATAGTCGCCTTTTGTACGCTGCCCACGTGGCGACGTAAATGCATCGGTCTCCCTCCACCGACGCACTTAAGTGGAGTAAGAGTGTCGATTTCAGCTGAACCGACGCTCAAACTGGCGCTCGATACGCTTGCCACGTGTCGCACTAAGTGCGTCGGTGTGACAAAATCGACACCCTTAAGTGCAGTAAATGTGGCGGTTCCTCTGGCCGACGCATTTAACACTAAGAGCATCGGCCCCTAGAAACTGACACACAAAAAAATTAAATGTGTCGACCCTGACACATTCACAGGTTAAAGGCGTCTGAACTATTTCGTTGGCTAAGTGTGTCGGCTACAAACACTTTTAGGATAAGGGTGTCGGTTTCTTTAAGCAACCGACGCTCATATGGCCGACACCCTATTGACGAATTCCTATAGTGTATATATGTGAGGCATTCATCAAATTTTGAACACACATTGATTCAAAAAAAATTTGAAAATCTTTAAAAAAATCATATAGGTTTGTATGATGACTAAAAAGTTCCATTGAAAAACAAAGTGAAAAAATCATTATATTCATCAAGATAGAAAAATGACAACTAACCAGTGTTATTTGTTTTTTTGTTTTCACCAATTTCAAGGGTTTTCCCAAGTGAAACTTAATGGGAACCTTTAACACTCAAGCATATTACAAGAAAGTGTAATTTGGGCTTTTAAAAGGCCCCTCATTTTAATAAAGAATATTAATTAAGCTTAAACTCAGCAAATTTTTTCCACACGGTTTTTAAATGCTACACAGGCAGTAATTGCTAAACAACCGCATGTGATAATGGTCTGAGCTTGTTCTTCAGTTTTATTTTCCCTTGCTTCTTTTTTTTAGATTCCAATATAAATACTCAAACATGTATAGATTCTGCAAATTGTGTCCAAATTTGGTGATTCTTTTTTCTATATTCCTCCAAACGTAATATCTACCACCTGGACCAAGTATTTTAAAACTTGTATTTCTAACATTGTAATGTTTTGGTAAATATCAAATTAATTTATACATGCATATTATTCAAATTTTTGTATCTCCTAAAAAAGGGATCCTTCACTTAAATTGGTTTTTATGGACATATTTATCTTATTTATACATGTATGAATTTTGTAATTTTTTAAAGCATTCCAACATGTCAAAATTCAAGTTATCCATCATTCTAATCAAATGCTCACATACATATGAGGCATTCATCAAATTTTGAACACACATTGATTCAAATTTTTTTAAAAAATATGAGAAAAATCATAGAGGTCGGTATGATGACAAAAAACTGCCATTGCAAAACTAAATTAAAAAATCTATATTCATCAAGATAGAAAAATGAAAAATCACGAGTGTTCTTTGTTTTTTATGTTTTTACCAATTTCAAAGGTTTTCCCAAGTGAAATATAATGGGAACCATTAATACTTAAGAATATTAAAAGAAAGTGGAATTTGGTCTTTTAAAAGGCCCCTCATTTTAATCAAGAATATTAATTAAGCCTACATAAAGATCTTTTCATGCGCTTGGTTATGAATAACCGCCTGAGAGAAGTCCTTATCTCAGGCGGTTATTACGTACTAACCGCCTGAGATAAAAACATCTTCTCAGGCAGTTGGTAATTTATGACCGACTAAGAGAAGTCCTCTGCTTAGGCGGTTGATTCTTAATAACGGCCTGAGAAGATATGCATCTATATATAGCGCTCAACTTCCTTAGAAAAACTTAACCTGGGCGAAATCACTTAGACGCCGTTAGGATGCCAAAATTTTGTTTGCTGCCAAGTATTCGGAGCCCTCGCTGCCGAGCTTTGCCCTCACCGCCGATCTTCGCCGTTGCCACTGAGCTTCGCCTGGCCGTTTCCTTTCCTTCCCTCCAGCTACGCTGAGATTTGCCCTCGCCGTCGCTGCTGAGCTTCGACCTTGCTGCCAGGTATGCTACTGCTTCTTTCACTCCGCCGTCCCCGTGTCGCCTCCCTACTCGTCCTTGCCGCCAGCTGAGTGATGTCCTCACTACCACCGCACCCATATGCATTAATTGAAGTTTTGGAACCCAAGGTGCCTTGGTCAGTCGCCTCAAACCCTAGGTTCCTATCTAATTTTGATTAATCAAAGTTTTTTAACACGCAACAAAGTCAAATGAAGATTGTAGGTCATATGAAGATTGGCAATGAAGATTGTAGGTCATATGTTATCTCTTACCTAGAGAGTAGTTCCCTTTTTTGACAAAAAAAAAAACTGCAGGAAGAAAATTTTGTGAAAAAATTAACTCTTTAATCTTTCCCCTGTTTAAATTATTTACAATTATAGTATAAAGCAAAGAACCATGCAATGCAACTTGAAATAAAACAAGCAGATAGAAGCATTATCACTGATTTATGATCTATCTTCTTATTGTTCCAAACATGAAGATGACAATGGAAGATAGAGCATAAACCATATTGAAATTTGATTTTGAAAAGCATATTGAAATAAAACCGCCAGGTACACTGCCGCTTCCTTCCCTCCTCCATCCTCGTGCCACCTCCCCCTCGCCCTCACTGCCGACCGAGTCATGTCCTCGTTGCCGCACCCCGTGACTTGTGTCAGTTCTGGGGACTTTGATTTTAGATTGTATCTCGCTTTACTTGCTAGTTGTTGCCACTGACATTACAAATTGCGTTAGGTCACACTTAAGATTTCAATGACTTGCTAATGGTCCTATGTATTATTATGTATGATTAGAAATTGCAATAGGTCACACTTAATAACTTGCAGTAAATATTGTTTTTTGAAAAAAATATAAATCCTAAACATTCCTTTGTTTGTCAAAATACCCAAATTTGTACCCATTCTACATTTTCAATACCAATAACTAACCCGGTCGAGTCATGTCCTTGTTGACACCACACCCAAGATTTTCTTATCGGCCTTTGATACAAGCAATACGCATGCCTATCTATTGCATTGGTCAGCCGCCTCAAACCCTGGAATGGAACTTGATCAGTCGCCTTAATCAGTCACCTTAAACCCTATAATGCGTTATCAAAACCTAGAATGCTTCCATCATGTTCTTTCATGCAACACTTCATGTAGAGTTAATATGCCATTCACGCAACACTCCATGTAGAGTTCATGTAGATTAAACCTTGTGAATAAACCATTCAAAATGAAGTTTAAACTTTTGAGAGCATTTATTTTTGTAGCTTTCATTGAAGTTAAACATATTTTTGGTCTTATTAGTTATAGCATGGAAAACCTTAAGAAGACTATTGCTGGTAGTAACAATGAAGAAGGCAATATGATGTTTAGTGACTCCAGCAGTTCAGGCTCCTTTCATAGTCCATTGGATCCTTTTCCAAATATAAAAAATAAAAAGACTTCAAAGGATCTCGACCCGGAATATGATCCTGCCGACGAGGTATGGATCACGAATCTTAAATCCAGCAGTTCAAGTTCATGTTGGTTATCAAGTATATGAAGTCTTATAATTCTTTTCTACCTAGCTTAATCTTGAAAAGAAAACAAGGTGACTTTGGCTGCTAAAACCGTAAAAGGTTCTCCAATGGATGAATCCTCACGTCCACTCAAGCAAAAACGAGGGCAACAAGGTCCCAATAAGGGTCCACTGAACCGCATCATGTACATAACAAGGGTCGGTTCAGGTGGGCTTCCCCAAGAACCACTGGATTAAATACACAATATTGAAATGAATGCGGTTGTCTTGTTAGAGAGCACGTACCGATGACAATAGAGAATTGGAGAAAATTACCTGAGGAGAACAAGAATGAGTTATAGGAGAGGATAAAGAAACAATTCAAGTTCCCGAAAGGCACGAAAGAAGCTGTGAAGAAAGCAACATTGGTCTCTTGCGGCAAGAAGTTTCGTGGCTGTAAGAGTGAAATGAATTCTTACTAAGGCCGATAAGGTCCCTAGCCCGAGTAAGATGGGAAAAATCACACAAGCTCAGTGGCAAGAATTTGTTTCTCAAAAGACCACACCTGATGCTAAAGCCCTAAGTGAAACTAGGTTGGAGCTTGCCAAAAAGAACAAATACCATCATCGCTTGGGGTGTACCGGATATGCCCCCAAAGTTAAAAAATGGAATAAGGTATTAGAGGAAATTACTAGTAAGGGCAATCCTCACCCAACTAGAAGGCGGCGATGAGAGAACTCAGCGGTGGGTCTTTGCTCGATCAGGTTTGACCAGCGACGGCAAACTTGAAAAGCCTGACTCTGTGAATGAAGTAGAGAAAAAAATGAAAGAACTAATTGAAAAGCAACAGAAGGGTCTCTTCAAGCCGAAGTGGGAGAATGACCAACTTACTGCTCTCCTAGGAAACTTTGAACATAGTGGACGGGTTGGAGCAATCTCTTCTCAGATTTCCTGGCTAGATGGTTTCTCAAAAGATAAAGAGACATAAAGAAGACGTGAGAAGTGCAAGAAAACACTTCATGAAATGGTTGCTCAAAAGGTCTAGGAAAATGTGCATGAAAAATGGAATAACATAGATAATCGGGACAACTAGTGGCACTGAGTACAGTGATGGTTCCCGTGCCAAAGGAGCATTTGGTATCTCCAACTTCCTACTCTAGCAGCGTCGGCTCTGTGCCAGGCTCAGGGTCAACCCATAAGTTCACTGTCGATGATATTGCTAAGGACAAATCTTGTCGTCTTCTTGTCCCGATCAGTAGAGCAGAGAACAGAACTAAACAGATTGCCACTGCTACGGCAATGTCTGATCGTGACTTCAACGACAATTCACTTTTGTTGTATTATGCTATGGTGCAAGTTCTTCAGATCATTGATAATGATTATGAAGATTATGAATAGACCACATCACACATGAGGGGATCACGACTCTAGGGCAGGTTGTCAACCAATTAATCTTTTGGCACCAACGCGATACCATGTTGGACGATGAGCCAATTTCTAGCCCCTTCACATCTCAAAATACTGTAACCCCATCTTCTAAGGCGAATGTCCTGGAAGATCCACTCCCTGGCCATGAAGATCCACTCCTGCTATGTCTCAACAAGGATGATAGTACCTTGCTAGTGAAGATAACCAAGAGCATCTAGTTGAACAACGGCTTGAAGCATTACGGGAGCAAGCTGTTGTTAGTAAAGAGCAACCAGTTGAGCAACAACTTATAGTAGTACTAGAGTAAGCAGCTAGTAATAAAGAGGAATCAGTTGAACAACGGGTTCAACAGCAAGCCAGAGTCCAACTTCCTATGACTACTCCTCGATCATCAATACCTATGAAAGTTAGCTCATACGAAAATAAGAAACCTTTTAAAGAAGTATCAAAATATTTGGAAAATCTGAAGGAAAATATTAGAAAATTGAGTGCATCTCGTTCTTTGCATGAGCCAACATTAGATGATATTAAAGAGTGGGAAGAAGACGGTGTCATGTATAATCAGCAGACGACTTTAGTTAAACTAGGAGCTCCAATATACAAGATTCAGGATGTTCCTACTGAATATAAGAATGGGAAGCCGTTCATAACATCGCTAGAACTTAGCAAGCAACCTGTCCCGCTCAAAAGAATGCTACATGAGTGGTACATCACTGCCAACACAAAAGATGGTCTTTCTTATGTCACATTTCGTGTGCCAAAAGACGCATTCTGGAGCACTGGAGCATACAAATGAGCCCTTTTCGTTGAAGATCTACATAGCCTTTTCTATCGAGACATGCTCAAAATCAACCTGCTACTCGTCTGGTGCTTGTAAGTGCCTCTAATATTTTGTATGTGCTTTTTTTATTACAGGCATACACATTTCATGAGATTATAACAATTCTAGTCTTTTTAAATAGGATGCAATACATGGATAATAGAAAGATGAAACACAAGATAAATATCCTTGACCCTACACATATTGCAAAGACGCTATTCGACGTTAAGGTGGATCGAGACTCAGAACAGTACAAGCACATGAAAAAAAGGATTTGATAAATCAATCGCAAAACAAAAGAAGGATAAAAGTACAGAGGTTGCAGCTTACATAGGACATGCCATGTTTAACTTTGTCATGGATGGCAAGAACTTCGTAAAGGCTTCGTACCACTTCTAGTAAGTTTGACACATGACATTGAAATACCAATTATTACTAATTGTTAACTTAACAGGGATGTTTGTGCGTGTGCAGTAAACACTGCATAATGATCTTTATCAAGCCAATGCAGGGTTTGGCGACGGTCTTGGACTCAACTGATTACCCACCAGATTGTTACAAAGATTTTCTTTCATTTTGAAACTGTACGTTTATTCGATACTTTTAATTTACAGACATTTAGAATAAGTTGACAAGTTTTATATGACATTTCTTGTATTACAGCGCTTGGCGGTTTTACGCGGAACAACTTGGTAGTTAGAGACATCCTAATACGAATGCATTGGACATTAAAACATATTATCCTTGTTTGAAGCAGCTTGTTGGGAGTGTCTTATTTGGGTATTATGTATGCAAGCATCTTCGGACCGCCAGCAATTATAGAGTGAATCGTGATGATGTAAGTTATCCTTAATGTCGCTTATTTTCTTACTTTTGAGTTTCATTTTCATTGTAACTAGCGTATTTTAATACTTATAGTCTCTGGTGTTCAATATTAACAGAAACATTATTTTCAGATTTTGATTCCAACTTCAAAATTCAATTGCTCATAGTACAACTGCTCCAAAAATACCAAATAAATTCCTGTATACTCACTTTGATCTATACTTTGAGATTGTTCAAACCAAGACATTTTAAACTTTGTTATGTGTTTCATGCAGCACAGAAAAATGTGTACAAAGAATGACTAGTTTCTAGAAGTATGCTTGGTGGAGGAGCCGACAAGATTGCCGGTGAACTGTGTCAATTCATGCGTCGCAAAATTTTGCACCGAAGAGGGGTGTTCTTTGATGAGGATGGTGTAATAGATGATGTGCCAGAACTTTGCGACTATGACAATAGAAACAGTTTTTAGTGGAACTTGTAAACTATGAGATGACTTGTATGTGTAACTTGTACATATGTATGTTGTTTTAGTAAAATTGACTTTTGTGAGATGACATCTTTGATTATATTATTTACTTTTGTGATTATATTGTTGACTCTTGTGGTTATATTGTTGACTTTTGTGATTATACTGAATTGACCTGGAAATTAGAAATAACAGCAGGTAGTACTGCACAGGGTATACTTTATCACATATGGTTCTTTACCTTCGGCTAGACCTGCCTATGAAATTATATTGTCACAGGCGGCTAGTCATAGGTAAAGAACCACCTGTGATAACTCCATTATCACAGACGGTTACTACTACGGTACAAACCGGTTGCGATAAATTGTCTCCACAGGTGGCTTGTCACAGGTAAAGATCCGCTAGTGATAACACATTATCATAGGCGGTTACTTATACTTTACGAATCGCCTGAGATAATGTTTTTTCACAGGCAGCGTGTCATAAGTAAAGAACCGACTGTGATAAAATTATATCACAAGCGATTTCACTTTCCGCTTGTGAAATTACAACTTATCACAAGCTCTTCGTTTCAGGCGGTTTTAGAAACTGCGTATGATAATACGTTTGGAGCCGCCTGAGATGAGACTTATTGTAGCACTGTGGCCCATATATACAGGCTCACACCCAGATTCACCGATCAAGCAAAAACGATACAAACAAAACGTCTTCCCCATATATATCATCTGCAACCAAACAACCTTTTCATCCCCAACCTTCATACTTTGATAGGTAATAAGATTTTTCTTGGTCACGTTTGGTTCAATTTCTTGTTTTGGCCTGTATGAAGGGATGAAACCCAAGAAGTTTGCCCGCTTGATCTAGAACTCAGGTAACTAGGGGGCTGAGCGAGGAGCCATGAGCTCGTTGGTTAGTGGCACCAGCAGTGGAGGGCAAGGCGACAACGGTGGCGCCGGCGGATGAAGCAATTTCGGTAGGCCATGCGGTATGTGCAAGTTCCTGGGCCGCAAATTTGTGACTGGGTGCCGGCGGTTGAAGCAATTTCGCACCGTAGTTTGACACGGACCATGGTGCGGCGCACTTACACTATGGGAAAATGCAATATTTTTGTGAGCCAATAACCCACTGCAATAGAATAAAAGGACGCGAAAATATCTATTTTCATAGGCTTAGGCACTATTTTCGTGAGCACCAAGCTGAAGAGATTAATCCCTCAAAAATACACCTATTGTCGTAAGCTGCACACGAAAATAAATTTATTGTCGTCGGCCTTTTCTGGTTCATAAAGTAAAATCATTGTCGTGAGTCTCAAACACAACCACCAAAATAGTATTGTCATGTGCTTCGAAGTGGCTCACGAAAATAGTAATGTCATGCGCTTCGAAGTGGCTCATGAAAATAGTATTGTCATGTGTTCTATGGGCTGACGACGGTAGGTGTATTCATGGGCTACTGTTTAAGCCAACAAAAATAATTTAGTTATATTGTCGTGTGTCCTGCAGACCACACAAAAATAAGTTTTCTGTATTTTCATCAGTATGGTTCTTGCTCATTTACAGAAATATCTGATACAGGAAGGCCAAACTAGTCCGGTGTAAGATGCGGACTAGTTCGGTGTGTGAGTTACACCTATGAAAGGATTAACTGATTTTTGTGTTTTTCTTGAATGTTACAGCAGCGGAATGCAGTAAACTATCCTAACAACTTTAGAAAGTGTTTAGGATGATTAATTTGCATGGAATACAAATTTAATACAAATTTAAAATATAATCAAATTTATGCCCGAGATAGTGCTTATTGCAAAAATAAAGATCTAGAACACACGAGGCAAAGGATTTTTACCGAGCTTCGATCCAATGAAAGAGATCTACGTCCTCATTGAGGAGCTCACATAGAGCCTGATCTCAACCAATCCTTTACCTCTTCAAGTCACCATGAAGGCTGATTGGGGTTCCACTATCACAGGGTAACCAGCACGAGTCAATGGGGCTACCTCACAAGCTGAGGGCTCCCACAAGATTATAGCAAGAGAGCAAATCAAATACAATCAAAAAATGTACAAGAGATGCGGGAGTATGAGAAATCAAACCTCCAATATCTCAACAATGCGTAGATGTCGATCTCCCTTTTCTGTATCTTGATTCAAAAAATATTTAACCTTTTAGGGCTTTAGATGTGTGTGTAGAAGTTTTTTTGTGCTATTGGGACGTGTGACGGTGCTAGGGTTCTTAGTTGGTGGTTATGGGGTCGTAGATCACATATTTATAGCCTTTACAAAAATGTTACCGTTAGGGATCCCGATGTCCGGACTAGTCCACTAATGGGACCGGAGAAGTACGGTGTGCCGTGTGATATGTGTGTGCAATGTGCAACACACCTAAAACCTTAATTACAGTGAGTGAACTGTACTAGTCTGTAATGGACCCGACTAGTCCATTATACTTCCAGTAACTAAATCGGACTAGTCCTTGTCAAGATGGACTTGTCCATTGCAAGGTGAGGTGTGTGTTATGTTGACGGACTAGTCCGCATCTTGGGACTTGTCTGTGCAAAGCAATAGAGAGTTAATCAGACTATCTTGGCTCAGTTCCGAACTTGTCCTACGGGAACAGAAATTGAATCGGACTAGTCCGTTGGTGAACAGACTTGTCCAGTGCTCCACTGAATTGCTTAACTTGTTGATTTTAGCCCTTACTCTCTATGCAAAGTCATGATCTATTGGTATGTGTCTCTTGCACACATCCTATACATTAAAGCCTACTTTGCGGCTCCATTCTTCACTACGGTTGTTCCCTTCTCATTCCTCATTTTTCACCTTTTTGTGTACCATTGGTTTTATTCTCTGTAGACTTGCTTTCATCTTAAAAAATCTCATTTGGATCTCGTTTGTTTGTCATCAATCGTCCAAAACCCAGAAGGGTATGCCTAGATGAACTTTCTGAGACAATAATCAAAAATAATTTGAAAGACAATTGAGGGAGACAAGTTTTTGCATGCATGTATAATTTTGAAGAGCCTACAATACTAGCAATCATTTGTGCAACATCTCAAGTCACATTTCAAGAATCTAGGATATTTAGCTCATTTCTAAGTTGGCAAAGGCATTTTTTAATCTAGTGGCTTGGTGAAGATATCGGCTAGATGTTTTTTGGTTCTAACATGGGAAATGACTATGTCCCCCTTCATTGAATGATCTCTCACAAAGTGGTGTCAGATGTCTATGTGTTTGGTCCTATAGTGTTCAACGGTCAACGAGGTTATGGGCAGTCCTAATGGCACTCTCAATGTCGCATAGGAGTGGAATATGGTTCATATTGAGACCATAGTGCCTTAGAGTTTGTTGCATCATAAGAAGTTGTGCACAACCACTTTCGGCTGCGACATACTCTGTTTCGGTTGTGGATAGGGCAATGGAGTTTTGTATCTTGGATGACCGTGACACTAGGGACCTTCCCAAGAATTGTCAAGTCCCGGAGGTACTTTTCCTATCAACCTTACGTCCAACATAATGCACATAGGAATATCGGATGAGATTAAATTTTGACCCTTTTGGATACCGTAGCCCAAGGTTTGTTGTATGAACTAAATAGCGCAAGATTCTCTTAATGGCAATCATGTGACACTCCTTGGGTGTGGCTTGAAATCTTGCACACGTACATACACTAAGCATAATATCAGGCCTAGATGCACAAAGGTAAAGCGAGAATCCAATCATTGAGAAATATACCTTTTGATCCACGCTAGGGCCATCATTGTGGAGGTCGAGGTGTCCATTTGTTTCCATTGGCATCTTGATGGGTTAGGCCTTCTCCATGTCAACCTTCTTGAGTATGTCTTGTGTGTACTTCGCTTGACTTATGAAGGTGCTTTCCTTGAGTTGATTAACTTGGAATCCTAGAAAGAATTTTAACTGCCCCATCATGGACATCTCGAGTTTTTTCATAATAATTTTACTAAACTCTTCACACAAAGACATGTTAGTAAAACCAAATACAATGTCATCAACATATATTTGGCAAACAAAAAAATCATCATCAACCTTTTTAGCAAATAGTGTATAATCAGCTTTTCCTATCCTTAGACAATTCTTAATGAGAAAGTCTCTAGGGCACTCATACCAAGCTCTAGGAGCTTGTTTGAGGCTGTAGAGAGCTTTATGCAATTTAAAAACATGGTTAGGATACTCATTGTCTCCGAAGCCGGGCGGTTGCTCCACATACACCACCTCCCTGATTGGACCATTGAGGAAGGTTCTTTTCACATCCATTTGATGCAACCTGAAATCATTGTGAGTAGCATAGGACAAAAATATGCAAAATGATTCAAGCCTAGCTACTGGAACAAAAGTTTCATCGATATCCAAACCCTAGACTTGTGAGTACCCCTTGGCCACAAGTCTAGATTTTTTTCTTGTTACCACGCCGTGTTCGTCTTACTTGTTGTGGAAGACCCACTTGGTGCCTACCACGTTGGCATTCGGTCTTTTGACAAGATCCTTTATTTGGTTTCTCTTGAAGTTGTTGAGTTCCTCTTGCATGGCCACAACCCAATCTAGGTCTCGTAGGGCATCTTCAACCTTAAATGGCTCCAAAGAAGACAAAAGGAATTGTGAGCACAAAAGTTAGCCATATGAGTTTGAGTCATTACCCGCTTGGAGATGTGTCCAAGAATGTTGTTAATGGGGTGGTCCTGTTGAATGCTATGATGAACTTTTGGGTATGGCACATGAGTCAATTTCTTCTTTTCCTTCTTCTTCGTCTCCCCTTTGATTATTCCCACCATTTTGATCTTCAGTGTCTTAAGCATGATGATCTTAATAATGATGTTGGGGAATTTGACCTTGATCATTTGTGTGAGGCACTTCTTGTGATGAAGATGGATCACTTAGGCCTTGCTATTATTGTGGTCTTATGTTGCCAAGTGCCATCTTTCTTAATGCCATACATGATGCCTCTTCTTCTTTTAGCACACATTGATCCACTTGCTCCACTTGGGAGCTATTAGTTTCATCAAACACCACGTCACGTGCGATTTCAACATAACCAAAGGTTTTTTTTGAAAACACGATAGGCGTAGATGTTTGAATCATAGCCAAGTAAGAATCATTCATCAGATTTTGAAGCGAACTTTGAAGTCCTAGGCTTCTTGTTAAGAATGTAGCACTTACTACCGAAAACTCGAAAGTATGAGATGTTTGGTTTGTTACCAGTTAGTAGCTCATACGAAGTTTTCTTCAATAGATTACGGAGGTAGAGGCGGTTTGTGGCATGGCAAGTGGTGTTGACTTCTTCTGCCCAAAATGGATTGGATATCTTGTATTCATCAAGCATCGTTCTTGAAATATCTATAAGAGTGCGATTCTTCCATTCGGCCACCCCTTTTTGATCCGGCGAGTAGGGTTCCGAGAACTCATGCTTGATGCTCTCCTCATCCAAGTACTCTTTTACTTTGGTGTTCTTGAACTTGGTGTCATTGTCACTTCTTGTATTCTTGACCCTCAAGGGGAAGTCATTTTGATCTCTCTTCAAGAATTTCTTGAGGACACCTTAAGTTTCACATTTGTCATGCAAGAAAAACACCCAAGTGAAGCGGGAAAAGTCATCAAAAATAATTAAGCCATATTCATCATCGCCAATGCTTATGTAGCAATAGGAACGAAGGGGTCCATGTGAAGCATCTCCAATGGACTTGTTGTTGTCATCACATTTTTGGCAAGATGAGCAACTCCGACTTGTTTCCCGGCTTGGCAAGCGCTACACGCCCTATCCTTCTAAAAAACAACATTCTTAAGACCTCAGATGTGGTACTCTTTTAGAAGTTTTTGAAGATTCCTCACACCAACATGGGCTAGCCTACGATGCCACAACTACCCCATGTTGGTCTTTATGATCAAGCATGTGTCAAGTTGAGTTTTATCAGGGGTGAAATCCACAAAATAAAGATTTACCTTGAGCACAAGCTTGAAGGCAATTGAGTTATCATTCTTCTAGTGATGATCACACCCTGGATTGTAAACAAGCAATTCTAACCTTTCTCACATAATTGAGATATCGATAAAAGGTATAATCTTAGTACTGAACATGCATTACATGAGAAATACCTTGTTGAGTGGAAATGGATATTTACCCATACCTAGTACCTTCCCTTGGCTATTATTGGCAAAGTAGATACCTTTACATGGATCATTGTTTTCTTCATACTCCACAAATATTTTTCTCGCTCCGGTCATGTGATTGTGCATCCACTATCTAGCACTCATTTCGTGCTGCCAAAGGAGTAAGCCTACAAAATAAGTTTAAGCTTTCGTTTTAGGTACACAAACTCGGTTGGGTCCTTTGAGGTTAGTGACAAGGCATTTTGGGCACCCACACACAATATTTTGAGCTCATGTGGAGTGACCCAACATATTTAGCATATATATAATCAAGCTTACTATTCATAATGTTAAGAGGATGAGTCCCGATCTTCCGAAAGGTAATGGATATGTTGATTGATGGAGATCTCGACGTTGAAGATCTGAGGCTCTCGAGTAGAACATGAACAACCCCTGCAATTACAACACCACTGCTCTGTTGGTTATCAACCGTGCTTCACACGGTTGACCTTGTCAAGAAGGCTAATCCCTGCAAGTGCAACCGAGAACAAAAGAAAGAACGTAGAAGAAGCAATCTGAAATTGCTGAATTCACAAACTGATAAACGGCAATATTATTAATCAAAGCAAATATCAATTGTTTATGGCGGATACTATGGAGTATATATAGGTGGGTGGACGTCCAAGGGTTTGTTGTGGTTGTGACCTAACTTTAAGACACGAAAATAAGACATGTAGACTTGATACAAAGCTCGATGGCTCAATACGGTGCTGCAGCACTCTGACAAATTCTGAAATTGATTTTGTTTCGACAATTCCCGTCGACTCCTAAGGAATTTTGACATGGTAATAGTGGAATTGGAGAGGGTATCCTCTAACCTTTCCGTTCATATGTAGAACGTGCAAATCGGATATTGTATGCGTCCTATACGTCCATTTTAATGCAAACTGCTTCTAGACACCGAGTCGGACACGATTTTAAGTTGGACTCAGTTTCCATCTTCTTTGAACGTATTCTATGGTCCTCGACGTCCCTAAGACTTCCTCCAAGTACTCCTTGAACCTCTCCATGGATCCTTATCACAATTAAATCATTAGGAAGCAATCCATACTCAAAAACATATAACAAAACATATAAGAACGAGCTCACCTCTAAAATTTAATGTTATGTGTGAACTCTATTAATTACATCTTGTATGTTCAATGGAGTGTTGTTTGTATCCATAGAAGTTATGTCCTCATCATCCTCCCCATCTTAAATTGGAGTCATCCTAGACTCAAGTTCATCTTCTCTCATGTGTTGGTCCAAATGTGCAACGCCATAAAATCTTCTTGTATGCATGAAAGGAGGAGGCCGGGGTAGTGGACCACATAGTGTACCATCTTGATCTTTTCCATCAAATAAGAGCGCACATTCACTTGGGTCAAGATCCTAAAAAATAAACATTGTGCCATGTTTGTAGGAGCAATGATAACGTGCATGATCTCGTCATTCTCTTCTTTATGACAAGCCGTCTTCGGTTTGCTCGTATGTCCAAGAAAGAGGCCTTTGGAGATAGTATGAGCGCTATCTATATTGCACAACTGCAGTGAACAATGCTTCTCTTTTATTTGTTATCCCCGCTGCAAAGAAAAAATACTAGAAAAACTTGACAAGGCATTATTAGCATTACTGCATTTATTTACTTTACCATGTTGTTGTAGCACAAAAGGAGCTTGCACATTTGAACATTTGTAAACTTGATGCACCATAAATTCACCACTATCTTCATAGTTGCCTATAGCATGAAAAATATTTCTACTTAACAAAGGAAATTCAGATTCGGAAAATATTCTCTTCTGTACGATATCTAGATCATAATGAGTATCGAATTCAATATATCCAATGGTATTTAGAGAAGACAACAATTTCAGTTCATCATTTTCACAAGTAATGGGAATCAAGCGCTTAATTTCAAAACATATGGGTGATAATGTATCAAACTCATTCACTTGTTTTAGCATAGTTATAACAAAATTATCAACACCCAACTTCTCTTTATCACAAAGACTAGTAGAAAAATTAACTAGCAACAAAGGTAAATCTATAAAAGAATTCATAAGTTGGTGCTCTACAATAGTGTGATTGGTCAAAAAAATCATCACATCGAAAAACTTCTCACCTTCTGTATTTGTAGAATGTTGTGCCTTACATTTATTCTTATTTTCAGCAGTGATTTCAAGTGCATTATGAGTTGATCCATCTAAAATTTCACAAGTGTTGTCAAAAACCTCATTCTATTTTGCATCATCTACATTATTTTCTATATTGTCCTACAAAACGTGGTACAACAAAAATTTCTCCTCAAATTGATGCACTTCATCTTTGCAATTAGATACATTAGAAAAAGTTTCTCGCATAAGAATTTTCATATCTTTCCATGATCGAGGTTTTTCTGAATCACTTATGTTGTCGCACCAAGTTAATGCACAGTCAACTAATGCACTGGCAATATTCCTAATCTTTCTCCTTTCACACATACGTCATTGTCCAAAATTTTTATCCATCTGGGTTTCCCATGTAATATATTCATCATAACCAAAACCATCATAAGAAGGAAGAGATGGGAGAATGTAATTACTTCTTGTGGAATGAGTTGTAAAGGTGTTCTGAATGTCATGTGCAGCCTCAACTGGTGTTTGTTTCTTGGTGAGCCGCCCCATCATCATGTTCATCATGTCAAGTAACTCAACATGTAGAGCACATTCACCATTATCTCTTGTATCTGACATTGTTAGTAGCAAATAGAAGACAACAAAAGTATGTTATCCCTAACAACTACATATGACAATGGCAAGGTGAAAGTGGAATCACACACTCTCAAGCGTCTTACCACGCTCATATAAGTGTTCTTACCGGCACTGCAGGTGGCAAACGCTGGCCGGTGCAAAGAACCAATCGAGAATGAGGTGATTGCAAAGGTCTACGAATTCAACTAAAAAAAGTGTAGCTTGGAAGGCACTTTATATCGTAGGAAACATTAGAAACAATGAAATCAGATAGTAAAGTTGAATAAGTGTCCAAATTAGTTGTTAAAGTTGTTGGCCTAAATGTGTTCCTAATAGTTCAAGCTAGCAAGATGAGACAAAACTAGGTGAGACAAAGGATGCAAGCACTTCTATTTTTGTTGTTGTTTTTATCTCCCCTTTTTTTGTGCGGCTTTTGTATCTTGTTTTTCACTTGCCTTTTTCTTTGGTTTTCTTTTTTAATAATGTGCTGCAAAAGAAGAATACAATGAAAAGCAAGCAAAGATAACTCGTGGGTCTGTCACAAATTTTATGCGCAATCTTTCAAGGACAAATAGGAACACTTAGAGGCACCAAATAGAAAAACTTACAACAGAAATATTGTAGATATATCTCTGGTCTTTAATTTCAATATACGGAAGACCTATTTTTGACAAGAACAATAGTACATATTGCACCCAAAACACAAACTGTTCAGAAATTCTAGGTCAAGAACAGATTCAGATCTAATGCAATTTTGACCATGATAACTCCGTTTTCTAGGTAACCTATGAATACAAAAGGTGTAGAGAACTTCTTAATCTTTACGGAAAGAGGAAGAACTCCAAAATCTGAGTTTTTATGAGCGAGATATGATGAAAATACCGAACTGGATAGACATGAATGTAATCTAGATGTGATGACGTGATTCAAAAGGATGAATCAACACAGTGCAAAACTCAAGATAAGACCAAAAACACTTTCTAAAACAGTAATACGACTCAACCACGGACACAAACTCAACAAAACTGAACTGAAAAACAAAGTTACAAAGACTCAATGGTTGTTTGGACAAAGTGATGAATAGATCTACTAAACTACAAGTTCTTTTGTGGCTTTTTTTGTGGACTCTAGGTATGAAAAATAAAAATAATCTAATGGATTGATGTATTACCTAATGGGCAACCTGTAAATATGATACCAATTGATATAAAGATGAGTCCTAATCTTCCGAAAGGTAATGGATAAGTCGATTGATGGAGATCTTGACATTGATGATCCGAGACTCTCTCGAGTAGAATACGAACAGCCCCTGCAATCACTACACCACCGCTCTGTTGGTTATCAACCGTGCTTCGCACGCTTGACCTCGCTAAGAATGCTAATCCCCTTAAGTGCAACCGAGACCACAAGCAAGAACGTAGAAGAAGCAATCTGAAATTGCTGAACTGTGGTTTCGCAAACCGATAAATGGCAATATTATTAGTCTAAGCAAAACCCAATTGTTTATGGCGGCTACTATGAAGTATATATAGGAGGGAGGACGTCCAAGGGTGTGTTGGGTCGTGACCTAACCCTAAGACACCGAAATAAGAGATGTAGACTTAATACAAGGCCTAATGGCCCAATATGGTAGCTCAACAACCTGACAGATTCTGAACTCTATTCTGTTTCGACGATTCCCTTCGACTCGGAAGGAATTTTCACATGGGACTAGTGGCATTGGAAAGGTTATCCTCTTTCCTTTCCATGCATATGTAGAACTTCCAAAATGGATATAGTTCGCTTCCTGGACGTTTGTTTTAGTGTGAACTGCTCCGGGACTCCATGTTGGACACGATTTTGTGTTGGGCTCGTTTTCCATCTTCTTTGAATGTATTCTCTTGTCCTCCACGTCCCTAAGACTTCCTCCAAGTACTCCTTGAACCTCTCCATGGATCCTAATCACAATTAAATCATTAGGTAGCAATCTATGCTCTAAAACATAAAAGGAAACATACAAGAACAAGCTCACCTCTAAAATTAGCTGTTATGTGTGAACTCCATTGATAGCATCTTATATGTTCAATAGAGTT
Organism: Tuctoria greenei; assembly: GCA_036927565.1. Lineage (NCBI taxonomy): Eukaryota > Viridiplantae > Streptophyta > Magnoliopsida > Poales > Poaceae > Tuctoria > Tuctoria greenei. The sequence goes on from JAYESD010000007.1 coordinate 57,741,281, forward strand.
TTGTTTGTATCCATAGAAGTGATTACCTCATCACATAAGAACATAAGATGCATTATAGTCATGAAACATAGTTGAGTTGACATTTTTACCAACCTTGTCATATTTCACAATTTCAACAAATTTAGATACATGATGTTCATTCTCTGCTTGATATGAACCTTTTTTCACAAATGCAATTTGCATCTTGCTATTCTTGAGGAGTCTAGCATTTTGCTTTCCTCCCATTGAATAGCCAAGACCATCTTTTATCAAAGGAGATCTTGTGATCGAGTATGCACTACTTGCATACTTGATATTCTTCTTGTCAAATATGCCACCCTTAGGTGTGATCTTGCTTTTTGCCACTTTAAGTTCATTCTTCAAGTCAAGTACATGATTAGCACATTTGCAAGTTTTGTCATTTGATTCCACATTAGATAAGTTTCATCTTGTTGAGGTGGAAGAGGAGAAACTTGACTTGAGAGTGTCGAAATGTGCCTCAAGGCTCTTGTGAACTTTGTTCAAGTTCACAAGTTCATCTTGGAGCATAAAATTTGAACTCTTGAGACTTGATGAAGTATCCATGCCCTTCTCAAGTGCATGTTCAAGTGCCTTGTTCTTCTCTCTTTCAAGCTCGAGGTGCTTTTCAAGATCAAGATTCTTTTGCCTCTCATTGACAAGCAATTCCTCTTGTTCATTGAGAAGTTTCACCTTATCTAATATTTCATAGGAAAGCATTTTCATCCTAGAAATGAAACTTTTGTTCAAGCCTTTAAACATGTAATCATTTTTACTAGCACTATCAAAATCTTAATCTTTAATTGAACGCAAGGAAGTTTTAGATTTAACCTTTCTTTTCCTTAATTTGCCATGAGGCATGCGTGGCTTGAGGTCCTCCATTCACTCTTGTTTGGCAAGAGAGTTTATTTCATAGTTGGCTTATTGATGGTGATGGATGCCATTACCTCTTCATCTTCGGAGGAGGACTCATCGTTGGAGTCCCACTCCTTGCCAACATGAGCTTGCCCATGTGCTTTCTTCTTCTTGAACATCTTCTTCTCTTGCGGCTTCCCATCCTTCTTCTTATTGTGTCTTCTTCCTTCTCGTATGGGCAATTCACAATGAAATGCCCATGCTCGCCATAGTTGTAGCATGCTCTCTTGGTCCTTGACTTGCCTTTCTCCTTGCCTTTGCTCCCATAGTTGTACCCTCTTCCTTTCTTTATCATCCTCTTGAACCTTTTGATGAAGAAGGCCATTTCTTCTCCATCCATGTCGGTGCTTTCTTCATCACTATCTTCATCGTCACTTGATGTTTGCACCTCTTTGACTTTTGGACTTGGATGATGCTTTGAGAGCAATGTCCTTCTTGTTGGAGGATGTGGCCTTGGCAAGGTCGTTGACATGACGGGCTTCCATCTCCATCATCTCATAGTTGATGATCTTGCCTAGCACCTCATCCGGAGTCATTTTTTTGGAAGTTAAGACTCTCTCGAATGTGGGTGCATAGGGTGACATTGCGGGGCATGAAGGCTCTTATCATCCTTTTGACCACTTCATGCTCTATCCACTTCTTGCATACGTATGCCCGACTCCCATTGATGATGGTCTTGAATCAGTCTTACATTGTTTGTATTTCTTAACGTCTACAGTTCACCCTAGCGGCTAAGGCTAGGTCTACACAGGCACTAGGCTAACCTAAGCCAAATCATGACGAGTTCCGCAAGTGCACGGAAAGTACCACAGTAGCATTTCACCCAAGATTGTTCCCTAGGGTATTGTTATTTTTTTCTCCCAAAGGAAGGTAAGGGAAGAGTAGCAAGATCAAAGTAAGAGTCGGGTGTTCTAGTAAGGATTCCAATAGGATGGGTAAATGACGTAGTGGGGTAGTGTGACACACACCTAAGCAAACTACTCTAAAGGTTAAGAATGTCCAAGTGAAGGTTCAGTTAGAGATGAAGCTACTCCTACTGTGCTTTAAGTATTCATATACATAGCCTATCAGTGTACATATGAGTATGCTAACGATGAATATTAGGGTTTAGTGGTCCAATGCATTCCACACGGGTTTACCCTTGATAGCATCAGGACGATTCCTGCCTCGAGCCTATGGTGTAGCCGAAGGTGGGGGATTAGAAAGGACGGATAGGGCTGTCACAACCTTCCGCTTAACCCTACAACCCATGGGTCTATGAGACATCCAACTCTACTTAATTATGTGAGCACCATCCTTACATATTATGTAAATACCTTAAGAGCTACAGTACAAGTACCTTCATAAGATAATGACTAACCTAAACATCGTTAAAACCAATGGTGCGACCAAGCACTAACTATTCATAGTAACATAATCATATGAATACCTAATTACACTATAGTGGTGGTGTATGATGTTTATGATAATAGCATATGAGCATTATGAATAGATCATAATAACATCTACACCTAGTACAAACATGGACTCCATAATCAAACAAGAAACGATTTGTCTAAGTATATGAATAAATGAATACTAATAATAACATTATCATAAAGCATAAAGTAACCGAATACTGAAAAGATACATGAGCCATACATTTTGCAATTTGCACTAGGGACTAGAGGATCCTCTCCACAGCATAACATCCACAAAGGACTAAGAGAGCACCAGTGTAATACAAGAGAGAATGCTTGAGTGATGTGTGGAAGATGTGAGGCCTTCCCTCCTATTTATACATGCAGTAGAGGAGGTTCCCGCCACCAAAAGCACATGAACAGTGTCCACCATCTTCAAGGCACCACAGGAGAGTGCCACGTGTTGGCTGACTGAGTATAGTGCCAGGACTGAGTCGGTCGAGCCAGAGTGTCGGTCAACCTGGACCTGGCCCCCCATCGGCTGTGCTTTCTCCTAGTGACTGATAAGTTGGCCCATGCTTCATCCCCTCGCGAATCGATGTTGGATTCCCTCAGATATGCCTGGGAATGGGTCCATGGATCCATGTGATGCCACATGTCATCGCGTGATATGGTTAGGGTGGCACTTTTTAGGATTGCTCCCCTCATTCTCCATGAATTCTGCATATAAAAACTCCTGCATGCACTATTTCTCCAAGTACAAGTGAAATATATCAAATATAACTATAATGTGTGTAAGAAATATTTGTTCCTTCACATACTTGAGTGATATTGACTGTCAAAATTGCTTAATGACTGTCAACATACATCTCTTGACGTGTCTCACCATCTTCCATGGCAAATCTTCCAAGCTCCCCCTCGATCATCTCAATGTTGGCCTCCCGCACGGATCGGTTGCCTTCATGTGCAATCTTGAGCATGTCCCAAATATCTTTGGCTTGTTTCAACCGCCTACCTTGTTATATTCTTCTTTGCTTAAGGACTAGTTGAGTACGACCGTGGCTTCAGCGTTGTGGTGGATTTGTTGCTCTTGCTCTGGAGTGAGCTCTTCATCATCCATGGGGATATCTACACCTATGCAAATGATGTGCCAAAGGGCGGGATTGACAGAAATAATATGCAATTTCATGTCATGCTTCTACATGGTATAGTTAGTGCAATCGAAATGTGGAGGTTTGTCCATAGAAATAGACTAGTTAGAATGAGAATTGAAGCACTCATAGTTAAAAGGATCTCAAGTGTAGTCTTCTCCACTCTTGCTGAGATTCTTCTCTTTTTCAAGCCTCCTCCTCCCCTTGGCCTCATCTTTTGCCTTTTGTAGAAGATCTGCGATTTGCTTCACTTCTTCTTCTTCATCTTTGGTTCCAACGTCGAAGGGAGGAGGTGATGGCTTGGTTTTTTGGTGGTCGTCGATCTTGAAAGGTGGAGGATTTGATCCTCGTGTTTCATTCTCACCGGTCCTAGTGGTGTCTTGAATCAGAACCTCCGTTTTTCCCGATCTTATCCCCCAATTGGTTAAGCTTTAGGGACAGTTAGGTTCTGATGCCCATTGAATGTTGCCTATAGGGGGGTTAATAGGATGAAATCCTGAAATCACTTAATTAAAAGATAATCGCAACACAGGGCGGACTAGTCTGGCCTAGGGTGGACTAGTATGGACATGATGAGTAAGAACGAGAAATGAGATATTTTTATGTGTTTTTCAATGATCCACTCTATGAGAAATGAAGTACAACTAGTTAGCAACCTAGTAGAACAATATAAAGCAATGGAAACAAGTATAGCTAAGTCAATCACACAACTCGAGCGAAGAACGATAAGAACCCTAAAAGTGATCTAGCGATAAATGAAGTTAAAATGATGCATGGGACACGCGGATTTATCTCAAGGTTTAGCTTCACTGAGCAGCCTACGTCCTCGTTGAGGAGTCCACAAAGGACCGAGTCTCTTTTAACCCTACCCTCACCAAGCAACCACAAAGGTCGTCTTGTTCTCCACTAAATCACGGGGTGAATAGAATGATTCCGGGGAAACATACAATCTGACGCTCACACAATCACACAGCTGAAAAAAGGATCTAGACACAACTCGAATCAAGAGAATCAATCAAGAGCTCAAGAATGATCAACTCCTTCTCTCTTCTCTCACAAATACCACGAACCCTCAAGATTCGATCTTAGGGCTCAAAAATGTGAATAGGAAGCTTGCCAGTACCCTTGCCAGAGCCATCACACCAGAGCGATACTCCCTAAGACATAAGAAAGGTTGACAGAAAGGAAAAAAAGAAGCATGAAATTGGACGAACAGGTCAGAAAAAACCCGATCTTGGAGGAGCGGCGATGGTCGAGATATCCTCGTGCACTGGACTAGTTTCCACCCCCCTGCCACGGGCCGGGGGGACAACACACTAGCAATAACAGCAGGAGGTTTGACGATAGGAGATGCGAACGATGACAAATCATCCTCCACGCTCGTACTGGTCCTCTTCGTGACACGGTCGTCCCAAGGCTTAGTCGCCCTCTTCAACAACGATGACATCTCGATCATGGAAAATGACGGTTATCCTAAAAGTCTCTCTCTATATATATATATATCTCTCTCTCTCTTACTTAACAATTAAATCTTCAAGGATTTGCTGAAGAAGAGGAGCAGGCACAAGATCTGGAGACGATGGGAAAGGAGGAGGAGGATAGCATATACGCCAGAGCCTTATTATAGCACTCGGCTAGGAGGTTACTGTATGTGAGTGTGGGTTGATGCGCGTGCAGTGGACTTTGTCCTTAAGACGCCTTGTCTCATCAGACACACGCTGTTGTGGGCACGTGGAGTGGAGCACCAGAGTGTGTGCCACGCACCCCCAACCTTTCATAGCTGAAGCCGCTTCGGGGATTTTGTGAACGCAAAATCTTCAGATATTGGTAGGTCTAGATTTTGCCTGGTTGCTGCCTCCTCGTAACCGACATTGAGTCCATGTCGTGCAGCATTGCCACATCTCCCTCTGACAGGTTGTACTATTTCTACCTCGAACAGACAATAGTGGATGGATGACTAGAGATGGCCAAAGGCTGTGCATACTCGAGGAGTTGCTCTTTCCTACATCTATGACTATCCATGTCCATGTCTTAGCTTCACGACTCCCTAGTATCCATGTGATGGGTTGGTTCCTGAGCCATTCATTTCCCTCGGTTGACTTTTGAACTATGTAAATGTCCTTGGGCATATTTATGATACACGGACATTAATGTCCCGACGTACTATCACCATTAACAAACAGATATGGATGTGTTCCGATCGCCCCAAATGAACTGACTCAACCGGGGTTTACCTTGATTACCTGTTAGATAACTCACCGGGTGCGGGATTTAGACCCTACTCTAGGAGCTACCTGGTCTCCTCGCCCCTGGAACCAAACGAATGGCATATCGGCGGGGCGCAAACAAACTTATGGCTAACAACCTTACCTCCTAAGAGTTTTGGGGACCACCACGTGATCGTGGCTAACAACGATAGGGCGCTTGCACCCCATTGGAATTAGTTTGGACCGCTAGTGGTCTAGCGCGTAATCGAATTAATACTTACATGTTTTTGAGCTCTTTTTTTTCAGGGACCCTGACGCGAGTGCAAGTTCTCCATGAAGACTCGGACGAAAGCTCGGGTGCTACTGATGGAGTTCCATAACCAAGGTACCAAACATACGGACCCAACGGTACGTGACTAGGAGTCAGCGCTTGTTTAATTCCCTGGTTCCCGTGACAATCCAAGGAATTCAATTGTTTAAATCTATACAACAACAACCTACAACAGATACTTACTTCGAGCATGAGTTTACCCATGGCAAAACAAAGATGATTCCCGCTATGAGCATATGGCATAGCCAAACGTGGAGGTTAATAAGGACAAATAGGGCTGTAACCACCTACTGCCTACCTCTATAATCCGTGGGTCTACGAGATATCCACTGATGAATTCTAATCTAAGCACCACGCTTAAGTTCTAATTCACAACTCTAATCATTTAAAATGTAATTCTATGACTAGAGCCTCTAATGAATTAAAACAGTGAACCTACAAGCAACCACGAAAGCAAACTTCGATGGAATGGAAATCAAAATTGTATTAAATTCATGAAAGTATCTTACTCAATTCCGGCATAACTCCTATAGAGGTACAAGTGTGGAAGAGGGACTTGACAAACCCAAGCCTCATCCTCACTCTCCTTCTACTTTGCTGACCAATTGGGTAGCTCTAAACCTTAGGACTTGAGTACTATTTTCAAACTTGTGGCGTGTGCAGAAGTGAAGCCCCTACCTCCTATTTATAAACGGAGGTAGAGGCAGTTCCCGCCATCTTTTTCGGGCGAATAGCTCTCCACCAGCTTCATGGCACCACAGGGAGTTGACATGTGGCGACTTTAGGCCGACCTGGTCCTGGCACCCCTCGAGGTGTGCTTCCTTCCCCACGTGATGCCATTAGATTCACTCGGCTACGTATCGGAAAGGGTTAATGGATCCATGTGATGCCACATGTCATTGCCGGGTTGGTCGAAAAGTAACTTTCTAGATTGTACCCTGCATTCTTGGGTATTTTGGGGATTAATTCACTCGCATGCAAAATAGACACTAACACTTGTGGAATTGGTTAGTATTAACCCCTACCACTATGTTGTGTTCTCAATTTTATAATCTTTATGCGGTGAATTGACAATCAAATTTAGCATTTAAGGACTGTCAACAAACTCCGCCACACTTAGTACTTTGCTCGTCCTCGAGTGAAGGCAAGAAGAACTAAGTGTTATGCTAATATGTTGCTTTAAATATGAAAGAAGTATAGAAAATATTTTATTTCATACCTTTGTTCATGAACCCATTTTTGTGGTGTGGCTACCACATTACCTTAGGCGTTTGAGAGGTGGAATGATTGAGTGCATCTCACCCAAATTACCTCCTACTGAAATAACTTTGAAAATTGCTATATTTTGAATGTCAGAAGGATAATGCATTCTTTCTCTCAATTGGATTCTCTCAATTCACTAAAAGTGGTTGAATCCTCATCTTGGCATAGTTTTGTCACTTTTGTCCCTACGACTAAATATGGCTTCGGTGGAGCTTAATAGGGATAAAGAGTAGCACACTTGCAATTCATATATTGCTAAGTCAAAAACGAGATCCACATGAGAAGACCATGCAATACAACCAATGACCAAAGAAATTCTTGAGCACCTATTATTCATGGTATATGATGGATGAGGAGTGGTGGTGATGACTCCCATTTGATCACTCTCTTTTTGTGCAAAGCTGAAGCATGGCTACTTATTGGCTCTTTCTTCCTTTTTTTGAGAGCTCCTATAGCCGTGCATTCTTCTCCTTTTTGTGCATCTTTTTATTAAGAGAGGATTTTTGCAAAAAAAAATCATGGAGTATCTTATGATGGTGGATGTATGATAATCATGGAATATGGTGGAGTGCACATGAAATCCCTAATCAAAGAATTCATGCAAGTCACTCAATAGGGTCAAGAGTTTGACAAAGTTCAAAGAAAATGCAAAGTGGCATATGCATGTGGTTTTCAATATTTGTATCATGTGGCCTTGGTGAGTATTTAAATTCCAATGGGAGAGCAAGGCAAAACCTTAAGACTCAAAAATTGTGCAAAATCAAAATCAATTTCAAGCAAGGTTGGTTATATCCATGGGTTCATTTTACTCACCATATCACACCAATCAAAAACTTAGATGACATGTTATCCTAAACTAATCATGTAGGTTCAAAAACATGGTAATGAAATGAAAGTACAAAGTATACTAATCTCATCTTTAAGCAAATTGTATTGTTTATTTTAATTGAGTTGATTTTAAAGTGATTTTTTGTGAATGGATCAAAATTTTCAGCTCAATTCGTAGTGAATCATAAAGGGAAGGGGATAGGAGATAAAAACCGACATGGTGTAGCGAAATGGGGCCGAGAGGGGCCACCACCAGGTCGGCCGAACCAGGGGTTTTGCCGACCCCTTGGTTCCTCTGTTGCCCTGCTCTGTCGTGTTGTCTCGCGTGTTTGTTTGCGTTGTGTTCTTGGGTGAAACGTGTGATCTATATGTTGCAAAATCGCAAAGGGACTTGTCCCCGACACTTGTTCCTGAAAACTTTATTTGACACGAAATAAAGTAAAGATGGGAACTTCACCAATGTTACGTTAACCGGTAAGTTCACTTTATTGAATAAAAATTGAGGGTGCTTACATTATTGAATTACAAATATTGGAATGGAAATGAAATAAAGTAGACTAAGGGGTAAGCACCCAAGGCCTAATGGGTCATCTACTCATGGTGTCGTGTAGATGTTGGACATCCCTACGGCCTCGCATAAGCACTTAAGTTTAGAATTTATGCCACGGCGAACACCATAAATCTCCTCCTTAAGGGCATCAATATCAGGTTTAAGCTCCGCCCCCTCGATGCGTGCTTCATCAATCGTGCATGTTAGCTTTTTGTTCTCCAAGCAAAGATTTTCTATCTCCTTAGCTAGCTGCATTGTATCGACATGGGGAGAATTCTTATCATTGTTTTTATATTTGCCCAGAGGCCTCTTTATAGAAGGTGGTGAGAGGTGATGCCTCACCTTGGAGGGAGACGAGCCCGTCGATTCCTCCATGGCTATGTTGTCCACAAGCTTGTATAGACATTTCCCATAATCTTTCAGTGTTCTAACGCCCATGATTATGAAAAGGTCGTTTGTGGGCTCTGGTGAGGTGCGAGTTGGCAACTCGTAGTTGCGGCTCACTACGTCACCAATTTTTATCTTGACTGTGCCCGTGTACTTCTCGCCAGGCTGAAGCGTGGTACAGACTTTGTCTTTTCCATAGAAAAGATGAGTCACAGTGGTTTGAGAGCCAACGTTGTTTGACATTGTGTAAAAGTTCGTGACTTCACATGCGATCTATAATGAGAGAGCAAGTGCGCTACACTGCGACGAGCGAGGTTACATCCACAGGGCGTTCCAAGTGGCGAGATCGCAGCGAGAGGTGCCACGTCCAAAGCAATGATAGATTCAATGTCCAAGGTGGCTCCGTTGTTGGCTGGCGTAGGCTCCCCACTATGGTTGAATGTGGAGCTGGAGGATGCATGGGGGACGTTGTCCTTGCCGGCCATGGTAGGTGGGAATTGGTGTAAGATGGGAGGGTGTTTTTCTTTTCTGGAACGATGAAAGTTTCTTATCTATTCGTGCCTTTATAATAACATTGAGGCATAGATTCTACCTATCGCACCGAGGGTTATGTTCAGAAATCACGGGGGAGACAACCTGTGAAAACTGAACTCGGGCGGCGCCAACCAGGGGATCGGCCGAACCTAGGGGTCGGCCGACCTGAGATGGGCCTCGTTTGGACTGGTGTTTTATGGGATGTCTACATGGGCCATATGGATCATCGTTATAATAATCCCACTTGTTGTAATTTGAGAAATTACGTGGAATTTGGAAGAACAGCGTGAAAAACGATTAAATTCATCACCTCGATTCCATTTTCCAAATCCTTGTGGGATCTAAGGAGATTTCGAGACGGTGCCCAATCACCTTAAATAGATGGCCTTCATCATCTTGGAGTGTGATAGATCTATGAGATGATGTTTCTATCATGGTAAATGGTCCTTCCCATTTACTCCGTAATATCCCATGTCCAAATAGTTTTACCCTGGATTTAGAGAGAAGGACTTTATCTCCACGCTTAAACACTTTCACGTATTTCGTTTGTCATGCCATCTCTTAGTTCTTTCCTTATAAATCTTGGCACTATGCTAGACCTTAACCCCGCATTCCTCAAGTACGGAGATTTGCCTCAAGTGGTTCTTCCTAGCTTCTGTAAGCTCCATGTTCCACCATTTTATGGCCAATGAGCTATATGTTCCATCTAAAGGAAGATGGCAAGTCTTCCCATAGACAAGTTGGAAAGGGGACATGCCGATAGGTATGCCCACAATGCATCGTGTAGTTTGTTCTTCCGACCCGTTCCCATTTCCAAGACGGTCCTTTGCATAATGTTATTGATCTGTCTATTGGATGTTTTTGCATGACCGATTGTTTGTGGGTGGTAGGGAGTAGCAATGTTATGCTGGACTCCAAGCTCTCTTAGAAAGCTTTAGAAGGACTTATCAGTGAAGTGAGACTCTCTGTCATTTATGACCATCTGGGGAGTCCCAAAGCGTGGGAAAATGATCTCATGGAACATTTTCCTAGCTTGCCTGGAGTCAGCATTTTTGACACATACTCGATAGCCACCAGAATATACTCAAAATCATGGGACTTTGGAAAATATCACATGATGTCAACACCCCACACATCGAATAATTCGACTTGGAGATAATATGTGAGGGGCATGGTATTATGAGCAGTGGTTCCTCCATGCTTCTGGCATTTACAACACCGGTGAATGAACTCCTTGTTATCTTTATACATATGAGGCCAACAGAATCCACTTTGCCAGACCTTTGTTTGAGTATGGTATGGCATTTCTCAATGATTTTGGTGTCTTTGATTGTGGGGACACCTTCTATGAAGGTCATTGGCACATACTTGTAGAGATATAGTTCATCTCATAGGTGTCTAGGACTCTCATAATTGAGTTTATTTTTGTTTTCCCTTGGCGATACATATCCCGTGACCATGAAGATCACAATATCCTCGTGCCAAGGGTGAGAGTCGGTCACCTCGAGCAACATTTAATCATGTAGGATGTCATTAATAAGTACACCCATGTGTTGTGTGAGTTCCAAATGTGAGAGATGATCTGCAACATAATTCTTCACTCCCTTCTTATTCTTAATCTCCAAATCGAATTCTTAGAGTAGGAAAATCCATCGGATTAGCCTTGGTTTAGCATCCTTTTTGGTGAGCAAAAGTTTCATGGCTGCATGGTCCGCATAGACTATGACCTTGGCTCCAACCAAATAGTTGTGTACGATCGAAGCGCACGTGAAAAGCTGCCAGAGGGGGGTGAATGGCAGATTAAAAACTTTTGAGCGGAAGCTATGAAAACCCCTTGGCAAAAAATCAATCTGTTAAAAAACCGTGTGTGTAATCTATTTTCAACTTGTCCAACTATGACAAAACAAGTGTAGATTGTAGAGAATCAAGTCACAGAAATAATGCAACAATAATCACATGAAAACACAGAGTAGAACTTGAGATATGATCAATAGACTAGACGAAGGTCAATCTGTTCTACTTGATTCAAAAAATAGATCTACAATGCTGCAAAGAAACTTATGGAGATCAAAAACCACAAACACAATGACGGTGAAATTTCCAGGGACGATAGAGAATCAAGTTGTGAAAAAACAAAATGAGTCACATCAACTGGATCTGAAAAACACGGGTTATGATCAAAACACGACGCAATGTCGGTCTGTCCAGAAACTCGGCGAGAAAAACTTGTCTGAAACAAGTCTGACGAACAAGTGACCAAAGATCCTCTAAACTATGATCATTCATTCAAATAAACACAAGAGGAACAGCTCTAAGTCATCTCGCCATGAGCTCTGGCCTCCCTTGCTTATATAACCGGCCCAAAGGCACTGTAATAGGGAATGTAATAGGCATATTTGCAACATAATATTGCAAAGTCAAACAGACAAGCCTTAGGAGATATCAATTCAAAACTATTTGATTCAAGACTAGTGCATGCGTGATGGAGTGGAAGTGGATGTGGATTGTTGAGATGACTCCTATTTATGTAGACTCTCTTATTTTGCAGAGATGAAACATGGCTAATTTTCTTCTTCTCTCTTTTTTCTCATGCTTATGATGTAAGAAAGCATTTTATTTTTCTTGTAACCATGTCTTCTACTCCCTTTTTATTCAATAAAATTTGGAGAGAGTACTAAGCATGAATGGTATGGAGTTTCTTTTTTTATTGTGGAATGATGGTATGATGCAATTTCGCATACTTCTAGTGTAGAAGTATAGCATGTGCAAGTGAAGTCTTGAATTCAAAAAGAAATGAATAAATTCTCACATAGGTCTACTAGTTTGACTAGCTCAATGTGAAGACAAATAGCATATGCATAAGGTCTATCAATGTAAAATATCATATGACTTTGGTATGTATTTCCAATCAAATGAGAGTCACTTAAATATTTTTAGAATTTCTTCAGAAATCTAAGTTTCACTTTCATACTAGCAATAGCAGCCCTATCACTGTATCATATCTCACAACAACTTAGAAACGAATTAAGATTTTATTACCCACAATTTCTAAATCAAGGAAAAAGTAATTTTAGCCAATGAAAGCATTTTTTGGAGAGTAGTAAGTTGTAAATTAGGGACTTAGGAAAATTAAAATAGAGAAGCTATTCATCATTTCATCTATGTGAATTCTGAACCATTCTTACCACACATCTTTTATTTTATTGAATGCAAATCTATCTACTTTTTCTATATGCAAGGTGAATGGTGGATAAATGGAAAATCAATATGCAAGGGATGGCATACAATTTACATGAAGTTGGGGGTCCTCCCCCAACCTTGTTCTTCAGTCACCTCCATGATAAGGTTGAACCCTTGATGACGGAAGTATGCCGTGAGATCAGTTTGTTGTTGTTGTAGCTTGGAGTTGAAGTTGGTGAACTGAGCGTCCAAGTGTTGTTGCCAATATGGGGTACCTTGGACATGCTCTTTGAGAGTGTTGTAGATGTCTCCCATCCTCACTTCAAGGTCTTCCATACATCTAGTGAGGTCCGTCATTCCTTCGTTGTAGTCATGATGACTTCTAGCCAAAAAGGAATGACATTTTCTCATGGCCGTTGGAGGCAAGCTGCTAGAGCTTGAAGTTGATAGGGGTGTCTCATACGTGGAACCTGGCCATCCATGCCAAGACGGACCTTCAGTCTCATACAATTGAGGTTAAGTCCATCAGGGTGCATCACCCGTTGGATTCTCTTCATTTTCGTATTCATGGACTGTGGAGGTTGTCATAGGCATGGCCGCTCTCCTTGCACGGCTTCTAGTTACCCTATTTTGGAGATCAAATATGGATCGTAAGCTTTCGTATGAGAAAACTCACGATCTTGGAGGAGCTTGCGTGCTTGATCTTGAACTTCACTTTGTATGTTGAGGTCGTCTTCATGGCGATGTTGTTGCGGGTTGCTCCTGTGACACCCGTTTCCGAAAACGAACCAAGCATAATGCATGTGTGCCCAGGATGTTAAACACACATACACAAGTGATTCACAAATGATAGCCAGATTATAACCATGTCTCGAATAATAACACTGATAATAATACCCTATAACAAATCCAAATAGTCTTGAATACAAGCTCTAATAAGACTGCAGTGAAACACTAAACACTAGCGACACAAACTCCACAGGCAAGTTTGATGGTAACACGGACGCCTAAAACTCCTCAAAGACCTCCGGGTACTCCACATTGTTGCCTGCGACTAAATTTGTTGGGAGAATAGAAAGGATGAGCACATGTCGTACTCAGCAAGTGTGTGAAAGTATGACATGTAGCTTAACCAAGGAATGATAATTAAATGGCTATTTGCATAAAAATACATTCAAAACAGTTGAAAATGCAATAATGTGATAATTATGTGAGGTCCATCCCTTAACAACCCAAAAAAATTGATTTCATATCTGATACCATAGTTCCAACATAAATAACCATAACCATCAATAATATGCCATATTCAACTCATAACTATCACGACTCAATATTAACATGTTCATGTTCCAAACCCAACTATTGTAACCATACTGATTCCCAATTCAATTCCAGCATTAAACCAAGTTCCAGGTCCATGACTCTAACCATGTGAGGGTCTAGGTTGCTCATAACCGGGAGCACAGCTATCATGATAGTTTGTACTACTTTACCCACAAGCATGTGATTTCATCACCTTTCGATGACTAAGGAATCTCAATTATGCCGGCACACTTCCTTTGTTGTGTGGCCACGAGATCACAAAATAGCCTTTAGAAAGTGATTATAGCATATTTGAAACCCCACTGAGGTTTCACGGTGGTGATGTCTCCATTTGAGCACATCCATCCAAGGGCCCCCTCTTGCGCCATTCGGATCCCAGGGTAGTCCCACCATCACTGCAAACCTAGTTGGCTACCCCTTCCCAAGCTTTCAAATGGTCAAAACAGTACTGGCAACACACTAATTAGTCAGCTATGTCGCACCCATACTTGACCCTATGGTGGCACTGTAAAACCTGGGTGGTCGATCAACGAATCGGGCCTTAGATCTAAAGCAACCAAAACACCAAAACGGTCGAGCCAATCCATGTTACCGGATTGCTTAGATGTGACGCCCTGTTCCAAAAATGAACCAAGCATAATACATATGTGTGCCCAGGATGTTTAACACACATACACAAGTGATTCACAAACGATAAACAGATATAACCATGTCTCAAATAATAACACTAATAATAGTACCTTATTACAAATCAAATAGTTTTGAATACAAGCTCCAACAAACTGTAGCAGAAAAACTCTAAACACTAAGACACCAAACTCCTCAAGCAATCTTGATGATAACACGCGCGCCTAAAACTCCTCAAAGTCCTCCTGGTATTCCACATTGTCACCTGCGTCTGAATTTGTTGGGGGAATAACAAGGGTGAGCACATGTCATACACAACATGTGTGGGAAAGTATGACATGTAGCTTAAACATAGAATGATAATAAAATGGCTAATTGCATAAAAGTACATTCAAAATAGTTGAAAATGCAATATTATTATTATTATTATTATTATTAAGTGGGGTCCTTCCCAAAATAACCCATATAGCAATAATTTCAACTTAAGTAACAAATACCAACATAAATAATCCATAATAAATTCATAACTGCTCATATGTCTCATTTTCATCAATTCCATATACCAATGCCAATTAATAAAACAATATCGATTCCCAATCCCATTCCAGCCATTATACCAGGTTAAAAGTCCAAACACTAATAATATGAGGGTCTAGGTTGCTCATAACCGGGAGCACGGTTGTCATAATAGTTTTAAACACACTCTACAGAGGTGGTACCACTTTACCACAAGTCTGTGATTTCATCACCTTTCGATGACTAAAGAATCTCAATTATGCCGTTTCACACTTCAGTTGGTGTGTGGCCAAGAGATCACAAAATAGCCTTTACAAAGTGATTACTAGCATATTTAGAACCCAATGAGGTTTCACCGGTGGTGATGTCTCCAACTGAGCACATCCAACCAAGAGCCCCCTCTTGAGCCATTCGGATCCCAGGGCAGTCCCACCATTACTACAACCCATCCAACTACCCCTTCCCCGCACATTCTTAATGGTCCAAATTGTATTGGCATAACAATAATTAGTCAGCTAAGAGGCACCCATACTTGGCCCTGTGGTGGCATTGTATATCCTGGATGGTCGCTCCACGAACCGGTACTTAGATTTGAAGCAAGCAAAACCACCAAAACAGTCCAACCCGTTCCACATAACTGGCTTGCTTAGACACCTAGGCACCATGTTGCTAAAAGTTAATTCTTATCGAATTTCACCATTCATGTGTTCAATAGTTCATAATTAAGTAATATGGTTATTTCCCAACCTAATTGAGTATAGCAAAGCAAAAATTGTAAAATACCCTTCCCGACTCTCTACTTTATGTTCAAGTGACAAGGGTGGTCATACAAAACTAGTAAACTCCTACAATTGGGTTACCCATCAATTGACACTTGCCTTGCTCTTGAGCTTGGTTTGGGTCGAAGGCTTCGAAATTCTGGTTCTGCAGGTCCTCAAAAGCACTCTCTATATTGTTGACTTCTATTCTACGCGACAATCATGCCAAACACACATTAAAATCAAATGATGCTCATATATTACTCAAATTGTCATAATATGCTTGATTAATGCAATTGTGAAATAAAACTTGCTAATGAATTTCTATTAATGGTTACTAATAGGTTACAATAGTTTTTAACAAGTTTGAACAAGTATTGAACTGATTTGAGTTGAATTGGAAATAATTCAGCCTACACAGATTGCAACACCGGACTAGTCCAGATACAGGGCCAGACTAGTCCGCCCAATTAGGATTTTCTGATCAGCGAGGATTTGGGGTTAATTTCACCTGGAAAAGTGGATGTAAAAGGTGTACCAAGTATTTAGTGATCCAAAGATCAAGAATTGGTTGTGAAACTTGAGTCTTGATGATCTAAGGTTGGTGGAGATGAGTTGATGAAGGTTTGCTGATGAAGAACGTCATTTGTCGAAAAGTTGACGAAGATCGATCTTGATTGAGCCTTCTCCCTCTTATCCTTCTTCTCCTTGCTTCTGGACTTCTTCTTGATGTCGGCAAAAGGCAAAAGGTGGCAGGAAGGGTTTTCAATGGTGGCGGAGGGGTGTGGGGTATTGGGTTGCTTATATAGGTGCGGAGAGGTAGGGTTCTGGGATAAATTCCAAGTGGATTTCGGTGGGGAACGAGTAGGGGCTAAGGTGGGGTCCACTTGGGCTCCTCTGAGGTTGGGCACAATGTTATTGGGTCCAATTAAGGCAACTACCCAATAACCAATCTCGAAAGAATAATAGAATCCGAGTTGGACTCTGAAGGCCGGACTAGTCCGCAAGGGGGACCGGACAAGTCTGTTTTGGAACATAAACTATTTCAGAAAAGTCCGGTTCACATGCCGAACAAGTCCGGAGTTGAAAAACAAAATTCTTTCAAACTTTAAATTGGACAAGATCGTGGATTTGTCCGATTCCAAGTGGACTTGTTTGTGCAATGTGCCGAACAAGTCCGTAGTCCTGAAGAAACTAATTTTCTGAAACAGAGAGTGTTACTGGACTAGTCCGGGTTGGAGGCCGGACAAGTCCGTACCCTGACAGACTCAAATTCCTGATTAGACCACAATTCATTTTATTATTGTTCCTTTTATGTTGATTAATGTTAAACATGTATGAGGATGTATGCAATGCATTGTGCATGAAAATGAGGGTGTTACATTAGATCCCTAGGTTCCATGTTGCTAAAGGATCATTATTATAAATTTTCATCATTCATGTGTTCAATGGTTCATGATTAAGCAATATGATTGTTACCAATTCCAGTTGAGTATAGCAAAGCAAAACGTATAAATACCCTTCTCGACTCTCTACATTGTGTTCAATAGACAAGGGTGGTCATGCAAAACTAGTAAACTCATATAAATGTGTTTTCCCATCAATTTAAGACAAGCATGCAACTTTGCAAACAAAATGTAAAAAACTTGAATCAAAATGATCAAGGACAGTTGCCTTGCTCTTGAGCTTGGTTTGGATCGAATGCTTCGAAGTTCTGGTTCTGCGGGTCCTCGAAAGCACTCTCTACAGTGGTACCTTCTATTCCACGCTACAAACATGCGAAACAAACATTACAATCAAATATAGCTCAAATATTACTCAATATGCCATGATATACATGATTGATGCTATTGTGAGGTAAAACTTGTTAATGAGTTGCTGTTATTGTTTACTAACTAGTTACAATGGATTTTAACAAGTTCGAACAAGTTTCAAATTGATTTGAGTCAGATTGGAATTAATTCAGCAACAACGGATTGCAGGGGCCAGATAAAAGTCGGTTCATGGGGCCAGACTAGTCTGCCCTGTCCAGAAACTGCAAATTAGGGTTTTTCTAGACAGCGAGATTTGGGTTCAAACTCTCGTGGAAAGTTATACACATAGGGTATACGGTGAGTTTAGAGTTCTAGGGGTCAAGAGTTGGGTGCAAAACTTTAATCTCGACACTAGGGTTCGGTAATGGGTGTGTTGAGGACGATTTGGCGATGAAGAATGTCAATATCAAAAAGTTGACGAAGATCGAGCTTGCTTAATCCTCCTCCTTCTCCTCCATCTCCTTGCTGCTGGCTCTCCTCTTGATGGCGGCGCACATGAAAAGATGGCAGCGAGGGTTTTCTCAACATGGTGGAGGGTGTGAAGGTATTGAGTTGCTTATATCGAGTTTTGGGTTGGATTTGGAGTAGAATACGGTGGAGAACGAATAGGAGCCATGGTGGGGTCATCCTGGGCTCCTCAGGGGTTGGTCAAAAAGTTTTTTGGCCCAATTAAGGCAATTACCAAATAACTTAATGTGGAAGAAAACAGAATCTGAGTTGGACTTTTAAGACCGAACTAGTCCGCAAGGTGCCTGGACAAGTCCGTTTTGGAACAGAAGTGATTTTGGACGAGTCTGGTGCTGGGGTCTAGACAAGTCTGGGACTGGCAAGTAAATTGTTCCGAAGGGAGACCAACATCGTACTAGCTCGCTAAAAGGTCGAACAAGTTCGAAAAATATCAGAACCGCGATCGGATTGTCCGTGTAGTGTGCCAGACAAGTCCAGAGTTCTGAATACTGATCTCTTTGGAACAGAAGAGGGACACCGGACTACTCCAGGGTGAAAGCCGGACAAGTCCGCTCCCAGACATGATTAAATTTCTGATTAGCCCTAAATTCTTTTAATCATGTTCCTTTTTAGGTTGCTTAATGTTAAACATGTATGAGGATGCATGCAATGCATTATGCATAAAAATAGGGTGTTACAGCTCCTCTCACCAATGGGAGTGTCCTCACACACACTCCTCGTCCATGGACTTGTTGTAGCAACAGAAGAGGGATGTGCACTTGAGTCTCCACCGTGGCTTGAGCTTGTAGCTTTCCCTTCCCAAACAACCTCTTAATTTCATTCATAGCGACATCAAGCAAGAACACAACAAAGCAAAAACTCGAAAGAGGTGATGTTAGTGAAAGCAAAACCATTGACGAATTTTCCTTTGAAGAACATGAGAGCAAATTGCAAATGCAAACAAAAGCAAATATTTTTGGGCTGGATTTGAGAAATAGTGCTTCAATGAAGAGCAAGAAAAACAATGTGAACAAAGAGTGACTTTGGTGAGGTGTGAAATGAGGTGAAGTTTGAAGAAGAATTCTCCTCACGACCACCATTTATAGTGTACACACCCCAATGGTCACAAGAGGATTAAATGAAGTTGTTAGAGGAGAGAGAGCCAAAGTGGCACTTTCCCCAAGACTGCTAAATAGGGGGGTCAGCTGCACTCAAATGTGGGCCATCCTGTTCCCCCTTTTGGCAGGTGGCTCCCCAACAGCAAAGAAATTAGCACATTGTTGAAATGCCACATTTGCAGCTCAGAAAAATTGTTTTTCGAATAGAACGCTTTTTCAAAACCCAAAAATTTTCTTTTTGTGAAAAAAAGACATAAAAATAATAGTTGAGAATATAAGATTCTCAACTTGCTAAAAACTCAAATATGCATTGGGGAAAATCAAACTATGTGGGAACAAACAAATGAAGAGAAAAGAAAAATCAAAGAATAGATAACTACCAATTTAACCTATTGGCTAGGTCTCACCACGGTCCGATGAGATGGACATTCCTCCTTATTCATTTCTTGACATCTGAGCCCAGAGTGATGGTCTACGACGGCTTGTCATGCTTCTTCCGCCATTCCTTCTTTGGTGGCTTGGTGGACTTGGGCCATTGAGTAGACCCAGACTTCTCCATCTTCTTGGAGTGTCGGTGTGGACCATAAGACGGGTTCTTCGCATAGATTAATTCCCTCATAAAGGCAATGAGCGGATCCACCTTTGAAGGTGTGACTTCGACCTCTTAAATGTGTTTAACATTCGGCCCATAGTTCAAATCATGGATAATTGCTCCAAATTTGCACGAAAGTTAAACATTTCCTCCTTGCCATTGTTATAGAAGTGGATTTCTCCAGCTCTCACATCTATGCGAGCATTCGCGGTGCTAGGGAATGGGTGACCAAGAATGAGCAGTGTATCCTTCTCGACGTCTATGTCGAGCACCATGAAATCCACAGTATGAAGCAATTCCAGATTTTCACCGGAACGGCTTCAACAACACACGCCGGATAACAGACTGAAGAATTAGTCAGTTGGAGCTGCTTTGGAGTTGGAGTAAGCTCCGTGAAGTTCAGTTGGTCCAAGACCACCTTGGACATTACAATCACACTCACTCCAGGGTCATAAAGTGCCTTGTCGAAGTAGTGAGCCCCAATCGAGCAAGATATTGTAGGACATCCAGGGTCCTTCTTCTCTGGAATCCTATTGAGGATGGCTGCACTACAGTCTTCCGTAAGGTTGACAACCTTAGTGATGGACAATGGCCGTTTGTTATTCAATATGTCCTTCAGATAGCGAGCATAAGTGGGTACTTGCATCGCATCAATCAAGGGAACATTGATGTGGATTTTCTGGATAACCTTGACAAAGTAGTTGAATTGCTCATCCATTGTTGGCTTCCATTGCCCGTGAGGGAATGACAATAAGATGGTGTCTTCAAAGTACTTGTCCATTCTCTCACTAAGTGGTTCACTTATGCCAGTTGGGACATCCTCTTTCTCCTTTTCAGTTGTCCTCTTCTCTTTTGTGGGATACGGTGGGTTGTTGATATTTCCTAGGCACTATTAACAATTCATCCTTAGTAGTGGTGCTAGAAATGCTTGTTGGTAGGTTTTGATTCTTAAATAAACGTCCGCAAGCACACGGAAAATATCGATGTAGCATTTCCCCTTTAAAGAGTATTCCCAAATGGTGTCATTTATATTTTCCCAAAGGATGGCTAGATGGAAGTAAAATAGTCATCAAGTGGAAAGGCTAGATTGGCCTAGGTAGGGTTCTAGCAAGGATAGATAGAGAGTAATTGAGGTAGTGTCACACACACCAGAGCATTCTATCCTATGGTGATAAAAGATGTAATAGTGGGACTAGGCTAAGAGTTAGGTAGAGTCTCCCACTATGCATCTAATGTACATATACATAGCCTAAGTTAGTTACTAATGATTATATTAATTATGAATTCTCATGCTAAGTGGATTAACACATCGGGCACGGGTTTACCCCTACCAACACTAGGTGACTCCCGCTAAGAGACTGTGGCATAGCTGAACGTGGAGGATTACAAAGGACAGATAGGGTTTTCACCACCTACTGCCTACCTCTTCAATCCGTGGGTCTACGAGACATTCAACACTACTCTGTATCCTAGCACCACGCTATCATATTAATTAATTACCTTAAGAGCCTAGGCACAAGCCATCCTATGGCAATGAACTAAATCATCGTTGAACCAATGTTAATTCATAGCATAAGTGATTCGTGTTAACATAGTAATATTATAACTAATTAGACTATAGTGGAGGTTTATAGTGTTTATGATATTGTAATGGGAATGGTATAACACAATCATAAATACTATTCCTACCACATACATGGAATCCACAATCAAATAAGAAATGCTTCATCAAAGTATATGAACAATAGTAAACTAAAGATATCATCTTTATTATGAATAACTTCACAAATACAAATAGAATTATGGGAGACATACCTTTCCCAATTGGGAAGAGACTCCTTCTACTCCTCTCCTACTTGGACTATGGACTGGAGACTCTCTTCTCTACAGCCTATACTCCTCTAAACCTATGGATAGTAGTGGATACAAAGGAAGAATACTCAAGTGGGTGTGTTGAAGTGAGGGGTGAGGGGTCCTATTTATAGCTTGGAGATGGGTCGGTTCCCGCCACCAAAAGCGCACGAATAAGTCACCCATGACCTCTTCAAGCCGGGAGGAGCCAACACGTGGAGTTTGACCGAGAAAGGTGCCAGGACCTAGTCGGCCGACCTGGTCTTGGCCCCTTTTGTGGTGTCCTTCCTCCAGGTGACTAACAAGTGGGTCCTATTGACTGATATTGGTGCTACATTGTTGGATGGCCTCAGATACTTCTGTTTGTGAGCCATTTGATCCATGTGGTGCCACGTGTCGTTGCTTGATTGGCCAGAATGATATTTTATACGATCAATCCCCTTGTTTCACTTCATTTCTGCATAGAATCCCTGCATGCACTACTTTCTCCATGGAAAAGTGAAAATAGGTTAAATCGAAAGGTGATGTAAGCATGAAATGATATTTTCTTCACATAATTGAGTTATATTGACAGGTGAAATTGGTATATAACAGCCGCCAACAAACTCTCCCAAGCTTATCCTTTACTCGTCCCTAGCAAAGTCAATACTTTAGCTTTGTGATCACGAGTTGCTACTATGTTCTATTTTACAAATGTACCATGTGCACAACAAAATACTCTACTTAGCATTGGAAAAATTTGCACGGTACTTCACCCATCTTAAGTTATTATGGGGCTTATGCCATCTCCTATTCATGGGTGCTTCAAAGATAGAACAGCAAATGGAGCACACATACCCTAGAAATCAAGTTCCACTCAAATTCCGGAGAGTTCAATTTAGATTTTAGGAGCCTCAATTTGATTCTCTCAAGTCTCTCCTTTTTGTGTAGTGGAAACATATCCTCACCAAGGCATTTTGCCTAAATTCATCCTACCTCTATATAAGGCTTGTGTGTGGAGCTTGGTAGCGAATATAACAGGCATATTTGCAACACATAATATTGCTAAGTCAAAAAACAAGCCATAGGAGAAATTAATTTAAAACAATTTGATTCAAGACATGTGCATGTGTGATGGAATGGAGTGGATGTGGATCTTGAGATGACTCCTTTTTGAGTGGAATCTTTTAATTTGCAGGGATGAAACATGGCTACTTTTTTTTCATGCTTATGTTGTAAGCATGCATTTTGTTTTTTTTCTTGTAGCCATGTCTTCTACACCCTTTTTATGCAATGAATTTTGGAGAGAGTACTAAGCATGAATTATATGGAGTTTCTCTTTTTATTGTGGAATGGTGGTATGATGGGAATTTGCTTACTTCTTGTGTAGAAGTATAGCATGTGAAAGTGAAGTCTTGAATTCAAAAAGTAATGAATGAAATCTCACATAGGTCTATACTAGTTTGACAAACCTCAATGTGAAGGCAAATAGCATATGCATAAGGTCTATCAATATAATGTATAATATGGCTTTGGTGGGTATTTCCAATCAAATGAGGATAACTTAAATCTTTTTAAACTTTCTCTGGAAATCTTAGTTTTACAATCAAACGAGGTGTAGCAGCCCTATCACTATATCATATCTCACAACAACTTAGAGTGGATTAAGTTTTTGCTACCCACAATTTCCAAATTAAGGCAAAAGCAATTCTAGCCAATGAGAGCAATATGTTGGAGAGTAGTAAGTTGTAAACTAGGGACTTAGGAAAAATAAAATAGAGCAACTACTCATCATTTCATCTATGTGAGTTCCAAGTCATTCTTACCGCACGTCTTTTATTTTATAGAAGATAAAACTATCCTATTTTTTTCTTTAAATGCAAGGTGGATTATGGGTATGTGGAAAATAAATATGCAAGGGTTGATTCAATTTACCTCAAGTTAGGGTCCCCCCAAGTTTGTTCTTCACTCACCTCCTTGTTGAGGGTTGAACCCTTGATGATGGAAGTATGCCGCCAGATCGGCTTGTTGTTCTTGTAGCATGGAGTTGAAGTTGGTGAATTGAGCGTCCATGTGTTGCTGCCAGTCTTGGGTACCTTGGACATGCCCTTGGAGAGGGATGTGGATGTCACCCGTGCTTACTTCGAGCTCCTCCATACATCTAGAGAGGTCTGTCATTCCTTGGCTACAGTCATGATGAATTCTAGCCGAAGTGGAATAACATCTTCTCATAAATGTTGGAGGCAAGCTGCTAGAGATTGAAGTGGATAGGGGTGTTGCCCATGTAGCAAATGACCATCCATGCCAAGACGGAGCATCAGTCTCATATGAAGGAGGTTGAGTCCATCCGAGTGCATCACCCGTTGGGTTCTCTGCCTCTTCATACTCATGGACCGTGGAGGTCACCGGGGGCATGGCCGCTCTCCTTGTGCGGCTTCTAGTTGCCCTACCAGAGACATTATATACTTCTTTCGGCTTCCTCGATGGGAAGTAGAATAATTGTTAGCCTCTGGCATTTGTACAAAATATAATTCAGGTTAGGTAATTAAATTTTATTGACAAAGTTGGGATAATAAAATATCAAAGAGCCATCTTGATCATGCTTAAGGGTATGTCCTTGCACTAAATAATCTTCATCAATTAATTCTCTTTCATTTTCAATATAGTCAAATGAAGAATATTGTAGTGCTCCTACCCTAGTATCAATAAGAGTAATCGATGAAGTACATTAAATTGGCCCTACCCTTGGAATGTAATCCAACCATTGTGTCATGATGGCAATAGCTGGAGCAACTTTTATCTTTTTTAATCATGAAAAATAAAATTTCCAGCTCATCATCACGCATATCCTTACATCTCCTCTAGGGAACATAGTCATAGCCACCCATCTATGCATGAAGTGTAAAGTAGGGTTGTGCAAGTGGCTATTCCTAGGTGCACTACATTTGACCTCACCAGTTAAATCTTGCCAAAAACATTGTTTGTTAAACATAGGCAAAGTGTCTAAATCTAGCAAACAACGTTTATGGAAGCCTAGTGTTGACGGTGTACCACATTTTGGTCGTCACTTCACCTCATAATGTGCATAAAATAAACACAAAACATAGTGGTAGGGTTATACACTAACCCAATTCCACAAGTGTTTGTGTCTATTTGTATGCAGGTGAATTATTACCCAAAATACCAAAACATGCAGGGATGAATCCATGAAATGGAGTTCAATGAATCAGGCAATGACACGTGGCAACACATGGATCGCCCACAAACAGAAGAATACGAGGAGATACAATGGCGTTGCACCCGTATATATCAAGGGGGCCCACCTGGAAAGCCACCTGGAAGAAGCACTCCCTGAGGGGAGCCTTGACCAGGTCTGTCGAACCAGGGGTTCGGCTGACCTCTTTCTGGCGCCAAACTCGGTCAAATGACACGTGTTGGCTCCTCCCGACTCCTTGGAGTCAATGGTGACTGATTTGTGCGTTAATTGTTGCGGGAACCAACCTTTATCCACCTATAAATAGACCCCCTCACCTCACTTCTCACACATACCAAAAGTTGAGAATAGTGCTACACTCCAATGGTTTAGAGTAGTCCTAGAGGTTGCCAAAGTAGAAGGAGAGTGCGGTGAAGAGTCTAGGAGAACGAGGCTTGGGCTTGTCAAGTCCCTCTTCTACACTTGTACCCCTACGAAGGTTTTACTCAATCAAGTAAGCCATTGTGAATTCAATACAAGTTTGATCATTTATTCTTAGTAGTTTGCACAAGTAGTTACTTGTGGGTTCACTGCTTTAATTCATTAGAGTCTCTAGTTGTAGCTTTGTGTTCGAAACAACTGAAGTAGTGATTTAGAACGTAAGCATTGTGCTTAGGTTATAAATCATCATTGGATATCTCGTAGACCCACGGATTGAAGAGGTAGGCAGTAGGTGCTGATAGCCCTATCTGTCCTTCATAATCCTGCACGTTCGGCTATGCCATAGGCTCTTGGCGGGAGTCGTCCTTGTATTGCTAGGAGTAAGCCCGTGCCCGAAGCAAGCATCTACTGCAAACTACCTTGAATTAGGATCAATACTTTGAATTCCTCTCTGGTCCTTGCCTACCAAACAACTTTGTGTCCTTGGGTGAGCTAGTTCGAAAGCTTAGCACACACGTTCTTTGGATTCGACACCCTTGGGAATACTCCTTAAGGGGAAGTGCTACAACGGTATTTTCGTGCGCTTGTGGATAACTCTGTGGTGTTAAGAAATACCAACAAGCATTTCTGGCGCCATTGTCGGGGAACGGTTGCTGTTAATCTTCGAACCAAGATCACCCTCATATCATATCCCCCTTATCTATCATCTTACCTTTCTTATTCTTACCTTACCACCACCATATAAATGGAGCAACCCACCATTCTTTCTTATTCTGCTCCAAAGGGCAAGTTTTGTGAGCCACCGCCTTCAGCGGATCCTATTTGTTCAACCAGCTATGAAATTCACCCTGGCTTTATAGCCATGGTTTGAAACAATCCTTCTCAGGAACGGATTGTGAAAACCCATACCACCATCTACGAGAGTTCGAACAACTTTGTTCATGCCTTCTAATCAATGGTATGACACAAGAAACTCTCAAATGGATGTTGTTTCCTTTTTCCCTCAAGGAAAAAGCCAAACAATGGTACAACCACTACGTTGGGAAGACAAACGGTGATTGGAATGAATTACGAGACAAATTTTGTCTTGCTTTATTTCCCATTGCCCGAATTGTTTCCTTGCAAAAGGAAGTACTATGCTTCCAGCAGATGGAGAAGGAATCCATAGGTGCAGCTTGGGACAGATTTTCTCTTTGAAAGATTCTGGCCCAGATTTGTTAATCCTTGATCCAATGCTTTTGCAACATTTCTTCGTGGGATTGAACAAAGAGTCTGCCCTATATCTTGACATTACGGCTGGAGGATCTTTCCTCCATAAGACTCTCGAATATGGTAAGGATCTTCTGGACATAATTCTAGAAAATTCTTCCATCATTATGGGTCTTAATGAGCCTCCCCAATAGGATGTCGTGTCAAGAACGGAGGATGCACTCTTGGACAAGGATGAACCCATTTCTTGTTTACCCCAAGCCTTGCCAGAGGAATCCTCTCCAGAACCTGAGACTATGAAGGTAGAAGAAATTCAACCCTCGCAGTTTCCATTTTACTTCGAGGAAGAGCTTTTTGAAGATTATGGAAATACCTTGAAGTATTGTTGCTATAGGAAACCTTCATTGCCACAAACTTCACCTGAACCACCTGACGGGGTGTTCGTCCATCAGACGGTCAAGGAGTTGACCTCTATCCTAAGTAGATAGTGGACAGCTAAAGTTGAGAATTCACCCAAAATTCTTCGGATGACCTCACCTTTGGCTACCATTTTATGTTCTATTAGAGGGACACCAATGAGAATCCTATACAACCCTACTATTGGAGCAAATCTCATTTCCGATTCTTGTGCTCTCGCCATTCTTGGCGATGTGCCATTGGCACCAACACGCGAATTCTTCCGAGATTTATTTTGAAACATTCTTGAAGGATGTGGGGTTCTGCAACAAGTGTCTGTTAGACACAAAGATGTTGAGTCTCTCCTAGATTTTCACGTGTTCGAGATCCAAGATTTCGACATCATGATAGGGATTACCATAGAGAAATTTCTCAAGCAAGTTCCATTGGAAGGAAGTCTCAATATCAATCTTGGAGGGAGAAATTTCTCCATACCTATTCTGCGCTCAAAGAACACATCTGCAGAATCTCCCATCCAAGATGAGCCAATGGAGGAGGTTAGGACTCTACAATTTTTAGAACCCCCTGAAATTGAAGAAGAAAATTTCGTCCAAGAGGAGGATGAATTTCAGGAGGAAATTGAATTGCTAAAAGAAGAGCCCTCCCAAAACCTCCTATATTGCTCAAGATTCTACCTTCAGGCCTACCTTATGCCTTTCTAAATGGCGATTTGGAAGCCCCTGTCATCATAAGTGACAAGCTTTCAGATGTTGAAACGCTCAAACTCATAGCCATGCTAGAAAGACATAGAGTTGTTTTTGGACATTCACTTAAAGATCTCAAGGAAATTAGTCCAATGTTATGCACCCATCGTATTCCTATTGACCCTGAGAGTGTCCCCTCAAGGGAACCTCAAAGGCGATTGAATAATGCGATGCGGGAAGTTGTCAAGAAAGAAGTCTTGAAACTTCTGCATGTCGGGATTATTTACCATGTTCCTCATAGTGAATGGGTATGTACAGTTCAAGTAGTGCACAAGAAGGGAGGTATGACGGTCGTTCAAAACGAGAAGAATGAATTAATTCCTCAATGGACCGTCACGGGATGGAGGATGTGTATTGACTACCGAAAACTTAACAAGGCAACAAGGAAAGACCATTTTCCATTGCCCTTCATCGATGAGATGTTATGGCGATTGGCAAAACACTCCTACTTCTATTTCCTTGATGGATATTCGGGATATCATCAAATTCCTATCCATCCTGATGATCAAAGTAAGACCATGATCACATGTCCTTACGGGACCTATGCTTACCGCCGTATGTCCTTTGGACTGTGTAATGCTCCTGCCTATTTTCAAAGATGCATGATGTCAGGCATGATCAAGGATATAATGGAAGTTTTCATGGACGATTTCTCTGTCTATGGAAAAACTTTTGATCATTGTCTAGAAAATTTAGACAGGGTCTTACAAAGATGTCAGGAGAAGGACCTTGTGCTTACATAGGAAAAGTGCCATTTCATGGTCCGGGAAGGCATCGTTCTTGGACACTTGGTAACCGAGAGAGGGATAAAGGTGGACAGAGCTAAAATTGAAGTTATTGAAAAATTCGACCTCCTATCAATGTTAAGGGAATTCTCAGCTTTTTAGGTCATGCGGGGTTCTACCGACGATTTATTAAGGATTTCTCCAAAATTGCTAGACCCCTCACCAACCTATTAGCTAAAGAAGCTTCCTTTGATTTTGATGATGAATGCCTTAAATCATTTGATATACAAAAAAAAGCACTCATCTCAGCTCCAATTATCCAACCTCTTGATTGGACGCTGCCATTCGATACCATGTGTGATGCCAGTGACTTTGCTGTTGGTGCCGTCTTAGGCCAAACCAAAGATAAAAAGCATCATGCAATAGCCTACGCTAGCAAAACACGGACAGGAGCCCGACTCAATTATGCCACAACTGAGAAAGAGCTCCTTGCAGTAGTTTTTGCTATCGACAAGTTTATATCCTATTTGGTTGGAGCAAAGGTCATAGTTTACACAGACCATGCTGCTTTGAAATATCTGCTTACCAAAAAGGATGCTAAACCCATGCTAATTCGATGGATTCTTCTACTCCAAGAATTTGATTTGGGAATAAGAGATAAGAAAGGAGTAGATAATTCAGTAGCATATCATCTTTCAAGTATGGAAGTGACACAAACCATGGACCTATCAATGACTTCCTACGAGATGATATGCTCCTCAAGGTGACAGACTCTCACCCTTGGTATGCAGATATGGTGAACTTTATGGTCACAAAATATGTACCACCAGGGGAGAACAAAAAAAAACTCATTTATGAGAGTCGTAGACACCTTTGGGATGACCCTTACCTCTATCGAGTATGTGCCGATGGCCTCCTTAGAAGGTGCGTCCCATCAATCGAAGGCACCAAAATTATAGAGAAATGCCATGTTGGCCCCTATGGTGGTCATTAAGGTGTTTACCGTAATCAGGCAAAGATCTGGCAGAGTGGATTCTATTGTCCTTCAATGTATGAAGATACCAAAGAAATCATTCGTAGATGTTGGAAATGCCAGAAGCACGGAGGAATCTCTACTCGTGATGCGATGCCCCTAACATACAATCTCCAAGTGGAATTATTTCATGTATGGGGTATTGATTTCATGGGACCTTTTCCTATGTCTTATGATTGCGAGTATATTCTGGTTGTCGTCGATTATGTGTCAAAATGGGTAGAAGCATTGCCATGCAAAAATGCTGATTCCATGCAAGCAAGGAAAATGTTCCATGAGATCATTTTCCCATGCTTTGGAACTCCCCGTATGGTTATCAGTGATGGAGGGTATCATTTCATAGATAAGACCTTCCGAAACTTTTTAAGGGAACTTGGAGTCCAGCATAACATTGCTACCCCATACCACCCACAGACAAGTGGTCAAGCATAAACATCTAATAAGCAAATTAAAAACATTCTGCAAAAGACTGTCTGGGAAATGGGAACGAGATGGAAGCAAAAGCTACTCGACGCATTGTCGGTATATCGTACTGCCTACAAGACACCTATCGGCATGTCTCCTTTCCAACTTGTCTATGGGAAGACTTGCCATCTTCCCGTAGAATTGGAACATAGAGCGTATTGGGCCATCAAGCGGTGGAACATGAATCTTAACGAAGCTAGAAATCACCGATTGAAGCAAATCTCTGAGTTGGAGGAATGCAGAGATAAGGCGTACCACATTGCCAGGATTTATAAAGAGAGAACCAAAAGATGGCACGATAAGAGGATTACGCCAAAAGAGTTCAAACCTGGAGATAAAGTTTTACCCTTTAACTCTAGGGTTACACTCTTTGGACATTGGAAGCTTAGAAGTGAATGGGAAGGACCCTTCACTATAGTAGAGACTTCATCCCATGGAGCAATCACACTCCAAGGTGATGACGGTCAACTATTCAAAGTGAATGGGCACCGACTCAAATTGTTTCTCGATTCCCAAAAGGATATAGAAAAAGAGTTTGAAGTGGTAAATCTAATCGATTTCCATGCCACTTCTTTCAATTCTATTTAAATTCTCCACGTCCAACTAATGGGCCCATCCAATTCTTCTTCTAGAAGGCCCATTCAATCTACCCAAGAAAATGTGGCCCGAACAGAGCCAGAAGGGGTTCGGCCGAACCCTAGGGTCGGCTGACCTTCCCTTCACGCCGCTCGCCTTCTGTTTTCTCGTGTTGATCCTCCTTGATATCCTCCACAAAATCCTCGATGAAACGCGTCGTTCCCTGCCTATTTAAAGGATGGAAACAGAGAGGAAAGTTGCACCTCATTGAATCATCATCTTCCTCCCGTCCTCGTCATGGACGACAAGAAGATTGTGCCTCATGCCTCCAGCTCAACCTTCAACCTGAGCGGAGACATTAAGCCGGCCAACGACAAAACTTCCCTCGCCTTGGAGTCTTTCATGGTGATCGATGTCAAGCCCTTGCCATGATCCCGCCTGCGAGGTGCAGCCCTACACCTCGTAGCGCCATTCGGTCGCTCTCCCCTTGGAGAACGCCGATGAAGTCGACGACGCCAGGTCGCTCTACATTGGCTAGGCTGAGCCTAGTCAAGACACGTCTTTTCCATGAAAAAGACGAGTCTCTCCCATCGTTGCAGCCCAGCGAGGAGTTCATGTATACTTTGAGAACTAAGACGGGCGATGTAGCAAGCCACCACTTCAAGACGCCCACCTGTACCTCGCCGGAACGCATGGGAGATCGCTTTCTTATCCACGGGGTGCGCAAACCCGAAGGAGGCTACTCTAAGGGCCTATTGAAGCACGTGGATAATCTAGCGATGGAGGAGTCGACGTGCTTGTCGCCCTCCAAGATTAGGCGGCAGATCCCACCACCTGCCATCAACGGGCCACCTGGCCAGTTCGAGGGCAGTGATGAGGACTCTCCTCGTGCCACTAAAGTGGCACAGCTGACAAAGGAACTAGCTTCTCTCCGCTTGGAGAACAAGAAGCTGACAGACTTGGTGGCTAAAGGGGGCATCGAGAGGGCGGAACTGAAGGACGATATCATGGCCCTCAAGGAGGAGATTGACGGTGTTGTCGTGGCATGAGTGCCAAACTGCGATGCTTGTGCAGTGCTGTCGGGGAGCCCGACATCTACAAAGCACCATAGTTTAGATGTCCCGACAGCATAGGATGCTTACTACTTAGGATTTTTATTCTGTCCAATCATTTGTTTTCCAAATCTTGGTTTAATAATGTAATCATCCCCATATTTTGATTTCAATAAAGTGAAATTACCGGTTCATCTAACACCGGTAAAGTCCCCCTTTAGTTTATTTTGTTGAATAAAGAATTCAGGAAACAAGTGTGGGGGAAACATGTCCCCAAGTCATGAAATCCCGACAAGAAAAATTAAAACTGCATATCAAAACACGTCGCGACCGAATAAACAAAATGACCTGACGAAACAGAGCTACAGAAGAGCCACCAGGAGGTCAGCCGAACCCCCTGGTCGGCCGAACTGTTCTCTGTTCCGTACGACTCCGTTTCGCTCCAGAAAATTGGTTTGGATTTCCTATCCCCACTTTTATGTGATACCCTCCTGTTTGATTTGATTTCATATTTCTCATTGCATATCTAAAATAAATCAACTCAACAAATTGAAATAAAATTTGGTAGTCAAGAATTTGCTTAATCTGAAAATTTGAATACTTTATATTTCATTTCATTACCTTATTTATGATTCCCATAAATCAATAGGAAAAACACATCATCTAGGTATTTGACCAGTGTGATATGGTACATGAGTTCTTTAGAAATGATCCTTTTGCTTGAAATTGATTTTGACATTTGCAACTATTTGAAGTCTTGAACTTTGCCTAAATCTCTCATTGGAAATTTATACACCACCAAGGCCATATGATACATTCATTGAAAACAACAAGCATATGCCACTTTGCTTTTCATTGAACTTTGTCAAACCCGTGACCAAATTGAGTGACATGCATGAACTTTTTGAATTGAAAACTCTTGTGCACTCCATTCATGCAAAATTTCTCACATTGAGAGTTTGCATCCATTGATTACCCATCCGCCAAAAAAAACTCCATAAAATACAAATGAAAGCCTCTCTAAAAAAAAAAGGAGTAGGAGACATGGCTATAAGAAAAAGAAAAAACATCCACTCTTGAAAAAGAGTAAGAGTGCTAAAAAAAAAAGTAAAGAGTAGCCAAGTTTCATCCTTAAGAGAGAGCAAATTCATGGGAGTTATCACCTCGCCCCTCCATTCCATTCATGTTCACAAGAATTTTCCTTTCACTTTGTTCATTGCATAAGTCTCTCATAGGATCAAGTTTTTGACATAGTAACATATGAATTGCAAATGTGTGCCACATTCATCCCTACCAGGCTCTAAATATAGCCACTTTTAGTATATGGAGAAGAATTAGCAAAACATGCCATGGTGAGGACTCAAACACTTTGAGAGATTTGAGAGATTCCAATCGAGAAGGCAAGGGCAAAAGTTCCTATGACTTTCAAATATAGCAATTGCAAAATCATTTCAACGCAGAATGATCCAAGGGAACTTCATTCTAACCGTTCCACTTTTCAAACACCCAAGAATGATGTGGTAGCCACATACACAAAGGGGATCCATGAATTCAGGTATAAGTTGAAATATCTAGTATCCTTATTTTCTACCTTATAGCAAATTCATGACAACACTCTAGTTCTTCTTGCCTTCACTCGAGGACAAGCAAAGGACTAAGTGTGGGGGAGTTTGTTGATGGTCCCTAAGTACCTCATTTTGACCGTCAAATCTCCTCATAATGTGCATAAAAGAAACACCAAACATAGTGATAGGGTTATACACTAACCCAATTCCACAAGTGTTGGTGTCTATTTGTATGCAGGTGAATTATTACCCAAAATACCAAAACATGTAGGGATGAATCCATGAAAATGGATTTCAATGATTCAAGCGATGACACGTGGCAACACATGGATCAAATGGCCCACAAACAGAAGAATACGAGGAGATCCAACGGTGTTGCACCCATATATATCAAGGGGGCCCACTTAGAAGCCACCTGGAGGAAGCACTCCCCGAGGGGATCCTTGACCAGGTCGGCCGAACTAGGGGTTCGGCCGACCTCTTCCTGGCGCCAAACTCAGTCAAATGACACGTGTTGGCTCCTCTCGACTCCCTGGAGTCAATGGTGACTTGTTCGCGCATTAATTGTGGCGGGAACCGACCTTTCTCCACCTATAAATAGACCCCCTCACCTCACTTCTCACACATACCAAAAGTTGAGAATATTGCTACAATCCAAAGGTTTAGAGTAGTCCTAGAGGCTGCCAAAGTAGAAGGAGAGTGTGGTGAAGAGTCTAGGAGAAGGAGGCTTGCGCTTGTCAAGTCCCTCTTCTACACTTGTACCCCTACAAAGGTTTTACTCAATCAAGTAAGCCATTGTGAATTCAATACAAGTTTGATCTTTTATTCTTAGTAGTTTGCACAAGTAGTTACTTGTGGGTTCACTGCTTTAATTCATTAGAGGCTCTAGTTGTAGCTTTGTGTTCGAAACAACTAGAGTAGTGATTTAGAACGTAAGCGTGGTTCTTAGGTTATAAATCATTAGCGGATATCTCGTAGGCCCAAAGATTGAAGAGGTAGGCAGTAGGTGGTTACAGCCCTATCTATCCTTCGTAATCCTCCACGTTCGGCTATGCCATAGGGTCTTGGCGGGAGTCGTTCTAGTATTGCTAGGAGTAAGCTCGTGCCCGAAGCAAGCATCTACTGCAAACTGCCTTCAATTAGGATCAATACTTTGAATTCCTCTCTGTTCCTTGCCTACCAAACAACTTTGTGTCCTTGGGTGAGCTAGTTCGAAAGATTAGGACACACGTTCTTTGGATTCGATACCCTTGGAATACTACTTAAGGGGAAGTGCTACAACGGTATTTCCGTGCGCTTGTGGATAACTCTGTGGTGTTAAGAAATACCAACACCTAGGTTTTTACTTAATTCTTTCCACAGGATGTTGTATAATCTAAAAGTAATACCATCAAATCCTATCTTGAGTGTGCAAAGGAATTGTATGGAGAGAAGGCGTGATCCTTTATCCTCTATGTGAGCAAAGTTTTCCCATCCTAATGAATGCCAAATAAAAAATAATTAGTAATTCATACCTATGTTGGAGATCTAATCCGGATCATAAGCTTTCAGATGAAAAAACTCACGATCTTGGAGGAGCTTGCGTGCTTGATCTTCAACTTCACTTTGGATGTTGAGATTGTTGTCATGAAGAAGTTGGTGTGGGTTGCTCCTCTCACCCATGGGAGTGTCTTCTCCTGCACTCCTCCTCCATGAACTTGGTGTAGAAATAGAAGAGGGGCGTGCACTTGAATCTCCAACATGGCTTGAGCTTGCATCCTCCTTTCTCTTTCCAAACAACCTTTTTATTCTTTTCATGGCCACAACAAACAAGAACACAACAAGGCAAAAACTCAAAAGAGGTGATGTTAGTAAAAACAAAGCCATGACAATTTTTTCCCTTGAAGAAATTGAGAGCAAATTGCAAATGCAACCAAAAGTAAATCTTTTTGAGCTGGGAATTGATCAAGAGCACTTCAACGAAGAGCAAGAAAAACAATGTTAGCAAGAGCGAATTTGGGGATGTATGAAATGTGTTGAAGTGTGAGGAGAAAAGCTCCTCACGACCACCATTTATAGTGTGCAATCCCCAACGGTCACTAGGGAACCAAATGTAGCCATTGGAGGAGAGAGAGCCGAAATGGCTCTTTCCCCTAGTCGGTCGAACAGGGGGGTCGACCGACCTAACAAGTAGACCCCCCTATTCTCCCTTTTGGAATGTGGATTCCCAACGGCTCTGGAGTTAGCATGTTGGTGAAATACCACTTTTGCAGCTCAAAAAAATTGTTTTCCAACTAAAAACTCTTTTTTCAAAACCCAACAATTTTCTTTTTTGAAAACTAAAGAAATAAAAATGATAGTTGAGAATATAAGATTCTTATCTTTTGAAGAAAAACCAAACATATAGTGGGGAAAACTCAAATAAAGAAGAGAAAAATCAAATAGAGTATAACTACAAATTTAACTTATTGGCTAGGTCCCACCACCGTCCAATGAGATGGACATTCTTCCCTCTTCGATTCTTGACATTTGGGCTCGGAGGGATGGGCTTGGATGTCTTGTCTAGCTTCTTCCTCCATTCTTTCTTTGGTGTCTTTTTGGACTTGGGCTTTTGAGGAGGCCCAGACTTCTCTGTCTTCTTGGGGTGTTAGCGTGGATGATAAGACGGGTTCTCCGCATAGATCAAATTTCTCATGAATGTAATGAGCGGGTCCACCTTTCGAGGTGTAATTTTGACCTCTTGAATGTGTTTAACATTCGGCCAATACTTGATACGGATGATGTAGCATTGCTCTGACTTTGGGCGGAAGTTAAACTTCTCCTCCTTGCCATTGATATGTAAGTGGATTTCTCCAGCTCCCACATCTATGCGAGCCTTCGCGGTGCTTAGGAACGGGCGCCCAAGAATGAGCGGCGTATCCTTCTTGATAGTAAAATTGATGAGTCCCGATCTTCCGAAAGGTAATGGATAGGTCGATTGATGTGGAGATCTCGACGTTGATGATCCGAGGCTCTCGAGTAGAACACGAACAACCCCTGCAATCACTACACCACCGCTCCGTTGGTTATCAACCATGCTGCACACGTTTGACCTCGCCAAGAAGGCTAATCCCTGCAAGTGCAACCGAGAACACAAGCAAGAACGTAGAAGAAGCAATCTGAAATTGCTGAATTGGGGTTTCACAAACCGACAAACGGCGATATTATTGATCTAAGCAAAACCCAATTGTCTATGGCGGCTACCATGGAGTATATATAGGTGGGAGAACGTCCAAGGGGGTGCTAGGGTCGTGACCTAACCCTAAGACACGAAAATAATGGACTTAGACTTGATACAAGGCCCAATGGCCCAATACGGTGGCGCAGCACCCTGACAGATTCTGTACTTGATTTTGTTTCGATGATTCCCGTCGACTCCGAAGGAATTTTGATATGGGACCGGTTCCATTGGAAAGATTATCCTCTACCCTTTCCGTGCATATGTAGAACGTCAAAACCAGAGTTCGTATGGGTCCTGGGTGTCCATTTTAGTGGGTACTGCTCTTGGACTCCGAGTTGGATACGATTTGGAGTTTGGTTCGGTTTCTTCTTTGAACGAATTCTCTGGTCTTCCACGTCCCTAATACTCCCTCCAAGTACTCCTTGAACCTCTCCATGGATCCTAATCACAAATAAATCATTAAGTAGCAATCTATGCTCAAAAACATATAAGGAAATATATAAGAACGAGTTCACCTCTGAAATTAATTGTTGTGTATGAACTCTATTGATTGCATCTTGTATGTTCAATGGAGTGTTGTTTGTATCCATATAAGTGATGTACTCATCATCCTCCCCTTCTTGAATTGGAGTCGTCCTCGACTCAAGTTCATCTTCTCTAATGTGTTGGTCCAAATGTGCAACGCCATCAAATCTTTTTGTATGCATGAATGGAGGAAGCCAAGGTGGTGGACGACATAGTGCGCCATCTTGATCTTGTCAATCAAATAAGAGTGCACATTCACTTGAGCCAAGATCCCAAACAAATAAAAATTGTGTCATGTTTATAGGTGCAATAATAATGTGCATGATCTCATCATTCTCCCCTTCTTTATGACAAGCCGTCCTCGGCTTGCTCTTATGTCTAGCAAAGAGGCTTGCTTTGGAGGTAGAATGAGTGCTGTCCATAATGCACAATCACATTGAATAATGCTTTTGTTGTCCCTGCTGCAAGGACGAAATACTAGAAAAACTTGACAATACATTATTAGTGTTAGTGCATCCCTTCATTTCACCATGTTGTTGCAGCACAAAAGAAGCTTGCACATTTGAACATATGTAAACTTTATGCACCATAAATTCACCACTATCTTCATAGTTGCCTATAGCATGAAAAATATATCTACTTAATCAAGGCAATTCAGATTGTGAAAATATTCTCCTCTCTACAATATTTAGATCACAGAGAGTGTCAAATTTAATATAACCCAAAGTATTTAGAGAAGACAAAAATTTTAGCTCATCATTTTCAGCAGTAGCGGTGATCAAATTATGAATTACAGCACAAGTAGGTGAATCCAAAACATAATCATCTTGTACATTAACTTGTTTTTGCATAGGTATAATAGAGTTATCAGCACACAACTCTTTCGTAGCACAACGATCAGCAGGAAAATCAACATGTGACAATGGTGTAAAAATAAACGATTCTAATAGTTGGTCCTCGAAAATAGCATGATTGGTGGAAAAATTCAGAACATCCAAAAACTTCTCACCTTCTGTATTTGTAGAATGTTTTGCCTTACCATTTTCAGCAGTGATTTCGAGTGCATTATGAGTTGAACCATCTAAAATTTCACAAGTGTTGTCAAAAGCCTCGTTCTCTTTTGCATCATCTATATTATTTTCTATATTGTCCTGCAAAATGTTAAACACAAAAGGAGGTACAACAAGAAATTTCTCCTCAAATTGCTGAATTTCTTCTTTGCACATAGATACATTAGCAAAAGTTTCTCGCATAAGAATTTTCGTTTCTTTCCATGTTCGAGGTTTTTCTAATTCATTTAAATTGTTCCACCAAGTTAATGCACAATCTACTAATGCACTTGCAACATTTCTAATATTTCTCCTCTCACACATATGACATTGTCCAAAAATTTTATCCACCTCTATTTCCCAAGTAATATATTCTTCATAACCAAAACCATCATAAGAAGGAAGAGATGGGCGAATGTAATTACTTCTTGTGGAAGGTGTTGTAAAGGTGGTCTGAATGTCATGTGAATACTTGGTTGATGTTTGATTCTTCGTGAGCAACTCCATCATCGTCTTCATCATGTCCATCATCTCAGCATATAATGCATGATTCTTGCTTTTACCTGACATTGTTAGTAGCAAACAGAAGACAACACAAAAAATATGTTATCCGTATCAACTACAAAGGATAATGGCAAAGTGGAAGTGGAATCACACACTCTCAAGCGTCTTACCACGCTCTTACAAGTGTTCTTACCGACACTGCAGGTGGCAAACGGTGGACGGTATGAAGAAACCAATGAAGCGTGGGATGATTGCAGGTGTATCGATTCTGCTCAAGAGTAAGGTGTAGCTTGGATGGCACTTTCTATGTAGCAAGGATTAGCAACAATGAAATCAGATAGTAAAGTTGAATAAGTGTCCAAAGTATTTGTCAAAGTTGCTGGCCTAAATGTGTTCCTAGTAGTTCAAGCTAGCAAGACATGAGACAAAACTAGATGACACAAAGAATACAAGCACTTATGTTTTTTTTGTTGTTTTTTTCCTCTTTTTTTGTGCGGCTTTTCTTTCTTGTTTTGCACTTTCCTTTTTCTTTTTTCTTTTTTTTTTCAGAATGTGCTGCAAGGGAAGAACACAATGAAAATCAATCCAAGATATCTCGTGTGTGTGTCGCAGATTTCCTGCTCAATCTTCCAAGGACAGATAGGAACACTTATAGGCTCTAAGTTGGAAAACTTAGAACAGAAAGATTGTAGATATATCTCCCCTCTTTAATTTCAATATATGTAAGACCTATTTTGGAAAAGAACAATAGGATATATTGCCCCCGAAATACAGACTGTTCAGAATTTTTAGGTCAATAACAGATTCGGAACCAATGCAATTTAGACATCGATAACTATATTTTCTGGGGAAATGATGAATATGAAAGTTATAGAGAACTTCTTAAGATTTCCATAAAGTACAAGAAAACCAAAATCCGAGTTCGTATGTGCGAGATATGATGAAAATACAAAACTGGACAGAGGTGAATCTAATCTGGACGTGATGACGTGATTCAAAAGGATGAATCACACAATGCAAAACTCAAACTAAGACCAAAAACAATTTTTAAACCAGAAATATGACTCAACAACGGACACAAACTCAACAAAACCAAACTGAAAACAAAAGTTGAAAAGGCTCAATGGTGGTTTGGACAAAATAATGAACAAATCTACTAAACTGCAAATTTTTTTGTCGCTTTTTTGTGGACTCTAGGTATGAATAACAAAACTAATGTAATGGATAGATGAATTACCTAACAGGCAACCTGGAAATCGGATACCAATTGATAGTAAAATTGATGAGTCCCGTTCTTCCGAAAGGTAATGGATAGGTCGATTGATGTGGAGATCTCGACGTTGATGATCTGAGGCTCTCGAGTAGAACAAGAACAACCCCTGCAATCACTACACCACCGCTCCGTTGGTTATCAACCGTGCTGCACACGTTTGACCTCGCCAAGAAGGCTAATCCCTGCAAGTGTAACCGAGAACACAAGCAAGAACGTAGAAGAAGCAATCTGAAATTGCTGAATTGGGGTTTCACAAACCGATAAACGGCGATATTATTGATCTAAGCAAAAACCAATTTCTATAGCGGCTACCATCGAGTATATATAGGTGGGAGGACGTACAAGGGGGTGTTAGGGTCGTGACCTAACCCTAAAACACGAAAATAATGGACTTAGACTTTATACAAGGCCCAATGGCCCAATACGGTGGCGCAGCACCCTGACAGATTCTGTACTTGATTTTGCTTCGACGATTCCCGTCGACTCCGAAGTAATTTTGATATGGGACAGGTTCCATTGGAAATTTTATCCTCTCCCCTTTCCGTGCATATGTAGAACGTCCAAAACGGAGTTCGTATGCGTCCTGGGCGTCCATTTTAGTGGGTACTGCTCCTGGACTCCAAGTTGGATACGATTTGGAGTTTGGTTCGGTTTCCATCTTCTTTGAACGAATTCTCTGGTCTTCCACGTCCCTAATACTCCCTCCAAGTACTCCTTGAACCTCTCCATGGATCCTAATCACAAATGAATCATTAAGTAGCAATCTATGCTCAAAAACATATAAGGAAATATATAAGAACGAGTTCACCTCTGAAATTAATTGTTGTGTATGAACTCTATTGATTGCATCTTGTATGTTCAATGGAGTGTTGTTTGTATCCATAGAAGTGATGTCCTCATCACTTCTCAACCTCCATGTCGAGCACCACGAAATCCACGGGTTTGAAGCAATTCTGGATTTTCACCAGGACATCATCGGCAATACCCACCGGATAACGGACTAAAGAATCAGCCAATTGGAGTTGCATTGGTGCTGGAGTAAGCTCAGCTAATTTCAGCTGGTCGAAAACCACCTTGGACATCACACTCACACTTGCTCCAAGGTCACAAAGGGCCTTGTCAAAGTTGTGTGCCCCAATTGAGCATGATACTGTAGGACATTCGGGGTCCTTCTTCTTTTCCGGAAACCTTTTTAGGATGGTTGCGCTGCGGTCTTCCATAAGCTTGGCAACCTCAGTGGTGGGCAATGGCGCTTGTTATTCAATATGCCCTTGAGATAGCGAGCATAAGTGGGTACATGAATCGCATCAATCAAGGGCACATTGATGTGGATTTTTCTGGATGATCTCAACAACGCATTTGAATTGCTCATCCACTGTTGGCTTCCATTGTCTATGAGGGAATGACAATAAGTTGGTGTCCTCAAAGTGCTTGGCCATTCTCTCACTAAGTGGTTCACTTATTCCAATTGGTACTTCCTCCTTCTCCATTGTAGTTGTCCTCTTCTCTTGTGTTTGATACGGTGGGTCACGAGTGGTCTTGCCACCTCTCGTAACGACCACACTCACTTTTTCCTTTGGAGGGACAACTGCAGCCAGTTGATCCAATTGAGTTTGCAACATCTTATTAAAACTCAATTGATTCTTGAAGGCCGAGGATAGTCCTTCAATCTTGGCATTTATGCTCTCTATGATCTTGCCAATTCCCGACATCTTCTTGGATATATCCTCATTGATCTTCCATTGTTGCCATTGTTGTGGTACCCTCCTTGAAGGAATGGGCGTTGTTGGCCCCACCCTTGACCTCCTGAATGATAGCCATTGTTGTTTCCATTCTTGGCTACATATAAGGCATCCTCATGGGTTTCTAAGTAGTCATTGCCCAAATGGCCCGTGTTGCTACAGAAATCACAAGTTATGTGAGAGTCTAAGGCATAGTTATTGAAACATACCTCACCATTGCCCTGTTCATAAATTTCATCATAAGGAGGTCCAATTTGGCAGTGATAATGTCCACCTCCTTCAAGGTGTGCATGCCTCGCTGGCGGGTATGGAGACGCTCATCGCTCCAACCCATGTTTGACACCATATTCTCAATCAAATCTTTGGATTTGGGCACCGTCAATGAGAAAAAGGCACCTCCCACAACAACATCAACATGGTCACGGAAGGAAGGGATCAGTTCCTTGTAGACGTTTTGGATAGTGAGCCAGTCATCCATCCCATGGTGGAGACAGGCTCGAAAACATCCTATCCTTCCACGTAGGGCATTGGTCTTGTCCAACAGGAAAAATTTGGCGAGGAATGCCATAGGACATTTCTCCAGAGTATCTAGAGCACTTCGGTTTGCGTAGAACCACTGTTTCACTCTCCCAAGAAGAGAGAACGGAAACAACCTAAGAAGGACAGCATCAGGCGATACGTCCTTTATCTTAAAAGTGCTGCATTTCTCAGGGAACTATTGCAGGTGAGCACTTGCATCCTCGTTAGCCTTCCCACAAAATTGGTTGTCTTGCACCATAGTGATAAGGCCAACCTTAATTTTGAAGTTTATGTCTCCCGTGTTAACAGTGGGCCCAACAGGCACATTGTTAGCAGAGGGAGCTGAAAACTCACAAAGGGTCTTCTGGGCCATTGGTGTTTCGGTTGTTGGTGAAGTTGTGCTGGCTTGCTTTGCTGCTCGAAGCTTCTGAGGAGTAACGACATGAGGTCGATCACTCAGAAGGGATTCAGGATCTTCAACAAAGTTTTCCGGCTAGCGGAAACCAAACATACATTACCCTGTTTTCACAAAAAAATGCGAAAACAAAGAAGGGTGATCCTACAAAAACCTACTAGGGTCCTATCCTATCGATTCAATCATGTAATACTTCGGCTGCCTTCCCCGCCATGGCGCCAGAAATGCTTGTTGATATTTCCAACGCACTACTAACAATTCATCCCTCCCAGTGGTGACCGAGATGCTTGTTCATAGGTTTTGATTCTTAAATGAACGTTTGCAAGCGCACGGAAACTATCGATGTAGCATTTCCCCTTTCAAGAGTATTTCCAAAGGCTGTCATTTATATTTTCCCAAAGGAAGGCTAGATGGCAGTAAAACAAACATCAAGTGGAAAGGATAGGTTGGTCTGGGTAGGGTTCTAGCAAGGATAGATAGGGGGTAATTGAGGTAGTGTGACACACACAAGAGCATTCTATCCTACGGGGATAAAAGAGGTAATAGAGGGACTAGGCTAAGAGTTAGGTAGAGACTCCTACTATACTTCTAATGTACTTAAACATAGCCTAAGTTAGTTACTAATGATTATATAATTTATTAATTCTCATGCTAAGTGGATTAACACATCGGGCACGGGTTTACCCCTAGCAACACTAGGCGACTCCCGCCAAGAGCTTGTGGCATAGCCGAACATGGAGGATTACAAAGGATAGATAGGGTTGTCACCACCTACTGCCTACCTCCTCAATATGTTGGTCTAGGAGACATTCAACGCTACTCTCTATCCTAGCACCATGCTAGCATATTATGTAATTTTCTTAAGAGCCTAGGCACAAGCCATCCTAAGCCAATGAATTGAATCATCGTTGAACAAATGTTAATTCATAGCATAAGTGATTCATGTTAACATAGTCATATCATATCTAATTAGACTATAGTGGAGGATGATAGTGTTTATGATAATGTAATGCGAATGGTATAGCACAATCATAAATACTATTCCTACCACATAAATGGAATCCACAATCAAACGAGAAATGCTTCATCCAAGTATATGAAAAATAGTAGACTAAAGATATCATCTTTATTATGAATAATGTCATAAATACAAATAGGAATATGGGAGACATACATTTCCCAATTGTGAAGAGACTCATTCTACTCCTCTCCTACTTGGACAATGGACTAGAGACTCTCCTCTCCATAGCCTATACTCCTCTAAACCTATCGAGAGTAGTGGATACCAAGGAAGGATACTCAAGTAGTGCGTGTTGAAGTGAGGTGTCCAATGAGTACAGGAATCTTGATCAATCACGTCGGCCAGGGCCGACATAATTAAGGCCAAAACTGGCGTAAGTTACTTAATTATGTAGGTTTTCCCTTAATTACGTGAGTTTCCGGCTGACGAAGAAGTTTGGACGTGATTAAGGTAACTTACATCGGCCGCCGATGTAAGTTACTCAATTACGTCGATATTCCACAACCGACGTAAGTTGTTTACCGGGATCGGCCGCTGGTTGGGCCTGAGAACTTATGTCGGCGACTGCCCGGCCGACGAAAGTTAAGTAGTCTAACTTAAATCGGTTTGACATAAGTGACATAAG
The DNA here is from genome assembly GCA_036927565.1 of Tuctoria greenei. Lineage (NCBI taxonomy): Eukaryota > Viridiplantae > Streptophyta > Magnoliopsida > Poales > Poaceae > Tuctoria > Tuctoria greenei. Next base: position 57,785,340 of record JAYESD010000007.1, read on the forward strand.
TTAGGTGGTATAACTTACGTCGGTATGATCTGATCGACTTACATTAAACTGGGCTAACTTACGTTGGCTTAACCATAGCCGACGTAAGTTAAGTTTTCATTTTTTAAAACAAAAAAACAAAAACCGACTACCTCGCATGATGGCGAGCTCCAGAGACAGATACAGAAAATAGTTTATACAGAAAAAATTCACAAAAAAGTCCACAAAACATTAAAAACATCCACAACAACACAAAACAGGTTCAAAGCATTCATCGGGCTACATGCTAGCCCCTCCACTACCTCCGGAGCCAAGATCTTCTCGGCGCGTCCCTCCGGATGCCTGTAGGTGTGGCGAAGGAGTTTGCGCTGCTGTTCCTAAACCCTTCAAAAGAAAAAGAGAGTTAAACATGATACAACATCAATCAGTTCACTCTCTTCCTCTACCTCTCCCTCTATCTCTTTCTCTCATCTCACTCTCTTCTTCCCCCTCAATCTCTTTCTCTCATTCTCAATTTCTTCCTGTCCCTCATTGTCTCCCTCTCTTTGTGTCACAATTTCTCTCTTCCTCTCCCTCTCTCATTTCCTGACTGTCTTCCTCTCTCATTCTCTCACTCTCTTCCTCTTCCTCTTCCTCTCCCTCTCTTTCACTCATTATCTCACTTTGTCCCACTCTATGTTCTAACTCTTTATCTCCATATGTAAAATACTGAAATGAATATGAAAATATTAAAGAAATAGTTTATTACCAGCTCTGGGGTTTGCTGCGGCGGAAGCGTAGGAATCTCGATATCCTGACTAGTGCTTTGAGCAAGAGTCTGCCATTGCAAAATATTAGAAGATATATGTTATTGAAATGCTATGAAATTTAACTACGCTAGTTTAAATTACTTACCACCACCGCTGCTTGCATCTGGGCCATCATTAAGGTCGTCCTCTGCTGCTCCTCCCTTGCCTCTGCCCTCGGCCTCTCCAGCTCCGCCTGGGTTTGCGCCAACGTCTCCTTCAAGGCAAGGAGATCAAGATGGGTTTGCGAGAGAAGACCACTTGAGGGCCTAACGGACGAGGCATGCGACGATGAAGCGCCTCACAGAGGTCCCACCGACCTTGAGTCGACAACTCCATAAAAAATGGAAAAATTGCAAAAGAATGAAAACACTAAGTAGTAAAAGATAAATTGAAAAGTAAATGAAAAAATAACCAACTCACCGTCCATGGGACATTTCACCTCCGCTCGCGTACACGGCTTGGGGGTTGATCGGCGCGTTTTCCAAATCGTATTCTGCACCGTGTATGTTCACGACCTCCTACGCGTACTTTGCCTACAAAACGAAGAAATCTTATAAGAATGCCAATAATAGTAGTAGTTATAATGAAATTGATGAATTTCAAAAACTTACCAGTCAATCGGCTACGACATGACTACACTGCTCCGGCTGAGAAGGGTCACTTCCATCGTGACCTCTCTTCCAAACCTGGGTCGGGGTCGGCTCCTGACCCGTCACTCGCTCCTTTATATCCCGGTTAGTGAGATAAATAAATTAGGACCCATAAATAAAGTGAAAAAGTACTTACCATACGTTTAGCCAAACACAAGTAGCTGTCGACGCCATATTTGTGCTTGCCTTCGGAACCCATGCAGCACTATCTAGCCTTTGTGGACTTACCGACGAAAGCTTCACTATCCCAGTATTGACAGAGAGCTAGGTACGCCCTAGAGTTACCCTGTAACCACAAAATACTAACCTGCACATATTTCATTTTTTATCAATGTAGTTAACATGCATAGGTATTGTATATATTTAACAATATTAAAAACTTACATCCGCGTACTGCTCTTCTGTGAAGTATGTGTTGAAGTCCATCCTAAATGGACCCCTTTGTTGCTCCTGCTCCTGCTCCTGCTCCCGGGGGTGCAACTTGTAGTACGTTTTGACGGACTAAATCTGGGTGTTCGACAACGCCGCTTTCGTGAGCTTCCGAGCATTGTAATGGAACACACGCCTCGTGTCGTACTCCATGCTCGGTTCCTATACTTGGTACCTCAGCTTTAAGCAAACAAACATTTAAGTATGCATTAACAATTCAAACGAGTTGAAAAAAAAGTTAAACTTACAATAAAATCGTTCCACATGGCTCCCTGAACCGTGCCATGGACCTGGTGAGAGACACGAGCGTAGTCATCCCACGACAGGGCACGTAAATTGTCAATTACACTTGGGTAATGCAACTTCACTTTAGCACCCAGAACACTGTTAACCTACATGTGGTGTTTCTCGGCCCTCGTGAACGATGTGTCGTACCAACATCTGCAAAATATACAAAATCAATCGGTAACGGAAAACAACATCTAATATTTAACATACCATATATAGTTTTTTACCTGTCTCTGACAGGATGGATAGTGATCCGCTGAGAAGGAATCGGAGGAGGAGGAGGCGCAAAGTGGGTTCTCCTCGTCTGTCGCCTCTGCAGTAGCGCTGCCGCATCCTATGACCTTGAAGGCTCTGCGGAACCAACGGAGTCCAAAGGAAGGCTAGCGGTAGCTAGCTACAGAGGGAGGCTAGCGCTAGCTGGCTTCGAAAGGAGGCTAGCACTAGCCGGCTCCGAAGGGAGGCTAGCATTACCGGGCTCCTGTAGTGGCCCTCTAGCATTTTACTCGGGCTCCTGTAGCGGCCCCCTAGCCTCTGACTCAGACTCAGATGACTCTGAGTCAGACTGCACAAAAGAAAAATATTGATAATAAATTAATATTAACAAGTGAAATTTATAAAATAACTTGATTGTAAACAAAAATTTACCTCCGTGCTGGCTCAAACCCTCTCACTGGCTTCCCCTTCCCCTTCGACGACATCTTGTTGCATGGAATAAATGATTAATATGCTTATATAATATACAAAATTAATTTCAAGTTAGTGATTAAAACATTAATCCATAAATTTCAAAATTCATCAACATCACGCTCATGCACCCTACTCCTTAAATCAGCCCATTGATCTTCTTCCGCATATCGTTTTCATTTCCGCAAATAAGCAGGCTCGACTAAGTCATCAATTTATTTATTTTTCGAATCTGATTCCGTTTCCGCTGTCATGCCAGTCTCGATATCTTTAGCGTCTCCAACTAAGTCATCGAGTCCTACACCAGGCTCGACTGAGGAGTCTGACAACTCTTCCTCTTGAGAGACCTCATAAACCTCACCTTCCTCATGGTAATCATCATCTCCTGGAGCATATAACCACTCACGAGGATTCACCTTATCTACCACCTACCAAGCTTTGAATTTATTGCATGGATAAGGCAATAGTACACTTGCTCTACTTGTTGTGCAAGAACTAATGAATCGAATCCTTTCAACCGTTCCTTGTGTTTTACTTCTACCATGCCAAATTTGTTTACTTCAATTCCACAAATGGATTCAAACCATTCACAGTCAAAGAATACTGCTCGAATTTTCTTGTTTCCGACAAAAGTGAATTCAAGGATTTTTTTTCCATAGTAATGAGTTTCACGTTCTTGCGAATCGATTGCCCTCAACACAACTCTGGTATTACATGTTGTCATGAAAGGACAAGGAGATTCAAATTGCGTTGTACGGAATCGAAAGCCGTTGACATCATATCGACCATAGCTTCTAACGTTAACCACTCCATAGGATAGCTGTCGCAAATCTTCATGGACGTTTGCATCTTTTTTGCACTGTCCAAGATATGAAGTTATTAGAAAACATAAGCATTCTTAACTTATAAGAAAACATTGTTAATATTGATAAGATAACGAGAAAACGTTACATGATCTCGAAACCAGGAAAGAAAATTAGATCCCCTTTGTATTCCTTCTCGTTGCATCTATTCTATTTGTTTGCTCGTGGGTTGACGTCTATGTCTCCAATTTTGCTTGTCGAACATACTGCACGAAAAGAGAACCTTTTAGAATATATTTGTTGAAAAATATGCTGAAAATCATAAATGTTGGGGCAACACTTACTTGAAATATTCCTGTATTTCATCCATATTAGCGTACATGTAGAAGAAAGCAACACGTCTTTCTTTTTTGCTAACGCCGTATGAAGTGTAACTACCAACAATAGTGCCTCTTGATGCAATAATGGAAAGATCATTACAAGGAGGTTGGTCATCCAGATTGTACCACATTGTCGAAGAATTAACATTGTGTTCCTCCGTAAAGTAAACACTTGAGAAGTATCCTACTTCCTTAAGAGTAAAAGCTTCGGCGATGCAACCTTCAACCATTGTCCTGTTACCAACCATTGGTTTTAGATATCTAAGTGATCTTTCAATATGATACATCCACTTATATTGCACAGGACCACCCACTTTCGCTTCAAATGGAAGATGGATTAAGAGATGTTGCATTGGATTGAAGAACCCTAGAGGAAAAAAATTCCATATTACACAAAAGTATAGGAAGCTCCTTCTCCAACTTAGTCGTCATCTCTGGCGTGATTTCTTTGGCACAAAGTTGCCTATAGAAGTTGCTAGGCTCGGTTAACACCTTTCACACTGCATTGTCAAAGTAGCCTCGAAACATAACAGGCAGAAGTCTTTCCATGATTATGTGATAATCAAGACTTTTCAACCCAATGAGCTTTCCCGTTTTCACATTCACGGCTCGTCTCAGACTAGGTACATAACCATCTGCGAATTTGAACCTTTGCAACCATTTGAGAACTTCTTTCTTTTCTTTAGGTCGAAAACAAAAAGGAGCGCGTGGTTTACCACCATTTTCAGAGAGCTCAAGAGTTTGACGGTTACAATGCTCGGCGAGATCCTTTCGATCCTTTAAATTGTCTTTTGTTTTGCCCGTCATGTCCATTCATGTGCTTATGATACATTCGGCCATGTTACGCTCTTGATGCATGACATCAATGTTGTGCATTAGAATCAACGACTTCACATACGATAGCTCCCAAAGTCCACACAAGTGAGTCCAATTGTGTTCGTCTCCGTAACTATCGAAATATCCAGGACAACCTTCATCTGGAACCAATTTGTCAAACATATTAGAATTTCTAACCTATTAAGACGTTTCGGTGGTCCTTTAGTGACAACGGTGTTCTTTCTAAAGACATTCCTCTATTGTCTAAAAACATGATTTGGAGGCAGCCAATGTCCATGACAATCGAAGTAAGATATCTTGCCTTCATGGGTAAGTAGAAAGCAATCGGTATCCGAAGCACATATCAGACACGTCAACTGACCATGAGTGCTCCATCTAGAAAACATGTCGTATACTGGAAGTTCATGGACGTACAACAAATAAGCAGCTCGAAGGTTGAATTTCCGCTTCTTGTAATAGTTTTATGCTTTGACCCCAGTCCACAAAATTTTCAACTCTTCGATCAACGGTTTCAACATCACGTTGAGACGTGACCCAGGATGATCCGGCCCAGGTACAATGAGGCTAAGAAACATGAACTCATTGTTCATGCAAAACTGGTGGAAGATTGTACGAAATGACAAAGATGGGCCAACAGGAGTATGGTGTGGTGTTTGTGCTGAACGGCGTGAACCCATCTATCGCCAACCCGATGGGAACATTTCTCGCTTCACGACCAAATTCTGGATCGATGCGGTCTAGCGCCTTCAATGCCTCACCATCGGACGGGTGTGGCATGACTCCTTTGTTTTGACGCTCACCTTCTTTGTGCCATCTCATGTGTCTGGCCGTTATTTTTAAAGTAACATCCGCTCCAACGTAGGTGTCATGGGTAAGTAACGAAGGTTCTTACATGCAACTTCCATCATCATAGTATCACCATCGTTATTAACAACTTCAACAAACGTTAGTTGACCACATTTTAATTTTTTTCTCATTGGCATGCTCTCTCCAAAAAAGCATGGAGTTGTCCAGACATGCATCAATCTTCTCGTAGTTCATACCCAGACCGGAAAAAAAATTCTTCGACTTATACATATCTTTAGGCACTTTGTTGGGATGTGGAAGGGAATTTTTGAAAAAATTGATGAGCTCGTTGTAACAGTTATTAGAAAAGAAGAACATAGACTTGATTGCCATAAGTCTAGTCACAAAGTTGAGGATTGTCATTTTAGTGTGTCCATGTAGCGGCTGTTCTGAATCTTTGAGAAGTTTGAAAAACTCTTTAACCTCCGCTAGTTGAGGATCCTTTGTAAGCTCTGGTCGTATATCTTCCAGCATCTCATCCATCCTATCAACCTCTGTGGCATCATCATTGTTAGCTTCCACTTCTTGTACAGCTTGAGAAGTTGTCTCATCGTGGAAGTTCTACAACTCATAATGTGACACGTAACTGTTTCAACACAAGTGCATCGTAAGTTCCACATTGTCAAAAAATGTTCGATTCCGGCATTTCGTACATGGGCACCGCGCCTTATCGCTATTTGACAACGGAAAATCTCGTTCCACAAAAGCTTTTGTCTTGGCGTACCACTCATCTTAGTGACCACCAGTTCTGCTCTTCCAACTAGTATACATCCAACTACGGTCTTCGCCCATGTTTGACTCTGCGGTTTAAAGCCGAACAAATAAGCGTGCAGTTTTTCATTAATTTATGCACGATAGAGGAAGTAATGAGAGAGACAGTGAACTGGGTCCGTCGGGGTCCGCCATACACACTCGCGGGTGGTTTAGACACATATTTTTACTTCACACTAAATGGGCCACGATAGAACCTAAGTGGCCCATCGGGGTTGGGTGGCGACTTCCGCGTGCCTCTCCTCCCTCTCCACGAAATTTACATGGCAGCCATCAGTGGTGAGAAAGAGAAAGGGGATGTATTATTTCCCACCCTCCCGTTTCATTTTCATCACCGAGAGACCTCATGGATTCTGATGGCCTTCACCATGCATCTCCTTCCATGGTGCCTTGCCCTGGCACTTTGGGAGGCAGGAGACTGGGACTGGGAGCGAAGAACGACAGAGGCAGGCAGGATTGGGCCCAGGGCCCTTGGCTTCTTTACTTGGGCCGCCATCTGTTGTGGTTGACAAGACCAGGACACCCTCGCCGCGGACATCTAACCAGCCAGTCAACATCTCCAACAAACCAATCTCCAGCCCACACGACCCACCTCTCTTATCTTCCCACACAACGCTGCTTGCACCTCCTCTCGCTCTCCTGGAGCCACAGGCCACCCCCAATGCCACGGCACCTGACAGCCCACCGCCCCCAATGCCGCCCTCCTCATGGTGCCCGAGCTCGGGGCCCCAATCGCACCTCCATCACGCCGGCCACACCCGGCGCTACAGCATCCCGACGGCTGGCGGCCCTCATCTTCGCTCTCCCGACGGTGGTCGACCTCGGTGCATAATGAAATGAATTAAGCATAACCTACACTAAATTGATTAAGCATAATCTACACTAAGCAGATTATGCATATTTAAGAAAATTAACCACTTAATCATAATTAAATAAACATAATCTACACTAAGCATAATTAAGCAAATTAACTACTTAAGCATAATTAAATAAACAATGAAGCAATTTAAGCATATTTAAACAATTAAATTCGATTTCAAATTTGCATTTGATTGAAACTTCATACATTTGAATTGAGGGGGAGGGTGAGGGTGGGGTGGGCCTGGGGGAGGGGGAGGGTGTGGGGGGGGGGGGGGGGCTCTGTATGGAGAGTGAGGGTAGGGGGTGAGGGTGGGTGGGGTGGGGGGGGCTCTGCAGGGAGGGTGAGGGTAGGGGGTTAGGGTGGGGTGGGAGGGGATCGAGGAGGGGGGTGGGTGGGGGGGCTCTGCAGGGAGGGTGAGGGTAGGGGTGGGGGTGCTCGGGGAGGGGGGTGTGGGGGGCGCTCGAGGAGGGGGGTGTGGGGGGTGGCTCTGGGAGGTTGCAGCACGACGTGGAGGGGAGGGGGGTGGAGAGGAGGCCTTACCTGGTGAGGAAGCAGCGGTGCGACCACGGCGGCACGGTGGGGCACGATCGGTGGGGCGCAGTTAGGACAACACGATGGGGCGTGGCCGGGCACAGCGGCGGCATCGGGCGCGGCAGCTGCGTCTGGCGGCGTTGGGCACAGCGGCAACATCGGGCGGCGTCGGGCGCGGCGGCAGCTGTGGCGGCGTTGGGCAGGGAAGGAAAAGGAAGAGGCGTGTGGGTATAGGTTAAATTCCACTACTTACATTGGCTAAATTCATCTACTTACGTCGGCCAGGTAGACTTACGTCGGCCGCTCTCATGGCCGACGTAATTTAAGTGTAACTTATGATGGCCTCCAAATTTACGTCGACCGCGGGTCCCGATTGATGTCAGTTTAGATTTATTGTTGTAGACCGCTCAACTTACGTTGGCTGGGGGACGACAGCCGACGTAAGTTAGTGAACATATGTTGGTTATCAGCAATCGAAGTAAATAAACTTAATTACATCGGTTAGCCGACGTAAGTATTTGCGTTTCCTGTAGTTTATTTATAGCTTGGACAAGGGTCTGTTCCCACCACTAAAAGCACGCGAATCAGTCACCCGTGACCTCTTCAAGATGGGAGAAGCGAACACGTGGAGTTTGACCAAGAAAGGCGCCAGGACCTAGTCGACAGACTAGGGGGGGGGGGGGGGGGGGTTAGTCGACCTGGTCTTGGACGCTTTTGCGACGTGCTTCCTCCATGTGACTGGCAGGTGGGTTCCATTGACTGATATTGGTGTTACACCGTTCGATGGCCTCGGATACTTCTGTTTGTGGGCTATTTGATCCATGTGGTGCCACGTGTCATCGCTTGATTGGCCAGAATGATATTTTATAGGATCCAACCCCTTGTTTCACTTTATTTCTGCATAGAATCTTTGCATGCACTACTTTCTCCAAGGACAGGTGGAAATAGGATGAATCTAATAGTGATGTGTGCAAGAAATGATATTTTCTTCACATAATTGAGTTATATTGACGAGTGAAATTGGTATATAACAACTGTCAACATGGGTCACGAGTGGTCTTACCACCTCTTGTAGCCACCACATTCACCTTTTCTACTGGAGGAACAACGACAGCAAGTGGTGCCAACTGAGTTTCCAACATCTTGTTGAAGCTCAGCTTATTCTTGAATGTTGAGGATAGTCATTCTATCTTGGAATTAATGCTTTCTATGGTCTTGTCATTAGCCAACAACTTCTTTGATAGGGCATCATCGATCTTCAGTTGGCTAATGGCAAGCTCTCTCAAGTTGGGTTCATTTCCATTGTTGCCATTGTTGTTGTACCCTCCTTGAAAGAATGGATGCAGTTGGCCCCACCCTTGACCTCCTGGATGATAGCCATTGATGTTCCCATTGTTGGCTACGTATAAGGCATCCTCATGGGTTTTTGGGCAGTCATTGCCCAAATGGCCCGTGTTGCCATAGACTTCACATGTGATGTGCTAGTATAGGGCATCAGCATTGCCAAATACGTACCCATTGGTTTGTCCATCTATCTTCTTCATGAGGAGGTCAAATTTAGCAGTGATCATTCCACCTCCTTCAAGGTGTGCATGCCTAGCTGGCGGGTATGGAGACACTCATCGCTCCAGCCCATCTTTGACACCATCTTCTCAATTAAGTCTTTGGATTTTGGCATAGTCAATGAGAAGAAGGCACCTCGAGCAGCAGCACCAACATAGTCACGAGCAGAAGGGATCAACATGTTATAGAAGTTTTGAATAATCAGCCAGTCGTCCATCCCATGGTGGGGATAGGCTAGGATGTACCCGTGAAGTCCTTCCCAAGCCTCGGGAATAGACTTCTTGGCATCTTGCTGGAAGCTGAAAATTCTTCCACGCAGAGCATTTGTCTTGCTCAAAGGAATGGACTTGGCGAGAAATGTCGTAGAACATTTCTCCCTAGTGTATACAACACTTTGGTTCGTGTAGAACCACTGCTTCGCCCTCCCAAGAACGGAGAACAGAAATAGTTTAAGAAAAACAACATCAGGAGATACGTCCTTGATCTTAAAAGTGATGCAAATCTCAAGGAACTATTGCAGGTGAGCACTTGCATCCTCGTTAGCCTTTCCACAAAATGGGATGGCTTGCACTATAGTGATTAGGCCAGTCTTGATTTCGAAGTTCATGTCTCTCGTGTTAACAGTGGGCCTAACATGCACATTGTTAGCAGAGGGAGCCAAAAACTCACGAAGGGTCTTCTGGGCCATTGACACTTCGGTTGTTGGTGCAGTTGCGCTAGCTTGCTTTGCCGCTCAAATCTTCTGAGGATTAATGACACGAGTCGATCTCACAAAATGGATTTGGGATCTTCAACAAAGTTTTCCATCAAGCGGAAACCAGACATACACTACCTTGTTTTCACATAAAATGCGAAAACAAAAAGGGTTGTCTTACTAAAAATATGCTCCTTTCATGCACACTGTTCCCAACGATGCTCTGATGCCATGCTGTTGGGACCGGGGTCCCAACAACTAAGGATCTCATTGGGTGGTGTCGTGCGATGCGGCACCCAAGAGTATACATGAAAAGAACCAGAATAAACTACAAACCAAGTCTTTTATTTATAACCTAGCGGAAGTTTTTACAACACTAAACAGGGGAAAGAGTCTATAAATCATATTTATGCTCTCAGCTCTAGCTTTGCAAAAGAAAAGATGTCCATGCCCTTAGAACACTTCGCACTAGCAGCACTCACTTTCCTTACGGCGGCGTGCAAGGCTCCCACTCAGCCGTGAACCCTGATGAGGGTAAGGCATCATCATCAGGCCCTTCATTAACAGTATAACCTGCGAAAACTTGTTAACTGCAAACATGAGCATAAGGCTCAACAAGGCTGACCCTCCTCACTAGACATATGCGGGGTAAAGACTAAACATAGCCATGAAATAGCATAAGTAGACTCGCCTACGAGTGGATCTTTATAGTCAAGTTTTAAGTAGCAAATGACATTCCTCAGGCACGGCACATCATAGACTCCACAATAAAAAAATTAACGCTTTGCCGATGATATGACATTCCCAAAGCACATAATGCTATTACAGGTTAAGTGTTTGGAAACTGTAAACTTTAATTGTGCTATCTCTAAGAACCACAAGGTTGCAATGCAATATTGTAGTCATTGCAGCAATTTAAAGTTTTTAAACTACTGTGGATTGCTTCGTCACGGTGTAGTGAACAAGTGGTACTCAAATAACCATGAGAGATGGTGATTGCAATTAGTAGACACCTGGATAACACGTCACGCACACCCGTGCATCAGAAGCGTGCGGTGCTCCTCATGACATCATACGCAACAACCATTCACAAGAAACTCAAACGTCGAACCGGTCCCACCATCGCAGGCATAAGGTCCCCACACGGAGCGTGTTTGTGCCCGCTAGCAGATTTACACCTTGCTGCCCTCATTCCACCCCTATCGATAGTGGGCTATGCCTCGACACCCAAGTTATCAAGTTACATCGATTTCCTGGGTTCCACATGCCTAGTATGCTTCTGGTACAGTTCAAATTTGTCCAGCAGGGCCGCACACAGATTGGATTTCAATCGACACAAGCAAGGCTACACACGTGAGACTACATCTCGCCGCATCCTATCCGACTGCTCAGTCCTAAATTCATATTCATTAACCATTCTCATAGTCAAACCAATCCCGTATAACATAAATCCTATCTCGCGAGTAGATTCCAACTACTTGACTTCTACCAGATTCCTCAGAACTTTAGAATGGCATTTTCCACTCGTCAAGCTATAGACCTAACCAATACTCCATGGGATTTGTGGGTCATGCAAGTGGAGTAACAAAGACCTTAGCCCTAATGCACAAAATTCACACTAGACATAAGTGATACAAATTAAATCTTTGCAAAAACACTTAAATGCAAACTAGAGCTTGCCTTGGCTTGCGACGACATAAATGTCAAGAATTAGAGATTGATCTTCCTCCGAAGAATCTGTCATGGAAACTTCAAGATTGACTTCCTCGTCTCCTCCTCTTAGCGAAGCTCCTCGTCGGTCACCTACGTCACGATTTCTATCGACGTGATTATGCATAACATATTTACTTTATCACAATACAGATTCTATTGGACTGGAGATGTTTAATGCAGAATTCATAGATGCTAATGGATGAATCAACATGAGCAGCCTAGATTGTGCCTACCCTCTTCCTAGCAGAACTCAGGTCGTCGATGCATTTGCATCTGTATTTTCTACCTGCTCATCCTTAGTGATAAGTCCTTAGCTGTGAGAGCAATTTCTCGCTTCTCCAGTATTCCCTCTGACTTGAAGTTCATAATGACAACACTCTAGCTCCGGAACTAGGCCACGCCCACTAGATTTGCTGAAGCTTAAAGCTTGTCGAGTCAATGAGAGCAGTCACCAACTCCATCTCAAACATAGCAATAATTTTAACGGCTGACGAAGGCGGTGTGGAAGGAGGTGGCCACCGCTGCTCATGGGGCGTGGTTGAGTGGCTCATGGGCTGGGCGATGTTGTAGCATTTGATGAACATGGGGAAGGTGGTGATCACGTTGCCCTGTCATCAGAAAGGAGGTCACCTATCATAGCAGCACCTGGAACATGTTCAACTCCCTCTAGCTGAACTCTATTGATGTTCACCTTGTAAGCATTTCATCGAACATCTTTGTATTTTCTTGATCTGGTCACTTCATCAACATTCAAAGAGCACCTTGGCACATATCCTTGTCGATTGCCAGACCACAACATACCTGCATCAAAAACCAGCACTGAACATCAACAATGTTGGTTCTCCCCTTGTAAGCATTTTGTCTAGCATCATGGCTGCACCATTGTCCTGACCTAATCTTGCACAAACCGAAGCTAACCTTGGTACAATCATCCTTGCCGTAGTGTAGGAAACATGTTCCTGCATATTGCGCATCACCTTCATCAATCCCAGCACTGCTTGGATGCAGCATGTGAGCAGAACACCGCGGTGACGTCGGTGGGGTACAAGGCAAATCATTTCGAGCGTGTGCACTCATGCCTGTGCGCGCGGAGCTGGACTGTGGCGAGGTGTTGCAGGGCATGGAGGTGAGGAGGTGTTGCACTGGAGGAGCAGCAGGGTGGCACTCGACCAGCATGTGGGGCACTGCCGGGGCGGGGGGATGGGGCGCAGCATGGCGGGTCTCAGCAAGCCCTGCAGAAGGGAGAGTTGCGCGTGGTTGTGGCTTGCGGGATCAGAGGAGCCGCGTTGGGGAGGGTGGAGAGCAGGGCCAGGCCAGCGGCGTGGCCAGGGTGACGTGCGCAGGCGCGAGGCACAGGAGGGAGGCGGAGCGCCGTGGCGGGTCGGGGCATGGTCAGGGCGGAGCGGAACACTGCGGTGCCGTGGGCGATGGCAGGGTGCACCGCTCAAGTGGTAAGGCGGCATCGAGGAGGCGCTACTGGAGGCCGAGCGCTGGTTGTGAGCAAGGAGGCCGATGGCAGGGGAAGCTTGGCAGGGAAGGAACACGGGGAGTGACCATGACCGGTGGAGGATGAAGCATGTAGTTGAAAACAATGCGAAACAGAGATATTCACCTGTGAGGATAAGACTGATACGTGGGTCCATCTTCCTTTTATTCTTTATTTCCTTCTAAAATCATTCAGCTACCATGATTTCTATAAATGATAATTCTGTGTCGGGTGGATACGGACCATGGTGAGCGGTCAAGCAGTGCAACTATGAGGCGGTAACTGCTAGTCATGACACATAGGCCCCACCAGATGGTGTAGTTTAATTTGGCACTGAACACATTTACTTTTGAGTGGTCGAGGCATCAGCATGCAGCGAGCGTCGACGTGGCGGCATGCCGAGCAAGAGCTGCGGTGGAGGAGAGCTGAACCAAGCGACGTGTGGTGCTGCCAAAGCCATCAAGGTGGTGTATTATAAGTTGAAGTGGAGTGAGAGAAAGAGAGAGCTTGTGAGGCTCCAACTGAAAGACGATAAGGGCAAGCCTCATAAATTAGCTTGTGCAGGAACATTACTGGCACAAACATCAAGATAGTTCCCGATAAGCATGAACAGAACAGGAAACCAAATGACGTTTGATTAGAGTTGACCCACCTATGATATAATTTTCATTGGTCTAAACAAAAGAGTAGGATGAAAGTTTTTGAATATACTACACATCGTCAATGTAGATGGGAACTCCATGATGTTGCTCGAGTCGATGTTGGAACTTGAGTTTGAATTAACATTCAAATTAATAATCTTTTATGTGGAATATTCCAAACAAGGCTCTATGTTTTAACAAGTTCATATTTTTAGTGAACATTGGTTAAATCACATGGTACATGTGAATTTCGATTTCGAAGTCCACTTTCAAAAAATTTTAAGTTCGCATTTTCGTGTTCTTGCTCTACTCAAATGCGGGCTTTTACAATCCTTCCCCCTTAAAGGAATCTTGTCCCGAGATTCTAGAGAAATGAGAATGTTAGGACGAGTTGTTGATGACATGACTCTATCGTTCAATGTGATTGGAAGAAAGACATTCTTCGTCTTCTCCTGCATGTTCTTGAAGTTGTGGCTAGTCCAGCTTATGCTGTAAACAACATCATCTAGCTTTATTGGCTTGCGTTTTCGTACCGCAAATCAGATCCAGATGCTCGGCATCCAAATTATGTTGATGTAGCTAGGTTGTGTGGAGATCCTCTTCTTTCCGTCAAAATGAAGTAATCTTCTTCATAGTAGGAACACTAATGGTTCAATGATATTGGGCACCCTTAACTCATGACGTTCTTCTCATGAAGGCCTTACGGCCCTAGTCTTGTATTTTGAGAATCAGTACTTGTTCTTCAACTCTCTTAAGTATTCTGATGACCTTGATACCAATTGCTTTTAATTTTGGCTTTGTGTACTGAGTCCTAAGCTGGGTGTAGTATTACTCAATAAATAATCAAGGGAGTTTGCGAGATTAAACAATGAATCGTTAATCTCGTCTGGATCGGGTTTTGCAATTAGGTAGTCAATAATTGAACTACTTTACCATGACATAAGAGTAGTAAAGATGTCATCTATCTTATGGAGTCAAAACGGCAAAGTTACAATGTGAATGGCAACCACAAGGTTCCCGACATATCAATGTCACCATTCACTATGAATCAATGAGTTTCGCAAGGTCAACATAAGTGAAAATCTTGCAAATGGGGAATATCACGGGGTATTGGGAATGATCAACTCGCAAGGAATTGGGATCTCAATAAACTAGTCAAAGGATGAAATGCTTTGCACTCGACGTAAGAGAATTCAAGGTTTGGTTTCTATTATGTCGTCAAAATAAAAAGATGTCTAATGCATGGCATCTACAAGGTCATCGGACAAAGCAAAGTTACCATGCATTATCTGTCAAAGGATTCTCAAAGAATGATATCGCGAATAGAAATAATACAAGGTTCTCGCGTGGTTGAGAAGTCATAAGAAGACTCCTCGCAACTAGAAACAATCAAATCTCAGCAATCAAGGTGATTGAGGATAACAAGTCAAGGATAAAGACTCAGCTGTGTTTTGGGCACAAGGTGCATCTAGAGGTTGATCATTTGAGGAAGAAGCTCACGAATCGATAGTATGAGTGTTTACACAACCACGAATATGGAACCCACACAAATCAAGGATGTGGGTTCAACTCATAGTTTTACTACAAAGAGGATTGAGTAATCGGTTTCCCTGGTATTACTCAATGAAGGCAAATCAACTAGAATGTTGATCACAAGAGTTTGAAACTATCAAGACTATCAGACACTGCTTAAGTACTTGAATGTAGATACACATGCTCGCTCAAAATTAATTAAGACTCATTTATCATTATGCAATACCAATTGGATGATGTTATGTAGACACAATGTTTGGGGACCAGAATCTCGACATCCAAGGATCTCATTGGGTGGTGTCGTGCGATGCGACACCCAACAATATACAAGAAAGGAACGAGAATAAAATAAAATACCAAGTCTTTATTTATAAACACAGCGGAAGTTTTACGATACTAACTGAAAAGGAAAGAAAACTATACATACGCTCTCGACACTAGCTATTCAAAAGCAAAGTCATCCATGCCCTGGATGCTTCGCACTAGCAACACCCAACTTACGGCGGCGGGCAAGATTTCCACTCGGCTGTAAACCCTGGAGGGGGTGCAGCCTCGTCATCGAACCCGTCATCAGTCGTATAGTCTTCAAAAACTTGTTAACTGCAAATGTGAGCTTAAGGCTCATCAAGACTAACCCGTCTCACTAGACATATGCAGGGGTGAATACTAAGCATAGGTAAGGAATAGCATAAAGGACTCTCCTACAAGTGGATCATTATATAAATGTTTTAATTAGCACATGACATTCTTCAGGCACGACACATCATAGACTCCACAATCAAACAACAAGTGTTTTTCCGATGATATTACATGCCCAAAGCACATAATGCTATTATAGGTAAAGTATGGGGAAACTGTAAAATTGTAATTGTGCTATCTCTAAGCTATACAAGGTTGCAAAATAATTATAATTCAATACATTATATTCTTCTAGCTTCTTCAGTATTTACTACGGCACGACATAGTGAACAAGTGGTACCCTATTACCGCGAGGGACAGAGATTGCAATCAGGACACACCAGGACAACATGACACGTACGCACTTTCAGAAGCGCCAGCGAGCACATACAGTAGTACCTACATAACACTTCAGTACTAGTCGTATATGGCCTCCTTTCACCCAACACTCGATGTCAAACCGATCGATCCATCATGAGCAGGAGGGCACTACATGGGGTGTAATCTGACGTGCCCACCAGCTGATTTACACCTTGCTGCCCTCAACCCACGCCTATGAAACATAACGGAATGCCTCGACAAACCAGTATCAAGCTACATTAGTTTACTAGAGCCCGTTTCTCCAGTATGTCGTCGGTACAATTCAAGCTTGTCTAGCAGGGCCGCACATGGCACAGGCCTTAACCGACACTGTCAGAGCTATGCGACCAAGACCACCTCTTGTCCCTTCCTACTCATCTCTGACTGGTCTCCATTTCATATTTATAAATCATCTCTTGATCCAATTCATCCCGTGTGATAAAATCCTATATCGCGAGTAGATTCCTACTACTCGACTTCTACCGGATCCCTATGAATATAAGCATGGCAGTTACTACACGAGTCTGTGAGCTATTCTAACCACTCCTTGGGTTATTTGGTCATTCAAGTGGATGTCAAGCACCTTAAATGTAATGTACGAACATCTGAAGACGTAAGGTGAATGAAAACTTCAAAGACACGGTATGGAACTTAATGCAAACAGGGCCTTGCCTGAATGCGAGTCTGAGTCTATGTTAGTCTCCGGCAGCTGGACTTCCAAAGCTTCTGGCTGCTCCTCGACTTCGGTTACTACACGTTATGCATATACTATATATGAATGACTTTGAAAGTAAATAATAAGTTTAAGGTCACAAGCTAATATCTTGAGAATCAAATAAGATTATGATCTTAAATGGTTCTGGAACTTTTATGGTAGATACTAGGGACTATAATGGAGACTCTTGCGAAGAACAGGAGATGATCAAGGAAGTTTGTTGTCCCTAAAATTCTACAAGTATAAACCTTCTCTGAATTTTGGTTGTAATTCCGGTCCGCCTCAGCACGAAGAACTGCCGAAACACCGACACACATGGGCACACCCCGACAAACATCTCACAGGAATGCGAGTACAGCGCTGCCACCACCATAGAGTTCGGCGACAGATGGTGGAGCTAGATCCCAAGGACTTCCAGAAGTGTCACCAGGAAGGAGGAGATAGGAGGAACGAACCTGGAGTATGCATACGCCTGGAAGAAGACGATCTCCTTCTCCCACAACTCTAGTGGCAAGGAACCAGGACGGATCAGATCCTGTCGTTCCTTGTCCTCCCAGCCGAAAAGCCGCCTCACGGGTGAGACATCCTCCATCCGGGAAGGAAGCAGAGCTGAGTCCATTGGAGCAAGGGGTTGAGAACCTCAAGAATGGGTAGACACAAAAGGAGGGAGTCAAAGGCTTGAATGCTTCGGACGTGCGTAAGAAAGGAAAGTCAATGACCCACTTAGGTACCCCTTTTAAAAATACCATAGTGGCGTTTGAATGAACCGTGCAAATTTGAGCAGGCTCCAAATCAACAACTCGTAACACGGCGACCATGACGAGCGGGCCCGGATCCCCCGTCAGAAAAGCCGGCCCAGACAGTTCCTCGCAAGAGAAGGCAACCCGACGATTCCCATAAAGATGGAAGTGAAAGCAGCATAAGTGCAGGAGGCACCTCGAGAACCGTCGCGATAATGCTGTAGCAAGCAAAGATCTCGTCGCCACGACCCCTCAACCAGAGGCGGAAGTGTGTTCGCAACAGTAGAAGAGGGCACCACTTCAACTAATCAAGACAAATAAAAAGATCGTCCGGGAAAGCGGGATAAGGCCCCACCCTCGGGCTCGTCGCCTCACCCAAAGGTGGACCCAGGAGCCCCTGTCGGTACCCGGCATACCGGGTATCCTCGGGCACAAGCTACAGTCGCCTGGGTACCTCGCCTCAAAGCAGGGACAGGGTCCAAGGGCGCCACGTGTCCAAGAAACCCGGACCCGCCAACCTCAGATCGAAGGTCCGGGGTGCCCAGAAGACATCCCGAAGGAGGCACTCAACTCCACCTGGACGACAAGATCCTAGGCAGCCACGTGTCCAGTGGAACGAGACCCGACCTCCTACGCGGAGGTGAGCTCCCAAGCTACCACATGGCACATGAAGTCAAGACCCGACCTCCACAACAGAGGCGAGCACCCAAGCTGGAGCAAGATCTGGCCTCCCCCGCCGAGGTGAGCTCCCGAGCTGCCACATGGCCCGCGAGACGGGCTTGGCCTCCACCATGGCGGAGAGCTCCCTAGCGGCCGCATAGTCAGTCCACTTGCGCTGAAAGGATAGTGAGGATGTTAAGAGGGCAGTACGCCTTGTCTCCGTCAAGCCTTGAAACGCGACTTCCCCAGACGCATGGTGCAGCGCACGCCTAATGTCAGGTACTGCTACGACTAATCGCATCACAGTGAAGGCGTCGCAGACCTATCCAGCTCCGCCAAGTGGGTAGCTTACGGCGCTAGAGACAGTTGGATGGGACATTCCCTGCCAATGTTAGCAATGACGCGTGGGCTACTGACGACTTGAGCGGCAAGACGACAAATCCTCAAGTCCGTGATCAGATCAAGCTTACAGAAGAAGCCTTGGATCTTTAGATAAGATCTCTTTGGGACCACTTGTCGGGCCCCGGGACCCCACTTGTAAGGCATCCGACCTTGAGTGTAAAAGGCCTGGACGACCACTAATACAAGGACCAGACTCAGAATCCCCGATACATACACATACGCATACACACTCACCAAGCAATACAATCAACCGAGGAGTAGGGTGTTATGCTCCTTGCGGCCCGAACCACGTAAAACAACTGTCTCATACTCTTCTGCTAGAACACTAGTTTGAGGCATAAGCCCGCTGAACAAGAACCTCCGCAGGCTGCTCCTTAGCAGATCCGGGGGAAGTGTCGCATTGAACCTTCGACAACTATCTATATCAAACCCATAGTCCTTAAGTGTTTGAACAATCCAAAGAATTTGTGAGCAAGCGCTAGCAGCTACATATTCAGATTCGGCCATGGATTGTGCAACTGAATTTTGTTTTCTATACGACCAAGCAACAATTGAATTACCAAAAAATGACAAGCACCCAAAGTACTTTCCTATCAATCCTACAACCCCCAAAATCAGCGTCCAAAAAAGCATTCAAAGTAACAGTTGATGAAGAAGGAAGAAAATGCCAAATTCTTGTGTTCCATGTAAGTACATGAGAATTCCTTTGATAGGTTGACGATGTGAAGTAGGCGGGGAAGCTTGAAATCGTGCACAAAGACATACTCTGAATTATATGTCCAGTCTTGATGCCGTGAGGTAGAAAAGTGACCCGATCATGCGATACTCTTTTTGATCCACGGGTTCACAGTCATCATCTAGTTCTAGTGTTGTTCTTGTTCGTGTCCAAAGAGACTTAGTTTTGTCCCTATTGAAGTGCTTAAGATGTCTTTTGTATACATTGTTTGATGCACAAAAGTACCATCCTTGCTTTGCTCGATTTGCAGCACCAAAAAGTATGTGAGTTCTCCCATCATACTCATCTAAATTTCAAACTCATCATAGATGAAAACTTGGACACAAAATCACGAGAAGCACAACCAAAGATAATATAATGCACATACACTCGAACGAATAGTGAGTCATTGCCATGCTCTAGCAGCTTGTTTGATACCGTAAAAGGCTTTGGGCAGTTTATAAACATACTTAGGAAAATTTGGATTTTCAAAACCCGGTGGTTTCTTGACATAAACCTCCTCATCTATATAGCCATTAAGAAAAGCATTTTTAACATCCAATTTGTATAACTTGAAACCTTTAGATGCAGGAAATGCTTACAAAATCCTTATGGCTTCTAAACTAGCAACGGGAGCAAAATTTTCATCAAAATCTAGACCTTCAATTTGAGTGAAACATTGAGCAACCAACCTAGCTTTATTCCTAACCACAACCCCATCCTCACTTTGTTTATTTTTAAACACCCATTTAGTTGCAATTAAAGTGTGACCTTGAGGTGGAGGTAAAAGTTTCCAAACATTATTTCTTTCAAAATTTTCTAACTCTTCTTGCATGGCAATAATCCAAGATTCATTAGTGAATGCGTGTGATATATCTTTGGCCAAAAAGAAGCAACAAAATATAATGAACATGAGAGTTTGGATTGCAATACCTGGACCGTGTGACTCTTTCATGCAAGCTTCCAATATTCTTGATGCTCAATGAAAGGTGAAGTCGAAAGTGTTTATCCTAGGTTGAGATATTGCTTCAACATAACTTCTTTATTGATAGTTTAACTTCTTTTTGTTGAGCTGATCCTTGTACAGCAAATGAGTGTGTCACATAACCATCTTCATCATTTCGTCAAAGCATACACTCCCCCTATGTATATGCACTTCAAACACCCAAAACATTTGAACATGTGAATGTTCAAACATGCTCAGGTGATGCAGCCATCTTTGATTGATCTTTTGCAATGGCTTGAGATGGAAAGCATCTTCAAAATGTTTTATGTTTTGTACTGGATGCACATGTAATGAAGCAGAACCATTTTCATGTACCGAACACATGTGTATCAAGTTCAGAGCCTTTTAGCTTAAAAGTTCTCCTTTTTCCTACAAAGTAGCCTAAAAAGAGATACAATTCATTGTTGCCTTAATGGTGGGGTTAGTGAGAAATTGTTTAGGAATCCAGCACCTTGTCACACGACAAGTAGGCATACTATAAGAAAGCTGAGGAAAAACAGCAGGTTTATGAGTCAAGGAAAGAGAATACATGCACCTAACTACTGACCTACGAGATGTGACTTCTGTAGGACAAAATACAATAGGTTTAGAAGCAAGTTTAGTATGTCTGTGACTCATGACAGTAGTTTGTGTGCACTCACAATTTTTAACAGGAAGTTTAACACTAGAATCATGCAAGTTTTGATATCCTAGTGCTGATCTAAGTGGTGGGGCATATGAAGCATGAAAATCAGCAAACCTAGGAACATAATTCACATGATTCCGACTCAAAATAGCAATGTTTGTGCATCTATGTCTCGGTACCATGTGCACAACATATTTTGTTTGAATGTTCTAAGATCTAGCTAGCATTATTTCTTCTTTATGTTGTTTAGCTAGTCTAAAACAAAAAATTAGAAACATGTCCATCTTTATCACAATGAGTACAATTATACTTGACACGATGTGCATGTTTATGATTAAAATCCACACTTCCACTTTCAACAATAGAAGACAAAGTACCGACATTCTTAACAAACCTATTGTTAGTGTTAGAAAGAGTTACAATCTTCCTATTTCCATGTGAATCACAAAAATTAGTAGATTGTGGGTGTTCAATTTTCTGATTGTCAAGTGTTGCTAGTTTGTTATGAGATCCAGCTTCTTTTTTGTTTCATCTTGTGAAACATGGTTCTGAGAATGAACCAAGTTTGATGCATATGTGTCTCCAGGATGTTCATCACACATACACGAGTGCATCACAAATGATATTCAGATAATAACCATGTTTTGAATAATAACTAGTACTTTATTACATTATTCAAACAGTCTTGAATCACAAGTTATAATAACAATGCAGCAGAAAACTAAGCACTAGTAGACTCCATCTCCACAGGCATTTTACGGTAACACGCACGCCTAGTACTCCTCACAATCCTTCAGGTACTCCAAATTATCACATGTTAATGAATTAATGTGGGAATAGCAAGAGTGAGCACATGCCTTGCTCAGCAAGTGTGGGAAAATATGACATGTAGTTTAAACAAGGTCAGCAATAATGGTTTATTGCGGAAAAGTACATTTCATTCATGAAAACAAGAAAATGCGACTTAGGATTACTATGTGAGGTCAAATCCCATAATATTCCAAATACCAGCAGTACCATGTCCAATACCATCAATTCAACATTGTTAACCATAATCATCCATAATTATCCGTAACCATCCATATCCAACAAACCATTCCCAAACACATATCCTAATCCCAACTTCAATTCCAATTCCAACCATTATTCAACATTCAGGTTCATAACTCTAATAATGTTAGGGTCCTCGTCGCTCAAAACCAGGAGCACAACTATCATGATAGTATTAAACTCTGCAGAGGTGGCGCCACTTTACCCACAAGCTCGTGATTTCATCACCTTTCGATGTCTAAGAACATTCATTATGTCGTTTCACACTTCCATAGGTGTGTGGCAAAGAGATCACAAAATAGCCTTTACAAAGTGACTACCATGATGTTGCGGACCCAGTAAGGTTTCACTAGAGGTGATGTCTCAAACTGAGCACATCCATCCAAGGGCCCCTCTTGGGCCATTCGGATCCTAGAGTAGTCCTACCACTATTGCAAAATCCAACTGACTCCCATTTCTCAATCCTTCCATATGATCCGAACGATGCTAAAAATACACTAATTAATTGGCTAAGTTGCACCCATACTTGGCCCTGTGGTGGCACTATACTCCTGGGTGGCCGCTCCACGAACCGGTCCTTAGATCTAAAGCAAGCAAAACCACCAAATCATCCAACCCATTCCAAATAACCCACTTGCTTAGATATATAGGTTCCATGTTGCTACGGGTCATTATCATCATTCACATAGCTCACATGATTTAAAGTTCTTAAACAAGTTGTTTAGTTATTCACGATCCCAACTAAGTAATGTGAAGTGCAAAATACCCTTCCTGTGACACCCGATTTCGAAAATGCACCAAGAGCGACGCATATGTGTGCCTAGGAGGTTCAACACACATACACGAGTGCATCACAAACGATATACAAAAAATTACCAAAACACAACTTAATTCAGAAGGTACTTTTATTACATTATTCAAATAATCCTCAAATTACAACTCTAATGTTCTTTATTAATAAGTCAGGAACTAATGCAGCGGAACTAATCTAAACTGAGCAAACTAAGCATAGGGATATAGCGAGGCTCAAAGCAACACCACAGACAAGTCGACGGTAGCACACAACCTAGTTCTCCACATTATCCTTTGGGTACTCCCAAACATCACCTGAAATGGTTGGTGGGGGAATTGCAAGGGTGAGTACATGTCGTACTCAGCAAGTGCGGGAAAAAATATGACATGTAGCTTAAACAAGGAATTGATAATAAATAATGGCTAATTGCTGAAAAGTACATTTAAAAGATATGAAAAAGCATCTTGTAATGTCTATGTGAAATTTATCCCATCATATCCCAAATAACATAATAATTCATATTAATCATTCATTATCCATCCATATTTCAATTTATTACCATCATCATTAACCACAACCATTAATTACCATCCAATCCATAATCATAACCATAACCATGACCTTGACCATCCCAAATCCCAATTTCCCTCTAATCATGTAGGTCATCCAGGTGCTCTTAACTGGGAGCACGGTTATCATGATAGTTTTTAACTCCCTGCAGAGGTTGTACCGCTTTACCCACAAGTTTGTGATTTTGTCACCCATGTAGAGGTTGTACTGCTTTACCCATAAGTTTGTGATTTTGTCACCCGTCGGCGACTAAGGAAACCTCCCTTATGCCAATTACACTTCCTTAGGTGCATGGCCAAGAGATCACAAAATATCCTTTACAAAGGGACTACCAGCAATTCAGATCCAGTAAGATTTCGCCGGTGGTGATGCCTCCAACTGAGCACATTCAACCAAGGGCCCCCTCTTGTGCCGTTTGGATCCCAAGCCAGTCCTGCCACTATTGCAAACCCAACCGACTCCCATTCCCTGCTCCCCGAATGGTCCGAACAATGCTGGCAATACACCTAATTAATCAGCTAGGCTGCACCCATACTTGGCCTTCTGGTGGCACTGTATTCCTGGCTTATTCTCGCATGAACCGGTCCTTAGATCTAAAGCAAGCAAACCACCATATCATCAAACCCAATCCACAAACCATGCTTGCTTAGATCTCCCATGTCCCATATTATCAATTAATCATGATTGTCAATTCATATCTTCCATAAGTTCATAATTAAGTCATTAGGTTGTTTTCCCAACCCAATTAATCAGAGCGGAGCAAAAAAGGTAAAATGCCCTTCCCGACTCTCTACAACATTTCCCAAGCGACAAGGATGGTTAAACAAGTCTAGTAAACACCCATCTCGGGTTTCCCATCAATTTTGCCCAAGCATGCAGTTTTGCAAAAAAAAACATTTAAAAATAGGATCAAAATGATTAGGACAATTTTCTTGCTCCTGAGATTGATTAGGGTCAAAAGCATTGAAGTTCTAGTATGAGAGGTCCTTGATAGCACCCTTAGAGGAAAACCTTCTATTTCGTGCAATAAACATACAAAACAAACATTACAATTAATAAACACTCATAAATTACTCAATATGCCATGACTTGCATGCATAATTCAATAATGAGGTGAAACTTGTTAATGAGTTGCTATTAATGTTTACTAACTAGTTACAATAGTTTATAACAAGTTTGAACAAGTTTTTAATTGATTTGAGTCAATTTGGAATTAGTTCAACAATAACAAATTCAGACACCGGACTAGTCTGCTACAAGGGTCGGACTAGTCCACCCTATACAAAAACTGGAATTTAGGGTTTTTTTGGATAGCAAGATCGGGGGTTGAATTCACTTGGAAACTTGGATGTAGAGCGTGTACCGTGAGTTTAAAGATCCAAGGATCAAGAATTGGGTGTGAAACTTGAATCTTGACGATCAGGGTTTGCCGATGAAGAGTTGATGCAGAATTGGTGATGAAGAATGTCGATGTCGAGAAGTTGACGAAGATCGTGCTTGCTTGATCCTCCTTCTTCTTCTCCCCCTTCTCCTTGTTGTCGGATCTTCTCTTGATGGCATCACATGATCTTGGGTTTGGGGTTTTCTCTCAACTTGACAAAGATATTAAAGGTTGGGGTGGTGGGATGTTTATATAGAGGTGGAGGTGGTAGGGTTTGACATATTTCGAGTTCAAGGTGGTGGATGCCGTGTACGGGTCCACATGGGCTCCACAGTGGTTGGGCACGATGTTCATTGGCCCAATTAAGTTAAAAATCCAAAAACCAATCGTGGAGGAAAAGATTGAATCGGAGTCGGGCACACCGGACAAGTTCGCTAAAGGCCAAACTAGTCCGTTGGAAGACAGAAAGTTGAATGGATAAGTCTGGTGTCAAGCCAGACAAGTCCATTCAGAGTTACTTCAAAGTTATATAAAGTTGAACGGACATGATCGGTTCTAGGCCGGACAAGTCCGGGTATGACTTACGAAAACATCAGAAACATTTTCGGACTAGTCTGTAGCATTAACTTAGAAGTTCGAAAAGACAACAGAGAGCAAAATCGGACTAGTCCGGGGTCCAAACTGGACAAGTCCATCCTACCGATGGAGAACATCAGAGAGTTAGACGGACTAGTTCGGGGTCCAAATCCGGACAAGTCCGCACTACAACATGTTTTTATTTTCTTGCATGATTATAATTTATTTTGAACTTATTCCTTTTGTTTTGCTTAATGTTAAACATGTATAAGAATGTATGCAATGCATGATGGATGAAAATGAGGGTGTTACACTTCCCGACTCACTACATTACACCCCAAGTGAAAAGGATGGGCATACAAGTCTATTAAACACCTATTCATAGGTTTTTTCCATCAACTTGACACAAGCATGTAAGTATGAAATAAAACATTTCTAAAACCAGATCAAAATCTTCAAGGGTACTTGCCTTGCTCCGACTGCTGGTCTGGATCGAGATCTTCAAAGTTCTGGTGCTGAAGGTCCTCGTAAGCACTCTCTAAAGTGTTTCCTTCTATTCTATGGGACAAACATGCAAAAAAAATAATATGATCAATAAATGCCCATATAGTACTCAATATGCCATGATATGCACGAACGATGCAATTATGATATAGTACATGTTATTAGGTTACTACTATTGCTTACTATTTGGTTACTATTAGGTTTTACGTTTTCGAGCAAGTTTCAAGTCATTTCCAAGAAAATTGGGAAAGTTTTAGGATATTTAGGAATTCAGATACCGGACTAGTCCGCGCGGGGGTCGGACATGTCCGCTCTGGACCGGACAAATCCGCTACGGTCCAGGGTTTTTGTTGACATTTCTTATGTACATAATAAATTCCGCAAGTGCACGGAATCTGTCGTGTAGCACTTCACATTAAAGAGTATTCCCAAGGGTATTGAATCAAAGGAACGTGTGTGCTAAGCTCACGACTAGCTCACCCAAGGAGACAAAGTTGTTTGGTAGGCAAGGAACAGAGAGGAATTCAATGTACTGATTCTAATTCAAAGAGATTTTTAGTAGCTGCTTGCTATGGGCATGGTACCACTAGCAACACTAGGTCAACTCCAGCCAAGATCTTATGGCACAGCCGAACATAGAGGATTACAAAGAACAAATAGGGTTGTCACCACCTACTGCCTACCGCTTCAATCCGTGGGTCTATGACATATTCACTGGTGATTTCTAACCTAAGCACCACCCTTACGTTCTAAATCATTACTCTAGTCATTTCAAACACAAAGCTACAACTAGAGCCTCTAATAAATAAAGCAATGAACCCACAAGTAACTACTTGTGCAAATTACTTTGAATTGAAAATCAAATTTGTATTGAATTCACAAAGCCTTAGTTGATTTGAATAGAACCTTTCCAGGGGTACAAGTGTAGAAGAGGGACATGACAAGCCCAAGCCTCCTTCTTCTAAACTCTTCACCACACTCTCCTTCTACTTGGTGGCCTCCAGGACTACTCTAAATCTTAAGAGTGGTATTCTATTCTCAACTTTTGTTGCATGTGTGAAGTGAGGTGTGGGGTGCTATTTATAGGTGGAGAAGGGTCAGTTCTCGCTACCAAATGTGTGTTATTCAGTCATCCCTCCACCAGAAAGCTGGGAGGAGTCAACACGTGTCGTTGAATTTGGCGCCAAGACAGGGTCGGCCGAACAGGGGGTTCGGTCAACCTGGTCTGTGCCCTGATTCGGGTATGCTTTCTCCAGGTCGCTGACTAGTGGGTCTTCTTGATATTTTAGGGTGCTACACCGTTGGATTTCCTGGGATACGAAAGTTTGTGGGCCATTTGATCCATGTGATGCCACATGGCATCGCCTGATTAGCTGGAATCCAATTTTATGGATTACTCACTATATGTCTTGGTATTTTTTGTTATTAATTCACCTACATGAAAATAAACACTAACACTTGTGGAATTGGTTAGTATCTAAAACCTACCACTACGTTACGTTACTCTTTTGCGCACATTATGAGGTGAATTTACGGTCTAAATATGGCAGTTAAGAACCATCAACAAACTCCCCCACACTTAGCCCTTTGCTCGTCCTGGTGTGAAGGCAAGAACAAAACTAAAGTGTTGTCATAAATTTTCTATAAGTTAGAAAATTAATATACTAGATATTTCAACTTATACCTAAATTTAAAAATTCCCTTTGAATGTGGCTAAGAAAGTATGGCGGGGGACAAATTTTTTGTGAGCAGATAGAATTGCTTGGCTTTTTCAATTAAGTTCAACTTCGAACTTACAGAAATTTTGATCAATCTTTGGTGTTTCAAGAGTGGAATGGTTGGAATGTAGTATTTCTTGGATGTTCTCCTACTGAAATGATTTGAAAATTTGCTATATTTGGAAAGTCAAAGAAGCATTTGCCTTTATCTCTCGTTTGGAATCTCTCAAAGTGTTTTGATCCTTACCCTTGCATGTTTTGCCAATTTTATCTCTATACTAAGTATGGCTATATCTTGGGTTTGGTAAGGATAAATGTGGCACACATTGCAATTCATATATCACTAGGTCAAAAACTTGATCCTATGAGAGACTTATGCAATAAAAAATTTGATAAAGAAAATCCTTGTGCACATGAATGGAATGGATAAATGTTGACTCCATGATTTTCTCTCTTCAAGGATGAAACATGGCTACTTATTCTCTCATTTTCTCTTTTTTTTTGACATACATCCTCTTTTGAAGAGTAGATGCTTTTTTCTTTTTGTAGCCATGTCTTATACTCCTTATATTTTTCTAGAGAGATTTTAGTAACCATAATGCATGGAGTTTCCTTTTGGATCGATGAATGGTGGATGTGGATTCTCAATTTGAGAAATTTTTCATGAATGGAGTGCACAAGAATTTCTAAATCAAAAGTTCATACATGTCGGGTCATGAGTTTGACAAAGTTCAATAAAAAGCAAAGTGGCATATGCACGTGGTTTTCAAGAAATGTATCATATGGCCTTGGTCGGCATTTAAATTTCAAATGAGAGAGTTAGGCAAAGTTCAAGACTCCAAATCCTTACAATTATCAAAATCAGTTTCCATCAAAGAGATATCAACTAGAGTAACTCATTTACCATGTCACACTAGTCAAATACTTAGATGACGTGTTTTTCCTACTTTATTAGTTGGAATCATAAACATGGCAATAAATTGAAACATAAAATATTCAAATTTTCATCTCAAGCAAATTTTGACTACCAAGTTTTATTTTCAATTGTTGAGTTAAATCAGTTTAAATATTCGGTTTTAAATAGGAAATCAACTTAAACAGTAGGGTAGCACGTCCAAACCAAATTTGTGTAGCGAAACAGAGCCATTTGGGGTCCGCACCAGGTCGGCCGAACATGGGGTTCGGCCAACCCCCTTATGTCCTCTTTGTTGCTTTGTTTTGGTGTGTCGAATTGTATGTTCGGTTGCGATGTGTTTCGGGGTGCAACACTAATTTTGCACCTTGGGATTTCACAATTTGGGGTGCCTCCCTCACACTTGTTCATTGGCTTCTTTATTCAACAAAAATAAACTTAGGGGAACTTTTTCGGTTCTACATGAACCGGTAAGTTCACTTTACTGAATTAAAAAATTGGGGGTGCTTACATTATTTATTCCAAATTTGAAAAATAAAATATTGAAATAAAGTTAAACCTAAAATAGTAAGAATCATATGCTATCGGGACATCTAAACTATGGTGCATTGTAGATGTCGGGCTCCCAAAAGGCATTGCATAAGCGTCGCGAAAAAAACTTTGATATATTCTATTTGTAGAAATAATTGTGCGACGGCTCTGTTTTTAACTTGCAATGTTTCAAACTTGCCTTTTGGCTTCTGGAAAGTTTGCTTAGTATTATCTTACTATGTTTTTGTTATGTCTTGGTGGTTATGGTTGATATCATTCTTCTATGGTTTGCAGCATACTTATGTGATGTGCTCACGTAAGGTGTTGTGTTTTTCGAACTACCGAGAGTCAAGTTGATGACTTGGGCTCGCAAAGATTGGTTGTTTATTCATATTCAAGTGTTTCTTGAGGTAAATACATGGTTGGTGATGGGATCTATTGAACTAGTCTTAGGGAGATGATGAGGTTCAACAACCATGTTCGGGAGGAATTGCGGTTGAGTTGATCAGGAGGTCACGTTTCATGTTTGGGTCAGGAACAATGCATATGAAGGCATTATGGACATCGTTGGAAAGTGTTTGCACATGTGCAAGGGTTGGATGGACGTGGCAACAATATTCCAAGGCGTGACGTAGAGAAGTGGACGTGAAGATGTGGCCGGAAAGGTCCAACCGTCTTGTTTATGCCTCAAGCTGTGAGTGAGGTGGTTATGGTTCGTTTATGAAATATTTAGAGTTTGTTTTGGTTAGATTTCAAGGTGAGCACGATGTTTAGTTGTTTTAGGAACGTTTGGTATGTTTCTAAGGTGTTTGGAAGTCTTAAGATTTCTTCTATCAGCGTATGGAACGTCTTGAGTAGTTATGGGAAGTTTCGGTTGAAACTGAGTAGGATTAGAGTCCTAATTAGAATTGGGTTGGCCTTAGGACTAGTTATTTAAGCAAGGGAGGACAGAGCTCATGGTAAGATGACTTTGGGCTGTTCCCCTTGTGTTGTATTGAATTACGATGGTAGTTTTTGAGGAGCTTTTGTGCCTTGTTCGTCCAATTTGTTTCAGACAAGTTTTTCTCGCTGAGTTTCTGGACAGAAAGACTATGCTTTTGTAAGATCATAACTGGCATTTTACAGATCTAATTGACGTGATTCTTTTTTATTTGTCTTCAAAACTTGATTCTCTATCATATGTGAAAATTTCACGGTCATTTGATTTGTGGGTTTTTATCTACACGAGTTTCTTTGCAGCGTTGCAAATTTGTTTTCAAATCAGGTAGAACAGCTTGACCTTCATGTAGTATTTTAATCATACTTCAAGTGCTACTTAGTGTTTTCACGTGATTCTTGTTGCATTAGTTACGTGACTTGATTCTCTACAATCTACACTTGTTTTGTCATGGTTGGACACGTTGAAAATAGATTACACACACAGTTTCCTAACAGATCGATTTATTGCCGAGGGGTTTTTGTTCCTTCCGATGAAAAAGTTTAAATCAACCATTCACCCCCTCTGGTAGCTTTTTACATGCTCTTCGATACTACAAGAAGAACTTTGACGTCAATGATGTGATGGAGAAGAACGCAGTGGTGGTGACGATCTTGCTTTCCTTTATTTTCCTTCTTCTTCTTCTTCCTCCTCCTTCTCTTCCTTCTCCTTTCTTCCATGCAGCAAGAGCTTCCTCTCTCAAGAACAGCAGATCATGGTGACACGGCAGGGCGGTGTGGTTTTCTCATGTGGGCAGGGGTGACAGGAGGGCTTTGTGTTGTTTATATATGGGGAGGAGTGGTTGGGTTAGGGTGATACCCTAGTAGGAGTTGGTGGGGGCGGGTAGGGCCTTGGTGGGGTCCCATTTGGGCTTCTTGGGGGTGGATTAGTTCCAAATATGTAAGTCACCTAATAACTCATTGTGGAGGAAAATAGGAATCCAAGTCGAATCCCTAGAAACTGCACTAGTTTGTATGAATGACGGACAAGTCCGTTTTTGGCTCTATTTTCACAACAGACTAGTCTGTTGTTAAGCAGACAAGTCCGCTATACCACAGCGAAAAAGGATTTCAGAATAAAATGCAATTATCCAGAAAAGTTAGGAGCTTTCTAGTTTCAAAATTGGACTAGTACGTAAAATTAACGGACATCTCTGGATGGGAACATAAGCAAAACCGGACTAGTCTGTACCAATTAACGGACAAGTCCGTTGCTCTGAAGAAACAGAATTTGCCAGAGTCGATGGGTATACCAAACTAGTCTGGGGCGTGGACCAGAGAATCTGTACCCAAGGCTGTTTTTAATTGTTCTTTGCCTTTAACTAATTTTAATCTTGTTCCTTTTTGTGTTGTATTATGTTAAACATGTATGGGAATGAATGCATTGCACGATGAATGAAAATGAGGGTGTTACAGACCTACCCCCCTTAAAATGAATCTCGCTGTCGAGGTTTGAAGTAGAAGGAAAGACATAGGGAAATTATTTCTTGAGATCTTCTTCTTGCTCCTACGTGGCTTCACATTCAGTATGATGTTCCCATTGTACCTCTCACCATCAAATCACCTTGCTTCTCGTGACTCTCTCCTTTGTCTTACAGACTTTGATAGGTTCCTAGGCGTAAGTCATAACTTTCTCAAGCTCCACGTCCATTGGTACTTTTTCTTCCGTAAGCACTTCTTGAGTTGAGAAACATGAAATGCATCACAAACATCGGAAAGATGTGCCGGAATCTCCAATTGATATGCCACTTCTCCACGTTTGTCCAAGACCTTGATATGGTCCTATGTAGCGCGTTGCCAACTTGCCTTTAACGTTGAATCACATATGACCTCGAATAGGTGACACTTTGAGATACACGAAGTCACCCACATAGAAAGCTAAGTCACTTCGCCTATTATCCACATAGCCCTTTTGACGCGACTAAGAAGCCTTCAAGTTTTTGCGGATTATTTGGACTTGCTTTTCGACGTCCTGCATCACATCAGGTCCAAATACTCAGGTTTCTCTTGTCTCACTCCAAAATAGGGGTTTTCTACATCTTCTTCAATACAGTGCCTCACACGGCGACATCTTCAGACTTGCTTGGTAGTTGTTGTTGTACCATAATTCAGCATATGGTAGACTTTTGTCCCAACTTCCTCGGTACTTTAGTGCACATGCCCTTACCATGTCTTCCATTATCTGATTCATCCTTTCGGTCAACCCATCCGTTTGAGGATGATATGCAGCACTAAAATTCAGTTGAGTTCCCATAGACTCGTGCGGTTTCTTCCAAAACCTAAAGGTAAATTGAGAACCTCTATCGGATACTATTTTCTTAGATACTATGTGTAGACACACAACTCTCCCCATATACAGTTCTACTAGCTTCGCAGCGCTATAGGTAGTCTTGACATGGGTAAAATGTGCAGACTTGGTAATCTGGTCCACAAAAACCCATATTGAGTCATATCCTGACGGGGTGCGCAGTAAACCAACTATGAAGTCCATACCAACTTCTTCCCACTTCCATTCCAGTATCTTCAACGACTGCAATAGTCAAGTTGGGTTTCGATGTTTAGCCTTCACTCGTTGGCATACATCACATAATGCAACATATTCAGCTATGTCCTTCTTCATTCAACCCCACCAGCAACACGTCTTCAAATCCATGTACATTTTCGTACAATAGAGATGAATGGAACAAAGCAACTCATGTGCCTCCTTCAATATCATCTCGTGGATATTCTTCACATTAGCCACGACAACTCATTTTTCGAGCCATAGCGTGCCCTTTTCATAGTCGGCAAATTTCCATTCTCTCCCCTCTTGGATTCTTTACATGATCTCTTGGATTTCCTCAGCTGCCGTTTGACCTTATGGTATTTCGTGTTCCAGAGTTGGGATTACTTCCATTGCTCCTATTTCATTAAAAAATCTGATATGCAATCGTTCAAACTCCTTACATAGCTCAGACGATAATTCCCTTACCGTGAGTTGGTGACTTGCTCCTTTTCGGCATAGGGCATTAGCCACTACATTAGCCTTTCTTGGGTGATAGTTAAATCCCACATCATAGCCTTTGATGAGCTCTAACCATCCTTGTTACCTCAAATTCAGATCCGTCTGTGTGAATATGTATTTGAGACTCTTGTGATCCGTATAAATCTCACATCGACGTTTGAAGAAGTAATGCCTCCAAATCTTCAATGCATGCACTACCGCTACGAGTTCGAGATCATGCGTAGGGTAATTCAATTCGTGCTTCTTCAGTTGCCAAGATGCATAAACTACTACTCAACCTTCTTGCATCAATACACAACCATGTCCCTGCCTTGATGCGTCACAGTAAATATCGAAGCTCTTGCTCACATCAAGCAATATTAATACTGGTGTGGTGGTAAATCTCTTCTTTAACTCCACAAAGCTGTCCTACTAAGCCTGATTCCACTTGAATGCTTTCTCCTTCATTAGTAGTTTAGTCATGGTCTTCGCTATCTTGGTGATGTCCTTGATGAAATGGTGATAATATCCAACCATTCCTATGGAACTTTGGATTTCCTTCACATTCTGCAGTGGTTCCCACTTCAATGCATCTTTTACTTTACCTAGATCAACATATACTCCTCCTTCGGAGATGATGTGGCCTAAAAATGATCCCTCTCTTAACCAGAATTGACACTTAATGAACTTGCCATACAACTGGCGCTCTCGCAATTTTTGCAATGTCAGCCTTAAATGCTCTTCATGCTCTTCTTCGCTTCTCGAGTATATCATGATATCATCGATGAAAAGTATGACAACCTGATCCAAATACTCCATGAAGACTTTATTCATGAGGTACATGAAGTAAGCAGGTGCCTTTGTTAATCCAAATGACATAATGATGTACTCATATGACCCATACCATGTTCGAAAGGCTTTTTTTGGTGTGTCTACATGTCTGATTTTTAGCTGAAAGTACCCTGATCGAACATCAGTATTAGACAATATTTGAGTTCCCTTCATTTGGTCAAACAAATCTTCTATGCGGGGCAACAAATACTTATTATTGATTAGCACCTCATTGAGAGACCTGTAATCTGGACACGTTGTTTTTGGATCCATCCTTCTGATCTACGAAGAGCATTGGGGCTCCCCATGGTGATGAACTCGAGTGTATAAAACCCTTTTCTAGCTTCTCTTGAATCTTCTTCTTGAGATCCACTAATTCATTAGTAGGCATCCCATATGGCCTTTTACTTACTGGTGCGTTCCAGGTATTAAATCAATGACAAACTCGATGTCACGATCAGGTGGCATACCTAGCAATTCTTCCGAAAACACCTATGGACACTCACGAACAGTCGGAATTTTCTCAATGTCACACCTTTCACGCGGTTTAGCATTGCCTTTCTAGTTTTTGGCTGAACTTCCTTGATTCAATACTGACTCCCTCATCATTTGTCAATTGCACTGTCCGTGTGGCACACTGGATCACTGCGTTATGCTTCCGTAGCCAATCCATTCTAATTATTATATCCAATCCTTGTGAATCCTGAACTATAAGGTTCGCGAGGAAATCTGCCCTCCTTATTTTAGGACTTACTTTTGGACATACTATATTTGTCCTCATCTCTCCTCAAGGAGAAGTAACCAACATAGTATACTTCATGTGGGATATTGGCATACTGTACTTTGCAACAACATTTGATTAGATGAATGAATGAGAGGCTCTAGAATAAAATAATATAGTAGCAGGGTTGGAGTTTGCAAGAAACATACCAATCACAACATCATCAACTTGCTGGGCCTCCTTCGCAGATACATCACTACAGAAATCGATTAATAGGCAGTCAGCCATATGGCCATCGGTTGGCTACAGTAGTGACACGTCTAACTTAAAAGCGTTGGGGAGCCGACGGTCTTATCTGACGGTCTTTCTTCGATGTATTTATCAACTAGAGCCGTCGATCCCGACAGTTCTCACGTTTAAAACCGTCGGTCCGTGGGCACCGTCGCTCGTTGACCATTTTCGCAATTATGACCATCGGCCAGAGCCCCATCGCATTTAAGTCGCTATAGCCATCGGGTCCCGTGTCCCATGGAACCCGACGCTTGTAGGCCGTATGACCGTCGGCTTTGGGGCGCAACCGATGGCTTTATGGCCGTTACGACCATAGGTTACTGATGTGCAACCCGTCGGTTTTACCGGTATAGCCGTCGGTGGTTTATTAAACCAACGAACATA
This sequence comes from Tuctoria greenei, assembly GCA_036927565.1. Lineage (NCBI taxonomy): Eukaryota > Viridiplantae > Streptophyta > Magnoliopsida > Poales > Poaceae > Tuctoria > Tuctoria greenei. The sequence goes on from JAYESD010000007.1 coordinate 57,820,940, forward strand.
GTTGTATTTTTTTTAAATGATGCTGCTCGCGCTCCCTCCCAGGTTGGGGAGCCTCCACATTTTATACAGCGGCACAAGATGTTGCAGCATAGACAAAGACAGCACAGGCAAATTTTATACAGCAGCACAAGCAAATTTCATACAGCCACAGACAGCAGTCCTACACTTTATACAGCAACAGCAATTTCATACAGAGACAAAGCAGGGCACATAGTTCATAACGAACACTAAGTTGTGAACACAAAAGCACAATGCAAACGACATAGTTAATTATGAATGAAACCACAATAGAAATGACATAGGATCAATCTGTGTCGTTGTTTGAACCTCCACCACTCGCACCTCTGGCATTCAAATTGAGAAAACCATCATAACCGTCAGATGTTCCTTGACAGGAACCCTACAACAAACATCTCAATTACTCTAAATTGTGTGATAACTGATTTATGTGTTACAAACTCATATGAAAATGAACGTCTTCAATTTTTCAAGATAACTAATGATTGAGAAGTCATACCGCTACAACTGGAGGTGCTGATGGTTGAGGTTGCTCCGGAGCGAATGGCATCGGTGGGAAAACAGTTGGATAAGGTTGAAATCCAGTTCCGGCCAATATTGACATGAATCATTGAGGTTGTGGGACATATGGCTGACAACTTTGGGAACCCTGTGACATGTATGGTTTTAGAATATATATGGTTATAGTTTTGTATTATAAGTCAAACTAATAAGACATGAAGTTATACCTATGATGAGGAGCCAATCTGAATTCCTGGCTGGGTGGGATGAGGCATACCAAACTGAGAACTGAGGAACTGCATCAAGTCAAAAAATTTAGTTAATTAGTTTAACACACATATGATAAAGAGAATTGTAATTCTAAGAAGACTGGCAAGTGTACATGCGACATCGTGTCGAGCTGGGACGGCATAGCAAACTGAGAAGAAGTATTGCCATGAGAAAAAAACTGCATCAATCAATTTATTTGTGAGATTTTAAACAAAAGTATTTTGGAATTGAATGAATTGCTCAATTGTGAGTATTACATGTTACCTGTGCCATATAGAGATATTGCATCTGTTGTTGCATCTGTTGTATCTGCTCCATGTTGAGTCTCACTTCTTTTAGTTGCTCATTCTCCACACTCACCTACTGGGAACGACTAGAAATGTTAGTGGAGGACAGTCGTCGTCTAACATAAGTATTGCGCTCCACGTACCCGTCGCCAACCCCAAGTCTACAAAAAATACAAGTGTGGTGAATTGACATTCATTAATATATAAACCATCATATTTTTATGCATAGCTCCCATGCGGTAGACCTCCGACGGCTTCATACGACGCATCCACATCTAACGGCACTCTTGTGTAATTTGCATCGGCTCCATGATTCTTTTTGAAACAATCAACATATTTTGCCTGCGTACATACATTTAGTTCATGAATATATGGAACAAAAGATAAATTGACTATATCGATATATAAAAATACCAATGATACTTACCAGTTTTTGGTTGCTGCCTCGTCACACGACTGCTCCCAGCGATTCGGATCTAGACCTTTATGCCCTTTAAGGTAAACATCAAAACACAATGGAACGATACCAGTTTCAGCTTCCAACAAAACAAAATGCAAAAGTTTAATCAATAGAAATATTTGAAACAATCTAAGTATAATGGCAAGACTTCATACCATTCTTTGTTCTTTTCGAGCATGTTCATCCGAGCCATAATAGTGCTTTCTAGGCTTGCTCTCTCGGTTTTTTCTGTTTCTATCTAAAACTTGTTTGAACTCCTCTGACGCCCAATACTCACATAACCATTCCCAAGCTTCTGGACCCGCACAAATCCAATCCACGTAGTTCTCCAAATACTACTCCTTCGTTAGATGCATTGTGGCTGCTTCCTTGTTTGTCATGGCCTCAAACAACTTTATCTTGTAGTACACAGTCACAAATTTTATCCGTGCATCTGAGGACTATTTTGCACTTCTTTTCGTTGACTCTTGATAAACTGCTCTTGCATATGGTAAACTCGTACCCTCCTCCAAAAGAAAGAAACCCTGCATAGAAGCAAAAATTTGTGTCAATCAAAACAAGAAGCAATATGATTGAGAAAATAAAAACAAACTCACCAAAAAGATCTCCGAAACATTTTCCTGACAAGTACCCGAACTGCCATACTCTTTCAGCACATAGTGATCCCAACTATGTGCCGCAATTCTTTGATCGCCCGCTACGACCATCCCGGGGTAGCAATATCGGATGGCATTCCACAACTTTGTGTTAATTACTCGTCGACGCCCCTTGCCGCTCCAACTAGGCTCGATCCATCACCTAGTACCCTTTGGCCTTATAACAATCCGCCCATAAGGGGTTTTAGTTGGAGCACATAAAAGGTGCCTTCCTAGCCTATATAATAAATAGTAGATAATCAGTTGACAACAAAACCAATTTATCAATTAAAAGATAGCTTATATATCAATTAATCCTAAATAGTACCTGAAGGGGCATCGATCGGTCGGCCTCTCACTTGACCCACGTAGCTCCACCAGTCCTGCCAACCTCTTATCTCGCATGGGGTTGTCGCCCTCTTCTTCATCGCTGCCCTCGTCATCCCCCTCATCACCACCCCCAAAGGAGGATTGTCCAAAGAAACCCATAGTTGTACAGTCTCTCGTGCCTGCACTAGAGTCTCCTCCTTGATCTGACGACTGTGTCACAACATCTGTCTCCTCGTTCAGCTCCTCGTACGTTGGACTCGGCTCTCGAGCGGGCTGGCTTGGTGCCCGCTCTGTCACACACTGTATAAGCTGCCTCTGTCTTTCCACATTAGCGCTAGTACCCTCCAAATGCAAATAAACATGTAAGAAATATTTGATAGATAAATGTAATATTGAAATGCATTTAAAACAAGTACCTGAAACAAGTATGTGTGCTCCGAACTAGTACTCCGGTGAGACGTGAAAGGCGAAGTGCCACTGCGCTTTTTCCTGCCAATTTTAATATGCTTCAACATCCGCATAAATTTCAAAATAATCATTAATATACAAAACACATAATAAGACAAATAAGAATGAAAAGATGCATATAATACGAATCAAAAATTTAATAGAGCGCGTACAATACGATTCAAAAATCATCAGCATCAGAATCTGCTTTAGCCACACGTGCATGAAGATGTTCATCTATCTCTTGTTATTCCGTCTCTCCTTCAAGCTCTTCTTCTTCACTATCTTGATCAAATCTCTCTTGGTCATTAATAATCATTTTTGTCTTATCAATAATCCTTTGTGACTGCCGAATACATTTTTTCGAAGGGTCGGCCTGTTCTACACGTGATAGGAAAAAGATGATGGATGAGTCCCGATCTTCCGAAAGGTAATGATAAGTCGATTGATGGAGATCTCGACGTTGATGATCCGAGGCTCTCGAGTAGAACACGAACAGCCCCTGCAATCACTACACCACCGCTCCGTTGGTTATCAACCGTGCTTCACACGATTGACCTCACCAAGAAGGCTAATCCCTGCAAGTGCAACCGAGAACACAAGCAAGAACATAGAAGAAACAATCTGAAATTGCTGAATTGGGGTTTCACAAACCGAAAAACGGCGATATTATTGATCTAAGCAAAAACCAATTGTCTATGGCGGCTACCATGGAGTATATATAGGTGGGAGGACGTCCAAGGGGGTGTTAGGGTCGTGAACTAACCCTAAGACACGAAAATAATGGACTTAGACTTGATACAAGGCCCAATGGCCCAATACGGTGGCGCAGCACCCTGACAGATTCTGTACTTGATATTGTTTCGACGATTCCTGGCGACTCCGAAGGAATTTTGACATGGGACCGGTGCCATTGGAAAGGTTATCCTCTCCCCTTTCCGTTCAAATGTAAAACGTCCAATACGGAGTTCGTATGCTTCCTGGGCGTCCGTTTTAGTGCATACTGCTCCTGGACTCCGAGTTGGATACGATTTGGAGTTTTGTTCGGTTTCCATCTTCTTTGAACGAATTCTCTGGTCTTCCACGTCCCTAATACTCCCTCCAAGTACTCCTTGAACCTCTCCATGGATCCTAATCATAAATAAATCATTAAGTAGCAATCTATGCTCAAAAACATATAAGGAAATATATAAGAACGAGTTCACCTCTGAAATTAATTGTTGTGTATGAACTCTATTGATTGCATCTTGTATATTCAGTAGAGTGTTGTTTGTATCCATATAAGTGATGTCCTCATCATCCTCCCCTCCTTGAATTGGAGTCGTCCTCGACTCAAGTTCGTCTCCTCTCATGTGTTGGTTCAAATGTGCAACGCCATCAAATCTTCTTGTATGCATGAATGGAGGAGGTCAAGGTGGTGGACGACATAGTGAGCCATCTTGATCTTGTCCATCAAATAAGAGTGCACATTCACTTGAGCCAGGATCCCAAACAAATAAATATTGTGTCATGTTTGTAGGTGCAATAATAATGTGCATGATCTCATCATTCTCCCCTTCTTTATGACAAGCCGTCCTCGGCTTGCTCGTATGTCCAGCAAAGAGGCTTGCATTGGAGGTAGAGTAAGTGCTGTCCATAATGCACAACCACAGTGAATAATGCTTTTGTTGTCCCTGCTGCAAGGAAAACATACTAGAAAAACTTGACAAGACATTATTAGCGTTAGTACATTCATTTACTTGACCATGTTGTTGCAGCACAAAAGGAGCTTCCTCATTTGAACATATGTAAACTTTATGCACCATAAACATACCACTATGTTCATATTTACCTATAGCATGAAAAATATTTCTACTTAACAAAGGCAATTCAGATTGAGAAGATATTATCTTCTCTACGATATCTAGATCACAAAGAGTGTCAAATTCAATATAGCCTAAAGTATTTAGAGAAGATAACAATTTCAGCTCATCCCTTTCACATGTAGTTGGGATCAAATGCTTAATTTCAGCACAAGTGAGTGATAAAGTATCAAATTCATTTGGTTGTTCTAGCATAGGTATAATATAATTATCAGCACACAACTCATTTTTGTTATAAGAATCAATGGGAAAATCAACTAATGGTAAAGTTGTATTATGAAAAGGTTCATCTTGTTGCTGCTCATCGATAGTATGATTGATAGCAAAATTCAGCACATCTGAAAATGTCATACCGTGGTTAACTGTAGAGCATTGTCCATTAACACTACTCTCATTTTCAGCAAGAAATTCAAATGCATTATGAGTTGATTCATCACAAAATTCAGAAGAGTTGTTCAACACCTCACTCTCATTTACATCTCCATTTATTTGTTCATGTTCCTGCAAAAGGTTAGGCAAAGGAGGAGGTACAACAAGAAAATTCTTCTCAAGTTCATGTATTTCATGTTTACAATTAGATACATTAGCAAAAGTTTCTCGCATAAGAATTTTCATATCTTTCCATTTTCGAGGTCTTTCAAAATCACTTAAGTTGTTCCACCAAGTCAATGCACAACCTACTAATGCACTTGCAACATTTCTAATCTTTCTTTTCTCACACATATGACATTGTCCAAAAATTTTATCCAACTCTATTTCCCAAGCAATATATTCATCGTAACCAAAACCATCATAAGAAGGAAGAGATGGGAGAATGTAATTACTTCTTGTGGAAGGTGTTGTAAAGGTGGTATGAATGTCATGTGAATCCTTGGTTGATGTTTGATTTTTAGTGAGCAACTCTATCGCCGTCTTCATCATGTACATCATCTCAGCATACAATGCATGATTCTTGCTTTTACCTGACATTGTTAGTAGCAAACAGAAGACAACACAAAAAATATGTTATCCCTATCAACTACAAAGGATAATGGAAAAGTGGAAGTGGAATCACACACTCTCAAGCGTCTTACCACGCTCTTACAAGTGTTCTTAACGACACTGCAGGTGGCAAACGGTGGCCGGTATGAAGAAACCAATGAAGCGTGGGATGATTGCAAAGGTGTATCGATTCTGCTCAAGAGTAAGGTGTAGCTTGGATGGCACTTTATTTGTAGCAAGGATTATCAACAATGAAATCAGATAGTAAAGTTGAGTAAGTGTCCAAAGTACTTGTCAAAGTTGCTGGCCTAAATGTGTTCCTAGTAGTTCAAGCTAGCAAGACATGAGACAAAACTAGATGACACAAAAAATACAAGCACTTCTGTTTTTTTTGTTGTTTTTTCCCCTTTTTTGTGCGGCTTTTCTTTCTTGTTTTGCACTTGCCTTTTTCTTTTTTCTTCCGTTTTTTTTTCAGAATGTGCTGCAAGGGAAGAACACAATGAAAATCAATCCAGGATATCTCGTGTGTCTGTCGCAGATTTTCTGCTCAATCTTCCAAGGACAAATAGGCTCAATTATAGACTCTAAATTGGAAAACTTAGAACAGCAAGATTGTATATATATCTCTCCTCTATAATTTCAATATATTGAAGACCTATTTTGGAAAAGAACAATAGGAGATATTGCCCCCGAAATACAGACTGTTCAGAATTTTTGGGTCAATAACAGATTTGGATCCAATGCAATTTAGACATCGATAACTATATTTTCTGAGAAAATGATGAATACGAAAGTTATAGAGCACTTCTTAAGATTTCCAGAAAGTACAAGAACTCTAAAATCCGAGTTCGTATGAGCGAGATATGATGAAAATACGAACTGGACAGAGGTGAATCTAATCTGGACGTGATGACGTGACTCAAAAGGATGAATCACACAATGCAAAACTCAAACTAAGACCAAAAACACTTTCTAAACCAGCAATGTGACTCAACAAGGGACACAAACTCAACAAAACTAAACTGAAAATAAAGTTGCAAAGGCTCAAACGTGGTTTGGACAAATTAATGAACATATCTACTAAACTGCAAGTTCTTTTGTGGCTTTTTTGTGGACTCTAGGTATGAAAAACAAAACTAATGTAATGGATAGATGAATTACCTAGCGGGCAACCTGGAAATCTGATACCAATTGATAGGAAAATGGTTGAGGCCGATCTTCCGAAAGGTAATGGGTAAGTCGATTGATGGAGATCTCGATGTTGATGATCCGAGGCTCTCGAGTAGAACACGAACAGCCCCTGCAATCACTACACCACCGCTCCGTTGGTTATCAACCGTGCTTCACACGATTGACCTCGCCAAGAAGGCTAATCCCTGCAAGTGCAACCGAGAATACAAGCAAGAACGTAGAAGAAGCAATCTGAAATTGCTGAATTGGGGTTTCACAAACCGAAAAACGGCGATATTATTGATCTAAGCAAAACCCAATTGTCTATGGCGGCTACCATGGAGTATATATAGGTGGGAGGACGTCCAAGGGGGTGTTAGGGTCGTGACCTAACCCTAAGACACGAAAATAATGGACTTAGACTTGATACAAGGCCCAATGGCCCAATACGGTGGTGCAGCACCCTGACAGATTCAGTACTTGATTTTGTTTCGACAATTCCCGTCCACTCCGAAGGTATTTTGACATGGGACCGGTGCCATTGGAAAGGTTATCCTATCCCCTTTCCATGCATATGTAGAACGTCCAAAACGGAGTTCGTATGCGTCCTGGGCGTCCGTTTTAATGCGTACTGCTCCTGGACTCCGAGTTGGATACGATTTGGAGTTTGGTTCGGTTTCCATCTTCTTTGAACGAATTATCTGGTCTTCCACGTCCCTAATACTCCCTCCAAGTACTCCTTGAACCTATCCATGGATCCTAATCACAAATAAATCATTAAGTAGCAATTTATGTTCAAAAACATATAAGGAAATATATAAGAACGAGTTCACCTCTGAAATTAATTGTTGTGTATGAACTCTATTGATTGCATCTTGTATGTTCAATGGAGTGTTGTTTGTATCCATAGAAGTGATGTCCTCATCATCCTCCCCTTCTTGAATTGGAGTCGTCCTCGACTCAAGTTCGTCTCCTCTCATGTGTTGGTCCAAATGTGCAACGCCATCAAATCTTCTTGTATGCATGAATGGAGGAGGCCAAGGTGGTGGACGACATAGTGCGCCATCTTGATCTTGTCCATCAAATAAGAGTGCACATTCACTTGAGGCAGGATCCCAAACAAATAAATATTGTGTCATGTTTGTAGGTGCAATAATAATGTGCATGATCTCATCAACACGGATTAACTATATAGTACAACTAGCTAATTATGCGAGTCCTGTCTTACAAGATATCCTAAAATCTTCTACTTCCTCGACTTCATCTTGGTATACACCACCATGATCATCTTCCTGACTCTCTATATACTTATCATAACAATGAGAGTGCACATAAGGATTGACTTTGTATACAACCCAACCAATTTTTCAAACATGGGTGTGGATAACTTAAATAGTACACTTGTTCCACTTGATGCACAAGTACAACAATGTTGTTATGGGTTGTGTACCGCGTGTTGTGGTTGACCTCCACCATTCCAAAATCATCCACTTGCGTGCCTGATATGGGATCGAACCATTGACAGTCGTAAATCACAAACTGCAGTGTTTTTAGACCAACAAATGTGTGCTCAATTATTTTTTGAAGAACACCATAGTATGCATTGACTTTACCACAACCCTCCGCTGACTTTGTCATTACTCTACTATTTAATGTTGCTGCAAGTGGGCGGCTTACTTCTAAACTTGTCATTCGAAAACGATATTTGTTGACATCGTATCGGTTAAATTCCCTTGGCTTCAATTGAGCATGCGCCATTTGTCGCAAGTCATCTGAGATGTTGCGATCTTGCATACACTACATAAATAGACTAAGTTAGCATCTTATGATAAGCGCGTGAACTGTGATTGAAGAAAAAAGACGAATAGAAATATTACATGATTACAGAACCATGTCATGAATTTGGTCCACCATTTATGCCATGCTGGCATAGCTTATCCAATGGACTTTGCGTAGGTCTTCGTGAAGATGTCCAATACAGCTTGTCAAACATTTCAAAATATGGTAAGACCTCCTCCATGTTGAAAAGGTAAAGCAAGGTGTAGTTCCATTCTTGATCTGAAATATAATGAGAAGTAGCAGCCCCAACACCTTTACCCTTCAAATGAAAAATCTGATACTCAGTAATATATTGCTCATCTACATCATGATAACATGTCGTAGATGCATTCACGTTGTTAGCACGTGGAAAATATTAGCTTGTGAAGTTTCTAATCTCTTTAGCTGCAAATGCCTGAGCAATACACCCTTCAACTCTTGCCTTGTTGTGCACTATAGCTCTAAGTTCCTTCAATTATCTTTCTTGGCTATACACTCATCTGAATTGTGCATGACCTGCTACTAATGCTTCATGAGATAAATGTGCCAACAAATGTTGCATAACATTCATAAATCTAGGTGGGAAGACTTTTTCCATCGTACATACAAGCACAACGGTTTCTTTCTCCCAGTGCTTCATTATCTTCTTTGACACTTCCTTAGCACATATCTACCTATAAAGGTAGCTAGGTTCAGCAAATATCTTCAACAAATCAAGTTTAAAGTAGCCACGAAACATTACGAGCACAAGGCTCTCCATCATTATATGATAATCATGACTCTTCAGCCCATTCAATTTAACAGTACTGATACTGACACATCATTTTATGTTAGCTGCATAGCGATTTTGAAACTTTAATGTATTCAACCAACTATGTATTTGCCTCTTTTCTTCTGGTTTGATACAATATGGAGCTCGTGACCTACTTTCATTTCCACTTCTATTTGTTACAATCTCAAGCCCAGGACGATTGCAAAGATCAGATAAGTCTTTCCTCGCAGTCAAATTATCTTTGCTTTGACCAGTAAAATCAAAACACATACTTATGATGCTTTCAGCAACATTCTGCTCTTGGTGCATCAAATCTATGTCGTGTGGTAAAAGAAATGCCTTTGCGTACGGTAGCTCCAAGGAAAAGAAATATGAGTCCAGTTGTGTTATGTACCATACCCTTCGAAACCACCTTCTGCGGAATCTTTTAACTTGGTATGCCATGCCATTTTTTGTTCGCTTGTCAATAGATGAGGTGGTGCTTTTCTAGCCATTCACCTTTCGAGAATCATTGTGTATCGCTCATAAAGGGATGGTTTGAAGGGAGGAATCGCCGATGACAATTAAAGTAGCTGACTTTTTTCCATACTTCAACCTGATGGCATCAGTGTCAGCCATACATATGGGGCAGCACAATTGTCCATGGACAAACCAACCAACCCAAATGCCATATGACAACATATCATGAATTTACCATACATACGCTGCACCTAAGGTAAATTAACATTTTAGATGATTGTCATATGCTTTTACACCTTGCTAAATAAATTGATTTTCTTCCCTGGATGTTTGGGACCAGGAATGATGACTGCGAGGAATATGTATCCTTCTTTCATGCACATGTTGGGAGGCAGATTGTATGGCATGATAAATACAGGCCAACGAGAGTATGGGCTGCTACTAGTGCTGAAAGGAGTGAAGCCATCTATTGGCATCAAAAGACGAACATTTCTAGGATCTCTTGCAAACTCCGGATCAAAACAATCTAGAGCTTGCCAAGCCTGGCCATCTGAAAGATGCGTCATAATATCTTTGTCATTGCTCTCACGTTTCCCTTCAGAATGCCACCTCATCTGCTTTGTTGTTTCTTTGGACAGAAACAACCATATTAGCCTTGATGTGATAGGCATGTACCAAATTTGTTTGATCGGTACTTTTTTAGTTTTTTCTTCTCCGTCATCATTCGGATCCTCCACATATCTAGATCTCTTGCAATGCTTGTAATGAGTACTGTTCTTGTGTCCCTTCCAAAACAACATGCAGTTATTCTCGCACGTATCAATTTTCTCATAATTCATGCCCAGATCGGCCAAAAGCTTCTTAGAATAATATATGTCTTTCGGCATCTCATGATTCAATGGAAGGAAAACAATAATCAATTTCAAGATACCATTGTAGCAATTGTTTGCGAAATTGAACATGGACTTCATCGCCATAAGTCATGTCACTGCCTGCAAAACGGTCACTTTTGCCCCCTCAGACACTTTTTTGTCTGCGTCGGCAAGAAGCTTGTAAAACATCTCCTCCTCCTTCGACAATGATCGCTCTTCATACTCTCTAGCAATGTCCGCTAACATCTCATCCATCTGAACTTCATCCTCGTTTTTGTTCAACTCACTGTCATGATCCATCTCCCCATGCTCGTGCCACACTAAGTAGTCGGGCATAAATCGTGCTTGCAAAGGTGCACCTCAATTTCAAACTTATACAGACGTTGGGGATTACGACACTTGGTACACTAACACATCGCAATGAGAGCACCGGTAGCAAAGGCTTGCTAAATGAAAACATCCACGATACGAGCCCATTCCGTAGTGCGTGCACCAGTTGAACTCCAACCGGCATACATCGCCTTACGATCGTCACTCATTATTAGATTATACCTTCAAAGCAGGCAAATCATCATTAATTTATTTTTATGTTATGTGACAACCCCTACAATAGTCAGATATGTCCTAAACCCACCCAAGAGTGACTGACTAAACGTGGTAATGACGAGACACGGAGTCCAAATCCGGTCAATGTTTCTGCAGCATAACCCCGGTGTTCTCCACTGCACGCCTAAAAATGGTGCAGCAGAGAACATCAGGGTTATGCTTTAGAAATCACATCCGGATCTAGACCTTGTACCTATATCTCATCAAAAGCACATCCTCGGTCACTCTCAAGCTGTCCAATAAGGGAGAATTCTGAACCTGCATGACTCACATGCCTAACGCATGTGAAACGTGCCGATTTGGCACGGGTAATCAAACTTATATATGTTACATTGCTCATTTTCATTATTCAGTCATTTACGAGAGAGGAAAGAATGAGATAGGGAGAGAGGGGGAAAGTTGGTCAGAGTTGAAAGTTCCAACTCCGGGTCCGTCGTCTACAAGCTTCCGTGCTCATCTTGACGCATATGTTACGACTACAATCATCTTTTATGACACAAACACATTTAATGCGTGTCGTGTTGGGTTGAGGTGTAACATGCACTAATGCACGTACGCCATAATACATTAATCAACATACAAAATCTTCAAACTAAACATTCAAAGTCACATAATGTACAAGTTCAATTATTACACCTTAAATTAGTACAAGTTAAATTATCAACTTACAATGAAGCTTACATTTACGCATTAACCATTGCTAATTCAACTTGCATTGTGTGAATATTAGTGTGACATATATTAGCATGACGTATACATATTAGTGTGACAATATCAACTCACATATACATTTAACTCACATATACATTCAATTTGCATATACATTTAACCAAGGTCACATAATCATATTAGTGTGACAATATCAACAAGTAATAATTGTAATAAATCATTAATTGACTCCTAAACGACGGAAGGAAAAAAATAACAAGTAACAACCGAGATTACCTTAACATCTTCGGCGGAACTCGGAGACGGGAGGCGTCACTGCTTGGGAGGCTGGAGCTCGGAAGGCGGGAGGCGAGCTCGGAGCTTGGGAGGCGGGAGGCGGCAGTGCTCGGGATGCGGGAGGCAAGCTCGAGAGGTGGGGCTTGGGTGGCGGGAGGCGGCGCTCAGGAGGCAGGAGGCGGGCTTCGGTAGGCGGGAGGTGGCAGCGGGAGGCGGGAGGTCAGGGCTCGGAGCTCGTGAGGCAGGAGCCGGGACTCGGCGGGTGGGAGGCGGCAGCGGCGTGAGGTAGGGCTTGGCAGGAGGCGGCAGCTGGTGGCAGGAGGCTGGGGCTCCGAGCTTGGGAGGCGGGGCTCAGCGACGGGAGGCGGCAGCGGCCAGGCGGCGGCAGCGTGAGGTAGGGCTCGGCGGGAGGTGGGATAATTTGGAAATTGAATAGGGTTTTGGGGACATGTAGGCGCGAAATGGAGCCTCTAGTGGGCCCACGTGTATGACTGTCGGTTTGCTGACCGATAGCTTTTTTTGAGGTTGGTTGTGTCGGTTGGACCAACGACTCTAATACAGCTGTTGGTTTAGCAAGGGCGGCCCAAAATTATAAGTTATATGTGTTGTTAGTTCTGGTAGGCTGACGACCATATGTTAGATGTGTCGATCTCTCTAAACCAATAGCCATTAGTCAAATATATGTGCCGGCCTCGACGACTCTAAATAACCCAACGACCTGTTCTCCGTTTCTTGTAGTGCATTATTCACCTTGCCACGGGCGAAATTTTGTGTTCCACGATTGCCTTGAGTTGCTCCTCCAATCGTCCTAAGATTATGCCTCAAAGCGTTGTTCATTCGTCCCAGGCCTAACATTGGGCATTGATTAGCAAAGTATCACACCTGACCACACATATAGCATGTCTTGTTACCAGTGGCGCCAGAGAAGTTAGAGCGAGGTTTATTCTGAGCATAGGAACCCATATTTGGATGAGGTGCAGGCACCATAGGTTAGCCAGATGGTTGCATGGGAGGGTGTTGCTGCATTGGCTGATTTTGGCGGGGTGGATTAGCTGTGCGAAAAGAAGGTGCAAATTGGCCGTAGTATGGCACATTGGGCGGCGTGTAGCAGGGGCGAACATTGCTTCCATGTGGTTTTCCCTGATATGGCATCTTCCTCTTTCCATCCCATTCGATTTCATGGACCTTGCTTTCAACAACAATAGCCTTGTCAACCATCTTCGAGATGTTTGCATAGTCACTGTTGAGCAATTGAACTTGAATTTCATTGTTGAGACCCCTCATGTACTAGTATTGCTTCATGCGGTCTGTATTGATGTACTTTGGAGCACACCTTAACAGTTGTGTGAACTCATTAAGATACTCACTCACACTTATCCTTCCTTGCGTGAGGGTTTCAAACTTCTGCCTCTTCATTATCATGACTCCCTCAAGTACATAGTGCGATCAAAACACTCCTTAAATTCAGCCCAAGTGATTCTCTCTTGATTAGAGTGGGCATTGAAAAGAGCTTCCTACCAATCAACGGCGGCTCCAACTAGCTTGTGTAATGCAAAGAGAACCTTCTCCCGGTCACTGCATTGAATAATAGCAAGCTTCTTCTCAACAGACTTTAGCCAGTCATCAGCTTCCATAGGATCGTTGGCTTCAGCAATGTAGTCGGCCCATTCCTCATAAACTCCCCGAGGAGATTGTAGGGCGGTGGGGGTGGCGGTGGCGGTGGTGGCGCATACATGTGGTTTTGGTTGTTGTTGTTGGCTTGCAGTTGTGCCAAGATTTGCATCATGGTCTGCATGAGCTGGTTTTGCATCGGTATTAGGCGCTCCATGTTGCTGGCATCAAGTCAAAGGTTGTCAGTCTCAAGAACTTTACATTGTCATCATCACCACTGGCATTCCTTTGGTTACGGGTTACCCTCAGCATCTGTGGGTAGAAAAGAGTACGATATGGAAGAATTCAGAATTTCAAAGAAAATGTCCCAAAACTATATTCATCAAGGTGTATGGAACTAAGTAATTGTTTTTTAATTATATAACCTATATGGGGATCTGGACAAGCACCGACGCATCCCACATCTCCCTACTATGTGCGGATGTGGACAAATCACCAATGAGTTCCACAACTCACACCATGCACAGAATCAGAAGCACACACCAAAGAAAATTTAGCACACCACACTAACTATAGCTACTACAATCTAAACGTCTTCAAAACATCTCAATAGGAGATCTAGACTTAATTGTGGGAGTCGTGGCTGTTTTGGCGGTGAGGCGGTGAAGGCGAAAGTGGCAGCGAGTCATACACGGGCGCACGACCAAGGTGAATTGGCCGTCCATGTAGGTGCAGGTAGCTTGCCACACCATTGGTCTCCATTGTGGCGCGAACCTCCTATTTCCCTTCCATGACGACAGTATCTTTCGAAGGCAGTGTATCTCTTTTTGGGTGTTGACAAAGCGATTTCTCAGATTCACAAGCATCCTCTAAGACCCGTCGATGGCATGAGGATCGGACTGACCTCCTTCTTGTGGTCCCATGATTTCCCTTGTTCCACTCCTGCGACGCTGGTGTAGCCCAAAGTTAGTACCTCCAAGCTGCTCACAATAGGAGTAACACAACCTGTTGAGTGCTTCCCAAGCAACGTCATCAATAGCTTGCTCCCTAGCGGATCTCCATGTGGGCGCAAAGTGTCGGGTGACCATAATGTCCTTAGCAAGAATTATAACTTGAGCCTTCCATTTAACATAATACTCTTGTTGCATATTGCATTGGTCAAGGAACTCATCCAATTCCTTAGATGCAAATCCTCCATCGGTCCCATCTGAAAGGATATCTTGAGCAAAAAAGAAAATTGGACTATTATCCTCCTTTCTAGCTTAAACAGACACTGGTGCAATTTCTTGGACTGCAGGTACATTCTCTTGAGTTGCGGGTTCATCCTCTCAGTTGTCTCCTTGTGGCTCGTCCTTATGGTTCTCCTCATCCTCATGTGCTTCATCTTCGTCTTCCTTATGTGACTCATCTTCATCTTCATCATCACCATAAAACTCCACCTCTTCAGGATCTTCCTCTGTTGTGTTGGACTGCTCATGCTCATCCTCCTTTGCAAGGTATCTCACTTCCTCCTCCTCTTGGACTGGTTCCCTTGGTTCCTTGTGAGGCATAAGCTTGCTTCGAAGAGGTGGCATACGGGCTTTCTTGCGCGCTGTCATTTTAGTGTCAGGCATCTATGGAGAAAACATGAGAACATTAGAGGAAAGTGTAAATGCAAATTCTGAAATTGCAAAAGTCATATAAAAGGTAAGAGGATGTGCAATAGCTCAAAAAGATGGAAAAGTGGTAAAAATTTGCAGCAGCAGAAAACCATACACTTCTCTATTAAAATATAACTAGTACATGGTAAAATATTGCAGAAACAGGAAACTTTGAAAGGAAAGAAGTCCTAAGTGGTTTGGGTTGTCTGTTCTACCTAGATTTGTGTCCTACGATCAATCACGGCTCTAATACTAATTTGTGACACCCGTTTCCGAGAATGAACCAAGTGTGACGCATATGTGCCCATGATATTCATCACACATACATGAGTGCATCGCAAATGATATTCAGATAATAATTATGTTTCAAATAATAAATAGTACCTTATTATAATATTAAAATAGTCTTAAATCACATGTTCTAATGGCAATACAACAGAAAAACTAAGCACTAGTAGACTCCATCTCCACAAGCATTTTGATGGTAACGCACGCCTAATACACCTCACAATCCTCCGAATCCTCTGGGTACTCCAAATTATCACCTGCCACTGAATTAATGTGGGAATAATAACTGTGAGGACATGTCATACTCAACAAGTGTGGGAAAATATGACAATAGCTTAAACAAGGTCGATAATATTGGTTTATTGTGGAAAAGACATTTCATTCATGAAAACAAGAAAATGCGACTTAGGATTACTATGTGAGGTCAAATCCCATAATAACCCAAATACCTTCAGTACCATGTCCAATACGATCAATTCAACGTAGTTAACCCAAATCATCTATAATTATCCATAACCATCCATATCCAACTCATCATAACCAAACTGATATCCCGTTCCCAATTTAAGTTCAAATTCCAACCATTATTCAACACTCGGGTTCATAACTCTTATCATGTGAGGGTCCACGTTGCTCGTAACCGGGAGCACGACTATCATGATAGTTTTACACTACGCAAAGGTGGCACCACTTTACCAACGAGTTCGTGATTTCATCACCTTTCGATGACTAAGAACATCCATTATGTTGTCTCACACTTCCATTGGTATATGGACAAGAGATCACAAAATAGCCTTTACAAAATGACTACCATCATGTTGTGGACCCACTAAGATTTAACAAGTGTGTGATCTCCAATAGAGCACATCCATCTAAGGGCCCCCTATTTTGCAGTTCGGATCCCAAGGTAGTCCTGCCACTATTGCAAACCCAACCAACTCCCATTCCCCGAGCCTTCCATATGATTCGGATGATGCTGGCAATACGCTGATTAATAGGCCAAGCCGCACTCATACTTTTCCGTGTTGTGGCACTTTAGTCTAGGTGGTCGCTCCACGAATCGTTTCTTAGATCTAAAGCAAGCAAAACAACTAAATCATCCAACCCATTCCACATAACCCGCTTGCTTAGATCCCTAGGTTCCATGTTGCTACAGGTCATTATCATTATTCACATAGTTTACATGATTTAAAGTTCATAATCATGTTGTTCAGTCATTCCCGATCCAAACTAAGTAAAACAAAGCTAAAGATTAAAATACCGTTCTCGACTCACAACATTACACCACAAGCGGCAAGGATGGGCATACAAGTCTAGTAAACACCTATTCATGTGTTTTCCCCACAATTTGACACAAACATGCAAGTTCGAAATAAAACATTTCAAAACCTGATCAAAATGTTGAAGGGACCTGGTGTTGAAGGTCCGCGTAAGCACTCTCTAAAGTGTTTCTTTCTATTTTGCGTGAAAAATATGCGAAAGCAGTATTACGATCAATAAATGCTCATATAGTACTCAGTAGCCATGATATGCATGAACGATTCAATTATGATGTAGTACATGTTATTAGGTTACTACTATTGCTTACAAACGGGTTACAATTAAGTTTTACATGTTCGAGCAAGTTTTGAGTCATTTCCTGAAAAAAATAGGAAAGTTTTAGAATATTCAAGAATTCATAAACCAGACTAGTTCGCACTTGGCCGAACATGTTCGTTCTGGACCGGACTAGTCCGCTCTGGACCAGACAAGTCTGCTATGGTCCAGGGTTTTGTGAACTTCCCAACTAGTTCATGGTTTGAATCAAGTGTGGTGTCAAAATCAACTTGGAAAGTTGGATCTCGAGTAGTTACCATGAATGTAATGGTCCAATGGTCGAAGATTTGGCGTAACACATGAAACATGACGTCTAGATCCGTTGACAACAAATCGGCAGCAAGACATAGAAGATTTGTGAGACCCATGTGTGCTGAATACATTGACAATTAGACTAAAAGTGAAGTTTTACATTCAAAGTTCTAAAGCTTATAGTGATACATCACGGTACACTCCTGATACACCACGATACACACTGTCTGAACTTGTCTTTGTACATTTTGGGAGTAACATTACCTTCGACAGTATTGGACTGTCTGAGATTTTCAGTTTGTTTTTGGAGAGTAACTTTACCCTCGATGGTTTTGGATTTTTCGAACTTTTCATCACATGAGTGGCACATGATTCTCGATTCGTATTGTCCGAATTTTCAGTCACCTGAACTGCACGTGAGTTGATACGATTGATCTTTACATACGTGTTTTCGGAAGTAACATTTACACTTTACTTGGTTAGGACTATCCGAACTTTCAGACACATGATTTGCACTTGAGCTTGAGATTGGAGTGTTCGATCTTTTGTTGTTACATTGCAACGCCGCCTTTGGTCGATTCGATATATTCTATTTGCTAAAATAATTGTGCATCGGCTCTATTTTTAACTTGTAGTATTTGAAACTTGCTTTTGGGCTTATGGAAAGTTTGCTTATTGTTTTCTTACTATGTTTTTTGTGTGTTTTGGTGGTTATGGCTGATATCATTTTGCTATGGTTCATGCTTATGTGACGTGCTCACATAAGGTGTGTTTTTCGGACTAACAAGAGTCAAGTCGAGAACTTGGGCTCGCAAAGATTGGTTGTTTATTCATGTGCAGGTGTTGCTTGAGATCAATACATGGATGGTGACGGGATCCATTGAACTAGTCTTAGGAAGAAGATGAGGTTCAACAACCAAGTTCGAGAGGAATTGTGGTTGACTTGATCGGGAGGTCATGCAACTTGTTTTGGTCAAAAACAATTGTAACACCCTCAAGTTTTGCATCATGCATTGCATACATGATCATGCATTAAACATTAGTAGGATAAAACAAAGATAATAAAAGATAAAACATACATATATGGTGTAGCAAAACGAAGAAAAAGAAAATAATTATTATAGCCTAAAACTTGTAATAGGGAATAAGTATAAAAATAATAATAATAATAAAAATATATATAAATATATATATATAAATATATATATAATAATTATATATATAAAAATAAATAATATAAAGAGTAAATAAATAAGAATATAATGAAAAAAAAAGAAAGTATATATATAATAAGAAAAAAAAAGAAAAATAATAAAAATAAAAGAGAGGACTGCTCCGCCGGCCAGGCCGCCCGACCGGCCCAGCCAGCGAGCGCCTCCCGCGCGCCCCCGCAGCACGCGCGCCCTTCCCCGCCGCCACGCACCCCGCTGGGCCCCACCCCGCACCGCGCCGATCCCAGCACACAGCGAGCGCTTCGCCTCGGCCTCCCGCGCGCGCCTGCACGGGCCCCAACCCGCAGCCCCGCACCGAGCCGCACGCGCCTCGCCCGCGCTCGCCCGACCCCGACCGGCACCACGCTCGCCCTAGCCCCATCCCGCGCCGCCAGCACGTGCTCACGCGCCCGAGCCGTCCCGGCCCCAGCGCGCGACCCATGAGCGCCGGCCCTAGCGCCTTGCTGCCTCGCCTATATTAACACCCGAGGGAATCGTATTTTTCCTGATGCCAGAAGCGATCCAGCGCCGCCACCGTAGGAAAAAAAAGCTCTAGCTCGGTAGAAAAACCAGAGGAGTCCAGAGCCGCCGCCAGGAAGAAAAAAAGATAGGGAAAAAAGGGGAGGAAGAGGAAGAAAAAGATGAGGGTGCCACCGTGTGCCAGAGATCGTTGTCGTCGTCGTGCCGCCGGAGGACCTTGCGCCATCTACTTCGTCTACGCGTCATCATCGTCCCTTGATCTTCGAAGCCATCGCATCTACGGTAGGATTCGTTTTTCCAATGTGAATTTTAGCGACGTATTAGATCTAATAGACGTAATTTAACCGTAGTTGCACTATGAATTTATTTTCAGCAGTATTAATTCCCGCTAAAACCCATGTAAACTCATATGAACACGTATGAACTAGTTGCATCTAATTAATAAACAACCGTAGTTAATCAATTATTGTACTTTGCATGCATGCATATCATCGCATGTTGATTAATGTGTGTGCATCATGTTGATTTGTATGTATATTCTTGTATGTGTGATCACGAGTAGAGGGAAGTGCTCAAGAAGTTGTGTACGAGGAATTCAAGAACCAAGACTTCGAAGCGCTTGAGCAACCCCATCCGTCAGAGCAAGGCAAGTGTCCTTGAAGCATATTGATCCTGTTTTTAAAATACATGTTTTGTTTGCAAAACTGCATGCTGTGTCAATTTGATGGGAATCCTATGGTAAGAAGTTTACTAGATTTGTTTATCCACCCTTGTCACCTGGAATATATGGTAGAGAGTCGGGAAGGATTTTTACCTTTTGCTTCGCTTAATTAACTGGGATGGGAAAACAACACTACAAATTTAATTATGCATTAATGACATTCTGGTTAATGTGAACTGGTCAATACGGTATGGCAATGGGTGATCTAAGCAAGCCTGGTATGTGGATGGGTTGGATGTTTTGGAGGTTTGCTTGCTTTAGATCTAAGGACCGGTTCATGCGAGAATAAGCCAGGACTACAGAGCCACCACGAGGCCAAGTATGGGTGCGGCGTAGCCGATTAATTAGGGCTTTGCTAGTACTGTTTGGACCATTGTGGATGCTCGGGGAAGGGGTAGTCGAATTGTGTTTGTTGATGATTGGCGGGACTACCCTGGGATCCGAATGGCTCAAGAGGGGGCCCTTGGTTGAAGATGTGCTCAGTTGGAGGCATCGCCACCGGTGAAACCTCAGTGGGGTCTGAATAGACTAGTAATCCCTTTGTAAAGGCTATTTTGTGATCTCTTGGCCACACACCCATGAAAGTGTGTAATGTGACCGATGGGTCATGGGCATAAGGGAGATTATTAGTCGTCGAAAGGTGATGAAATCACGAACACGTGGGTAAAGAGGTACAAACTCTGCAGAGTTAAATAAAACTATCATGATAGCCGTGCTCCCGGTTATGAGCACCTGGACAACTTCCATGATTAGAGGGAAATTGGGATTTGGGATGGTTACGGTTTGATAATGGTTATGGTTTGGTGATGGTTATGGTTGATATTATGATTATGGTTATGGTTATGGGATGGAATTATGGTTTATGACATTGATTATGGTTATTGGTAATGGTGATTTATGGACTGGTATTATTATGGTTACATGGTTTATGATAGGTTTACTTCACATAAATATGATACATTGCTTTTCCAAATGGTTTTAATGTACTTTTCAGCACCTAGCCATTATTATTGTCGTCATTTGAATTAGCCACATGTCATACTTTCCACACTTGCTGAGTACGACATGTACTCACTCTTGCAACCCCCCCCCCCAACAGTTGCAGGTCAGGATTGTGAGTTTAATGGTGATAATGCGGAGTTCTAGGCCGTGTCTACCGTCAGCTTTGCCTGTGGTGTTGCATGGAGCTGCGCTATTCCCTTATGCTTAGTTTGCTTAGTTGCTTAATTAGTTTATTTCCGCTGCATTAGTTGAACTTGTCATTAATATTTATTAGAGCTTGTATTCGAGGATAATATGGTTTATGTAATAAAATTTGATAATTAATCTTGTTCTGTGGTAATTTTCTATATACTCTTTTGTGATTACACTCGTGTATGTGTGTTGAACATCCTGGGCACACATATGTGTTAGCTTGTTCAGTTTTCGGAACCGGGTGTCACAGATTGGTATCAAAGCCACAGGTTGACCGTAGGACGCAGCCTAGATAGAATGGACACTTTAGAGCACATAGGAGCACTCAGGGATCGATGTGTTTTTGCTTGAAGTGCTATTTGCTATATATATATTGGTTGCTTGTGTGCTTAATAGATGATTTTGGGATGCTTTAGCATTGCCATGTCCACCTAGGCTAGTATAGCTAGTTGGTTAGCTTCATATCCCTTGATGCATATAGTTGGGGACGTTTCTTAATTCTTACCTATTGCTCCCCTTCAGATGGTGAGGACTCGCAATCAGAGGGATGTCAATGATGAGGAGGAGAACCATGGAGTACCTCAGAACAATGCTGGACAAGGACCTCATGCAGCCATCAATATTGAGCAGCTACTAGCTATGCAGAACCAGCTCATGCAGACCATGATACAAACTATGGGACAGGTGCAGGCTGGCAATAACAACAATCAGCCCCACATGCCTCCACTGCCAGCTCCGCCTCCTCATAACCGATTAGGAGAGTTCATGAGGACTAGGCCGCCAACCTTTGCTCAAGCTGCTGACCCTATGGATGCTGATGATTGGCTCAAGTCCGTGGAGAAGAAACTTGTTATTGTCCAATGCAGTGACCGAGAGAAGGTCCTATTTGCTTCTCATCAACTCGTTGGAGCAGCTGCAGATTGGTGGGATGCTTATTGCAATGCTCATGAGAATCAAGAGAGGATCACATGGGCAGAATTCAAAGAGAACTTCTGTTCTCATTATGTGCCAGGAGGTGTTATGATCTTGAGGAGACAAGAATTCGAGAACTTAAGCCAAGGAAGATCAAGCGTGAGTGAATATCTCAATAAGTTCACTCAACTCTCAAGATATGCGCCTGAGGATGTTAGTCGGGACAGCCGGAAGCAATATTTGTTCATGAGAGGCTTGAACAATGAGATCCAAGTGCAATTGCTCAACTGTGATTATGTCAATTTTCAGAAGCTTGTGGACAAAGTTGTATGGAAGATGAGAACAAAGATGGTGTGTCCAAGAGCAAGTTTTAAAATAAGGGGGGTAGAATCCTTCGCCAACCTTATTGTTTGGGATTCCCAAGGATCGGACATGACGCTTGGAATTGATTGACTGCGGAAGCATAATGGAGTGGTCCAATATGCCACAAGGACAAAGCAATCGACAGGTGATAAGGAAGTAAGCATTGGAGTCTATGCGTCGCAATAAATATCAAAGCTAACCAATCATCAAGGACTACTCCAACGTAGTGAAGCGCATGACTGAGTTGCTAACAAGGGGAAAGCTTCTCAAATGGACTCTATCTTGCTAGGACGACATTGAGGAGGTGAAGAAGAGATTTATAACTGCACCGATGCTGGTATTACTAGACGTGACCAAGAAATTTGGATTTGTACGACGTATCGAGACAAGGACTTGGATGTGTATTGATGCAAGAAGGTCAAGTGGTCACCTATGCGTCGAAACAATTGAAGAAACATGAGCAGAATTATCCTACACATGATTTAAAACTTGCAGCCATGGTACATGCATTGATGATTTGGAGACACTATATTCTTGGACATAGGTGTGAAATTTATACGGATCACAAGAGTCTTGAGTATATTTTCACACAAACGGATCTTAATTTGAGGCATCGAAGATGGTTGGAGCTCATCAAAGATTATGATTTGGGGGTCAACTATCATCCAGGAAAGGCCAATGTAGTGGCCGATGCCTTGAGTCGGAAAGGAGTAAGTAATCAACTCGCAGTTCGAGAGTTACCATCCGAGTTATGTAAGGAGTTTGAACGGTTGAACCTCGAATTTGTTAATGAGATGGGAATAATGGAGTTAAACCCAACCTTGGAGCAAGAAATTCGAGATGCACAGACCACGAATGAAGAGATCAAGGAAATCAAGGAAAGGATCGAGGAAGGGAGAGAATTCAGATTCGATGAAGATGAACATGGTACCTTATGGCTTGGAAAGAGAATCGTCGTGCCTAATGTAAAACATATTCGGGAGACAATATTAAAGGAGGCACATGAATCGCCGTACTCAATTCATCCCGGTTGTACAAAGACGTACAAGGACTTGAAGACATGCTATTGGTGGGCCAGCATGAAAAAGGACATAGCCGAATATGTTGCATTGTGTGATGTGTGCCGACGAGTTAAAGCTGAACATCAAAGGCCAGCAGGATTATTGCAGCCATTAAAGATTCTGGAGTGGAAGTGGGAAGAGATTGGAATGGACTTTATAGTTGGACTACCACGTACACAGTCCGGATATGACTCGATTTGGGTAACTGTGGATCGGTTAACAAAATAAGCTCACTTTGTTCCTTTCAAGACCACATATACCACCGCGAAGCTAGCAGAACGGTATATGGAGCATATTGTGTGCCGACATGGAGTTCCAAAGAAAATAGTCTCGAACCGAGGTTCTCAGTTTACCTCTAGGTTTTGGCAGAAACTGCATGAAGCTATGGGTACAAGGTTGAACTTCAGTTCAGCATATCACCCTCAAACGGATGGACAAACCGATAGGACCAATCAAATTTTAGAAGACATGTTAAGAGCTTGTGCTTTAAAGAATGGGAAAAGTTGGGATAAAAGCTTTCCGTATGTAGAATTTTCATACAACAATAGTTACCAAGCCAGCTTGAAAATGTCACCCTATGAAGCGCTTTATGGGCGGAAGTGTAGGACACCTTTATTCTGGAATGAGGCAAGAGAAACTCAAGTATTTGGTCCGGATGTGTTGCAAGAAGCCGAAAAGCAAGCCCAGATAATTTGTGAAAACTTGAGGGCTGCCCAATCAAGACAAAAAGGCTATGCGGACAATAGGAGAAGGAAATTAGCCTTTGAAATAGGAGATTTTGTTTACCTCAAGGTGTCACCTATGAGAGGTCATAAGAGGTTTAACATAAGAGGCAAGCTCGTACCACGTTACATCGGACCGTTCAAGATTTTGGACAAACGAGGAGAAGTGGCATATCGACTTGAGCTGCCGATGTATCTCTCCGATGTACACGACGTATTTCACGTCTCTCAACTCAAGAAGTGTCTCAGGGTACCGAAGAACAAGTGCCGATGGACGAGTTAGAACTTCAAGAGGATTTGTCCTATGTCGAGCAACCTATCAAGATTTCGACGTAAAGGAAAGAGTCAAGAGAAATAAGAGGATCCGTTGGTGCAAAGTGCAATGAAAACACCATACGGAAGCCGAAGCTACATGGGAACGTGAAGAAGACCTGAAGGCAGAATTCCCTCATCTTTTATCCACGCTATCGAATCTCGAGGGCGAGATTCACTTTAAGGGGGGTAGGTTTGTAACACCCTAAATTTTTGAATCATGCATTGCATACATGATCATGCATTAAACATTAGTAGGATAAAAGAAAGATAATAAAAGATAAAATATACATATATGGTGTAGCAAAAAGAAGAAAAAGAAAATAATAATTATAGACTAAAACTTGTAATAGGGAATAAGTATAAAAATAATAATAAAAATATATATAAATATATATATATAAATAATATATAAAATAATTATATATAAAAAATAAATAATATAAAGAGTAAATAAATAAGAATATAATGAAAAAAAGAAAGTATATATATAAAAAGAAAAAAAAAGAAAAAAAAAAGAAAGAAAAAGAGAGGACTGCTCCGCCGGCCAGGCCGCCCGACCGGCCCAGCCAGCGAGCGCCTCCCGCGCGCCCTTCCCCGCCGCCACGCGCCCCGCTGGGCCCCATCCCGCACCGTGCCGATCCCAGCGTGCAGCGAGCGCCTCGCCCCGGCCTCCCGCGCCCGCCCGCACGGGCCCCACCCCGCAGCCCCGCACCGAGCCGCACGCGCCTCGCACGCGCTCGCCCGACCCCTGCCGGCCCCGCACTCGCCCTAGCCCCATCCCGCGCCGCCAGGACGCGCCCACGTGACCGAGCCGCCCCGGCCCCAGCGCGCGACCCCTGAGCCCCGGCCCTAGCGCCCTGCCGCCTCGCCTATATAAACGCCCGAGGGAATCGTATTTTTCCCGATGCCAGAAGCGATCCAGCGCCGCCACCCTAGGAAAAAAAAGCCCTAGCTCGGAAAAAAAACCAGAGGAGTCCAGAGCCGCCGCCAGGAAGAAAAAAAGAGAGGGAAAAAGGGGAGGAAGAGGAAGAAAAAGAGGAGGGTTCCACCGTGTGCCGGAGATCATCGTCGTCGTCGTGCCGCTGGAGGACCTTGCGCCATCTACTTCGTTTACGCGTCATCATCGTCCCTCGATCTTCGAAGCCATCGCATCTACGGTAGGATTCGTTTTTCCAATGTGAATTTTAGCGACGTAATAGATCTAATAGACGTAATTGAACCGTAGTTGCACCATGAATTTATTTTCAGCAGTATTAATTCCCGCTAAAACCCTCGTAAACTCATATGAACACGTATGAACTAGTTGCATCTAATTAATAAACAACCGTAGTTAATCAATTATTGTACTTTGCATGCATGCATATCATTGCATGTGGATTAATGTGTGTGCATCATGTTGATTTGTATGTATATTCTTGTATGTGTGATCACGAGTAGAGGGAAGTGCTCAAGAAGTTGTGTACGAGGATTTTGAGAAGCAAGACTTCGAAGCGCTTGAGAAACCCCATCCGTCGGAGCAAGGCAAGTGCCCTTGAAGCATATTGATCCTGTTTTTAAAATAAATGTTTTGTTTGCAAAACTGCATGCTGTGTCAATTTGATGGAAATCCTATGGTAGGAAGTTTACTAGATTTGTTTAACCACCCTTGTCACTTGGAATATATGGTAGAGAGTCGGGAAGGATTTTTACCTTTTGCTTCGCTTAATTAACTGGTATGGGAAAACAACACTACAAATTTAATTATGCATTAATGATATTCTGTTTAATGTGAACTGGTCAATACGGTATGGTAATGGGTGATCTAAGCAAGCCTGGTATGTGGATGGGTAGGATGTTTTGGTGGTTTGCTTGCTTTAGATCTAAGGACCGGTTCATGCGAGAATAAGCCAGGACTACAGTGCCACCACGAGGCCAAGTATGGGTGCGGCGTAGCCGATTAATTAGGGCTTTGCTAGTACTGTTCGGACCATTGTGGATGCTCGGGGAAGGGGTAGTCGGATTGGGTTTGTTGATGATTGGCGGGACTACCCTGGGATCCGAATGGCTCAAGAGGGGGCCCTTGGTTGAAGATGTGCTCAGTTGGAGGCATTGCCACCGGTGAAACCTCAGTGGGGTCTGAATAGACTAGTAATCCCTTTGTAAAGGCTATTTTGTGATCTCTTGGCCACACACCCACGGAAGAGTGTAATGTGACCGACGGGTCATGGGCATAAGGGAGATTCTTAGTCGCCGAAAGGTGATGAAATCACGAACACGTGGGTAAAGTGGTACAAACTCTGCAGAGTTAAATAAAACTATCATGATAGCCGTGCTCCCGGTTATGAGCACCTGGACAGCTTCCATGATTAGAGGGAAATTGGGATTTTGGATGGTTACGGTTTGAGAATGGTTATGGTTTGGTGATGTTTATGGTTGATATTATGATTATGGTTATGGTTATGGGATGGAATTATGGTTTATGACATTGATTATGGTTATTGGTAATGGTGATTTATGGACTGGTATTATTATGGTTACATGGTTTATGATGGGTTTACTTCACATAAATATGATACATTGCTTTTCCAAATGGTTTTAATGTACTTTTCAGCACCTAGCCATTATTATTGTCATCATTTGAATCAGCCACATGTCATACTTTCCACACTTGTTGAGTACGACATGTACTCACTCTTGCAATTCCCCCCCCCCCTAAAAGTTGCAGGTCAGGATTGTGTGCTTAATGGTGATAATGCGGAGTTCTAGGCCGTGTCTACCGTCAGCTTTGCCTGTGGTGTTGCATGGAGCTGCGCTATTCCCTTATGCTTAGTTTGCTTAGTTGCTTAATTAGTTTATTTCCGCTGCATTAGTTGAACTTGTCATTAATATTCATTAGAGCTTGTATTCGAGGATAATATGGTTTGTGTAATAAAATTTGATAATTAATCTTGTTCTGTGGTAATTTTCTGTATACTCTTTTGTGATTACACTCGTGTATGTGTGTTGAACATCCTGGGCACACATATGTGTTAGCTTGGTTCAGTTTTTTGGATCCGGGCGTCACAACAATGCATATGAATGTATCATGGACATCATTGGAAACTGTTTTCATGCATGAAACGGGTGCATGGACGTGGCAACAACATTACAAGTCGTGATGATGAGAATTGGACGTGAAGATGTGGCTGGAAAGGTCCAACCGGATGGTTTATGCCTCAGGCTGCGGCTGAGGTGGTTATGGTTCATTTATGGAAGGTTTAGAGTTTGTTTTGATTAGATTTTATGGTTAGCATGAAGTTGAGTTGTTTTAGGAATGTTTGGTACGTTTCTATAGTGTTTTGAAGTCTTAAGATTTCTTCTATCTTCGCATGGAAGAGTCTTGAGTAGTTATGGAATATTTCGGATGAAACTGAATAGGATTAGAGTCCTAATTAGTATTGGGTTGGCCTTAGGGCTGGTTATATAAGCAACGGAGGCCAGAGCTCATGGTAAGATGCCTTTGGGCTGTTCCTCTTCTGTTCTATTGCATAAAGATCCTAGTTTTAGGGGAGCTTTTTTGCCTTGTTCACCCGACTTGTTTTAGACAAGTTTTTCTCGCCGAGTTTCTGCATAGACAGATATTGCATCAGTATTTCGATCATAACTCACATTTTACATATCCAATTGACGTGATTCTTTTTTGTTTGTCTTCCCAACTTGATTCTCTATCATTTATAAAAAATTTCACGGTCATTGGATTTGTGCGTTTTGATCTATACGAGTTTCGTTGCAGCATTGCTGATCTGTTTTTTAATCAGATAGAATAGATTCACCTTCGTCTACTCTTTTAATCATATTTCAAGTTCTACTTTGTGTTTTCATGTGATTCTTTTTGCGTTAGTTCGGTGACTTGATTCTCTACAACCTACACTTGTTTTTGTCATGGTTTGACACATTGAAAACAGATTAGACACACAATTTTCTAATAGGCTGATTTTTTGCCGAGGGGTTTTTGTTGCTTCCGCTAAAAAAGTTTAAATCTATAATTCACCCCCTCTGGTAGCTTTAACCGTTCTATTCAATACTACAATTGGTACCAGAGCCACGGTGCTATAATATCATTGATTTACACGTGTTTTGACTAACCGTCATGGAGAAATACTCCACAAAACCTTGTGTGATCAATGGCATTGATTTTCAGGTTTGGAAGACACAGATGCTGCCTTAAATACAGGTTCAAGACTTCGCCTTATGGGAAGAGTGAATGTGGCCTGGGGGGGGGGGGGTGAATAGGCCTTTTGAATTTCCTGCACAGTTAATAGAATTGTCAAAACTTGGTTGGCCGGACTAGTCCGGTCGTGTGGGCGGACTTGTCCAGTGTGCTAGAAATATGTGTGTTGATCAGGTGTTATTTGGGAAACTAAATTTCTTTAGCAGCGGAAATGAGAACAACTGATATTTTTGTTTTAGATTAATGTAAGAATGCAAGTGAAAACTTATAATTGCCTTAGATTGATGTTTAGCACTCAAGTGATCTAATGAACAAAATGTAAAGGAAATAAGGCGCAAGACACACGAATTTTTCCCGAGGTTCGATCTCACCATGAGATCTACGTCCTCGTTGAGGAAGCTCACACAGAGCCGGGTCTCCAACCCTTTCCCTCTTCAAGTCACCACGATGGCCGACTTGATTCCACTATCACTGGTAATCACCAAGTTTGAGGGGCAACCTCACACGTTGAGGGCTCCCATGAGAATTACAACGAAAGAAGTGATCAAATACACTCAAAAGTATTACAATGCAAAGTATGAGTGTAGAAAGATCAAACTCCAAGAGCTCGCAGTGAAGGAACGACGATCTCCCAATCCCGAATCCAAGTGTTCAATTGATTTCACTCTTTTTGCACTTTAGATGTGTGGGGAGATGTGTTTTGGGCTCTTGGGATGAAGTGGCGGCACTAGGGTTTGTGTTTGCAGCAGTATATGTCGTGTGTGTCTTTTGGAAGGCCGTGGATTCTCTATTTATAGGGTTTCCAAAAAGTAACCGTTGAAAAACCCTAACACCGGACTAGTCCGGTGCAAGTCTGGACTTGTCCGGTCTCAGTGTACTTTGAAGTCCAGAAAGTCTGCCGGACTAGTCCGGTCCAAGCTCCGACTAGTCCGATGTTGTGTGAAGGTGAACTCCATAAAGCTCAACGGACTAGTCCACGGACTAGTCCGATCTCGACAGAAGGGAGACTCTAGAAAGATCAACGGACTAGTCCGGTGAACACACGGACTAGTCCGGTCTCTCAATATGAGAGACTACAGAAAGTTCAACGGACTAGTCCGGTGGACACACATACTAGTCCGATCTCCCAATTTGAGAGATTCCAGAGAGTTAAACGGACTAGTCCGGTCCATGATTGGACTAGTCTGGTGCATTGTGAATTTTAAGTTAATTTTAAGCCCTTACCCCAGCGCAAAGTTGTGAGCTCTTGATGTGTGTCTTTCATACACTCCCTATACATCAAAATCTAATTTTGATCTTCCAAGCTCCATCAAAGTATCCCTCTTTGGACACCACTCCCTTTTTCACCTTTTTGTGTGCACCAAGCTGTTTCACTTATCTGTCCTGCAGTCATCTCAAAAGTTTCATTAGGATTTCATATGTTTGTCATCAATGAGCCAAAACCCACAAGGGATATCCTAGATGCACTTACTATCTCCCCCTTTTTGGTGACTGATGACAACCATTTGAGATATCACAATTGAGAATAAAAACTTGATTTTCATAAGGTGTGCACATATGAGAATAACGATGAATCCACAGAAAAACTTCTCACATATGCACACACCTTATGGTGGGGTGCCTGACAGGTGTGTGATCAACAAG
Source organism: Tuctoria greenei (assembly GCA_036927565.1). Lineage (NCBI taxonomy): Eukaryota > Viridiplantae > Streptophyta > Magnoliopsida > Poales > Poaceae > Tuctoria > Tuctoria greenei. The sequence goes on from JAYESD010000007.1 coordinate 57,851,572, forward strand.
GTGTGATGAAGTAAAGGTAATCAATAATGAGCATAGAGATAATCATTCAAGCAACAATAAGAATCACACATTAGAGAAGAAATAGTGCATTACAAGGTCTTAAAAATAAGTACATGTCTTTGATCACAAAAACATAAAGACACCAACTAGAGATGGTCTCAAACTACTAGTCTCAATCTCTCCCCCTTTGGCATCAAGGCACCAAAAAGGGAAAAATTGAGGGGAATCACTCATTGCCAGTCTCTTCTTCAGTCTCGGTTTTGTCCTCATCTTCACCACCATCATCATCATTCACCGGAGCAGACTCTTCCTCGGAGTCCTCGAAAGCGGGCGGGGATCCCACCGGCTCAATCTCCAGCTTGTCACAGATAGCTTTGATGTTGGCATTGACATATTGTTGATGATTATTCTGCCTGACTTCTATCTTGCGGCAGCAGGCAAAGATAGAGGTGTGCATTTTGAGCACACCACCGGAGGGTTCATGGGCAAGTGCAGAGCTAGGAGGAGCAGCTGAAGATATTGTGGCATTCACATCCCCTTCCTTTCCTTTGTTGAGAGTCCTCTTTGGCCCTGAGGAGCTCTCGCCAGCTCTTCCTTGGGCCTTCTTAACAACCACCTTCCTTTTCTTGGGCAAATTGTCGTTGGAGGGTGGAGTGTGGACATTGACATCATGTCTTTTCTTCATGTATCTCTCTTTGGCTCTCTTCACTTTTTCACGTTCAACATCTTCATCAACATGGAAAGAGCTGTCAACAGAGCTTGAAGACATCGTGCCTAATAAGGAGTTCATGGATTAGACGAGAAAGAATCAAGAATTGAAGGAGATGTGAGGATTCAAATGTGAGATATTGGACTTGTCCGGTTTCAGAGTGCGGACTTGTCCGGTGTACCGGACTAGTCTGTATCTGAGAGCCGGACTGGTCCGGCCTGGCATTAGAACCCTAACAAAACCTATAAATCATAGCTTCTATCTAAGGATGCCAGGGTGCATGGAAGTGAAAGGAATACATCTCTGAAGCTAATGTACTGCCTTGGAATCAAGGGAAACAAGCTAGAACTAGAAGAGTTGAGAGTTTGATTTTAGGGAGAAATTTACTGAGATTTTAAGATTCGCGTTGAAGGAGCACGAATCTGTCCGGATGAGTTCGGAGAGGAGTATCAACTCGTCGAGGGGAGTATTTCCCATGGCGAAAACTTGGATTTTGAGGGCTCAATTCGAAAATCACTTTTGGGGGCTAGGGTTTGAGAGGTGAGGGCTCAACTCAAAGTGGAGAGAGGTTTGAAATTTGGGCCGGCCAGCTGCTTATATACGCGGCCGACTGGACTAGTCCGGTGCCCCTGGAAAACCAAGAAAGAGGGACTGTCCGGACTAGTCCGGTGGCAAACCTGACTAGTCCGGTGTCACTGGAAAAACTAAGGATTTAGAGATAACTAATAGTGATCCAAGGACAAGTTTTGCAAATAATTTTGGTACTTATGACCAGAAAGCAATCAACAATGAAAAGTGGTCATAAACTCCAAGATTTCTTCATTAAAATTAGTTTTCTTAGAAGAAAAAGAGGTGAGGGGCAGTTTTAGAAATAAAATGTAACATTTGAAGTATCAACCAGATGTGCAACCTTCAAGCCACATTTCGAGAGTCAAGAATATTAAGTTCGTTTCTATGCTCACAAAACATTTTTTCATCCAATGGTTTGGTAAAAATATCAGCATGTTGTTTTTCAGTCCTAACATGTGAAATAGCAATGTCACCTTTTAATGAATGATCTCTAAGAAAATGATGACGGATATCTATGTGCTTAGTTCTTGAGTGCTCTATAGGGTTGTGTGCAATTTTTATAGCACTTTCATTGTCACATAGAAGCGGGTTATGGTTAAGATTGTAGCCGTAGTCCCTAAGGGTTTGTCGCATCCAAAGTAGTTGTGCGCAACAACTACCGGCTGCAACATATTCTGCTTCTGCTGTGGAAAGTGCAATGGAGTTTTGCTTTTTAGATGACCAAGAAACTAGGGACCTACCAAGAAATTGAAAAGTCCCTGACGTGCTCTTTCTATCGACCTTGCATCCTGCATAGTCGGCATCGAAATACCCTATCAAGTTAAATTTGGATCCTTTGGGATACCAAAGGCCCAAGTTGGGTGTGTGCACAAGGTAACTTAGGATTCTTTTTACTGCAATTAAGTGACACTCTTTAGGTGCGGCTTGAAACCTTGCACACAAGCAAACACTAAGCATAATATCTGGCCTAGATGCACATAAATAAAGTAAGGAGCTGATCATGGACCGATATACCTTTTGGTCCACATTTGAACCGTCTTCATTGAGGTCGAGATGTCCGTTAGTGGCCATGGGTGTCTTGATGGGCTTGGCTTTGTCCATATTGAATTTCTTAAAAATGTCTTGTGTATATTTGGTTTGTCTTATAAATGTACCTTCTCTTAATTGCTTCACTTGGAATCCCAAGAAGATCTTCAATTCGCCCATCATTGACATCTCGAACCTATCTGTCATAATTTTGCTAAATTCTTCACAGAAATATTTGTTAGTGGATCCAAACATAATGTCATCAACATAAATTTGACATACGAATAAGCGATCATCACAATGTTTAGTGAAAAGTGTATAGTCAACTTTACCAATTTTGAATCTATTTTGAATTAGAAAATCTCTAAGACACTCATACCAAGCTCGAGGAGCTTGTTTGAGGCCATAGAGAGCCTTACGCAGTTTGTAGACATGGTTGGGATACTTTTGGTCTTCGAATCCTGGTGGCTACTCCACATAAACTTCCTCCTTGATTGGACTGTTTAAGATAGCGCTTTTGACATCCATTTGATACAGCTTAAAATTATGGTGAGTAGCATATGCCAATAAAATACGAATGGACTCAAGTCTAGCTACAGGAGCGAAAGTTTCATCGAAGTCCAAACCTTCGACCTGAGAATAACCTTTGGCCACCAATCTTGCTTTATTTCTTGTTACTACTCCGTGTTCATCTTGCTTGTTCCGAAAGACCCATTTGGTTCCAACTATGTTCGCCTTTGGTCTCTCTACCAGCTCCCACACTTCATTTCTCTTGAAGTTGTTCAACTCCTCTTTCATTGCAATCACCCAATCTGGATCCCTTAAGGCTTCTTCTACCCTGTATGGTTCCAGAAAAGACACAAAAGAATAGTATTCACAGAAATTTGCAACTCGAGATCTAGTAGTTACTCCCTTAGCAATATCTCTAATGATATTGTTGACAGGGTGGTCTCTTTGCATGCTCTGGTGTACTCTTGGGTGTGGAGCTTGTGTAGTTGCTTGTTCTTCATTATCTTCATGTGCATTGTCTCCCCCTAGATCATTGCTTCCATGATTGTCCTGATCTTCTTAATCTTCCTCCTCTTGATCTTGTGCAAGGGCTCCCCCTTGATCATTGCCTCCGTGTTGAGGTTCATCTTGTGCATTTGAGTCGAATGTTTGCTCTTGCGGTAAGATATCACCAAGTCCCATTTTCTTCAGTGCTTCATATGGAGCTTCCTCTTTATCTAGCACACACTTATCAACTTGCTCCACTTGTGAGCCATTAGATTCATCGAACACTACCTCACGTGCTACTTTAACAAGGCCGGACACCTTGTTGAAGACACGATAGGCAAAGGCATTCGATTCATAACCGAGCAAGAATCCTTCATCAGACTTTGAAGCGAACTTCGAGGCCCTCTAATTCTTGTTCAGAATAAAACATTTGCAACCAAAAACTTTAAAATAAGAAACATTAGGCTTTTTACCGGTAAGGAGCTCATACGGAGTTTTCTTCTGTAGTTGATGGATGTACAGTCGATTCGTGGCGTGCCAAGCGGTGTTCACCGCTTCTGCCCAAAATCGATCTGACGTCTTGTATTTATCCAACATAGTTCTAGCCGTTTCGATCAACGTTATGTTCTTTCTTTCGGCCACTCCATTTTTTTTGAGGGGAGTAGGGTGCCGAGAATTCATGCTTTATCCCTTCTTCATCGAGAAACTCTTCAACTTGGAGGTTCTTGAATTTTGTCCCGTTGTCACTTCTGATGTTCTTTATGGTTGATGAGAATTCGTTATGAGCTCTTTTCAAGAACTTCTTGAGGATCCCCTGAGTTTCTAATTTATCATACAAGAAAAATACCCAGGTAAATCTTGAAAAATCATCAACAATTACTAAACCGTATTTGTTACCGCCGATGCTGATGTATGAAATTGGACCAAAGAGATCCATGTGGAGGAGTTCCAGCGGTCTTGTGGTAGTCATCACATTCTTGGCGGGGTGTGGTGCTCCGACTTGTTTTCCTGCTTGACAAGCGTTGTACGGCCTGTCTTTTTCAAAAACCACATCCTTAAGACCATGGATGTGACCACCTTTTAGAAGTTTCTGCAGATTTCTCATCCCAGCATGGGCTAGCCATCTATGCCACAGCCATCCCATGTTGGTCATAGCAACCAAGCAAGTGTTGAGTTCGGCTTTATCTTTGTTGAAGTCAACAAGATAGAGCTTTCCCTTCAACATTCCCTTGATTGCAATCGAGCCATCGCTTCTTCTAAAAATGGTCACACCCTCATTAGTGAATAAATAGTTGTAACATTTGTCGCATAGTTGGGATATTGACAAAAGGTTATAATCTAGAGAATCTACATGTAAAACATTGGATAATGGGTGTTGAGCGGATATTTCAGTGTTATCGCTACCAAGGACCTTTCCTTGGCTGTTGTCTCCGAAGTATATGCCTTCACTTGGATCCTTGTTATATTCGTACTCCATAAACATACTTCTCTCTCTGCTCATGTGATTTGTGCATCCGCTATCTAGCACCCATTTAGACCCACCGGAGGAATAAGCCTGCAAAAAAAGAATTATTCCTTGGTTTTAGGTACCCAAGCTTGCTTGGGTCCTCTCAGGTTAGTCACGAGAGTCTTGGGCACCCACACACAAGTTTTTCAGTTCTTATGGCGTGGCCCTGTATATTTAGCAATGACTATTCCATGTTTGGCTTTCATAAGAACATAGGAAGCATCAAATGTACGAAACAATATTTGTAAATCAGATTCATGGGATTTTTCCTTAACAAAGACAATTCCATTCTTAGCATGTTTGGGAGTAGACATGTGTTTGTTCCTGTCAAAACCAAGGCCATCTTTGACATTAGGAGGTCTAGTGACCATATATGCACTGCGTGCATATTTGATCTTCTCCTTATCATAGATGCCGCTTGGAGGGGCATGCATATTATGAGAAGCTGAAGTATTAGAAATAACATTCTTCTTACTATAGAAAGTGCAAGTTCCGATTGTTGTCGAACTCATATCTTTGGAGGAAGAGGAGTCACATTGCTTGGGCGACTCAACTTGCACCTCAAGGATCTTGTTAACTTTTGACAAGTTACCAAGTTCTTCCTTGATTGTAATATGCGAGTCTTCTAGCTTTGAGTAAGTTTCCTTACTCAAGGCTAGCTCAACCTCAAGCGACTCGTTCTTCTCTCTTTCAAGCTCAAGAAGCTTTTGAACTTCTTGATATATCTTCCTTTCACGGATGAGCATATCTTCTTGTCGGTTAAGAAGTTCCTCTTTTTCAAAGATTTCGTTCGACAACATTTTCATTTTCTTTAGAGCAATTTTACTTAGTCCTCTAAACATTTCTTCATTATCACTAGAGCTATCAAAGTCATCAATAGAGGAATTTAGCATAGGAGGAGTGAGTCGTACCTTTTTCTTGCCTTCCTTAGCCATAAGGGAAGTGTGGTTGTTCATATCCCATCCTTCCACGTTTGGAAGAGTGTGGCTTTCATAGTAGGTTTCTTGATTGCGATAGTGGCCATCTCTTCTTCTTCATCGGAGGAGGACTCATCGTTTGAGTCCCACTCCTTGCCAATGTGAGCTTGATGGGCTTGTCTTCCCTTTCTGAAATTCTTCTTTTCTCGAGGTCTTGTTTCCTTCTTCCTTTTGTTTTCTTCGTAAGGGCAGTCCATCATGTAGTGACCATACTCTCCGCAGTTGTAGCAAGTGCGTCGAGCCTTGGATTTTCCTTTATCCTTGCTTTTGCCTTCATTTGAGTTATTGCCATGTCTTCTTTTCATCATTCGCTTGAACTTCTTGATAAAGAGTACCATTTCTTCATCATCAAGATCGGTGCTCTCGTCGCTTATATGCCCATCGTCTTGATCTTCACGAGTTTCTTTGAGTTTGGGTCGGCATGTTGCTTTGAGAGCAACCTCTTTCTTTTTGGAGGAAGTGAGTTCAGCCAAGTCTTTGACCTATTGTGCCTCTTTCTCCATCATTTTATGATTTATGATCTTCCCCAACAACTCATCGGGAGTCATTTTGTGAAACCCGGGGCTTTCTCTAATCATTGAGCAAAGTTTGACATTTCTTTGCATGAAGGCTCTAATCATTCTCTTGAGCACCTCGTGATCCGTCCATTTCTTACTTCCATAGGCACGGATTTTGTTGATGAGTTCCTTCATCCGGTTGTACATGTATTGAGGTGATTCGCCTTCTTCAATAGCAAATCTCCCCAACTGTCCTTCAAGCATCTCGATTTTAGCTTCACGAACCGACCTATTTCCTTCGTGAGCTGTCTTGAGTGTATCCCATATTTCCTTTGCACTTTCTAAGCCATCGATCTTGGTGAATTCCTCTCTGCTTAGTGATGATGTGATCACGGCGATGGCTTGTGCATTTCTGTGAATCTCTTGTTCTTGTTCTGGAGTGAGTTCTTCATCCGTGTCTGGGATATCTATGTCAGTGCAAACAATGTGACACAGACTAGAATTTAGGGATATTAGATGCATCTTCATGTTGTACTTCCACATGGTATAGTCGCTTCCGTCAAACTGTGGAGGTTTTCCCATAGGAATGGAAAGATTGTGATTGTTTGAATTAAGACGATTGTAGTTGTAAGGATGTCAGGAGTAGTCGTGATGACCACTCCCCGTCATATTCTCTTCTTCTTTTCCCTTTTGTCCTAGAAGTTTCTTTCTCAGGAGTGCTTTCAGTTGTCGCACTTCTTCGTCATCGTGTGGGCTCTCTTTCAGCACATCAAATGCTTTAGTTTCTTGTTCCTCCTCATTAATGTTCATCTTCGAGATATCGTTGTTCTTCTCAGAGGCCATTGATCTCTCCGAAATGTGAGTCTCGTTAGCATAGAACCATGCTCTGATACCAATTGAATGTGGCCTGGAGGGGGTGAATAGGCCTTTTGAATTTCCTGCACATGTAATAGAATCGTCAAAACTTGGTTGGCCGGACTAGTCCGGTCGTGTGGGCGGACTTGTCCGGTGTGCTAGAAATATGTGTGTTGATCAGGTGTTATTTGGGAAACTAAATTTCTTTAGCGGCAGAAATGAGAACAACTGATATCTTTGTTTGAGATTAATGTAAGAATGCAAGTGAAAACTTATAATTGCCTTAGATTGATGTTTATCACTCAAGTGATCTAATGAACAAAATGTAAAGGAAATAAGGCGCAAGACACACGAATTTTTCCCGAGGTTCGATCTCACCACGAGATCTACGTCCTCGTTGAGGAAGCTCACACAGAGCAGGGTCTCCAACCCTTTCCCTCTTCAAGTCACCACGAGGGCCGTCTTGATTCCACTGTCACGGGTAATCACCAAGTTTGAGGGGCAACCTCACGAGTTGAGGGCTCCCACGAGAATTACAACAAAAGAAGTGATCAAATACACTCAAAAGTATTACAATGCAGAGTATGAGTGTAGAAAGATCAAACCCCAGGAGCTCGTAACGAAGGAACGATGATCTCCCAATCTTGAATCCAAGAGTTCAATTGATTTCACTCTTTTTGCACTTTAGATGTGTGGGGAGATGTGTTTTGGTCTCTTGGGACGAAGTGGCGGCACTAGGGTTTGTGTTTGCAGCAGTATATGTCGTGTGTGTCTTTTGGAAGGCCGTGGATTCTCTATTTATAGGGTTTCCAAAAAGTAACCGTTGAAAAACCCTAACACCGGACTAGTCCGGTGCAAGTCCGGACTTGTCCGGTCTCAGTGTACTTTGAAGTCCAGAAAGTCTGCCGGACTAGTCCGGTCCAAGCTCGGACTAGTCCGATGTTGTGTGAAGGTGAACTCCAGAAAGCTCAACGGACTAGTCCGCGGACTAGTCCAATCTCCACAGAAGGGAGACTCCAGAAAGATCAACGGACTAGTCCGGTGAACACACGGACTAGTCCGATCTCTCAATATGAGAGACTACAAAAAGTTCAACGGACTAGTCCGGTCTCCCAATTTGAGAGATTCCAGAGAGTTAAGCGGACTAGTCCAGTCCATGATCAGACTAGTCCGGTGCATTGTGAATTTTAAGTTAATTTTAAGCCCTTACCCCAGCGCAAAGTTGTGAGCTCTTGAAGTGTGTCTTTCATACACTCCCTATACATCAAATTCTAATTTTGATCTTCCAAGCTCCATCAAAGTATCCCTCTTTGGACACCACTCCATTTTCACCTTTTTGTGTGCACCGAGCTGTTTCACTTATCTGTCCCGCAGTCATCTCAATAGTTTCATTAGGATCTCATATGTTTGTCATTAATTAGCCAAAACCCACAAGGGATATCCTATATGCACTTACAAAGAGGCCTTAAAACGCTTTGTCATGCTTTCAAACGCCGAAGTTATAGCTTCTCACGTGAGAGACATCGACAACAATTACAAGACCCGAAACTTGATCATACAAGGATTGACTCAAAGCGACTTTGATCATGTTGCACATCTCCGATCAGCATATGATGTGAGGAAAGGTTTATGTGACTACCACGAAGGATCCAACACGATGAATGAGGTAAGGAAAAACATGTTCAAATAGGAGTACAAGCACCTTGAGATGCAACCACGTGAGTCGATCGATGATTTATTTGCTAGCTTTAATAAAATTCTCAGCAACTTGCTATTGACGACTGTTATATCCCAATTTCACCCGTCAATTGTAAAAGCCCACAGTTGAGAAAATCATGAATGTGAAAGTGCAAACTTAAAATTTTAAGTTAAAGTGGGAATTCCAAACTCACATGGATCAGGTTGGTTAATAAATGATGCGAAAATATGAACTTGTTAAATCTTTAGAGTTTCCTTGGAGGGTTGGTGTCCATTTCAAGGAATAAGGAATTTCAAAAGAAGGATTTCAATTAATGCAGAAAAAGTAAAGTGAAATTTAAAGTTAAAGATAATTCAAAAGCTAAATGACATACGAAGGAGAAAATCTTATTTCCTAAATCAAAACTATGGTCAGAAATAAGATTTGACTAAGCCAAATTGTATGAAAAATCAATTAGGTGTATCATGTAATTATTCACTATGTTACTAGAAGCTTTTAGTTTGAATATTTTAGATCAATGCTTAAAACTCGAATTTCAATTCAAAATTAACAGGCAACTGCAATGGGCAAAAACAAGATTTGATTTCACATTTATAATTATTACCATTGACTTAAGGACATATAAAATAAATTGTCTATTATAGTAAAAATTGCAAAACAATTGCTTCAAGATAATATTCCAATTTGGGATTTAGAATGTAAACATCATATTGTTCGAAACTCAAACCTGAGTTCATAACTGAACTCCTCATAATTTGTTTAGCTAAACTGTAATTTTCTGATAATTACTAAGCATGATTGCTAGTTAAATAAAGAGAAGGAGAGAATAATATCTAGAGTGGTACCCACCTGGAAGAGACTCAAGTAAGTTGCCGACTCTCCTGTTCCACGTACGAGGTGCCACGGACCAGTGTGCCACTCGGCCGTCTCAAGCTCACGATTTTTGCCGTGATCCTCTAGGAATGTAGCCTAGAGGGGGGGTGAATAGGCTTTTTGAAATTTCATCGGATCCTGAAACACTTACCAAACTTGATCAAATACAGAGAAATCAAACTAGTCCAGTACGGTGCGGACTAGTCCGGTGTGTACGGACTAGAATGTTCTAGTTTGATCGAACAATTAACGACAAGTACTCTATGCAGCAAAAAGTAAGTTGTAAATTTAATATATCACGACAATGAAACTATGTATGACACAAATTAACTTTGATTTCAATGTTTTAACGTAAGTTATCCAATATTGAGTAAACCCTAGAATGAGACGAACAATAAGAACAAAAGTGCACAAGACGCAATTTTATCCCGTCGTTCGATTCCCCTGAAGGAAACCTACATCCATGTTTAGGAGTCCGCAGGGGACCGGGTCTTCACCAACCCTACCCTCATCGTATCGCCACAGAGTATGACTCTCTGCCACTAATCACAAAGGGGACAATAACCAAATTCAGGGGGTCTTCTCACAAGTTGAGGGCTCCCAAAGTTTTACAAAGATGAACACCACCAAACACACTGGAAATATATTTAGTAAACAATAAGAGTGTGCGAGAGAATCAAACCCAATAGCTCAAGATCGTTTTGAACAAATCTCTCCTTTTGATCAAAGCTAGTTCTCAAATATTTGATCTTCTTTGGGTTAGAATGTGTGGACATATGTGTTTTTAGGGCTCTTGGGAGGTGTGACGGCGCAGGGGGTCACGAGTGTTGGTTGTAGGGCCATCACCTCTATTTATACTAGGGGTTCGAAAAGTTACCGTTAGGGTTTGCGATGTCCAGACTAGCCCGTGGTGGACTCCAGACTAGTCCAGCGTGCGGCGTGTGGGAAGCCCTTGTGTTATGATATATCGTACTTGTCCGGCAAAGGGCGGACTAGTCCGATTTGGGCTCTAGAAGTGTTCGGACTAGTCCGACACATATCATATTAGTCTGGTGTGGTGAACCTCATATAGAATTTCGGACAAGTCCGCAGTGGGAGGACTTGTTCGATTTTAGTCAGAGAGTTTTCGGACTAGTCCATGGCGATATCGAACTTGTCCAGTTATTTTAAAAGTGTGAGGTCCTGAGGACAAATATGCACAGGGGCAAAGTTGTCTGTTTTTAGTCAGAAAGATATCGGAATATTCTGTGGTGATATCGGACTAATCTGGTGCTGTGAAACTTGGACTGTTTGCGAACAAGTCCGCACTGAGAGGACATGTCTGTTTCTAGACAAATAGATATCGGACTAGTCCGGACCTGTCAAAAATTGTGCGGTGAGGGTGATTTCTTTTGCTTGAGCTCTTGGGGTGTGTTGCTCCAACACACTCCATACACAATAAAGTATTCTATTCAGATCTTGAGCTCTTTTCCATATAGATCCTCATTCTCCTTTCTTTTTGCGCTTCCTCATAATTTCATTAAAATCTGTGCTCATCTCAATAATATTGTTAGGATCTCATCTGTTTGTCATAAATCAACCAAAACCCACAAGGGATGCCTAGATGCACATTCAATCTCTCCCTTTTTGGTGATTGATGACAACCAGTTGAGATTTCACAAATATTTTAAAAATCCATATTTTCATAAAGTGTGCACACATGAGCTTGGAAAAAATTAAGCAATGAAAACACAAGACATATGTGCACTCTTTATGGTGGGGTGCAAAACTATATGTGTGTGAGCAATAATTGTGATGTGAATGAGGTAAATGACATAATCATATCAACATTAAGCATGTATGCCAATTTAAAAGCATAAACATAGATCATATCAAAGCATCATCACAAACTTCATAAAAATGACTAGAAACATAATAAGAGTCTTACAATACCAAAAGCATAACAAAGAGCAAAAGATACAAATAGAGCTCTCATCTCTAAACAACTGCTACAACCTGATGACTCCGCCTCAATCTCCCTCGCTGTCAGAGGGATCTACTGGGCGTCACTGACTCACTCCTTGCAGTTCGTCATTTCATGATCTTTATCATTGGCAGACTGAGGAGGATGAGGTTAGAACCACTCGTCGAGTCCCCAATGCCAAAATAGGCAAGTTCAGAAGGAGAAATAGGTGGAAGTTCTGAAAAGTCAGAAGGAGGGTCCTTGGAGATAACTGGAGATCCAACAGACTCAATCTCCATGGCTTTGACATTTTGCTTTATGTACCTCATGTCCTCTTTCCTTGCCTTGTTCAACTTGTGGATCTTCACTTCAGCTTTCCGACAAGAGCCAAAAATAGCAGCCAGGTACTTCATAATGCCACTAGGAGACCATTGTGAGTAGGGGCCCTAGTGTTAGAGGTAGTCCTTGCATCTCCTTGAGTTCTCTCCAGGTGTTCTTCTATTGAGGCAGGTGAGGGAGCATCTGGGAGAGTGGTTTGGAGAGGCTTCTGAGGCCTCAAGGCTGTGTGCTCAACATCTTTCACAAACTCAATCCCAGTGACGTTCTCTATCATAAACGTGATATAAGGCGCATAGCCAAAGGAATGGTTAGGAGTGCAGGAAATGTTCACCATGTCATTCCAGATGTAGTCGAAGATGTCAAATTTCCTGCTCTTGCTAATCACCTTCATCAATGTCCTCAGGTAGCCTTGGACACTCCATGTATCTCCATCCTTCGGAGCAATTGTCATCCTAAGAACCCTGTTGAGAACCATGAAGAAGGGTTTCATGTTCTTGGTTGAGGGAGGATTGTACCTGAGACAGGTATCATAGAGAAAGTCCATCTCGTCCTTCTCTAAAACCCCAATGTTGTGAATAATCACTTCATTGTTGCCGGTGTCACCAAGGTGCAGCAACCTAGCAAACTCATCATATGTCACAGTGTACTTGGATCCATGAGTCATCCAAGTCACTCTCTCTTCTTCATCACCGGCGAAGTAGCAGGTCGCAAAGAATTGAGCGATTACCTCATCATTCCAGTTATATCTGAAAGTAAACAAGTCCATGAGGCTATGCCTCTCTGTAGCCTGTACCACTTCATCAAAAGCACCACAAATTTTTCTTTCAAAGTGGCTCCAGTCAATCCATTGGCTGCGGACTACTGGAGTCTTCATCTGCAGGTACACAGAATTGTAGTAGTCCACATGAAAGTTGCTCCAAAACCTTGGATCAACTGCATTCTTAGCACTGCCATAAGCATCAACTTTCCTTAGCTTCCAAGCCACATCACTTCCCTTGCCATTGAGTTCTTGTTCCGAGGGGTCTCTATTCCCTTGTCTTGGAGCTGTCATTTTGAGAGGGCCAATCGGTCCAGAGGCAATCTCTTTGCCTTTGCCTTTGGTTTGGCGATGAGCCACTGAGCTAGAGCAAACCATATCTTGAGATTTCGAAGCTGGCTTCTTGGCCGCATCCTTCAGCCTCATCCTACGTGGAGTAGGCGAAGGCTCGACAGCACGCTCTTGCCTTTTGTTAGCACGGGACTCTGAGACTCTTGACAACACATCTTCATCCATCTCGTCTTCAAAGTCGGAGATGTTTCCATTCGACATTGTCTTGACAAGGAGGTTATACATGATATAGATAAGGATTGATGGCAAGGGAATGCATTGAGTAAAAGGAAATTAGGGTTGTGTCCAGACAAAAATCAGACTTGTCCAGTGCTCAGGTGCGGACTAGTGGGAGAACCGGGCTTGTCCGCATTGAGAACAGATTAGTCCGATATTCGGCTGTTTGAACCATAACTAGCAGTGCAATGGTGTTTCTCAATGCAAAAGTGGCTCAAAGTAGTTGTAATACAACAAGGAATCATGTATTAACAAGAGGAACTAAGTTATTTGAGCAAAAATAAGAGAAAACAAAGGTTCTAGGGTTTTGAGAGAAACTTTACCAAATCCTTCGATTCACAGAGTTGGGGGAGTTTTTGATGTGGACAAGTCCGGGGTCCTCGATCCCCTTGTGATGTTGTGAGTATGAAGAAGGTTAGGTTTTAGCGGCCCTAGGGTTATGGAGTCGAAAAATCGGACTAGTCTATGGTAGGACCGGACTAGTCCGGACTACCGGAACTCTGCAAACTAGTCTGCATTGTGCGGACTAGTCCGAGTAACCACGTAGTAGTCCGTGGTCATCAGAACATAACCAGTAAGACCATTCGTATATATTTGAAGGTGCTTACTAAGAAAATATGGGGAAAAACACACAAATAATCTTGACGAATATGATCAGTAAACATACAACAATCAAGCTATGACCATAATTCACCAAGATCAACTAATTAACATAGTTTTCGGAAAAAATAGAGAGAGATGATTTTCATAACACAATCAATAGATTTTGAAGATGGCATACAGGCATGCAAGCTTTCAAGCCACGTTCCGAGCATCAAGGATATTTAGTTCATTTCGAAGCCCACAAAAACATTTTTCACCAAGTGGCTTGCTGAAGATATCGGCTAGTTGTTTTCAGTGTTGACATGGGAAATGGCTATGTCTCCTTTTATTGAGTGATCTCTAAAAAAGTGATGTCGGATGTCTATGTGTTTAGTTCTAGAGTGCTCAATTGGATTATGGGCAATTTTAATTGCACTCTTGTTGTCACAAAGGAGTTGAATACGGCTAATATTGTAACCGTAATCCCTTAGAGTTTGTCGCATCCAAAGGAGTTGTGCACAACAACTCCCGGCTGCAACATACTCCGCTTTGGTTGTGGATAAGGTAATGGAGTTTTGTTTCTTGGAAGACCAAGAAACTAGGGATATACCTAGGAATTGGCAAGTACCGGAGGTACTCTTTCTATCTACTTTGCATCCGGCATAATCTGCATTAGAGTATCCAATTAGATTGAACTTTAAACATCTAGGATACCAAAGTTCTAGGTTAGGTGTATGTCACAAGATCCTCTTTACAGCTGTCAAATGACATTCCTTAGGGTTGGCTTGAAATCTTGCACACAAACATACACTCAACATAATATCAGGCCTAGATGCACATATATAAAGTAGGGAGCCAATCATGGAGCGATATACCTTTTGATCCACGTTTTGTCCGTCTTCATTAAGATCCAAGTGCCCATTTGTCACCATGGGAGTCTTTATAGGCTTTGCTTCATCCATTCCAAACTTCTTATGTATGTCTTGAGTGTACCTTGTTTGGCTTATGAACGTCCCTTCCTTTTGTTGCCTCACATGGAATCCCAAGAAATATCTCAATTCTCCCATCATGGACATCACAAATCTATCTTTCATGATCTTACTAAATTCTTGAAAAAAGATTTTTTAGTTGAACCAATATAATATCATCAACATAAACTTGAGAGATAAATAGATCATTATCAAAATGCTTACTATACAAAGTGTTATCAGCTTTACCAATCTTAAATCCATTTTCAATCAATAAATCTCTAAGGCACGCATACCAATATCTAAGATCTTGATTGAGGCCATAGAGAGCCTTATGCAGTTTGAACACATGGTCAGGGAACTCTTGATATTCGAATCCGTGGGGTTGCTGCACGTACACCTCCTCCTCGATCGGTCCATTGAGGAAGGCACTTTTCACATCCATTTGATAAATCTTGAAATCATGGTGAGTAGCATATGCAAGTAATATTCGAATCGAATCAAGCCTAGCTACGGGAGCAAAAGTCTCGTTGAAATCCAATCCCTCGACTTGCGAATACCCTTTAGCCACAAGTCATGCCTTGTTCCTTTTCACCATCCATGTTTGTCTTTCTTGTTGCGGAAGACCCATTTAGTGCCGACGACATTGAACTTGGGTCTTTCAACAAGTTCCCACACCTTGTTCCTTTTGAAGTTGTTCAATTCTTCTTGCATCGCCACCACCCAATCCGGATCCTTTAAAGCATATTCAAGCCTGTGTGGTTCCAAAGAGGATACAAATGAGTAATGTTCACAAAAATTAGCTATACGAGATCGAGGTATTACTCCCTTTTGGATCTCACCAATTATGTTGTCGACGGGTGATCTCTTTGGATGCATTGATGCACTCTTGGGTGTGGCACTTGTGGTCTTGAGTCTTCATTGTCATCATCTTCTTCTACCCCTGGATGGGTGCCTTCATTGATGTGTTGATCATCTTGGTCTCCTTGAGATTGATCTTGTGTGGAATCTCCCCCTTGATCATTCTCCTCCAATTGTGGTTCATCTTCTTCATTCGCATTTGGAGGTGGCACTTGTGGTCAAACATCTCCCTTCTCAATGCTTGACATGGAGCTTCTTCTCTATCTAGCACACACTGATCAACTTGCTCTCCTTAAGAGCCGTTAGTTTCATCGAACACCGCGTCACGTGCTACTTCAACAAGTCCGAAGGACTTGTTGAAGAAACGATAGGCCTAGGAGTTCGAATCATAGCCAAGTAAGAAACCTTCATCGGATTATGAAGCGAACCTTGAACTCCTAGGCTTCTTGTTCAAAATATAACATTTAGAACCAAAAACTCGAAAGTATGAAGTATTTGGATTTTTACCGGTGAGTAGTTCATATAATGTTTTCTTTAGTAGGCGATGAAGATATAGTCGGTTTATGGCGTGACCGGTGGTGTTGACCGCTTCAGACCAAAACTGATCCGAAGTCTTGTATTCATCGAGCATTGTCCTCGCCATCTCAATGAGTGTTCGATTCTTCCTTTCGGCTACTCTGTTTTGTTGAGGAGAATAAGGTGCTGAAAACTAGTGCTTTATCCCTTCTTTGTCTAGGTACTCCACAACTTGGGTATTCTTGAACTCAGTTGCGTTGTCACTTCATATGTTCTTGATCATCAATGAAAATTCATTTTGATCAAGCTTGAGAAACTTCTTGAGGGTTCCTTGAGTTTATATCTTATCATGCAAAAAGAAAACCAACGTGGAGCAAGAAAAATCATCAACAATGACTAAACCATACTATTACCACCGATCTTATGTAAGCAATTGGACCAAATAGGTCCATGTGAAGGAGCTCAAGCGGTCTTGTTGTAGTCATGACATTCTTCGCAGGATGCGGTGCTCCTATTTGCTTCTCGGCTTGGCACGCGCTACAAGGTCTGTCTTTCTCAAAAGCAACATCCTTTAAACCACGAATGTGATCGCCTTTTAGAAGTTTTTGAAGATTCCTCATACCAACATGTGCTAGCTGTCTACGCTGCAGCCAACCCATGTTGGTCTTTGCAAACAAGCATGTGTCAAGTTCGACTTTATCTTTGTTGAAGTCAACTAGATAATGTTTTCTCTTTAACACACCCTTGAATGCAACCGAGTTATAATTCCTTTTAAAGACGGTCACACCCTCATTAGTGAACAAACAATTATAACCTTTTTTCACATAACTGAGATATGGACAAAATGTTATAATCCAAGGAATCAATATGTAAAACATGAGAAATAGTATGTTGTGATGAAATTGTTGTTGTACTGGTACCAAGCACCCTTCTTTGACTCTTATCGCCAAAAGAAATGCCTTCGCTTGGATCCTCATTTTCTTCATACTCAATGAGCATCCTTCTTTCTCCAGTCAAGTGAATGGTGCATCCACTATCTAGCACCCATTTAGCTCCACCGGATGAATAGGCCTGCAAAACAAAAATCATGCCTTGGTCTTAGGTACCCAAGCTTGCTTGGGTCCTTTGAGGTTAGTCACAAGTGATTTGGACATCCACACATGAGACTTGGTGTTCCCATGGCATGGCCCAACATGTTTAGCATAAACTCTACCAAAATTACTTTTCATAAGAAGATATGATGCATCATAATTTCTAAACAAGAGTTGTTGCTCAGATGTGTTAACCATGTTACTTTTATCAACATTATTAAGTTGTCTAACTTGAGAGGTGTTTCCCTTGACAAAAGCAATATGTTCCATGTTATTCTTGTGGTTTCTAGCATTTTGCTTTTCGTCATAAGAATACCCAATGCCATATTTGACATTAGGAGGTCTTGTGACCAAGTATGAACTGCGTGCATACTTGACCTTCTCCTTGTCAAATATGCCACTTCGGGAAGGATGCTTGTACTTTGTCAAGTTTGACTTCTCCTTCAAGTTAGTGTCAATTTTAGCACATTCACAAGCAATAGTAGTTTCAGATTTTATAAGTTTAGAAGGTTAGCTTCAAGAGGATGAAGAACCACTTGACTTGAGTGACTCAACTTGTACCTCAAGGATCTTGTTAACTCTGCTTAAGTTAGCAAGTTCATCCTTGATAGCCAAGTTTGAGTCTTCTAGCTTCAAACAAACTTCCTTTCTTGAAGCTTACTCAAGTTCCAGTGACTTGCTTTGGTCCTTTTCAAGCTCGAGGAGCTTTTTGATCTTAAGATATTCTTCCTTTTGGAGGATGATCATATCTTCTTGACGATCAACTAGCTCCTCCTTATCAACAAGCTTATCCATTAAAAATTTCATCTTAGCCGCACTTTTCTAATCTAAACCAACAAGCATATATTCATCATCACTTGAGTTATCACTATCACTATTAAAAGAATGCGAGGAGGAAGATTTAGTTGTTACCTTCCTTTTATGTTCCGTGGCCATTAGACACGTATGATCGGTGTATTTCCTTGCGCTGATGGTTGGGAAGAGGGTGGATTTCTTGGTAGGCTTCATGACGGCTATGGTGGCCATATCCTCTTCTTCTTCCGATGAGGACTCATCATTAGATTCCCACTCCTTCCCTCGGTGTGCTTGACCATATTGTTTCTTTTTTTGATAGTTTTCTTAGGTTGAGGCTTGTCGTCCTTGGTCTTCCTCTTACTTTCCTCATGTGGACAGTCTACTATGAAATGGACGTACTCTCCACAGTTATAGCAAGCACGCCTCATTTTTGGACTTGGCTTGTCCCTTGGTCTTCCTTCACTTGGTCTACCACCTTGTCTTCTTCTCATCATTTTCTTGAATTTCTTCATGAATATGATCATATCTTCTTCATCTATATCATTGCTCTCATCGTCTCAGTCGTCTTCCTCTTGAGATTCTTTTGATACAGGTTTACAAGTGGACTTCAAAAGAACTCCTTTCTTCTTTGCCGAGGTAAGGTAAGCAATGTCTTTAACGTGCTTGGCTTGCTTCTCCATCATTTCAATGTTGATAATCTTCCCAAGGAGCTCGTCTGGTGTCATTTTTCGATACCCAGGGCTATCTCTAATCATCGAGCATAGGGTTACGTTGCGTGGCATTAAATCTCTAAGAATTAGCTTCAGGATATTGTGATCATTCCACTTCTTGCTTCCATATGCTCAAACTTTGTTGATGATATTCTTTAATCAATTTTACATGTATTGCGGTCACTCGTCTTCTTCTACAGCGAATCTTACCAATTTGCCTTCAATCATTTCAATCTTCGCTTCTTGCACATGACGATCACATTCATGTGCAACTTGTAAAGTGTCCCATATCTCCTTAGCAATTTCGGGTCCCACCTTGGTGAACTCGTCTCAGCTCAGTGATGATGTTATGACAGCTGCAGCTTGAGCGTTCCGATGAATAGCTTGTTCTTGACATGGTGTGAGCTCTTCATCATCATGCGAGATATCTATCTTTGTACACAATATACGCCACAAGCTGGGGTTAAGTGATATGAGATGCATTTTCACATTTTGCTTCCACATTGAATAATCATTGCCATCAAAGTATGGGGCTTTTCCTAGAGGAATTGATAAGTAATGGTTATTGTTGGAATTCAAACGATCATACTTGAAAGGATATTGGGAGTAGTCGATCTGACTACTCCCCTTGTTCTTCTCTTCATACTCCATCTTTATCTTCCCTTTTGGGGATAGTTCCTTCTTCCATAGGAGTGCTTTTAGTTCTAGCATCTCCTCATCATCATCCTCACAGTCTTGGATGGCATCGAGGAGCTTCTCCAGCTTCTGAGTCTTTTCATTGTCACCCTTCTCTTGGTTGAAGTTCTTGTGAACATCCTTAATGTCCGACATATTCTCTTCGAGCGGTGAGTCTCTTTTGAAGAGTCCTGCTCTGATACCAATTGAATGTAGCCTAGAGGGGGGTGAATAGGCTTTTTGAAATTTTGTCGGATCCTGAAACACAAACTTGATCAAATACAAAGAAATTGGACTAGTCCGGTACAGTGTAGACTAGTCCGGTGTGCGCAGACTAGAATGATCAAGTTTGATCGAAGAATTCACGTCAAGTACTCTATGCAGCAGAAAGTAAGTTGTAAATTTGATGTATCATGTAAAATCCAACATTTTCCTTCGTATAAGGTTCAATTGTAAGTTTGTTATCAACCCTAATGGACACCAATTATAGCTATGCTTATGAACTTGATCTCATCAAATATTTTCTTCCACTCATGCTTAATTCGTATTAACATGAGGAATGAACTTCACCAATAATCTTAGATAAATTCTTTTGACGTCTCTTCAAATTTTGGAATTATTTGAATGGAGATTTCCAGGTCAAATTAATATGCAGTACCAAATATATATATTCAAAATAATTACAAATTGAATACGCTACTGTACATTTGGCCCCGTCAAAAATATTCAAATCCGAGGTCGTGAATTTTTCTATGGCTTCCTAAAATTCCAAATATACTGCCTGCGAAGTTTCATAAATTTTGAACTCCATTTGCTATTTTATTTGAGACGCTTAGCAAATTCAGACCATATTATGAATTCAAATTTTGAATTCTGTTCAACGTTATTGAACATCAAGATTTGAACACACCATCATGATCAGCATTACTTGCTTGACTTATCCTCAGAGTTCACAATTTTTGGAACTCAATTGCTATTTAATTCATTGACACCATTGAATTTCATCCAATTTCAAATTCAAATTTGAAGTTCAATTGAAACTTGCTCCAATTCAAAATCCAATTGCAGAATCATATTCCAAATATTTTCTTTGGCTTCCCCACAAAAATCTAAAATTTTTGGATCAAGTTTGGTAGGAGAATTGATGTTACAGAGAGGGGAAGAGGATAAGAGGAGGTGGGACCCAGTGTCAGCCTGACCTACTCGAGTGCAACCCACGGGGTGCTCTGTATCCAGCTCTCCTCGCCGATTGACGCCGGCAGTGTGCGACACCGCGATGTGGCATGCAACCACCGAGCTACCTGCTTGCTTGTGCCGTGGCGCACTCCCCTCATCCCTCCGTCCCAATAAATAACCCCCCTTGGTCGTCGCCGTTGAACTCCACCTCGGTTCGCGCCATTGCCGCCGCCTCTGTTCGTCGATTTTTCGCTGACGATTGAAGTCGTGTCTCCCCGAACTGTAAGTAGATAAAAGGCTTGTCACGACATCCTCTACGTATGCTATTTGGTCATTGATCGTGACATAGCTTCTGCTTAGGATATTTTGAAGTTTTCCGGTCGCCATCGAGGAAGCCACCGAGAAACTTCACTGTCTCACCATCGAGCTCCAGTTCTAGACCATTTCCAACATCGATCCATTAAGCAAAAAGGTTCGCAATCCTCTCTAGTTTATGATCACAGAATCTAAGCCTATGACATGAAGTGTAGCTCGAGATCTTATTCGATAACCGAATGATTTTTCAATAGAACAGCAAGGCTTCGCGCTTAAATTTGTTTCATTCTTGCGATCATCCTTTAATTTGGTTATCAGATAGCTTCTATATGTCCTAACGAAGCTCCCTGCCCAAGGACCCTGAAAGTTATCAACCGAGCACCTTAAATTTCGAGATTTCGCGGTTGCCGGATGAAAAACCGTACTTCACCGTCGAACTCAGCTTTGTCGGCGATGTCACCCCATTCTAATCCCCAAATCATCATCCTGGTGCTTCCAGGAACATTCCCGACCTTTTCCCGAGCCTATTGCGCCATTTCCGAGCATTTCCGACGATCGCTGAAACCCTAGCTCCGCCATCACCGTCGCACTGACGTCTCCGGCCATCGGCGACTCAATTGGACCCCACCATCGGCTTGCGCTGTCGATTTTATGGTTAAACGGTCAAGGCGAGGCCAGAAGGAGGTCGATGCAGCTAGGTCCGGCGAAGAGCCGCCACGGTTCCGGCGAGGAACGCCGTCGCGTCGGGAGCTAGACGAAGGGTGCGGGTCCACCTTTCAACGACGTCCCTCTCATGCGGGATCAGCTGTGAACGCGGATCCGGTGCAGCTGCGCTGGTTAACCGCGTGGCTCCCAGTGTAGCTCAGTTCTGATTGGCCCAATTCAAATGAAGTGGGACCGGCCCCTTTATTTGAAATTTCCAGTCGGAAAAATAAATCCAGATTCAAACCAAACTTGGAAAATCCATAACTTCCAGTAGAATCGTCCAAAAATTTCCAAATAAATTTTGTTAGAAACAGCATGAAGAATACATTCCAGTGGTGCACTTGGAGTTGTATGAAAAGCAATAGAAATTTCTGCATAATTCAGATAAGCAAAATGCTTAAAGAATTTATTCCTACAGTTCTGTTAATTAGAAAATTTCCAATTTTAGTCAGAACCCTATATTTAGGACAATTGATCTCCAGTAAAAATTTCAAGTTCATTGGACTTAAATTACTAGGTTGATCAATATTCCAAATCTCTATGTGGTTATAAATTAAGAAAAATGGAAAAATAAATTTTCAGAAATTTCCCCAAACATGAAAAAACAGTTTCTCCCTGTAGGAAGCTTAGAAAATAGTGAAACAAAATTTCCTAGAACCATTGAGACCCCCTCTACATCATATAACCCCTGGTAGCCATGATAGGTCTCCCAAAATTTGAACCCAAATTTAGAGGTTACTTCTTACCATAATTTGGAAGAACAACAAACCTCTTTGATCATCTCGTGTTCTTTTCCAGAGTCTTCTCTATAGTCACTAGTATCTACCATAAAAGTCCCAAAGCCAATTAAGATAATCACCGTATTTTATCCTAGGATATTCACATAACCTCAAGCATATTAATTATCTTCAAAGTCATTAATACCTAGTATATGCATATCATGTAGTAGTTGAAATCGAGGAGCAGCCGGAAGCTTTGGAAGTCTAGCTGCCAGAAACTAACATAAGCTCAGACTCGCATTCAGGCAAGCCCCGGTTTGCATTTAAGTTCCTTAAAGTGTTTTTGCAGTTTTTATTTCACCTTACGTCTTCGGATGATTGTGCATTAGGTTTAAGGTTTTTGACATCCAATTGCATGGCCCACAAATCCTATGGAAACTTGGGTAGGTCTACGGCCCATAGAGTACACACTGCTATGCTTATGCTCATAGGAATTCGATAGAAGTCGAGTAGTTGGAATCTACTCGCGAGATAGGAATTTTATCATATTGGAGGATCTGGAAAGAAAATGGTTTATGAATATGAAATTGAGACCGAGCAGTGGGTAGGATGCAGCGAGACATGGTCTCACGTGCGTAGCCCTGCTTGTGTCGATCGAGGACCATTTCGTGTGCGGCCCTGCTGGACAAGCTTGAATTGTACCGGCGACATATTGGAGGAATGGGCTCCAGCAAAATGACGTAGCTTGATACTAGTTTTTCGAGGCATTCCGTTCCATTTTATAGCCGTGGATTGAGGGCAGCAAGGTGTAAATCAGTTGGTGGGCATGTGAGAGTACGCCCCACGCAGTGACCTCCTGCTCGCGAATGATCAACCGGTTCGACATCCGAGTGTTTAGTGAAAGGTGACCATATACGACTAGTACTGAAATGTTATGTAGGTACTGCTCTAAGTACTCGTTGACATTTCTGAAAGTGCGTATGTGTCGTGTTGTTCCGGGTATGGTCTGGTTGCAATCACCGTCCCTCGCGGTAATAGAGTACCACATGTGCACTGCGCTGTGACGTAGTAAATACTGAAGAAGTCACGAGAATATGATATATATTGGATTACAAATTGCTTTGAAAACCTTGTTGGCTTAGAGATAGTACAATTAAAAGTTTACAGTTTCCCCATACTTTACCTGTAATAGTATTATGTGCTTTGTGCATGCCATATCATCGGCAAAACGTTTCTTGTTTGATTGTGGAGCCTATGATGTGTCGTGCCTAAAGAATGTCGTGTGCTACATAAAAACATGACTATAAGAATCCACTTGTAGGCGAGTCCTTTATGCTTTACCTTACCTATGCTTAGTATTCACCCTTGCATATGTCTAGTGAGACGGGTTAGTCTTGCTGAGCCTTATGCTCACGTTTGCAGTTAACAATTTTCTGCAGATTATACGACTGATGACGGGTTTGATGACAAGGCTACACCCCTCCAGGGTTTACATCCGAGTGGGAACCCTGCACGCCGCCGTGAATTGGGTGTTGCTAGTGCGAAGTATCCAGGACATGGATGACTTTGCTTTTGCATAGCTAGTGTTGAGAGCATAGCTGTGATGTATAGTTCTCTTTCCTTTTGTTAGTATTATAAAACTTCCGCTGTGCTTTTCAATGAAGACTTGGTATTGTAAATTGTTCTCGCCCTTTTCTTGTATACTGTTGGGTGTCGCATCGCACGACACGACCCAATGAGATCCTTGGAGGTCGGGATTCCAGTCCCCACAAACATGGTATCAGAGCATCTTTGGGAACAGTGTACTTGAAAAGAGCATATTTTCAAAACTTAGGGTTATTGAGTGAGGAATTTGCTATATGCCCATATAAGGAGTATTATTAGTATATAATATAAAAGTGGTAAACTAACTTATGTTTTATTAATTTTGTAACGATGCTCCGACGTCAGGTAAGAGGTAAGGTATGCCACCGTAAGCGGATCAATTGTGTTAAGCTCACCATGCGAGAGGTAGCATGGAAATCTTTCCGTCGTTTGGCACGAAAATGTTAATAGGAGCCTCTGAAGCTTACTATGTTTTTGAGAACCTATGACACGCGGTACCCCAGATTGCTTCAAAGTTAGTGGGAGCCCACGTCAGGTGGTGTATAACCCGATAGTATGCATCTCTAGAACAATTCATGTTCTATGGGAGCATGTGAAACACATATGCCCGAGTGTGTATAAGCCAGTTCGTACGGGAGTCTTTGTTGTATAGACGTATTACAACCATGTACCTCGAGACATGACATCGCTCGAGGGTGACTCACACCAGAGTCATATGCATTTACTTTCATATATATTATCGTGACTGCCTGTCGTGTTTCTCCATGCCGCCCTTGAGGTGTGAAGGTGTGAAAGGGGATTGTTTGACTTCTACAGCAACCCGTGTGGAACATGTTTGCGAGTGAACGATACTAGGGCCACCTATAAACGTATCCGGAAATATCGGTTAGAATTTTCTTTGGTGAGGCATGTAGTACCGTCGGTATCAACTTTGATACTTGACCATCCCCAGATGACAAAAATGTATGCACTATATTTTGGAAATTATGACTATCAGTTGTTGGTAGGTTTGGACTCCGCAAAATAAGTTTCGATTCGACATTGGATTAGCACAAAGATTCTCGATTTTTTGGCCAAAGATTGCTCAACTTCGCCAGGTTGTAATTTTGGTTAGTTAGGAATAAACATAGTGGTATGCTATATTGATGAAAAGTTCACGAAGATCTATACAACTATTCTGTTGACCATTAAGGCAGAAAAGCTTGATATTCTGTCGAAATTTGGGGTATGCTTAAACTACTCCAGATAACCCTACCATTGTACCAGTCTCTGTATTTTTGCTATAACTCACTGTGGAAAGATCGTCTGCCTTATTGTGATAAATATCTGAAAAGGGTAGAAGCATATCTACAGTTTTGTTATTTAGAGTTTCTCCTGATTCGAATTTGAGGCAATTCAAATTTCGAGCTCAAAACAGTGAACTGCAGGGCTGCTGTTGAATAACAGTCAGTTCATCGGTCATGTTTAGATAGCTCTAGCTTTTGATCCAGAATACTAACATGGTCATATATATACATTTCTGGAAATCTTATTAAGCACTCTATCAACTTTATGTTGCACTCATGGCCTGAATCTTGGTGTAGCTGTGTTTAATTTCTATGGTTGCAAACTCGGTTCTGGCAGATCAGAACTTGAAACGGTTGGCACATAGTTTCGAATTACCGCACTATACCTATGTAAAAAAATTTTCATGGTCGAAATTTTTTACCTCTGGATTGTTAACGTTGATGTTATACAATGTTTATTTTGCCTTTACCCCAAGGTATTGTCATGATATACCTGTATAAATTGTGGGCAATCACCACATATACAGTGGAGGTTCTGTCAAAATTTCCAGAAAATTTGGGTCAACTTTAAACCTGTATAGATTCTATTTCCTTGCTCACCTGGAGCTGTATGAGTACAATCTGGAAAGTTTGTAAAGGGTACTACAAATTTTGTTTCAACCTCACATCTGGTTCTGACAATTCCTGTATGAAAACTTTCAATTTATACAAGAAGGTCGGCTGGAACAGATTGTGATTACAACTCCAGTTTTAAAAGTTTCTTAGACTGTTGGGAGTTGGAAACCTTCTCATTGTTTCAGTATCTTTTTCACAAATGGGTGATTCTATAGTATACTTACCAAATGGATGGGTGTTCACAAAGTGTACTCTTCTAAAGGGTTTTCCGGATTTGTTGATAGCAATGCTTCAACGGTTCGGATATCGTGGAATACCGGACTATTGTGGCAAGGAGATCGATGACGGAAGTGTGACACGATGCACCATTTATGTCGATGTGCCTGCTGCTCCATTGAATATTGGATGGGCTCCTTTCTCCATCCAAGTGCAAGGGATTCAATTGGAAGACATGTGGTGTTATGCCGCAAGTGTTGCCATAATGAGGTTTTGCAAACTTCATTACCAAGCTATGGCTGACACTCCATTCGCACTCTTTCCGGTCGACGGTACAGCCAGTGACGAGTGGGCAAGTCGGATGGTTGCAGCATATGGGCATACTGAAGAAGTACCCAAGATGATTTTAGTGTCATATGCAGCATCAGCGTATCAAGAGAGCCTCGATCAGCATGCTAGCCTTGGAAAAATGATGAGTGACCTGAAGCAGGCTCTGATTCGAGGGGATCACTTTGAAGGGGCCAATGACTCACTTAGGGCAACAGTTGCTCACCTAAATCGCCGTATAAACTTAAGTGGGAATCAGTGGCACCGGGCTGTTAAAGCTCGATCGGAGGCTCGCATGAAAACGCAACATGCAGAAAGCGCGTTGGAATAAAGTCCACTCGAGGTGCAACTGTTGGATGAGCAGCTGAGTGAGGTGACTCAAGAAAGGGATCAATCCAGAGGGGAGACTCGGTATTGGAAGGCTAGTTGCAAAAATGCACAGAAATAACTGGAAGACTTGAGGATGTTTCTTCTGCAGGCTGTTGTGAAATCTTTAGTTGTCGTGACATCATCATTGGTGGGTGAGATAGCAACTCTTTCTCCTGCAACCGCACCTGTGGCACCAATTTCGAACGACCAAGGGGAAGAATATCCTGAGGAACTCGAGTACGTCGAATAGGACGTATTGGAGTGGGATGAGGCAGCACTTCTGCCATCACGGGGCAACAAATAGTTTAATAGTTGCACGTGTTTATTTTGTGGCCATGTTTGTATCATATTAAGAATAGCAGTGGGTATGTTTAAGATGACAAGATGTGTATGACATCTCATGAGGACCAAGTACGGTAGAGATGCATTTCCGTAGTGGGAGTCCATCGTTTTGGAGAACACTATTATAAACTTGGTCATGAGATAATATATCTTGTATAAAGTTTGTACTTTATCAATATATGTGAATGTTACACACTTGTTCCCTTGTCAATAGTCACGCTATTGAATAATGAAATGGATAAAGGAAAAGAAAACATGTGCTGATTTTAAGTCATTTGGATGCAGAATGGTGCGTACGTGCTCGACACCTGAAATGGGAGGATCAAGTCGTGGTCGTGAGGATGAATCTCCGACCCAGGAGACAGCTGCGACACCGCAGCAACAAGTTCCTCCACCACCACCTCCTGAACATCCAAGGAGTCTAGCGGAGGTTCTCGCCGCAGTGCTTGGCTCACGTGACGAGCAAACTGAGTTACTGCGGACATTGGTTCAGCATTCGTCCCATCAAGGAGGGCGACCAGATGCGGGTCCACGATAGCCTTCTCCGAGTTCGTACTCGGACTTCATGTTAATGCACCCGTCGGTCTTCATGGAGGCCGATGAACCATTAGAGGTGGACAACTGGCTTCGCTCCATTGAAGGGAAGTTCGGTTTGCTACGAGTGACCGAACATCAGAAGACCCTGTTCGCGGCCCAACAATTACAAGGGTCTGCTGGTGCGTGGTGGGCAAATTACCTTGTCGCACGACGAGCCGGCTATGCCGCGAGCTAGGAGGAGTTCCGGGAGGCATTTCACGCCTATCATATACCTCCCGGTGTTATGAAAAGGAAGCTTCAAGAGTTCCTGGAGATGAAACAAGGAGGGAGGAGTGCTTACGAGTACTCTAAGGCATTCAACCACTTGGACCAATATGCTCAGGACAAAGTGAGTACAGAAGATTGGAAGCGGGAATGCTTCTATCAGGGTCTGAACCCCAAGATGAAGGACAAGCTTGCCTTGTTCAACAGCGGCAGTTTCAACAGCATTGTCAATGTCGCGATCATGCTGGAGGATGCTACTAGGGATTTGTTCTTTGACAAGAAGAAAAGGAGTGCTACGCAGGGCAGCGGAGGGGGTACTCCACAAAAGTACCGCATGGTGTATCAATCACCATCCGGCCAGTGGTGGCAACCGCCATCTCGACCACTGATGTTTTGTGGTCGCCCATTCAACTACGGCGACTTTCGCCAACAACAACAACAAAGGATGATTCCGCATGCACCTCTATCTCCACCGCATGCACCGGGATTTCATCCTCCATTTCGTGTTGGTCGGATGCCGTACACGTATTATACGTGTGGATGTACGAGGCACTTCACCAAGGACTGCCCGTAGAGCAGTACCAGGGGGCAAGCCAGCCTCGCAACCAGCCCAAGAAGCCAACCACCAAAACTGACAACGTCCACCACCTCGCCATCGAGGACATTCCGGAAGGCGCACCCATACTCACGGGTACGTTCACTCTCATTGGTCATCCCTAGTCATCCTTTTTTACTCCGGCGCTTCCCACAACTTTATTAGTAAGTCTTATGTCAATCAATATGAGTTGCCTATCATTTCCACAAAAACCCCATACATGATTTGTTCTCCGGGAGGAAATGTAGTAGCCGATAAGATGGTCCATAGGGTACCTCTTAATCTGGGTGGGAACATATACCCTATCTCTCTCATTATATTGGAGCATCAGAAGTTAGGTGTCATCTTAGGAATGGCATGGTTGCAATACAACGGTGCTGTTATTGACATCGTTCCTCGATAAACTGATGTAGCTTGATACTAGTTTGTCGAGGCATTCCGTTCCATTTTATAGGCGTGGGTTGAGGGCAGCAAGGTGTAAATCAGCTGGTGGGCACGTCAGAGTACGCCCCACACAGTGACCACCTGCTCGTGACGGATCAACCGGTTCGACATCCGAGTGTTTAGTGAAAGGTGGCCATATACGACTAGTACTGAAATGTTATGTAGGTACTGCTGTAAGTACTCGCTGACATTTCCGAATGTGCGTATGTGTCGTGTTGTTCCGGGTATGGCCTGATTGCAACCACCGTCCCTCGCGGTAATACAGTACCACTTGTTCACTGCGCTGTGACATAGTAAATACTGAAGAAGTCAGGAGAATATGATATATATTGGATTACAAATTGTTTTGACAACCTTGTTGCCTTAGAGATAGTACAATTAAAAGTTTACAGTTTCCCGATACTTTACCTGTAATAGCATTATGTGCTTTGTGCACACCATATCATCGGCAAAACACTTCTTGTTTGATTGTGGAGCCTATGATGTGTCGTGCCTGAAGAATGTCGCGTGCTACTTAAAAACATGACTATAAGGATCCACTTGTAGGTGAGTCCTTTATGCTTTACCTTACCTATGCTTAGTATTCACCCTTGCATATGTCTAGTGAGACGGTTTAGTCTTGCTGAGCCTTATGCTCACGTTTGCAGTTAACAAGTTTTTGCAGATTATACGACTGATGACGGGTTTGATGACGAGGCTACACCCCCTCCAGGGTTTACAGCCGAGTGGGAACCCTGCACGCCACCGTAAATTGGGTGTTGCGAGTGCGAAGTATCCACGGCATGGATGACTTTGCTTTTGCATAGATAGTGATGAGAGCGTAGCTATGATGTATAGTTCTCTTTAATTTCATTAGTATTATAAAACTTCCGTTGTGCTTTTCAATAAAGACTTGGTATTGTAAATTGTTCTCTCCCTTTTCTTGTATACTGCTGGGTGTCGCATCGCACGACACCACCCAATGAGATCCTTGGAGGTCTGGATTCCGGTCCCCACATATCACGACAATTAAACTATGTATGACATAAATTAACTTTGATTTCAATGTTTTAACATAAGTTTTCCATGATTGAGTAAACCCTAGAATGAGATGAACAATAAGAACAAAAGTGCTCAAGACACGATTTTATCCCGTGGTTCGATTCCCATGAAGGAAATCAACATCCACGTTGAGGAGTCCACGGAGGACCAGGTCTTCACCAACCCTACCCTCGTCGAATCGCCACGGAGGCCGATTCTCTTCCACTACTCACAAAGGGGCAAATAACTGAATTCAAGGGGCTTTCTCACAAGTTGAGGGCTCCCCAAGATTTACAAAGATGAACACCACCAAACACACTGGAAATATATGCAGTAAACAACTAGAGTGTGAGAGAATCAAACCCAAGAGCTCGGGATCGTGTTGAACAAATCTCTCCTTTTGATCAAAGCTAATCCTCAAATATTTGATCTTCTTCGGGTTAGAATGTGTGGAGAGATGTGTTTTTAGGGCTCTTGGGAGGTGTGATGGCGCAGGGGGTCGAGAGTTTTGGTTGTAGGGCCGTACACCTCTATTTATACTAGGGATTCCAAAAGGTACCGTTAGGGTTTGCGATGTCCGGACTAGTCCGTGGTGGACTCCGGACTAGTCTGGTGTGCGGCGTGTGGGAAACCCTAAGTGTTCTGCTATATCGGACTTGTCCAGCAAAGGGCGGACTAGTTCGATTTTGGCTCTGGAAGTGTTCTGACTAGTCTGGCACATATCGGGCTAGTCCGGCGTGGTGAACCTCATGTAGAATTTAGGACAAGTCAGCAGTGGGAGGACTTGTCCGATTTTAGTCACGGAGTTTTCGGACTAGTCCGTGGCGATATGGGACTTGTCCGGTAATGTGAAAAGTGTGATTGTAACACCCTCATTTTCATGCATCATGCCCTGCATCAATCATTAAATATGTCTAACATTAAACCACATAAAAAGGAACAAGTTTAAAACAAATTAATAGCAGAACTGCACTAAAAATTCTAGAAAGTGCGGAATAGTCCGATATTGGTGCGGACTAGTCCGATTTCTCTCTGACCTCACTCGGCCTTGTCTGTTTTGCTGCGGACTAGTCTGTATTTTCTCTCTAGACACTTTTGAACTTGTCCGGTCCAGTGCGGACTAGTCTGGTGTTCCAACTTCTTGGAAATTTTGCTAAGTCCCTAGACTTGTCCAGACTTGTCCGATGTTCCAGCGGACTTGTCCGTTTTCCCCTCTGACTAAAGTCAGACTTGTCCGATTTTGGCCAGACTTGTTTGTTTTTCCCTATGGATAAGTTCGGAATTGTTTGATGTCCAGTCCGGACTTGTCCGATATCTCTCTGTCCAACTTCGGACTAGTTCGGCATTTTTCAGACTTGTCTGATAAATTGTGACTCTGAATTGATCTTGTGTTTCCGGACTTGTTTCTTGGGTTTTACATTAAGTGGGCCTAGGGACGTCGTGCCTAACTCTTTTAGAGCCCGTGTGGGACTCCAAACCGATCCCTACTCGTCCCAAAACTCGAAATTCATCTAACCCTAGCCTCCACCTCTATATAAACAACCCCACCCCTTGGCCTGACATCTATTTGTCACTTTTGAACCACACCCAAACCCTAGCTCGTGGATAGACGCCACCAAGGAGGGAGAAGAAGAAGAGGAGGAAAAGAAAGAGGATCAAGATCTCCATCAGCTTCGCGTTCTTCATCGATGATTCACCATCAAGTTCTTCATTGACCCTAGATTGTCAAGAATCAAGTGTTGCCTAAAAAACCCTTGATTCTTTGAAGTCATAGACACTTGGTATACCTTCTACTTCTTTTTTCTTACGTGAATTCAACCCCAAATCTCCAAATTCATGTCGATCTAGAAACCCCTAGTTCGCTAGTTCCGTGAAGTGGGGACTAGTCCGGTCCCTAGCGGACTAGTCCGATTTTCCTGGTTAATTTGCATCGAATTAATTTTTAAACTAATTGAGATAAATTTCAAACCTGTGTAGACTTTTTAATAACCATTGTTATTGATTAATGAACATTATTAACATCTTATTAACTAGTTTTACCTTGCGTTTGCATTAATCATGCATGTCATGTTAGATTAAGTAATATTTGTGCACTATTTGATTGTAATTCTTGTCTTGTATGTTTATTGCACGGATTAGACGGATTTGCTCTAGAGAGTGCTGTGGAAGATCATCAGCACCAAGAGTTTGAAGCCTTTGATCCTAATCAAGCCCAAGAGCAAGGCAAGTGTCCTTGAACATATTGATCCTGTTTTGACAATAAATGTTTTGTTTGCAAAACTACAAGCTTGTGTCAATTTGATGGGAAATCCTATGATAGGAAGTTTACTAGCTTTGTTTAACCACCCTTGTCACCTGGAATTCATGGTAGAGAGTCAGGATGGGCTTTTTACCTTTTTGCTTTGCTTAATAAATTGGGATGGGAAAACAACTATGCACTTAATTATGCATTAATGAGATTATGGTTAACACGAACTGGTTAATATGATGTGGTAATGGGTGATCTAAGCAAGCCTGGTATGTGGATGGGTTGGATGTTATGGTGGTTTTGTTTGCCTTAGATCTAAGGACTGGTTCATGCGAGAATAAGTCAGGACTACAGTGCCACCACGAGGCCAAGTATGGGTGCGGCGTAGCTAATTAATTAGGGCTTTGCCAGTGCTGCATGGACCATTAAGGATGCTCGGGGAAGGGTAGTCGGATTGGGTTTGTTGATGATTGGTGGGACTACCCTGGGATCCGAATGGCTCAAGAGGGGGCCCTTGGTTGAAGATGTGCTCCGTGGGAGACAACGCCACCGGTGAAACCTCAGTAGCGTCTAAGTAGGCTAGTAATCCCTTTGTAAAGGCTATTTTGTGATCTCTTGTCCACACACCGACAGAAGTGTGAGATGGCATAATAGAGGTTGTAGTCACTGAAAATATATGAAATCACAAACACGTGGGTAAAGTGGTACACACTCTGCAGAGTCTAATAAACTATCATGATGGTCGTGCTCCTTGTTATGAGCACCTGGACAACTTCCATGATTAGAGCATTTTGGTATTGGGATGGTTATGGTGAATAATATGGTTATGTCTAGTTATGGATTGAATTATGGTATTGGATATGGTTAATTGTAATTGTGAAATCTGAAATATGGATGATGATATTGAAATATGGACTGGTATTATGGTAACTTCATGGTTTATGATGGGTTTACTTCACATAAATGTAATATATTGCTTTTCAAATGTTTTAATGTACTTTTCAGCACTTAGCCTTTATTATATTCGTCATTTGAATCACCTACATGTCATACTTTCCACACTTGCTGAGTACGACATGTACTCACTCTTGAAATTCCACCACCCACTGTTGCAGGTCAGGATTGTGAGTTTAACGATGATAATGTGAAGTTCTAGGCTGTGTCTGCCGTCATCTTTGCCTATAGTGTTGCTTGGAGCGCTATCCTATTACTTAGTGTGCTTAGCTTCTTAGTTGCTTAATTAGTAATTTCCACTGCATTAGTTCAAACTTGTCATTAATATTCACTAGAGCTTGTATTCAAGGATATTATGAATTGTGTAATAAAAGTACTTATTTAATAATTTGAGCTGTGGTAATTGTCTGTATGTCGTTTGTGATGCACTTGTGTATGTGTGTTGAACATCTTGGGCACGCATATAATGCACTTGGTTCATTTTTCGGAACCAGGTGTCACAAATTGGTATCAGAGCCACATGTTGACCGTAGGACGCAACCTAGATAGAATGGACACTTTAGAGCACATAGAAGCACTCGGGAATGGATGTGTTTTTGCTTGGTGTGCTGTTTGCTATATATATTGGTTCCTTGTATGCTTAATAGAAAATTTTGGGATGCTTTAGCATTGCCATATCCATATAGGCTAGTATAGTTAGTTGCTTAGTTTCATACCCCTTGATGCATATAGTTGGGGACCTTTTCTAAATTCTTATCTCTTGCTTTTCTTCATATGGTGAGGACTCGCAATCAGAGGGATGGCAATGATGGGGAGGAGAACAATGGAGCACGTCAGAGCAACATTGAACAAGGACTTCGCAGGGAATTATCAACATTGAGCAGCTATTGGCCATGCAAAACAGCTCATGCAGACCATGATACAGACTATGGGACAGCTGCAGGCTGGTAGCAACAATAATCAGCCCCACATGTCTCCACCGCCACCACCGCCTCCTCATAACCGATTCAGAGAGTTCATGAGGACTAGGCTACCAACTTTTGCTCAAGCTGTTGACCCTATGGATGCTGACGATTGGCTCAAGTCCGTGGAGAAGAAGATTGCTATTGTCCAATGCAGTGACTGGGAGAAGGTTCTATTTGATTCTCATCAACATGTTGGAACAGCTGCGGATTGGAGGGACACTTATTGCAATGCTCATGGGAATCAAGAGAGGATCACTTTGGAGGAATTCAAGGAGAGTTTCCATTCCCATTATGTGCTGGATGGAGTTATGATCTTGAAGAGGCGAGAATTTGAGAACTTGAGGCAAGGAAGCTCAAGCGTGAGTGAATATCTCAATAAGTTCTCTCAACTCTCGAGGTGTGCGCCCGAGGATGTGAGTCGGGACAGTCGGAAGCAATATTTGTTCTTGAGAGGCTTGAACAATAAGATCCAAGTGCAACTGTCAACTGTGATTATGCCAACTTCCAAAAGCTGGTGGACAAAGCAATTGTGGTGGAGAACAAGGTCCGTGAGATGGAACAAGACAACAAAAGAATGGAGCGCCATATCATGGACAGCAACAAGGAAGCAATGTGCGCCCACGCTTTGCGCGATACAATGCGCCTTGTTACGGCTCTTTCGCACCAGCTCATCGCTCTGGATATGCACCGCGCCCAACTCAATTTGTGCAGCAATGCCCTGTTATGCAAGCACCTAGGCCTCCAATGCCTTATGCACCCCGTGCCAACTTTCCTGGTACAAATGTTCAGAACCAAGCTTGTCCCAGTAATTATGGTGAAGTTAAGAAGTGCTATACTTGTTGAGAAGCTGGACACTTTGCACACCAATGTCCTAAGTCATGCCTTGGTCAATGAAGCAATGCTTAAATAAAGAACCCATGACCAAATGGAGGACAACCGCAAGGAAACCGTGGACAGCAGAATTTTGCTCAAGGCAATGTGAACCATGTCTCTATGGAGGATGCGCAACAAGCGGATGACGTGGTCATAGGTATGTTTTTTGCAAACTCCAACCCGGTGACTATGTTATTTGATTCTGGAGCATCGCATTTAATCATTGCATCGAAATATGTTGCCAGTATAGTTTACCTATCTTTCATATGAAGTTTACTCTTTTGGTTAAGTCTCATGGAGGATAGATGAGGACAAATATAGTATGTCCAAAAGTAAGCCTTAGAATAAGGGGGGGTAGACTTCTTTGCCAACCTCATTGTTTTGGATTCTAAAGGATTGGACATTATACTTGGTATGGACTGATTAAGGAAGCACAATGGAGTCATTGAGTGTGCCATGAAGACGGTGAAGCTGACCAATGAGGAATGGATCACTATAGAATTTGAAGCATCTCAACACGCACCAAAGAAATTGGAGCTGTGCCACATGGACGGTGCTGCAATTGAGGAGATTCTGGAGGTATGTGAATTTTTGGATGTGTTCCCAGATGAGTTGCCAGGTATGCCACCTGATCGAGACATTGAGTTTGTTATTGATTTAATACCTGGAACTGCACCAATAGCTAAGAGGCCGTATAGGATGGCTCCTAAGGAGTTAGCATAACTCAAGAAGTAGATTCGAGAGCAACAAGAGAAGGGTTTTATACACCCAAGCTCTTCACCTTGGGGAGTGCCCGTTCTATTTGTGGACAAGAAGGATGGAACGCCAAGGATGTGTGTGGATTACCAAGCTCCCAACGAGGTGACCATCAAGAACAAGTACACCATGCCCCGTATAGAAGATTTGTTCTATCAAATGAAGGGTGCTTGTGTTTTCTCCAAGATTGATTTGAGGTCGTCTTATTTCCAAATAAATATTAGACCATCGGACATACACAAGACAGCTTTTAGTACACGATATGGATCATATGAGTACACCGTGATGTCTTTTGGATTGACAAATGCACCTGACAATTTTCTATACCTCATGAATAAGGTCCTCAAGGAGTACTTGGTTAAGTTTGTTGTAGTGTTCATTGATGATATTATGATCTACTCGAAGGACGAGAAGGAACGTGAGGAACACCTGAGGCTTACATTGCAAAAATTGAGGGAGCATCAATTGTATGCCATGTTCAGCAAGTGCCAGTTTTGGTTCAAAGAGGTGTTGTTTTTGGATCATATCATATCAGGAGGAGGTGTATCGGTTGACCCAGGAAAAGTGAGAGACGTATTAAAATGGGAGCCCCCGCAAAACGTAAAGGAAATAAGGAGTTTCCTAGGATGGCTGGATATTACCGTCGATTTATCAAGGATATTTTCAAAATAACCAAGCCAATGACGGAACTGCTAATGAAGGGGAAGGCTTTACAATTGACTCAAGCTTGTCAAGAGAGCTTTGAGGAGTTGAAGAAAAGGTTAACCAAAGCTACAGTTTTGATATTGCCGTATGTGAGCAAAAGTTTTGATATATATTGTGATGCATCAAGACAAGGACTTGGATGTGTGCTCATGCAAGAAGGTCAAGTGGTTGCATATGCATCAAGACAATTGAAGAAACATGAAAAGAATTGTTTAACGCATGATTTGGAACTTGCAGTCGTGGTACATGCATTGAAGATTTGGAGACATTATATTCTTGGACATAGGTGTGAAATTTATACGGATCACAAGGGTCTAAACTATATTTTCACACAAACGGATCTGAATTTGAGGCAACGAAAATGGTTGGAGACCATCAATGATTATGATGTGGGAATCAACTATCACCCAAGGAAGGCCAATGTAGTGGCTGATGCTTTGAGTCAGAAAGGAGTAAGTCACCAACTCACGGTTCGAAGAGTTATCATCCGAGTTATGTAAGAAGTTTGAACGGCTAAATCTCGGATTTGTGAATGAGATGGGGATGATAAAGTTAAATCCAAACTTGGAGCAAGAAATTTGAGAGGGTCAAACAAAGGATGAGGAAATTGAAGAGATCAAGGAAAGAACTCAAGATGGGAGAGAATTCACATTTGATGAGGACGAACATGGCCCCCTATGGCTTGGTAAGAGGATTCTCGTGCCTAATGTGAAGCATACCCGGGAGACCATATTAAAGGAGGCACCTGATTTGCCTTACTCAATTCATCCCGGTTGTACGAAGATGTACAAAGACAAGAAGACTTGTTATGCGTGGGCTAGCATGAAAAAGGACATAGCTGAATATGCTGCATTGTGTGATGTGTGCCAACGAGTCAAGGCGAAACATCAAAGACTAGCTGGATTATTGCAGCCATTGAAGATCCCGGAATGGAAGTGAGAAGAAATCGGCATGGACTTTATAGTTGGATTGCCACGTACCCAGTCAGGTTTTGACTCAATATGGGTAATTGTGGATCGGTTAACTAAATCAGCTCATTTTATTCCTGTCAAGAACAAGTATACTGCAGTATATCTGGCAGAGGTATACATGGAGCACATCGTGTGTCGACATGGAGTTCCGAAGAAGATAGTCTTGGACAGAGGTTCTCAATTTACCTCCAGGTTTTGGCAAAAATTGCATGAAGCTTTGGGAACAAGGTTGAACTTCAGCTCAGCATATCACCCTCAAACGGATGGACAAACTGAGAGGACCAATCAGATTTCAGAGGATATGTTGAGATCGTGGGCTTTGAAGCATGGGAAAAGTTGGGACAAGAGATGGCCGTATGCGGAAATTTCATATAACAATAGTTATCAAGCAAGCTTGAAAATGTCACCCTATAAAGCATTACGAAAGGAAGTGTAGAACACCGTTGTTTTGGAATGAGACAGGGGAAACTCAAGTATTTGGTCCGGATGTGTTGCTAGAAGCTGAAAAACAAGTCTAGATTATTTATGAAAACTTGAGGGATGCTCAATCAAGGCAAAAAGGCTATGCGGATAATAGAAGAATGAAACTATCCTTTGAAATAGGAGATTTTGTTTACCTCAAGGTGTCGCCAATGAGGTCATAAGAGGTTTAATATAAGAGGAAAGCTAGCACCTCGATACATTGGACCATTCAAGATTCTGGACAAGAGAGGAGAAGTAGCATATAAGTTAGAGGTGTCAGCTCATCTATCGGATGTTCATGATGTCTTCCATGTTTCCCATCTCAAGAAGTACTTGAGAGTGCCGGAAGAACAAGTGTCAATGGAAGAATTGGAATTAGAGGTAGATTTTACTTATGGCGAACAACCAGTCAAAATCTTGGAAACCAAGGAGAGAGTCACAAGGAACAAGATTATTAGATGGTGCAAAGTTCAATGGAAGGATCATACAGAATCGGAGGCAACATGGGAGTTGGAAGATGATCTCAAGAAGGAATTTCCCTATCTTTTCTCTTCCGCATCGAATCTCAAGGGCGAGATTCATTTTAAGGGTGGTAGGTTTCTAACACACTCATTTTCATGCATCATGCCCTGCATCCATCATTAAATATGTCTAACATTAAACCACATAAAAAGGAACAAGTTTAAAACGAATTAATAGCAGAACCGAACTTAAAAATTCTGTAAAGTGCGGACAAGTCCGATTTTGGTGCGGACTAGTCCATTTCTCTATGACCTCGCTCAGACTTGTCCGTTTTGCTGTAGACTAGTCTATATATTCTCTCTGGACACTTTCATACTTGTCTGGTCCAGTGCGGACTAGTCCGGTGTTCCAACTTCTTGGAAATTTTGCTAAGTCCCTGGACTTGTCTGAACTTGTCCAGTGTTTCAGCGGACTTGTCCATTATCCCCTCTAACTAAAGTAGGACTTGTCCGATTTTGGCCATACTTGTCTATTTTTCCCCTCTGGATAAGTTCGGACTTGTATGATGTCCAGTCCGGACTTGTCCGATATCTCTCTATCCGAATTCGGACTAGTCCGACCTTTTTCGGACTTGTCCGATAAATCGTGACTCCGAATTGATCTTGTGTTTCGCGAGTTTCTTGGGTTTCAGGTTAAGTGGGCCTAGGGACGTTGTGCCTAACTTTTTTACAGCCCATATGAGACTCCAAACCGACCCCTACTCATCCCAAAACTCGAAATCCATCTAACCCTAGCCTCCACCTCTATATAAACAACCTTGCCCCTTCGCTTGACATCTATTTGCCACTTTTGAACCACACCCAAACCCTAGCTCGCGGATAGCCGCCACCAAGGATGGAGAAGGAGATCTATAGCAAGAAGAAGGGGAGGAGGAAAAGAAAGGGGATCAAGATCTCCATCAACCTCTCGTTCTTCATCGACGATTCACCACCAAGTTCTTCATCAACCCTAGATAGTTAACAATCGAGTGTTGCCTCGAAAACCCATGATTATTTGGAGTCATGGACACTTAGTATACCTTATACTTCCTTTTCCTTACATGAATTCAACCCCAAATCTCCAAATTCACGTCGATCTAGAAAACCCTAGTTTGCTAGTTCCGCGAAGTGCGGACTAGTCCTATTTTCCTGGTTAATTTGCATCAAATTATTTCTAAAACTAATTGAGATCAATTCCAAACCTGTTTAGACTTCTTAATAACCATTGTAATTGATTAATGACATTATTAACAACTTATTAACTAGTTTTATCTTGCGTTTGCATTAATCATGCATGTCATGTCATATTGAGTAATATTTGTGCACTCTTTGATTGTAATTCTTGTCTTGTATGTTTATTGCGCGGATTAGACGGACTTGCACTGGAGAGTGCTGCGGAGGATCTTCAACACCAAGAGTTTGAAGCCTCTAATCCTAATCAAGCCCAAGAGGAAGGCAAGTATCCTTGAACATATTGATCTTGTTTTGACAATAAAAGTTTTGTTTGCAAAACTGCATGCTCGTGTCAATTTGATGGGAAATCCTATGATAGGAAGTTTACTAGCTTTGTTTAACCACCCTTGTCACCTGTAATTCATGGTAGAGAGTCAGAATGGGCTTTTTACCTTTTTGTTTTGCGTAATAAATTGCGATGGGAAAACAACTATGCACTTAATTATGCATTAATGAGATTATGGTTGACATGAACTGGTTAATATGATGTGGTAATGGGTGATTTAAGCAAGCCTGGTATGTGGATGGGTTGGATGTTATGGTGGTTTTGCTTGCCTTAGATCTAAGGACCAGTTCACGCGAGAATAAGCCAGGACTATAGTGCCACCACGAGGCCAGGTATGGGTGCGGCGCAGCTGATTAATTAGGGCTTTACCAATGCCGTTTGGACAATTAAGGATGCTCGGGAAAGGTGTAGTTGGATTGGGTTTGTTGATGATTTGTGGGACTACTGTGGGATCCGAATGGCTCAAGAGGGAGCCCTTGGTTGAAGATGTGCTCCATTGGAGACATCACCACTGGTGAAACCTCAGTAGGGTCTAAATAGGCTAGTGATCCCTTTGTAAATGATATTTTGTGATCTCTTAGCCACACACCGATGGAAGTGTGAGATGGCATAATAGAGGTTCTAGTCACTGAAAAGAGATGAAATCACAATCATGTGGGTAAAATGGTAACTATCATGATAGTCGTGCACCCAGTTATGAGCACCTGGACAACTTCCATGATTAGAGGATTTTGGTATTGGGATGGTTATGATTTGGTAAAGGTTATGGTGAATAATGTGGTTATGTCTGGTTATGGATTGAATTATGGAATTGGATATGGTTAATGGTAATTGTGAAATCTGAAATATGGATGATGATATTGAAATATGGACTGTATAATGGTAACTTCATGGTTTATGATGGGTTTACTTCACATACATGTAATATATTTCTATTCAAATGTTTTAATGTACTTTTTAGCACTTAGCCCTTTTTATATTCGTCATTTGAATCATCTGCATGTCATACTTTCCACACTTGATGAGTACGATATGTACTCACTCTTCCAACTCCCCCACCAACAGTTGCAGGTCAAATTGGGGAGTTTAACTATGATAATGCGGAGTTCTAGGCCATGTCTACCATCAGCTTTGCCTGTGGTGTTGCTTGGAGTGCTACCCTAGTGCTTAATGTGCTTAGCTGCTCAGTT
Organism: Tuctoria greenei; assembly: GCA_036927565.1. Taxonomy (NCBI): domain Eukaryota; kingdom Viridiplantae; phylum Streptophyta; class Magnoliopsida; order Poales; family Poaceae; genus Tuctoria; species Tuctoria greenei. Next base: position 57,892,762 of record JAYESD010000007.1, read on the forward strand.
GCTTAATTAGTAATTTTCTTTGCATTAGTTCAAACTTCTAATTAATATTCACTAGAGCTTGTATTCGAGGATATTATGAATTGTGTAATAAAAGTACTTATTTAATAATTAGAGATTTGATAATTGTCTGTATATCGTTTGCGATGCACTTGTGTATGTGTGTTGAACATCCTGGGCACACATGTACTGCACTTGGTTCATTTTTTTGGAACCGGGTGTCACAGTGAGGTCTTGAGCAAAAGTCTGCATAGGGGCGGACTTGTCCGTTTTAGTCAGAAAGATATCAGACTAGTCCGCGGTGATATCGGACTAGTCCGGTGTTGTGAAATCTGGACTCTTTGCGGACAAGTCCGCACTGGGAGGACTTGGCCGTTTTTGGACAGAAAGATATCAGACTAGTCCAGTGAATATCGGACTAGTCCGGACCTATGAATAATTGTTTGGTGAGGGTGATTTCTTTTGCTTGAGTTCTTGGGGTGTGTTTTTCTAACACACTCCATAAACAATAAAGTATTCTATTCAGATCTTGAGCTTTTTTCCATATAGATCCTCATTCTCCTTTCTTTTTGCGCTTCCTTCATAATTTCATTAAAACCTGCACTCATCTCAACAATTTTGTTAGGATCTCATTTGTTTGTCATAAATCAACCAAAACCCACAAGAAATACCTAGATGCACTTTCATTCTCTTTGCGTGTTCCTTCACCAGAAACAATTGCTGCTGCCTTGCTGAAGCTTACGTTTTTCTATGCTCGGTCCCTTCTCAGCTCGAGCTCTTGCGCCCTAGTGCCTCCTCAACACCAGCCAAATGCAGTCACCGCTGGATGTTTGCCTCCCTGCCCACCGCAAGTTCTTCATGGCCGCAACTCTGTTGATCGATGGCAAGCTGCCATCTCCCTCGCACCCCTGCCTGGTCGAGCTGCACAACAGCTGCGCCGTTCTCCCTTGTTCTTTACCGACACATGCGAAGGCTGTTCCATCTTCATCGAGCCGCCCCGTGTTGCAAAGTTGTGCTGCCTCTGTTCCAGTGGCAGGCACTGTGTTTCCGGCCAACTCCAAGCATCTCCCACTCAACCGAGGCTCCATAAGGTTCAAATAACCTTCTGCAGAGTCCCTATATTTTCCCTTAATCCTGTCATTGTCTATACTCGACGGATTTGAAGTTTTCCCCATATGCGTTCATCTAAAGCGCGGTCGAGCTCTCTGAAAATTCTCCTTCTACCATCGATGGTTTGTCGTTCCGTTTCAACCATAGAAACTACATTTTCTAACAAACCATCTGGAGAAAACCAATCGAAAAATTATCTAGAACTGACTTGAGAATTCTAGATCTTGTAGCCGCCTTTGGTTTCACCTTTGCTGCACCCGTTGCTCCCCTCTGTTCTACAATTTATACCTCGTTTGAGATATCTTTCGAGGTTTATCAGGTCCCCACGAATCTATAGAGCTTTGTCCCGATGTGTTTCATGCAGTTTTCCGGAACAATGAGCTTGCAGGAGCTCACATTGCCGCCGCCATCATCGTGGGCGGGTTTCCAGCCTTCTTCAGGTCAATCAGGCTGCACCACCGCATAGAACGCCCCAAACTACTACATGGCGTCAGAATTTAGAAGAATGGAGGCCAGGGAAGGGATATGGCGAGGGGCACCACCAGCCACCGTCGGGGTTGTAGACGATGCTGGCGGGTGGGCCCACCAGCCATTGGCATTTTGGTTTAAATAAAATTCCAGACAAATGTGAACTACTTGTAAACTTCACAATAAATAGTTGAAAAATCCTAAAAATGAGAAACAAAATTATGTGGACTTCTTATGACGTCCACATTGCAGGGAACCAATCTATTTATCATGAACATCACTGTAAAGTTGTATAAAATTCAGATAAGTTGAAATGCTAGAATAATTCTTATGCAAATTCCTGATGGTATAAAACTCTGAAAATATTCTTGCAAGGTCTTAGTATGACCCAGTACCTATACAAATAGTTTCACTTTCATTGGATCAAAGAATCATCAGAATTTCATAGATTATCTCTTTATGACTTTTTAAACCCTAATAAATTTTGAATAAATTGTACTGGAGAACCCTGTTAGTATAGAGTCATGAAACTTTGCCTAAAATTAGTTTACATACCGAGGAACTGGAATATAAATGCTTTGTTTGATCCAAGGAAACATTATAAATTAGTTGTAATATCCCTATGTGTAGTTAAAACCATATAAATCCAGTCATGATTCAGATTTGAGTTAGTAGAAATCCATCCTTTTGAGTTCAGAAGACTTACATGAATTCTTTGGAGGAGTCTCCACTTAGCTTATATTTGACTTGGGATTCCTTAATACTCCATTCTCGATCACTGAATCATAATTCTATTTTCTATATGCATATACATTTCGATAGTGAACACGAAGAATGGAGATCGACGAGGAGCATGACTTAGAGGAGAAGGACTAGCGTGGATCCTGCACAAGAACAAGATTTACCCAAGCAAAAGATTTGCCCAAGCTATAGTAAAGACAAGGAAGAAAGAAGAAGAACGAGAAGCTTCGCCTAGAAGATGAAGATCTGACAATTGACATTTACACTAGTCACAACCTAAGGCAAGCCCCAGTTTGCGTTTAAGTTGTTAATATGTTTTCTTTTTATAATCTATATTTGTTGTGCATTAAGCCTAGAGATGTATGATACTCCACATACATGACCCAAGCATCCGTGGAGTTTGGTAGTACATGACTTTACATAACTGCTTATATGATGCTTAATATGGAAACATGATTAAGTGATATGGCTCAAGTAGACATATTCTACTCAGGAACAATAATAAGTGGGATCAATTAGGGAGAGACTGGAGATCGGGCAGAAATGTTAGGATGCTCAAGAACGTGGTTCTATGGGCATAGTTCCTGCCTGTGTCGATTGAGGACCATACCGTGTGCGGCCCTGCTGCACAAGTTTGAATTTGTACCAAATGCATATATGGGACCCCAGGAAATTGATGTAACTTTTTAACCTTGGTGTTGAAACTTTTTTGAATACCATAGGTGGTAAAACTGATAGGGCAGTAGGGGAAAACTCAGCTACATGGACCATGCCGAAGCCGTGGGTGCAGTGTTGTGAGTCTACTAACCCAGGGTGGTTTAACTGATTCAGCATCAAGGTGTCTTGTCAAAGGTTGTCACTTATGACATTATGGAGGGGGACCGTAAGCCTCCTCTAGATGGGTGTATGTGACGTGCAAGCCGGGTGTTTCATGATTCGAATCACCTTCGCTCGCGGAATGGAGCATACTTGTAAACTGAGTTGTGACGTAGTAACAACTGGAACTGGGTGACACCGTCTAGATGGTTAAGCAACTTGATTAAGATAGCTGATAGAAGAACTAAAGTTATGATTACAAGCAATTAACTTGCTAAAGCCTGTGTAACCTTGGGCCCTGCAACATTGTGAATTATGTGTTTCTTGTTTGATTGTAGAGTTCATGATGTCTCTGTACACAAGGACTTCACGTGCTATTATATACCTAAAACAAGGATCTACTGATAGTGAACATTTACTTACTGCAGTTTAAATTCAAGTCTTATGTTACCAACATGTAGAGTTTCATGTTCATAGATGAGGCGGGTAAGTCTTGCTGAGCTTAGTGCTCACGGTTGCATTTATACGAGTTTTGCAGGTATATAGCTATGATAGGTTTCTAGGCAACACCCTCTACGAGTATGTAGCCTAATGAAAGCCCTGGATGTTATGGCTGTCTTATGTGATGCTAGAGTGGAGTATCCGCAGCCTGGTTACAATCTCTACTACATAGTCTAGGTCCAAGAGAGTGTTATGAAGACTTCCGCTGATGTAAGCACTTTTGTATAAAACTCTTAGAATAATATAAGATGCTCACTTATGTTATGAGTTCTTTGTTCTTTTGTGTGTTGTGCTATTAGGTGTCGCATCGCACAACACCACCCATTGTGATTTCTGGTTTGTCGAGACCCTAGTCCTCACATCAATATAACTCAATTATGTGAAGGATAAGTCATTTCTTGCACACATCAGCTTCCTACTTAACCTATTTCCACTTGTCCTTGGAAAAATGGTGCATGCATACTTTTTATGCAGGAATTGAGGTGAAAGAGGGGGAGCAATCCTAAAAGTATCATACCAACCAATCAAGCGCCGACACATAGCATCACATGGATCTAATGGCCCACAAACAGATGTATCCGAGGATATCCAACAGTGTATCACCCATATTAGTCACTAGGGCCCACCTGGAAGTTAAATGGAGAAAGCACACACGGATCGGAGCAAAGACCAAGTCAGCTGAACACCCTGTTCGACTGACTAGTTCCTAGCGCCAAACGCGGTCAACTTCCACATGTCAACTCCCTGTGGTGCCCTGATAACAATGAATACTGATTCATGCAATTTTGTTGGTGGGAACCGGCCCTTCTGCAGCTATAAATAGGACCCCCTACCCCTCTTTTCAACACACACCACTTGAGCTTGGCTGCAGATACGGCTTCTCTCCTCCCGTTCTCTCCCCTCACCGCTAACGTGTAATAATTTTATTCCTTGGAAATGGCCGACTTCTCTCCTCCCATGGATGGTCTCGCAGACGTTCCATACTTCATTCGTCTCTTTATTTATTTCTAGTCTAATAACCACATTTTCACAACCAATTAAAATACGACATGTTAGTGGGAGCACGCATGAGAGGAGAGAAGATGCATTTGGTCGCGGATACAAATGGTTGGGCGCGGCCTCCTTCCTTGTGCCATCATATTCCCTTTTGTCACTTTGCCCCTTCTATGTATGGGTGTGCCGGAAGTGTTGATTGAATGGCTCGCCTTGGCCACTATATATGGGTCACCAGTGGCGGATCTAGAATTTTTACGAAGGGTATGCCACATAAAAATTTCCATCAGTAGAACCTTCCAATATGTATTTTTCAGCTCCTAAAGATCCCACGTAAAAGGCAACACCTGATCTTCCACTAGAAAGGATCCAGGTCCAATCATATTCAGATTGAGGGTTCAAGCTTCTATGAAATGAATATAAATAACTTTTCTTATTTGTTTATTACAACCAAATGAAATAAAGATGATAATTAAAAAGAGTATTTAATGGTTATGGGCATGCTTTCTTGCCCACACCCCTTGGTTCCAGAAACAAAACTAACATTTTAAATTTTGTTTTCCCCTTCTCCTAACGTCCCTCATTGGTCTATGGAATGGGTCAGGAACATGATCAGCATATACTACCTTCATATGTCTTATATAATCTTTTTAACTTTATTTTATTGTTAGATTTTCCTAGCACTTTTCTTCATAGCACTCACAAAAATAAATCATCAGGATCAGATGTTCCATCTATCCATTCCAGGAGCATAGGAGTTCATACACCGGTCATCTTCTTTATCCGTATACCATTAGTGTTATCACCGGGCATAATAATTGCAGTGATGTTTGTCGTCAAAGCACCAGAAAGTCTCACTATTACAGAAAACATTCACTCCACAAAAAAAAAAAACTAAAGAGACCTCAAATGCTTCCAAAGGAAATGACATTCTAATCTGCAAGAAAAAAATCAATCTCACAAGGACACGCCTCCACGGATCTTGGAGGGTACGGGCACCACCAATCGCATTGTCGTGGATTTGGTCGTCATGGAAGCTGATGACAAGGACATGGTCACCATGAAAGTTGATGTCAAGGATCTAGCCGCCATGGAACAGGAAACTATGGATCCACCCTCTATGGATCTCTTCTCCAAAGTGGAGCATCTCGTTGTTGTGGAAGCTGAACAGGCGAACTACACTGACGCTGCCATCGCCGCCCGCCCTACACTGCCTGTCCCCAAATTGATGATTACACGTATGCTTGGCTGGTGGCTGGGCCCAGGGTATGCCGTGGCCTACCCAGCATACCCCTTGGGTCCGCCCCTGTGGCTCATGGTGTCTTGTATTTATAGAGAAATGTATACATGGTAAGTTACATGTATTCCAAGAATAGAATATTTCCTACCAGGTATGAATATATATTTCTATGTTTATCATATTCTCTACCATGTATACTCTCAACCTACATGAAAATTTATCTACCAAAGCTAATGAAGAATAATATTCTATCATCAATAGAGATAACATACTATGTTTGATAGGAAGGATGCTCCCTCGAGGGTTCGGGATAGAATGTACCATCTAGGCACCGCCCACTACGTGGTTCATCAAATTAATCACATGCTGTCGGTACCCTGCGTATCGGGTACCCCTTGATACAGCAAAAAATGCTAAGGAGTTCCACCCATCCGGTTGAGGACCTCCGAAGGCTACACGTGTTACACAACACTCGACCCAGCTCCCTCGTTTGGGTAGCTCCGGCACTGCCACGTGTAACACAAGGTCGTACCTAACTCCTTCGTAGGGAAGCTCCGGTCTTGCCATGTGTTCAGTGACCTCTGACCTAACCCTCAGTAGAGGGAAGCTCTGGTGCTGTCACGTGTATAGTGGCTCCAGGCCTACCTCCCCACGATGGCCTCCACGTGTCAATCTTCCAGACTTGAGACAACAACGAGGAGACTGGCGGATCTGCAACGGTGCGGACATTCAAGGGATAGTTGAAGCTACAGTTATAAGTTCTGATTACGTATCATTAATGCCATATTAATGACACATGATCAGAGGACCCTTAACTCTAGTAACACTGCCATTAAGGTGCGTTATCACTCTATTAATTATGCTTAATATTCATAGATTGTGTATTAGGCATTTAAATACCTCCAGGGCCACATGTCGGGCCAGGCTTATGTAACGGCCAGTCCTTAGACTATAAAAGGGTTGCACCACACGGTAGAGGAGAAAAAAGCTCATACGCACACGAGCCACCGCATACTCATCAAAAAACACCCCGTGGAGTAGGTTATTACACTCAGGCGGCCCGAACCATGTGAAAATACCCGTGTCTCCATCTCGTTCTTAATCGTCGTGTGCCCAAACCAAATACGAACCTCCGCGGACTACATTTTAGTAGTACCGGGGGAAGTGTCGATCACGTGCTCCGACATTTGGCGCGGCAGGTAGGGGCGCCTGAGATTTTGAGATGGTAAACTCTGCAGCGGGATTGTCTAATGGTAACGCCAGACGGCTCGATGGAGGTAATCCCTCCAACATTCAACAACTATTGGTGTTGTTGTCCTGGCGGGTGTTGCTGCACCACCACCACTACCTGCTCTGGCTGCCAACGCCGGACAACAGGATGGTGTCTTCGCGTCGGTCACTACATCGATGCACAACAACCTGAAGAACGTGATCAATGCTGCGCGTACCCTTCTTGAGCGCCCACCGGTGCACAGAGCACCTCATGGTGCAATGGAGCAGTGGCACGCTGATGTGTAGCATCTGGTTGCATCCGCAGCCTATGCCATCAGCAATCAAGGTCCTCCCCCTTTAGGGCAGACACCTTCTCAGTGTAGGATCTTTTCGGGAAGACTTGGTCCTTACGCATCGTAGCACAGAAGGCGTGCTGTGTCTCAGCAAGTGACGTCGATGCCCTTTGGGGCATGTCACACCCACATTGCATCGAGAATCTCAACACATGATCTCCGATCGGAGCTCGACCGGTGTTACAGGTAGCAGAACGGTCGTGTCCACATTGAGCATGCTCGCGAGAGATGAGAGGCTAGCGAAAACCCTTCTCCTTTGGGAGTAGGGGCAGCTGCTCAGCCATGGCCATGCACCTACACATGGCGCAATGGCCTTAGAAGTTCCAGCCTCATCTGCTAGAGAAATACGACGGGACCGTCAACCCCGTTGAATTCCTCCAAATCTACTCTACCGCCATCCTCGCGGCGGGTGGCAATGAGGCCGTGATGGCCAACTACTTTCCTGTGGCTCTGACTGGGACAGTCGGGTCCTAGTTCATGAGTCTTCTGCCTAACTCCATCAACAGTTGGGCGGAGCTATGCAACCAGTTCACCGCCAACATCGGGAGTTCCTACACCTAACGTGGCACAAAACTGGACCTGTTCGGCGTACAGCAAAAATCGGAAGAGTCGTTGCGATCCTTCATCCAACGGTTTTCCCAGGTACAGAATAAAATACCTTCCATTTCCAATGTTTCTGTCATCGTGGCATTCAAACAGGGTGTAAGAGATAAGAAGATGTTGCAGAAGCTGGCGACAAAAGAAGTCGCCAGAATCATGGAACTCTTCAGCTTAGCAGACAAATGCGCCCAAGCCGCGAAGGGTCATGAAATGCACCCCAAGCCAGCTCCAGAGGCTACCAAAAAATCCTCCAAGGCTGAAGCCACTACCTCCAGTAGTGGAATGAAGAAGAAAAAGTCCAACGGCAAGAAGAAGCCGTCGGCCGGCATGCCTACTGCTGCAGCAGCTGCAGCTCCGGGTGACTGGGGGTCACACCGTGAAAAGCGACCTCGACCTTTATCTAATGATGGTGGCGGTCCAAATATGTGGTGTTCGATGCACAAAACAGACACTCACAATCTCGAAGATTGCCGAGAGGTCCAAAACCATGTGGAGTGCTTCAGCAAGCGTCGGGAAGAAGCTCCTTTCCACCAGCGGGAAGGAAAGCAGAAAGTCAATGAAGCTCTGGCTGATCTGGAGCTAGGCTTCCAGGACCCCAAGATGGTCCTGAAGGCTGTATACAACTCCATTGATGAAGACTCTGACATCTCCAACAACGAGCATCGGAAGACCCTCAACACCATCTATGGTGGGTCCTCAGATATCACATCCCGCCGCATCCTCAAGACTATGTGAGAACTACAGAACTGGGAAGCTGGTCCTCAACGTGGCTCACTTCAGCTTGCCCTTTGACGCCATCCTATGCAGGCCAGCCCTGTATCAGTTCATGGCCGCAACTCATTATGGCTACATGGCATTGAAGATGCCAACACCTTCAGGCGTTCTCCGGATTTGCGAAGATCGTACCGCAGGAGTTACTGCACTGGAAGAACTCCACGCGCTTACAACATCATAGAAGGAAGCATACGGCAAAGGGCTAGCTGCTCAACCTCCAAGCACTCGTCACCAAGGTCAACCTCTGCACCATGCGTGCAGCCAAGCGGCGACACTTACATTCCCGTCAAAGTCGTCCAAATTGGTTCCGATGTTGCCCAGACCACCTGTATATCGAAAGGACTGGAAAACAAATAGGAACTCACAATCATCACATTCCTTCGGGCGAATGTTGACATGTTTGTCTGGCAATCGTCACAAATATCTGGGATCCCTAGGGAGGTGATTGAGCACAGCCTGAAGATTTACACCGAAGCACGACCAGTACATCAAAAGCCCCAGAAGCAATCAGTTGAGCGACATAACTTCATCCAACAAGAAATCAAGAAGCTGCTCAATGCTGGTTTCGTCCGGGAGGTTCATCATCACGATGGCTGGCAAACCCAGTCATTGTGCCCGAGGCCGGCGGGAAGCTTCGGATGTGTATCAACTACACCACCTTAAATAAGGCATGTCCAAAAGATCCATTTCCACTACCTAGGATACATCAGATAGTGGACTCCACCTCCGGGTGTGAGATATTGTGTTTCCTAGATGCATATTCGGGTTACCATCAGCTCCAAATGTCTAGGGAAGATGAAGAGCATACTACCTTCATAACAGTAGATGGATTGTATTGTTATACTGTCATGCCGTTTGGTCTCAAAAATGTCGCTTCAACTTTTGTGCGAGCCATGCACAAAACATTTGTAGATCTCATTATGAACATGGTGTAGGTCTACATTGATGACATCATTGTGAAGGTCAAGAACAAGGAATCACTCCCTGAAAACCTGCAAGCCGTCTTCGACAAGCTGCACGTAACGCACACCAAGCTGAACCCGAACAAATGTGTCTTTGGGGTTAGCTAAGGGAAGCTCCTCGAATTCTTGGTGACTCACCGAGGAATTGAGGCAAATCCATCGAAGATCAAGGCCATTGAAGACATGCAGCCCACAACCCGCATCAAGGATGTCACAAAGCTGACTGAATGTCTAGCCGCGCTCAGCCGGTTCATCTCAAGACTGGCGGAGCGGGCACTTCACTTCTTCAAGTTATTAAGGAAGACCGAGCCATTCCATTGGTCTGACAGAAAATGCGTTGCAAGAGCTCGAGAATCTCCTCACCACACTACCAATCTTGGTAGCTCTGAACCCTAGTGAGCCTCTTTTTCTTTACATTTCGTCAACTATGGAGGTTGTTAGTATGGACTTGGTCGCAGAAAAACCCGAAACACATACAGTTTAGGAGCCCAAGCCCCTCCGGGAGGGTCCGGAGCTACCTGAAGGCGAGTCTGGGTCCCAGCCTCCAAGCACGGATCTTAAAGGCAATATGCTCGAGGATACCTCTCTCATCTGAGGGAGTTCACACGGCTGAAGAACAAGTTTCGAACCCCTCCGGGAGGGTCCTAGAAGCTCAAGAAGAAGGCCCGGATCCCTCTGGGAGGGTACGGGTTGATGAAGAAGAAGCTTCGGGTCTCTCTGAGAAGGTTCGGACTGTCCAGCGGCCAGTGTACTTCATTATGAAGTACTCCACGACGCCAAGACTCGGTACATTGAGGTGCATAAGCTGCTTTATGCAGTTCTCATCGCCTCAAGGAAGCTACATCACTACTTCCAAGCAAACAAGATATGAGTAGACCTCCTATCCACTACGCGCTATACTGCATAACCCCAATTCTACTAGGAACATTGCATAGTGGGTAGCAGAGCTTGTAGAATTTGATCTCGAATTCCTGCCTCGACAAGCTATCAAGAGTCAAGCATTGGCCGACTTCGTGGCGCAGCGGACACCTTCTCCATCCTATCCTGGGGGCCCTAGTGAGCAGAAGCCGGAACCCAAGGTCCCGCTGTTCAACGAACCTCACCGGACTCTCTACTTCAACGGCTCCGTGCAAAAGCAGGAAGCCGGAGCTGGAATCCTTCTCCTTGCTCCGACATGGGAGAAGGTCAAATACATGGAGCACCTTGATTTCAAGGCAACCAACAACATGGCATAGTATGAAGCTCTCATCTACGGGCTCAAGGTGGCGCTATCTTATGGCGTCAAGCAGATGCTGGTCAAGGGTGATTTGCAGCTCACTATCAAGCAATTGAAAGGCTAATGTAGCTGCAACAACCCACAACTTGCTGCTTACCTCCTTGAAATCCAGAAGCTCCAGAATTACTTTGACATCCTGGATCTCTGCCATTGTGAGGACCAGCTCCACACAATCCAGGAATCGCAGAGGGTGGTGCCGTGCGATGCGGCACCCAACAGCACACACGAAAAGAATACGAAAAAATACAAAGTTTTATTTATATAAACACCAGAAGTCGTTTACAATACTTAATAGACAACGAAAGATAATATTCATAACTAAACGCTCAGCCTAGCTATGCAAAAGTGCAGCCTTCCAGCCCACGGGCGCTACACACTAGCCACACACAATTTTACTGCGGCGTGCAGGGATCCCATTCGGCGGTATACCCCGATGAGGGCATTGCCTCATCCTCGGGCCCTTCCTCATAAGTCTCACCTGCAAGCAACTTAATATAGCAACCGTGAGCACCAAGGCTCAGCAAGACTTAACTGTCTCACCTAAACATGACACTCTATATGCAGGGATACTTAACATAGGTATGGATATAGCAGTAAATGACTCGCATATAAGTTGTTCATCATTTTACAAGTTAATAGAAGAAGCTTAAATGTTTAATAACAGTAACTTTAAGGAGATTAATCTATATCACTCATAGTGGCAAAACAAATATATTTCAATACATCGTACTCTCCTGACTTATTCAGTATTTACTACGTCACAGCACAGTGAACAAGCAGTAATTGCAATCAAGACACACCAGAATAACATGTCACGTGCACCTGTGCCTAAGGAGCATGCCGTGCTCCTCACCGCATCATACGCAGCAACCTTTCACAAGAGAACTCAAACGTCGAACTGGTCCCACCATCGTGGGCATAAGGTTCCCGCATGGAGCGTGTCTGTGCCCGGCGTTGAATTTACACCTTACTACCCTCAACCCACCCCAATCGACAATGGGCTATGCCTCGACATCCAAGTTATCATGTTACATCAGTTTCCTAGGTTCCATATGCCCAGTATGCATCTGGTACTGTTCAAGCTTCACCAGCAGTGCCGCACACAAATCGGTCCTCAATCGACACAAGTAGGGCTACGCACGTGAGACCACGTCTCGCTACATCCTACCCGCTGCTCGGTTTAAGACTCACAATTCTCAACCGTTCATTGACTTCATTTAACTACTTAACTTCTATTGGATTCCTATAAACATTAGCATGGCATTTTCTACTCGTCAAGCTCTAGACCTACCCAATAATCTATGGGATTTGTGGGTAATGCAAGTGGAGTAACATGCACCTTAGCCCTAATTCACAAAACTCATCCTAGACATAAGTGATACAAATAGAAAATTTGAAATAGCAGTTAAATGCAAACCGGGGCTTGCCTGGCTGCGAGTCATATGGGAGTTAGCTTCTGGAAGTAGAGTCTCCACGGGCTCCGGGTCCTCCTCGATCTCGGTCATTATATGATATGCAATATATAAAGTAGATGAGTGATATAGAAACTATAGAACAGCTCTTATAACTACTGATCAGGTATGTAATTAATTTTAATTGGCTTTGGGATTCTTACAGTGGACACAAGGATCTATGAATAAGATTTGGACCAAAAATTGGAGATGTTCAAGGAAGCTTGTTGTCTCTAAAATTCCAACAAGTCAAAGGCTTCTCTGAATTTGGTTGTAATTATGGAGCTTTGTCATGGGTAGAAGTGGATGATCATGGTAGAGGGGATCTCACTGGTTCTGTGAAAATTAGTTTCACTTTTTTCTGAGCTTCCTATAGGGAGAAATGGAGTTTATAAGTTTGGGGAAAAATCTGAAAATTGTTCTGTACTTTTCTTAATTTTTTCAACTACATAGAGATTTGGAACACTGATCATCTCAGTAAATGAAGTCCAATGAACTTTAAATACTTACTGGAGATCAATTGTATTTTTATGAGTGTCCTGACCAAAATTGGGAATTTTCCAATTAACAGAACAGGAGTAAATAATTTCCCAAGCAATTAGCTCAAATGAATTAATTATGAAAATTCTTGTAGTTTCATGTCCAACAAATTGCACCACTACAAAGCTGAGATCAAGATGAGTCTACCAGAATTTACTTGGAAATTGTTGAGCAAATCTACTAGGAGTAATGGATTTAGAAGTTTGATTGAATTCTGGAATTATTTTCCAATTAGAAAGTTTAAATAAAGCGGCCGGCCCCACTTATTTGAATTGGGCCAATCAGTGCTGGGCCGCACCGAGGGCCACGGGGTTAACCCGCGCAGCCGCACCCGATCTAGTGCCGCAGCTGATCCGCTCGGTGGAAACATCACTGACAGGTGGGGCTCGCCGGTCTTCGTCTTCCTTGCGACGCGCCGCTCGGCCGCAGCGGCGCAGAGCAGGCGAGCTCACCCGAACAGTTGCGTCGACCTCCTCTCGGCTCACTCGTGACCACCTAGCCTTAAAATCGACAGCGCATGACGATGGTGGCGTCCAATCATGGCGGCGACGGCCGGAGATGGCGGCGCGATGACGGCGGCGGAACTAGGGTTTCGACGATGGCCGGAATCGCTCGGGAATGGCACAAGATGCTCGGGAAAAGGTTCGGAACATTCCTGGGAGCATGGGGAAGATGACTAGGGGGAGAAAATGGATGAAATCACCGGCAAAGTCGACTCCAACGGTGGACCGATGGGTTTTATTTGGCAGCGGGGAAAACTCGAATCTCTTAGGAATCACTCGATGGATTCCACTGAGATTTCGCAGGCGCGTGCGCTATGATGTATTAAACAACATCCAAGAAAGAATTAACGGATGGTTGCACTTAGAAAGCGAATTAAACGGAGAAGCGAGCTAGTTCATGGGCAATGGCCAAAAGAAAAACTGGAATCATTTGCTCGATACTGAATGGAAAGAGGCACGGTTTTTACCTAAGAAGGAGCTCGCGTTGGCGATGCTTTTTGCTGTTGAAGTCAAGGTGTAATGCGGCTTGGGGATTGCTGGTGATGATGGAGCAGAGGCGACGTTCGTCGCCGACTCCGGTGGCGTCCGCGGAACTTCAAACTACGTCCAACACAATGAGCAAAACGATGAGCCAATTGGCGTAGATGATAGAGCACAGCCTTGGCGCCTTCTTTGCTGTTTGCATCGCAGAGAAATGAGGCAAGAATGAGGTACTCCAGTGAGGAAAGGAGGCAGCGGCTCTGCTTCGCGGGAGGAAAGAAAAGTGGGCGCACTGCAGTCCTCGTCGATGGCGTGAAGAAGGGGCCAGTGGGGAGATAAGGAGCACGCCGGGGTGCTCTGAAGATTGCAAGCAGCTCACTGGCGAGTGCATGCAATTCCGTGTCGAGCGGAGCGGTGACGGAAAAACGGCGTGCAGAGCACTACCGTAGATGTCCCCCTGACCAGTGGGTCCCACTGCCCCATAAGCCTATCTTCTCTGTTCCTTAAATTCTACCACTAATATTGATCCAAAAATCCTAGATTTTTGTGGAGAGGCCAATTTAAATATGGAGATTATGATTCTGCAATTGGATTTCCAATTTGGACAAGTTTCAACTGAAATTCAATTTCAAATTTGAATTTGAATGAAATTCAATGGAGTCACTGAATTAAATAGCAAATGAGCTTCAAAAATTCTGAAACTTTGCAAAGTGGCTATTTGGAATATTTGGGATCTAAGGGTGAGCTCAGATTTTTATTTTGGTAAAGTTTGAACAGGAGGTAAATTTGAATTTTTGAATCCCTTCTATTGAAGCTTGACTTGATTTACTTTCTCAATTGTCATTTGATTTCTTTTACCATTCCAATTTTTAAATTCTCTTGTATGAACTTGTACCTCGAATTTAGGTCTTTTACATTCCCCCCCCCTAAAAGAATCTCATCCCGAGATTATAAATAAAAGAGACGGAGGTAAAAGGATTACCATATATGAGATGATAATAAATCCGGATAGTTTGATCGGAGATAGTCCTCGCTTTTCCATGTCACTTCCTCAGCGGTATGGTTGCTCCACAAGACTTTGTAGAAGTACAAAGTCTTGTATCTGGTGGTGCGAGTCTTTTCATTAATAATTCGGATCGCATACTCAGAATAAGTGAGATCCGGTTGGACATCCTCAATGTCTTCGGCGCAGATTTCAGCTGAGGGTGTAAGACACTTCCGCAGCTGAGAAATGTGGAATACATTGTGAAATCCAGAGAGTGACGCCGGTAACTCCAAACGATAGCCCACGGGTCCCCATTTTTTCTACGCCGTGAACATATCAATGGATCGTGGAGCAAGTTTTCCCTTCACTTCAAAACGATGAATCCATTTCATCGGAGAGACACAGAGATAAACGTGGTCTCCGATGTAAAAAATGAGAGGTCGACTTCTTTTTTCAGCATAGCTTTTCTGTCGAAATCGAGCAGCCTTGAGATTGGCTTGGATCACTGGTACTCGTTCTGCGGCTTCATTTACAAGATCAATTCCATATATAACCCGCTCACCAGACTCACACCAGTTGAGTGGTGTGCGACATTTCCGGCCATAGAGAGCTTCATATGGCGCCATCTTGATGCTCGCTTGATAGCCGTTGTTGTTTGAGAACTCCACCAACGGTGAATGATCATCGCTATTTTTACCGTAGTGGATGGCACAAGCACGTAGCATATCTTCAAGAATTTGATTCACCCGTTCAGTTTGACCATCAGTTTGTGCATGGTATGTGGATCTTCAGATCAGTTTTGTCCACAATGATGTGTGCAGCTGCTCCCAAAAACAAGCAACGGACAGTGCACCACGATCAGAAATAATCGTTCGGGGAACTCCGTGCAAGCACATGACTCTTGCAATATACAGTTGCGCATACTTCTTGGCGATGTAGTTTGTATGTATAGGGATGAAATGAGCCGATTTGGTTAGTCGATCGACTATCACCCAAATCAAATTATGCTTGTTCAATGTGAGAGGCAAACTGACAATGAAATCCATACTAATGTCCTCCCATTTCAACGCCGGAATTTTCAGTGGTTGCAGTTGTCCAGCTTTCACCCACAGACACGTATCACACTCCGATACGTACTTCGCTATATCTCTTTTCATCTGTGTCCACCAAAATCTGGTTTTTAAATCTTGATACATTATGTTGCTGCCCGGATGAATAGAATACTTGGACAAGTGAGCTTTATCCAAGATATTCTTCCAAAGTTCTATGTCACGGGGTACCACGATACGGTCCTTGAACCACAGGATACCATATTCATCACTTCAGAAGCACATCATTTCCACATTCTTCATTCTCCTCCAAATGTGTGACACACCCACGTCATTATTTTGAGCTTCCATAATCTCCTCTCGTATAGTAGGGATGAGAGCAAGATTATATAACGCTCCATATGGAACCAAGTATAAACTCGGCTCGTCCTCTTCTATCGGGGTAATGGACAGATTAGTGACGTGAGACTTGCGGCTCAGCGCATCTGCAACTACATGTGCCTTGTCGGGATGGTAGTGAATTTCAATCTCATAATCTTTGATCAATTCCAACCATTTTCGCTGTCGCATATTCAGTTCCTTTTGAGTGAAGATATATTTCAGGCTCTTGTGATCGGTGTAGAGGTGCACTAAATCTCCGAGTAAATAATGCCTCCACATTTTCAAAGTGTGGGGACCGAAATCCCGGCATCAAAAGATCTCATTGGGATGTGTCGTGCGATGCGACACCCAACAGTATACAAGAAAAGAATGAGAATAAAATACAATACCAAGTCTTTATTTATAAACACAGCGGAAGTTTTACAATACTAAGCGAAAAGGAAAGAAAACTATACATCATAGCTATGCTCTCGACACTAGCTATGCAACATCCATGCCCTGTATACTTTGCACTAGCAACACCCAACTTACTACGGCGCGCAGGGTTCCCACTCAGCTGTAAACCCTAGAGGGGGTGCAGCCTCATCATCGAACCCATCATCAGTCGTATAATCTGCAAAAACTTGTTAACTACAAATGTGAGCTTAAGGCTCAGCAAGACTAACCCGTCTCACTAGACATATGTAGGGGTGAATACTAAGCATGGGTAAGGAATAGCATAAAGGACACGCCAACAAGTGGATCCTTATAGTCATGTTTTAAGTAGCACATGACATTCTTCAGGCACGGCACATCATAGACTCCACCATCAAACAAAAATGCTTTGCTGATGATATGGCATGCCCAAAGCACATAATGCTATTATAGGTAAAGTATGTGGAAACTGTAAACTTTTAATTGTACTATATCTAGGCCATACAATGTTGCAAAACAGTTATAAGTCAATACATCGTATTCTCCTGACTTCTTCAGTATTTACTACGTCACGACATAGTGAAGAAGTGGTACTCTATTACCGTGAGTGACGGTGATTGCAATCAGGACACACCCGATTAACACGACACATACGCACATCAATACTAGTCGTATATGGCCACCTTTCACCCAACACTCGAATGCCAAACCGGTCGATCCGTCACGAGCAGGAGGTCACTGCATGGGGCGTACTCTGACGTGCCACCAGCTAATTTACACCTTGCTGCCCTCAACCCATGCCTATAAAACAGAATGGAATGCCTCGACAAACCAGTATCAAGCTACGTCAGTTTACTGGAGCCCATTTCTCCAGTATGTCGCTAGTACAATTCAAGCTTGTCCAGCAGGGCCGCACATGAATCGGTCCTCAATCGACGCAAGCAAGGCTACGCACGTGAGACCACATCTCGCTTCATCCTACCCGCTGCTTGGTCTCAATTTCATATTCATAAACCTGTTTTTTGATCCAATTCATTTCATGTGATAAAATCTTGTCTTGCGAGTAGATTCCAACTACTCGACTTCTAGCAGATCCCTATGAATATATGCATTGCAGTTACTACACAAGTTTATGAGCTAGTTTAACCACTCCCTGGGCTATTTGGTCATGCAAGTAGGTGTCAAACACCTTAAACGTAATGCACAAACATCTGAAGACGTAAGGTGAATGGAAACTGCAAAGACATCGTAGGAACTTAAATGCAAACAAGGGCTTTCCTAAATGCGAGTCCGAGTCTATGTTAGTCTCTGGAAGCTAGACTTCCAATGCTTCCGGCTGCTCCTCAACTTCAGTTACTACACGTTATGCATATACTATATATGAATGACTTTGAAAATAAATACAAGTTTAAGGTCACAAGCTAAATTTCTTGTGACTCAAATAAGATTATAATCTTAATTGGCTCTGGAACATATATGGTAGATACTAGGACTATAGTGGAGACTCTTGCAAAGAACAGGAGATGATTAAGGATGTTTGTTGTCTCTCTAAATTATGGTAAGCAATAACCTTCTCTTAATTTTGGTTGAAATTCTGGAGGTCTATCATGGCTACCAGTGGTTGTACCATGTAGAGAAGGTCTCACTGGTTCTAGGAAAATTTATTTCACAATTTTCTAATCATTCTACTGTGAGATATTGAACTTAGAATTTTTAACAATTTTCTGTACAATTTCTAAATGAATTTAGCTATTTTTATGTGCATAGAGAATACACAGGTGATCATACCATGTAAATTAATTCTAATGACCATGATATTTTTACTGGAGTTCAAGGATATTCAAATGAAGGTCATGGAAAAATTTGGTAATTTTCCAAAGAGCAGAACTATAGGAATTAATTAATATGATTTTGGTTATATGAATTAAGGAGCAATTCCTATAGACTTCCATACAATTCCAAATGCACCACTGGAAAGTATTCTTCATGCTGGTTCTAACAAAATTTATTTGGTAATTTTTGGACAATTCTACTGGGAGTTATGGATTTTCCAAGTTGGGGCAATATCTGGAATAAAATTCCAATTGGAAAAACATTTGAATAAAGTGCTGGGCCCACACATTTGAAATAGGCAAATCGGGTTGAAGCCGCACGGGGGCCACAGTTTGAACCCGTGTAGCCGCACGCAATCCACGGCCGCAGCTGATCCGGGAGCGTCACTCACTCACTGACGACTGGGCCCCACGAGGTCATCGTCTACCTATCGATGCGCGTGCGGCCGGCGAGGCGCCTCGCCGGATCACTCGCCGCCCGTCGATTCATGGCACGGCTCCTCGCCAAACTCGCCGCCTAACCCTATCTCGAGGTGCTGAGCAGGCCAGTGGGGTCAGCGCACGCCGGCGATGGCCGGAAGGGCTTGGGCGACGGCGGTGGCGACGATTTGGGTTTCGGCTATGTCGGTCGAGCCCTACGCTCGGCCAAACCGATCGGGAAGACCTCGGGAAGATTCATTGAAGCATGGGGAACAAGACTCTAGCCATAAGAAGGAGAGGAAAAGCTCGGAAAGTGGTGGCGACGATGGACCGGGAGAAATATCCGCGGTTGGGGAAAAATGGGATTCAAGTGTGAAAACCCGATGAAACTAGATGGCTCTTGTTCGATGTGATGCGTATGGCCATATAGAACCACATAGCACTGGTGCACATGGAATAATCGATCGTATAAAAGGAATTTCGTGTGCAAAGCAAGTCTACTCATACCTGAAGCTCGTCAGAAGAAATAGAAATACGAGGGCTAGGAGGCATGTCATGGTTTGAAACTTTATGAGAAGCTAGAACATGAGTAGGCGAACCTTTTTGCTTTTAGGATCGAGGCGAGACGACAGCTGTAGCATAGGGTCAACAATGATCGGAGAAGCGGGAACAGGGGAGCTTTTTCCGGTGGCCACAGTTCCACTTCTATTGGCATCGGGGAGGCTTCGGTTGGACAAGTGAATGGTCAGGTAGGTGCGCCAAAGCTTGAGGAGTAATACAGTGCGAAGAAACGGGAGCCTTACCGATGATCTCAGCCGGATTTTGAGGGGGAGGGGAAAAACTCGCCGGGAGTGAACTTTCTGCGCCAGGGATGAAATGGGGAGGAAGAACTCCACTTGGGTGAGGAGGTGATAAGGAGGAACCTTGGAATGAGCTGTAGGCAGCTGGAGCCCGAGCAAGGAGGCAAGATGCTCTGTGGCAGTTGCATCCCGGGAGGTGGCGCCCTGGGAAGAACAGGGGCGAATTTGTCCCACTGACCAGTGGGTCCCACCTCTCCCTCCAAGCTTATCTTCTCTGTACACTGAATTCACCCACCAATACTTGTCCAAAATTCATCCCAATTTGTGTATAGGCACAACTAAATATCTGAAATTTGATTCTGGAATTATAACTTCAAATTGATAAAGTTTCAATTGAATTTCAAATTTGAATTTGAATTTGAATGAAATTCAATGTAACCACTGAGTTAAATAGCAATTGAGATTCAAAAATTGTGAAACCTCGTGGATAAGTAAAGCAAGTCATGCTGATCATGATGGTGTGCTCAAATTTTTATGTTCAAATAAGTTTGAACAGAATTCAAAATTTGAACTTCAATATGGCTCGAATTTGCTAAGCATCTCAATTAAAATAGCAAATGGAATTCACAAATCTTGAAACTTTGTAGGAAGGCTATTTGGAATATTATCAGGTAATGGAAAAATGTATAGCCTCAGATTTGAATATTTTGACAGGGCCTAAATGTACAGTGCTATATTCAAATTAATTTGAATATATTTAGTACTGCATAGTGTTTTGCCCTAGCAAAATCCATTCAATAAAATCCAAAATTTGCAGGAAGGTCACTTGAATTATCCTAGGGTCATTGGTGAAATCCATCCCTTATGTTAATAAAATGTTAAGCATGAGGGAAAGAAATATTATCGATAATATCAATTTCATGTGTACAACCATAATTGATCTTTACTATGGTTGAAAACAAACTGGTAACTGAACTTCATATTAAGAAAAAAACTGGGATTTTACATTCCTCCCCCCTTAAATGAATCTTGTCTTGAGATTACAATAGGAAGGATAAAAGAAAAAAGATCAAATGAACATATGCCACTAACAAATCTAGATAGTTTGTTCTGAGATATTCCTCGCTTTCCCACGTTGCTTCTTCAGCGGTGTGGTTTCCCCACAAGACCTTGTAGAAATGCAAGGTGCGGCTTCTTGTGGTGTGAGTCTTCTCATCGACTATCTGGGTTGGATGCTCAGAGTAAGTAAGATCTGGTTGGAGAGCTTCCAAATCCTCCATACGAACGTCAGTTGGGGCCTTGAGACATTTCTGCAACTGCAAAATGTGAAACACATTGTGGACCCCCCGAAAGCGACGCTGGTAGCTCTAGCCGATAGGCCACAGGTCCGCATTGTTCAATTATTGCAAAAGGCCCAATGAAGCGTGGAGCTAGCTTCCCTTTTACTCCGAAGCGATTGTCGGTACCCTAGGTACCATATACTCCTTGGGATTGCAAAGATCTCAAGGGAAAGTCATCTACTTGATTTGAAGACCTTCGGAGGCCCACATGTCAGACATAACCGGACCCGCTTCTCCAACATGGTTAGTCCCAGGGTCGCCACATGTACTATCAAACCGAAGCTACCGCCCACAAGGGGGAAGCTCCGGACTATGTACCGAAATGGCACCCCCGGACCTAACCCCAGACGGAGGGAAGCTCTAGAACTAACACGTGTCAGGTAACACCGGACCTATCTGTTCCCCACAGTGTGCTCCGGCGCTGCCATGTGTCCAACCGTCGGATCTTCAGCCTCTAACCTCCGGAAGACTCCACAATGGCTCCGGATCCTCAAAGGGGAATCAAGGACATCAAGACCCGATCAAGTGTCATTAATACTATATTAATGACACACGATCGAACGACCTTAATTACCAGTAACGGTGCTGTCAAAGCCCATAACTCGGTCATTAAGGGCAATTAAATGTGTTGAATGTGTATCAATATCAGTAACCGCCGGGGCCACATGTCGGGCCAAGCTAGCTTGTAACGGCCTGCCCTTGTACTATAAAAGGACAGGCCGACGATACATAGGACACTCTCCGGAGACACGCTGACTTTACACTCTCAACTGACGTTGAGCTCATACATCCAATATAACACCAACACACCCCGTGGAGTAGGGTATTACGCTCAGGCGGCCCGAACCACGTAAATCTTCGTGTCCCTTGTGTCACTCGACATCTCACCTTCTGGAATCTACGCACGCCCATACCGAACCTTAAACTCCTCTAACACTTTAGTAGTGTCGGGAGATCTGCCGGATCAAAACCACCGACAGTTGGCGCGCCAGGTAGGGGCCCGGAGATTTCAAGAATGGTGAACTCAGCCGCTGGATCATCCAATGGTCATCCCGCTGTTCAAGCTGTAGGATCGAAGAGCACGTGAAAAGCTACCAGAGGGGGGTGAATGGTAGATTTAAAAATCTTACGCAGTGGAAACAATTAAACCCCAAACTCTTTCGGCAGAAAAACGATCTGTTAAAGAAATCGTGTGTGAGACTAATCTAAACGTGTTTCACCATGACAAAAGTGATAGATATCAGAGAGAATCAAGTCACGAAGACAACACAAAAATAATAACTCAAATCCGTTGAGAAAAACTCAAGTTATGATCGAAAGATCAAACAATAGTCAATCTGCCCTACCCGAGAAAAAAACAGTTCTGGAGCGCTGTACAGAAACTCGTGTAGATCGTAGACCACAAATCCAATGAACGTGAAATTTTGACATATGATAGACAATCAAGTTGTGAAGACAACACAAAAAGAATCACGTCAATTGGATCTGTAAAACTCGAGTTATGATAAAACCACCGATGAAAGGTAGTGCTGTCCAGAAACTCGACGAGTAAAACTTGTCTGGAACAAGTCGGACGAACAAGGCACAAAAGTTCCTTCAAACTACAAATTTTATTCAATAGAACACGAGAGGAACAGCCCCAAAGTCGTCCACCACGAGCTCTGGGCTCCCTTGCTTATATAACCAGCCCTTAGGCCAACCCAATATCAACTAGGACTCCAATCCTACTCAGATCACGAATCGTAACTTTCCATAACTGCTCAAGATTCTTCTATACGCAGATAGAAGCAATCCTAAGACTTCCAAACACCTTAGGAACGTATCCCACATTCCTAAACAACTCAAATTCGTGACCCACACGAAATCCTATCATACCCAACTCAAATCTTTCCATATTTGAGTCAAACCCGACTCAGCCACAGCCTGAGTCCATAACCTAGTCGGTTGGACCTTTCCGACGAACTCTTTATGTCCACATATCTTCATCACATCTCGGAACCATGTAGCCACATCCATGCACTCCTTGAACACGTGCAAACATCTTCCAATGACGTCCACGATACCTTCATATGCATTGTTCTTGATCCAATCATGCTGTGCAACCTCCTGATCAGCTCAACCACAATTCCTCCTGAATTTGGTTGTTGGAACCTCATCTCCTCCCTGAGACTAGTCCAATGGATCCCGTCACCAGCCATGTCTTGAACTCAAGCAACACCTACACATGAATAAACAACCAATCCATACGAGCCCAATTCCTCGACTTGACTCAAGTTAGTTCCGAACACAACACCTTATGTGAGAACCTCACATAAGCATGTTGCAAAACCACAGTAACACGATATCATCCATATCAACCAAAACGCACCAAAAACTTAGCAAATGAATACTAAGCAAGCTTTCCAACAAGGTAAAACAAGTACAAAACATTGCAAATGAAAAGCAGAAGCACTGCGGTCAAGTTCCAAACCTTGCCAGAGTATCCCGGATCTTGAGCCGAAGCTAACAAAAGCTAGTAGAACCTAGCGCCGGAGCTTACCAAAACTAGTACAATGAAGCACCTGCCGGAGCTTACCAAAACTAGTACAATGAAGCACCTGCCGGAGCTTACCAAAACTAGTAGATCGTAGCACCGGAGCTTACCAAAAACTAGTCAACCCAAAACCGGAGCTAGACAGAGTACGTCGGAGTTTAGCAAAAGCATGCCGGAGCTATCAAATATATGTCGGAGCTAACAAAGACATGCCGGAGCTAAAGATAAAGCTCACCGGAGCCAACCAAAGCTAGTCGGACTTACCAAGAAGTCGGACCTAGCATCTAACGTAGCCGGAGCTACCCAAACAAAGTCGGACCTACCATTGGACCTTGCTGTAGCTCAGAGCTAGAGTCAGACCTTGCCAAAAAGGTGTTTTGGTGATATTTAAAACTTTTATCATCAAAGCCAAGTGTATTCACTACAAGCCAATGTATTCATCACATATAGGTCTTACAATCTCCCCCTTGATGAATGCATTGGCAACACCATTTAAAATCCGAACATTGGCTTATTCTCATTAAAAATTTTGAAGAAAATTTCTCCCCCTTTGTAAATCAAAAGTAAAATGAGAAGAAAAAATTATCCCATATTATCTCTCCCCCTTTATTATCTCTCCTTATGCACATATTCTCTTTCTCTTCATGCTTATCTCTCCCCCTTAGACAATGTATTCAGCAAGTCATGAGCATGTAAACAAATTATCTCTCCCTCTTTAGTTGTTATGAGCATATTATAACATATTCATATAAACAAAGCTCATCCAAGTCATACTATCAAGTACCTTACATTATCACATCAATGAAATACATAAAGTAGTGTAAGCCATGCTAGAGATCATATGTAATTTTCAATTTAAGCAAGTCATGATCTCACAAACTTAACTATTTCAAAACCTGAAATCATGACACTAGTTGCTGCATTTTAATATTTTTCAAAGCATAAATTTAGATCATATGATATTTGCAAGAGATTATATGCGCATCTGCCTTATTCTAACCAACCAAGCCAAGCCTATGTCATTTGACAATCAGAAGCTTAAGAACATGGTTTTAGTCATACACAACTTCTTCCAAGTTCATATCTAAGTGCAATGACAAGCCATCTCAAAAGAAGAAGTGCGATGCATGCATATTCTCTTGATCTTTTCTCAATTTATATTTGTTCATAAAAACTCAACATGTGAGTTGATTACTTGATTAATTCTTAATGATTAAAAGCACTTGTGAACATGTAACAAGTTCAAAACAGCAAGAAAGTTCGACCATTAGCAGTGTTAGTGTATGTAATTATTCCAATAACTAGACATGGCAAAAACTACAAAATGTATAACACGAGTAATGTAGTAAGAACTTTCAGCATGTAAAAGGAATCACAGAGTCATATATGTATGAAATACTATGTTCATATTATTTTAATTCCAGATTCACACATAGACTTCCCAAGTTTCAAAATCTCCCCCTCAATTTAAGCCATGAGGATGCATAACCCCTATTTCACTACGAATGTAACAAAAACGAGTGAAATCCAAAGGTTTTGTAAAAATGTCAGCCAATTGTTGTTCGGTATCTACATGGTGAAGCACAATGTTTCCTTTTTCAACATTATCTCGGAAAAAGTGATACCTAATATCAATGTGCTTAGTTCTAGAATGTTGCACGGAGTTTTTAGCAATGCAAATGGCACTAGTGCTATCACAGAACAGTGGAACACTATCTAGATCAACCCCATAGTCCTTAAGTGTTTGAACAATCCAAAGAGTTTGTGAGCAAGCACT
This sequence comes from Tuctoria greenei, assembly GCA_036927565.1. Classification (NCBI taxonomy): domain Eukaryota; kingdom Viridiplantae; phylum Streptophyta; class Magnoliopsida; order Poales; family Poaceae; genus Tuctoria; species Tuctoria greenei. Next base: position 57,918,310 of record JAYESD010000007.1, read on the forward strand.
AGCAGCAGCTACATATTCAGATTCGGCTGTCGATTGTGCAACTGAATTTTGTTTTCTAGAGGACCAAGCAACAAGAGAATTACCAAGAAAATGACAAGCACCAGAAGTACTTTTCCTATCAATCCTACAACCCCCAAAATCAGCATCCGAAAAAGCTTTCAAAGTAACGGTTGAGGAAGAAGGAAGAAAACTGCCAAATTCTTGAGTTCCATGTAAGTACCTGAGAATCCTTTTGACGGCTTGAAACCGTGCACAAAGACATAAGCTGAATTGTATGTCCGGTCTTGATGCCGTGAGGTATAAAAGTGATCCGATCATGCTTCTATATTCTTTTTGATCCACGGGTTCACCATCTTCATCAAGTTCAAGTGTTGTTGCTGTTCCCATTGGTGTCCGAAGAGGCTTGCTTTTGTCCATGTTGAAGCGCCTTAGGAGGTCTTTGGTATACTTCGTTTGATGCACAAAGGTACCCTCCTTGGTTTGCTTGATTTGCAACCCCAAAAAGTAAGTGAGTTCACACATCATACTCATTTCAAATTCGGAACTCATCATTGCTGAAAACTTGTACACAAGATCATGAGAAGCACAACCAAAGATTATATCATCCACATACACTTGAACGAATAATGAGTCATTGCCATGTTTAAGCACAAAAAGAGTTTTATCAACCTTGCCCATGGTAAACCCCTTTTCAAGTAAGAATGTTTTTAACCTATCATACCATGCTCTAGGGGCTTGTTTGAGACCGTATAAGGCTTTGGACAGTTTGTAAACATGATTAGGAAAATCTGGATTTTCAAAACCCGGTGATTGTTTGACATAAACCTCCTCATCTATGTAGCCATTAAGAAAAGCACTTTTAACATCCATTTGATATAGCTTAAAACCTTTAGATGCTGCAAAAGCTAACAAAATTCTTATGGCTTCTAATCTAGCGACAGGAGCAAAAGTTTAATCAAAATCTAGACCTTCAACTTGAGTGAAACCTTGAGCAACCAACCTAGCCTTATTCCTAACCACAACTCCATCCTCACTTTGTTTATTTTTAAATACCCATTTAGTTCCAATTAAAGTGTGACCTTGAGGTGGAGGTACAAGTTTCCAAACATTATTTCTTTCAAAATTTTCTAACTCTTCTTGCATGGCAATAATCCAAGATTCATTAGTGAGTGCGTGTGATATATCTTTGTGTTCAAAAGAAGCAACAAAAGCAGAATGAGCATAAGAGTTTGGATCGCAAAACCTGGACCGTGTGACTCGTTCGTGCAAGCTTCCAATAATCTGTTGTGGAGGATGATCTTTGTAAAAACGTAGGGGAACAGATGTCTCACAAGCTTCTTCTTCATTAGGTTCATCATAGATTGATGAGCTTGTGACTTGTGGACGATCAGGACCAGCATAGGTGATAGCCGGAGCTTGTTAAATGTCCGGAGCTGGACACATGTCAACTTCGGAACTACCACGCAGTATCACCGTCTCTTCTTCATCTTCGAAAATACCCTCCCCCTGAGGATACGGATCTGGTCCTGCAACACCGGAGGTAGTACCTGGGCTAGCTTCATCAAAAGACACTTCACAAGTCTCCACAATTTTGTTAGTGTCAATTAAAAGCACACGGTAGCCTCTAGTATGAGATGGATAACCAAGAAACATGCCATCAATGGATCGAGGTTCAAATTTATCAAGATTACCATGTTTCTTAACAATGCATTTGCAACCAAAGACCCGAAAGTGTGTAACACTAGGCCTATTTCCAAACCGAAGCTCATATGGTGTTTTACCAAGCTTAGTACGCAAGAAAACACGATTTGAGACATAACAAGCGGTTGCTAACGCATCAGCCCAAAATTTCCTAGGAGTTTGATATTCATCAAGCATAGTCCTAGCCAACTCAACTAAGGTTCTGTTCTTTCTTTCTACAACACCGTTTTGTTGAGGTACATATGGGGAAGAAAATTGATGATCTATTCCATTTTCAGCACAAAAGTGATCAAAAGATTGATTTTTAAATTCAGTTCCGTTGTCACTTCTAATTTCCTTTAAAGATCCTGGGTGATCAATTGATAATCTAATAAATAAAGTCCTAAATTGACTAAAAGCTTCATTTTTAGACGCCATAAAGTAAACCCAAGAGTATCTAGAATAATCATCAACAATAACAAGAACATACCATTTACCTCCGAAGGATTGAACACGAGAAGGTCCTACGGTGTCAAGATGCAAAAGTTGACATGGTTCAGTTGTCATGATCATTGTGAGAGGTGTATGTGAACCTGCAACCATCTTAGCATGTCTACAGGAAGAGCACACAATTTCTTTGTCCCCTTTAAGCTTAGGCAGCCCACGTATGCGATCAAGATCACTAACACGCGTTACGTGATCAAAGCCTACGTGACCAAGTCTACGATGCCAAAAATATAAGTCCTTTGAATCATTAGCAACTAGACACCTATGCTTAGAGGAATACATATCAAAATCAGCTTTAAAAACTCTTCCAAACCGAGACATGTTAAAAATAAGCTCACTATTTGAACTTACAACTTTGCAGCAGTTTTTATTGAAAATAATTTCCAAATTTTCATCTAGCAATTGTGAAACAGAAAGCAAGTTGTATTTCAAATTTTTGACAAGTGCCACATCCTTCAAAGTATAGTGATCATTTACTCTAACCGAACCCTTAGCAATTATAGGAGTTGAAGAATTATCGGCAAAAGTAACATTTTCTACACGTGACACAAAAGAGAGAGAGGAGAACCAATCTTTGTTACTGGTCATGTGGCGTGAGCAACCAGAATCCACAATACAAATGTTCTCCTTCCTCAAACGTGTAACCTACATAGAAGCACAATACGTCGATGACTCAATACTGGGGTTAGTCAAAAGGCATTTAGGTATCCAGTACTGAGTCACACGACGTGCAGCAGGAAAAACACGCGAAAGCTGAGATAAAACAGCAGGTTTATGAGTTAAAGATTGAGATTTTCTGTTCTTAACAATTGATTTAGAAGTTGTTACTTGTTTAGAGTGAAAACTAGTAGCTCCGGAGGTAAAAGCAGAAGGTCCGGAGGCAAAAACTAAAGCTTTGGAAGGAACAATAGAAGATCCGGCAGCTCTTGGAGCTATCAGAATTACCGGAGCTGCCTTTGTAGATTTCTTGCCAAAAGTTCCGGAAGCTACCTTTTCAAATTTCTGACTCATTAAAGCAGGTTGTGTTTTTCTAATTGCATGAAAGTTATAAGATCTAGCAATCATCCTTTCCTTTTTCTGTTGTTTAGCTAGTCTATAACAAAAATTTATGACATGACCATCTCTACCACAGTAGGTACAATGAAATTTAACTTTGTTTTCATATCTAGATGAGCAATCAACATTTTTATTTGAAACCGAATGAGACAACACTCCTGCAGATTTGAAAACCACTCCTTTTTGTTTAGGAACTGTTTGAATGAAACCACTTCCTAATGACTTTACAATTTTAGGTGGATGTGCCTTAGCATGAGCATGAGAATCAAAACCTAAACCAGTTTTATCATTGCAAGACTTGGAAGAAATCAGCAGCAAGTTTAGGTTCTTATTCCCATAACAAAACCGATCTAATGTCCTATACATGTTCTCAAGTTTATTGGACAAATCAAGACAATTTTCACATGAAGTTTTTCCTTTTAGTTTGCAATTGGAACAAAATTTAACTTCATGAGAACGTAAAGCATTGTTCAATATAGAAATTTCATTCATAGCATCTTGCAGTTTTTTATCAAGATCATCACAATTAGGACAATGCAAATCAATTGTAGAACAGCTAGTATCTTTCAAGTTTTATCATTAAGTGCAGCAAGCTTTTTGTTCTTTTCAATTTCTAACTCAAGTTTATCAAGTGTGGAGGTGTGCGCACTTCTTAATGAGGACAATTGTTCATATATTAAATCACATGAGGAACATGCATCATCACTAGGAATCAAAGTTTTTAAACGGTTGATTTCAGATTCTAGTGATTCAATTTTAGCAGCACTATCCCTAAGCTTTTCGTCCATCTTCTTACAATAACAGTGGTACGAGAAATAGCATCACACATTTCTTCGCAAGTAGGACATACCTCTTCATTGTCGCTATTGTGTTCTGCCTCCTCCATACTTGATCTTGACTTGCCCGCCATAAAGCACAAGTTTGCCAAATCATATTCATCTTCATCACTTCCAATGTCCATGTCACTTGAACTGAACTCTTGAAGCGCGGTGATGAAACTGTTGATCATCTTGCATCCTATGGTACCTTTCTTCTTCTTGTTGGAATTTCCAGAGGAGGTCCGGACCTTGCTTTGTTTTTCTTCCCGGGTGGTCGGACCTAAAAGGTTAGGGCATTCTGTACGAAAGTGTCCTGTTTTACCACAATCAAAACAGCGTTGAGGTTCGAAGCTTCCTCTCCTTCTAGTTCTCACATTTTGCAATGCTTTTGAGAATCTAGTAGAGATGAGTGCCAAATCCTCTTCTGGAAATTCTTCGATCTGCTCCAGGGTTAGTGAGGACAACAAAGCAAGAGTATTGCAAGATGATGATTGGCCGGAGCTAGACATATCACGTTGTGAAACAAATGCAATAGGTTTATTTGGGTTCTTACGTGCTAGGATGTCAATTTCATGAGTTTTTAGTTTAGAATAGAGTACATCTAATGTAAGAGAACTCATGACAGTTGATTCACGAATAGATGTTACTTTCATCTCCCAAATTGACATGTCTAACGGACTAAGAAGTTGCCTAGCATTCTCAGCATCAGAAAAATTTACATTGACACTACGTAAGTTGCTGAGAATTTTATTGAAATGAGCAAAAAGGTCATCGATAGACTCACCTGGTTGCATCTCAAAACGCATATATTCCTTTTTAAACATATCTTGTTTTACCTCCTTGATTGTGTTGGAGCCTTCATGATAATCACAGAGAGCTCCCAAACATCATATGCTCATCGGAGGTGCGCAACACGATCAAAGTCGCTTTGAGTGAGTCCTTGGATGATCAAGTTTCGGGCTTTGTTGTTGTTGTCGACGTCCCGTAGGTTTGTGGCCGTGACTTGATCATTGGGTGGCACTTCATAAGGCTTATACACCTTCTCCCATATTGCAAAGCCTTGTTCCTAGATGAAAGCCTCCATGCATGCCTTCCAAACCTGAAAATCAATACCAGCAAACACACAAGGTTTGGCGGAGTACTTCTCCAAGATGATTAGTCAAAAACACGTGCAAATCACAAAGATTAGAGCACCGTGGCTCTGATACCAATTGTAGGATCGAAGAGCACGTGAAAAGATACCAGAGGGGGGGTGAATGGTAGATTTAAAAATCTTACGCAGCGGAAACAATTAAACCCCAAACTCTTTCAGCAGAAAAACGATGTGTTAAAGAAATCGTGTGTGAGACTAATCTAAACGTGTTTCACCGTGACAAAAGTGATATATATCAGAGAGAATCAAGTCACAAAGACAACACAAAAATAATCACTCAAATCCGTTGAGAAAAACTCAAGTTATGATCGAAAGATCAAACAATAGTCAATCTGCCCTACCCGAGAAAAAAAACAGTTCTGGAACGCTGTAAAGAAACTCGTGTAGATCGTAGACCACAAATCCAATGACCGTGAAATTTTGACATATGATAGAAAATCAAGTTGTGAAGACAACCCAAAAAGAATCACGTCAATTGGATCTGTAAAACTCTAGTTATAATAAAACCACCGATGAAAGGTAGTGCTGTCCAGAAACTCGACGAGTAAAACTTGTCTGGAACAAGTCAGACGAGCAAGACACAAAAGTTCCTTCAAACTACGAATTTTATTCAATAGAACACAAGAGGAACAGCCCCATAGTCGTCCAACACGAGCTCTGGGCTCCCTTGCTTATATAACCAGCCCTTAGGCCAACCCAATATCAACTAGGACTCCAATCCTACTCATATCACGAATCGTAACTTTCCATAACTGCTCAAGATTCTTCTATACGCGAGATAGAAGCAATCTTAAGACTTCCAAACACCTTAGGAACGTATCCCACATTCCTAAACAACTCAAATTCGTGACCCACACGAAATCCTATCATACCCAACTCAAATATTTCCATATTTGAGTCAAACCCGACTCAGCCGCAGCCTGAGTCCATAACCTAGTCGGTTGGACCTTTCCGACCAACTCTTTACGTCCACATATCTTCATCATATCTTGGAACCATGTAGCCATGTTCATGCACTCCTTGCACACGTGCAACAATCTTCCAATGACATCCACGATACCTTCATATGCATTGTTCTTGATTCAATCATGATGCGCGACCTTCTGATCAGCTCAACCACAATTCCTCCTGAATTTGGTTGTTGGAACCTCATCTCCTCCCTGAGACTAGTCCAATGGATCCCGTCACCAGCCATGTCTTGATCTCAAGAAACACCTGCACATGAATAAATAACCTCCATACGAGCCCAAGTCCTCGACTTGACTCAAGTTAGTTCCGAACACAACACCTTATGTGAGAACCTCACATAAGCATGTTGCAAAACCACAGTAACACGATATCATCCATATCAACCAAAACGCACCAAAAACTTAGCAATTGAATACTAAGCAATATTTCCAACAATGTAAAACAAGTACGAAACGTTGCAAATGAAAAGCAGAAGCACTGCGGTCAAGTTCCGGACCTTGCCAGAGCATCCCGGATCTTGAGCCGGAGCTAACAAAAGCTAGTAGAACCTAGGGCCGGAGCTTACCAAAACTAGTACAATGAAGCACCTGCCGGAGCTTACCAAAACTAGTACAATGAAGCACCTACAGGAGCTTACCAAAACTAGTAGATCCTAGCACTAGAGCTTACCAAAAACTAGTCAACCCAAAACCGGAGCTAGACAGAGTACATCAGAGTTTAGAAAAAGCATGCCGGAGCTATCAAATATATGCCGGAGCTAACAAAGACATGCCGGATCTAAAGATAAAGCTCACTGGAGCTAACCAAAGCTAGTCGGACCTTACCAAGAAGTCGGACCTAGCATCTAACGTAGCCGGAGCTACCCAAACCAAGCCGGACCTACCGTCGGACCTTGCTGTAGCTCAGAGCTAGAGTCGGACCTTGACAAAAAGGTGTTTTGGTGATATTTAAAACTTTTATCATCAAAGCCAAGTGTATTCACTACAAGCCAATGTATTCAGCACATATAGGTCTTACACAAGCTGTTGGGGGTAATCCCTCCAATATGCAGCCACCAACAGGAACCACGGTTCCAGCAGGAGTCACACTTCCACCACCGCCGCCTCCACCAGCAAATCAAGCTGGACAACGCGATGGTGCACCGGCGTCAATCACTGCGTCGATGAATCTTGACAACCCGGAACACGCGCTTCATGCAGCACGCGCTCTTCTTCAGCACCCACCACCTCCGGACGCATCCCGGGATGCAATGGAGCAGTGGAGGGCCGATGTGGAACACTTGGTTGCAGCAGCAGTCGACCGCATCAGCAACCAGGGTCCTCCTCCTTCAGGACGGGCCCCGTCGCAGCGACGGAACTTGTCTGGCAGACTTGGTCCGCACGTTTTCAACAACGGGAGACGTGCTGCATCACAGCAGGTGACGTCGTTTCCCTCCGGGGCACGACGCACTCACACGATATCAAGGCTTTTAACTCATGACCTCCGGGCGGAGCTTGATCGCCGATATCGCTAACAAGATGGTCAAGTCCATATTGAGCGTGCTCGTGAAAGACGAGAAGCTCAAGACATTCCTGCTCCTGAAGGAGTAGGAGGAGGCTATTCAGCCCTGGCCATGCATCTGCGTCTGGTCAGGTGGCCACAGAAGTTCCGGCCTCACCTGCCGGAGAAGTTCGACGGGACCGATAATCCTGTCGAATTTCTTCAGATTTACTCCACTGCTATCTTGGCAGCTGGAGGAAATGAGGCCGTAATGGCCAATTATTTCCCAGTGGCTTTAACTGGGACCGCCAGGTCCTGGTTTATGAGCCTTCCACCCAATTCCATCAGCAATTGGGAGGAGTTCTACCGGCAGTTCACCGCCAACTTCGGGAGTTCTTACACCCGACCAGGCACCGAACTGTACCTTTTTGCAGTTGTGCAAAAAGGGGGAGAATCCCTGCGATCATTCATCCAGAGGTTCTCTCAGGTACGAAACACTATCCCTTCTATCTCTAGCGCTTCTGTCATTGTGGCCTTCAGACAGGGTGTACGGGATAAGAAGATGTTGGAGAAACTGGCAATCAAGGAGATCACCAGTGTCACAGAACTCTTCAGTTTGGCCGACAAATGTGCTAGAGCTGCGGAGGGCCGTGAAATGCACTCCAAACCAACTCCGGAGGATCACAAGAAATCCTCCAAAGGAGAAGCCGCTACCTCCGGGAGTGGCAAGAAGAAGAAAAAGACCAATGGCAAGAAGAAGCCGTCGGCCGGTGCATCCAATGCTGCAGCTGCTGCAGCTCCGGGTGGCCGGGGGCCACGCCCCGAGAAGCGACCTCGACCGTCTTCTGAAGACGGTGGCAAACCCAAGGTGTGGTGTCCAATTCACAAAACGGACAGCCACAATTTGGAAGACTGTCGGGAGGTCCAAAACCTTGCCGAGCGCTAAAACAAGCGCCGGGAAGAAGCTCCTTTCCGACAGAGGGAAGGAAAACAAAAAGTTGACAAAGCTCCGGCTGAAGAGGAGTTAGGTTTTCAGGATCCCAAAAAGGTCCTGAAGGCCGTCTACACCTCCGTCGACGATGATTCCGACGTCTGACAACGAGCGTCGGAAGACCATGAACACCATTTTTGGTGGATCATGGGACATCACCTCCCGTCGCGTCATCAAGACTATGCGTCGGGACATGGCTGCTGTAGCTCCTACAACCAGGGTGGAGCCTCATCGGAAGTGGATGGACACAACCATTACTTTTGATGCTTCGGACTGCCCTCAAAGCATGGTTGGAGCAGGTCAGCTACCTTTGATGGTATCTCCTACCATCAATAGCATCCAGCTCCACCATGTCATGGTAGACGGAGGTTCAGGGCTCAACCTCATAAGCTTCGAAGCTTTTACCAAGCTTCAGCTCTGACCTTCGGATCTCCACCCCTCCCGACCTTTCTCTGGAGTAGGTCCGAGAGCCATTACCCCACTCGGATCTATTACCCTCCCCGTTACCTTCGGGACCCGGGAGAACTATCGCACCAAGAAGTTGGTCTTTGACGTTGCACAGATCAACTTACCCTTCAATGCCACCTTGGGTAGGCCTGCCTTGTACAAATTCATGGCAGCTGCTCATTATTGTTACCTGGTGTTAAAGATGCCAACACCAGTAGGCGTTATCCGGATGCGCGGAGATCGTACTGCCGGAGTAACTGCTCTGGAAGAACTCCATGCGCTTACTACGGCGCAAGAGGAGGACTCAAGGCAGGAGCAAGCTCCAAAACCCCCGAGCATTCGTCAGCGAGGCTCGACTTCTGCACCTCGTGTGCAGCCAAGCGGCGACACCGACATTCCCGTCAAAGTCATCCAAATCGGTACCGATGCCGCTCAGACCACCCGTATATCGGGGGATTGAGTAAAAAATAGGAACTCGCGCTCATTGCTTTCCTCCGGGCTAATGTCAACGTGTTTGCCTGGCAACCGTCACAAATGCCTGGGATCCCCAGGGAAGTGATTGAGCATAATCTGAAGATCTACCCCGACGCCCGGCCTGTGCATCAGAAGCCTCAGAAGCAATCCGTAGAGCGACAGAACTTCATTCGACAAGAAGTGAAGAAGTTGCTCGAAGCTGGATTCATCTGAGAAGTCTTCCATCCAAAATGGCTGGCAAACCTAGTCGTTGTGCCCAAGGTCGGCGGGAAGCTTCGAATGTGTATCGACTACACAACACTAAATAATGCATCTCCAAAAGATCCATTCCCATTACCTATAATAGATCAGATAGTGGATTCCACCTCCGGGTGTGAATTACTGTGGTTCCTATACGCATATTCTGGGTATCATCAAATCAGAATGTCTAGCGAAGATGAAGAGCATACCTCTTTCATCACAGTAGATGGATTGTACTGTTATACAACCATGCCATTTGGTCTCAAGAACGCAGCTTCAACCTTTGTACGAGCTATGTACAAAACCTTTGAAGAACTCATTAGAGACATAGTGGAAGTGTACGTCGACGACATCGTGGTCAAGGTTAAGAACAAGGAGTCACTCCTTGACACCTTGCAGGCTGTCTTCGACAAGCTGCGGGTCACCCGCACAAAGCTAAATCCAGACATGTGTGTCTTCGGGGTTAGCTCCGGAAAACTTCTTGGTTTCCTGGTAAGTCACCGGGGCATAGAAGCTAATCCGGCGAAGATCAAAGCCATTGAAGACCTGCGGCCACCAGCCCGCATCAAAGAAGTCCAAAAGCTAACTGGATGTCTAGTAGCCCACAGCCGGTTCATTTCAAGACTGGCGGAACGGGCACTCCCCTTCTTCAAGTTATTAAGGAAGTCCGGACCATTCAAATGGTCTCAAGAAGCAGAAAAGGCGTTCCAGGAGCTAAAATAGCTCCTCACCACCCTACCAATTCTGGTAGCTCCGAACCCTGGTGAGCCTTTGCTGCTTTACATTTCAGCCACTGATGAAGTCATTAGTACGGTCCTGGTTGCGGAGAGACCAGAACCATCCCATACTCAGGAGTTCAGACCCCTTCAGGAGGGTCTGGAGGTTCCTGAAAGCGAGTTTGGGCCCAGCTCCCAGACTTGAATCCACAAGAAGTTACTTCAGAAGACCCAGACACCTCCGGGAGGGTCCAGGTCGCTTATGAAGAAGCTCCGGGTTCCTCCAGCAAGGACCCGGAAGTCCCCGAAGAAAATTTGGACCCCTCCGGGAGGATCCGGATCAATGAAGAGGAAGCTCCGGGCCCCTCCGGGAGGGTCCGAACCATCCAGCGCCCAGTGTACTTCATTAGTGAAGTACTTCATGACGCCAAGACTCGATACCTAGAGGTGCATAAGCTGCTCTATGCAGTTCTTATTGCATCCAGGAAGCTTCGCCATTATTTCCAATCTCACAAGATCTCAGTGGTGACTTCTTACCCACTTCGAGCAATCTTGCATAATCCCAACTCAACTGGGAATATTGCAAAGTGGGTAGCGGAATTGGCCAAAATCGATCTCGAATTCATTTCAAGGCAAGCAATCAAGAGTCAAGCATTGGCAGACTTCATGGCGGAATGAACTCCCTCTCCATCAAACCCCGGGGGCTTCAGCGAGCAGAAGCCAGAACACAAGGCTCTGGTCTTCATCGAGCCTCACTGGACCCTCTACTTCGACGGCTCCATGCAAAAGCAGGGGGCCGGAGCTGGAATCCTTCTCCTCGCACCAACTGGAGAGAAGGTAAAATACATGGTACACATTGACTTCAAGGCGACCAACAACATGGAGGAATGTGAAGCACTCATTTACGGACTAAGGGTGGCACTGTCATACGGTGTCAAGCAACTGCTGGTCAAGGGAGATTCACAGCTCATCATTAAGCAAGTGAAGGGTGAATGCTCCTGCAACAATCTCCAGCTAGTTGCTTACCTCCTTGAAGTCCAGAGGCTTCAGAAGGAATTTGAAGTCCTAGATCTCCACCCTGTCCAGCGTGCCCACAACGCTGAAGCCAACGAACTCTCGACGAAAGCGTCAACCGGAGCACCGGCTCCTAACGGAACTTTTGTCCGGAGGATGTCAAAACCCACAGCTCAGCATGCCGAACTGAGCGAAGGGGGCGAGATCAGCATCCCGAAGCTGACGGTCCCGATGGCCCTGTTACCATGGCAGCCATCAAGGGTCGTAGGTGCTGCCGGAAGCTCCGAGCAACCCAGCACGCAAGACTCCAATGCTCAAGTTAGTTCCGATGCATGGATCTCGGAGATCCGGAACTACTTGAAAGACAACATCGTTCCTGACGATGATGTATGTCACGCCCGGTTCCGAAAATGAACCAAGCTAACGCATATGTGTGCCTAGGATGTTCAACACACATACACGAGTGATTCACAAATGATAAACAGATAATTACCACAGCTCAAATTATCAAATTTTATTACACAAACTATATTATCTTCGAATACAAGCTCTAATAAATAGTAATGTCAAGTTCAACTAATGCAGCGGAAATAAACTAATTAAACAACTAAGCAAACTAAGCAAAAGGGATAGCGCAGCTCCATGCAACACCACAGTCAAAGCTGACGGTAGACACGGCCAAGATCTCCACATTATCGCCATTAAACTCATAATTCTGACCTGCAACTGTTGGGGGGGGATTGCTAGAGTGAGTACATGTCGTACTCAGCAAGTGTGGAAAGTATGACATGTGGCTGATTCAAGTGACGACAATAATAATGGCTAAGTGCTGAAAAGTACAGTAAAACATTTGAAAAGCAATATATTATATGTATGTGAAGTAATCCCATCATAAACCATGTAACCATAATAATACCAGTCCATAATTCACCATTACCAATAACCATAATCAATGTCATAAACCATGATTCCATCCCATAACCATAACCATAACCATAACCATAATATCAACCATAACCATTACCAAACCATAACCATCCCAAATCCCAATTTTCCTCTAATCATGTAGGTCATCCAGGCGCTCATAACCGGGAGCACGACTATCATGATAGTTTTAATACTATGCAGAGTTTGTACCACTTTACCCACGTGTTTGTGATTTCATCACCCGTTGGCGACTAAAGAACCTCCCTTATGCCAATTACACTTCCTTTGGTGTATGTCCAAGAGATCACAAAATAGCCTTTACAAAGGGATTACTAGCCTATTTAGACCCCACTGAGGTTTCACCGGTGGCGATGCCTCCAACTGAGCGCATCTTCAACCAAGGGCCCCCTCTTGAGCCATTCGGATCCCAGGGTAGTCCCACCAATTATCAACAAACCCAATCCAACTACCCCTTCCCCGAGCATCCACAATGGTCCAAACAGCACTAGCAAAGCCATAATTAATCAGCTACGCCGCACCCATACTTGGCCTCGTGGTGGCACTGTAGTCCTGGCTTATTCTCGCATGAACCGGTCCTTAGATCTAAAGCAAGCAAACCACCATAACATCCAACCCATCCACATACCAGGCATGCTTAGATCACCCATTACCATACCATATTGACTAGTTCACGTTAACCAGAATATCATTAATACATAATTAAATGTGTAGTGTTGGTTTTTTCATCTCAATTAATTAAGCGAAGCAAAAAGGTAAAAACCCTTCCCGACTTTGTACCATGTATTCCAGGTGAGAAGGCTGGTTTAACAATTCTAGTAAACTTCCTACCATAGGATTCCCATCAAATTGACACAACATGCAGTTTTGCAAACAAAACATTTATTTTAAAACAGGATCAATATGCTTCAAGGACACTTGCCTTGCTCCGGCGGATAGGGTTGCTCAAGTGCTTCAAAGTCTTGGTTCTGAAAATCCTCGTACACGATCTCTTGAGCACTTCCCTCTACTCGTGATCACACATACAAGAATATACATACAAATCAACATGATGCACACACATTAATCAACATGCGATGATATGCATGCATGCAAAGTTTAATTATTAATTAACTACAATTGTTTATTAATTAGATGCAACTAGTTCATACGTGTTCATATGAGTTTACGGGGGTTTTAGAGTGGATTAATGCTGCTGAAAATAAAAATACGACGCACTACGATCAATTCACGTCCATTAGATTCAATATGGTCGCTAAAATTCGCATCGGGAACATGGCCTACGGTAGATGCGATGGCTTCGATGATCGCGGGATGGGGACAATGCGTAGACGAAGTGGATGGCGCAGCAGTCCTTCGGTGGCACGACGACGGCGACGATCTCCGGCGGACGGTGGGGCCCTCCTCTTTTTCTTCCTCTCCTTCCCCTCTTTTTTCTTCCCTTTTTCCCCTGGGCGCAGCCTCTGGTCTCCTCTGTTTCTTCTCCCTACCGGCGGCTAGGGCTCCTCCCTGGGCGTCTCTGGCGGCGGCTGCTTTTTTCTGGAGCTGGGAAAACTTACGAAGGCTACGGGAGTTTTTATAGGCGGCGGGACCGCGTGGGCGAGCGGGAAAATCGGGCGGGATCGGGGCGTGGGAGTTGCGGCGCGGGTGGGGCGTGCGGCGCGCAGGCGCGTGGGGCCGGGGCACTGGCGGCGTGGGCACGCTGTGCTGCGTCGGGCGCGTGAGTTGCGGTGCGGGTGAGCGAGCGGGGTGGGCGTGCATCGGGCAGGCGGCGGGTGAGCGCGGGAGCGGGCGGGCGTGGGGCCCGGGGCGGCGCGGGAGTCGAGGCGTCGGGGTGGGACGCGGCATCGGGGCGCGCTGCGGGGGATGGGACCGAGCGGCGCATTCTGTGGCGGGGGCGTGCGGCTGAGCGGGGCCGTGGGAGCGGGACCCATGGCGCGTGAGCGCCGCGTGGGAGGCGCGGCGCGCGGTTCAGCGGGGCCAGGGGCCTCGGGCGGCGGGGTGCGTAGCGCGGGGCGGATGGGGCCCAGGGGCGACGTGGGAGCGGTGCGCGCGCGCGGTTTGGCGGAAGTTGGCGGGAATCGCGGGATTGGGAGAAATCGGGCGGGGCGGCTGGCGGGAATCGCGCGTGCGGCCGTTACGGCGAGCGGGAGGCGTCGGGGCGGGTTGCTCGGTCGGCGCGGGAGCGGGAGGCAGGGGCCAGGCGGCGCGTGCGGTATGGGAGGCAGGGCCCAGCGCGGAGCAGGCGGCGGGCGGGGCCCAGGGGGCGGGGCCAGCGCAGGCGGCGGGTGGGCGCGCTCGGCGCGTGGGGTCGCGCACGCGGGAGGCTCGGCCGGCCTGGCCGGGCGGCACCGTTCCCTTTTTTTTCTTTCTTTTTGTTCCATATTATGTTACTATTTTTATTTATTTATTTATTATTATTTATTTTATTTTTTATACAGTTATTATATATATATATTTATTATTATATAATTTATTTATATATTTCTTTTTATATATTATTATTATTTTATATTTATTATTTATATTTTATTTTTATATATATAATTGTTATAAATATATTTAATATATATATTTTTTTAATTATTTTTATACTTATTCCCTATTACAGGTTTTAGGCTATAATTATTATTTTCTATTTCTTCTTTTGCTACATATATATGTATGTTTTATCCTTTTATTATCTTTTTTATCCTACTAATGTTTAATGCATGATCATGTATGCAATGCATGATGCGAAAATTTTGGGTGTTACAAATCTACCCCCCTTAAAGTGAATCTCACCCTCGAGATTCGATAGTGTGGAGAAAAGATGCGGGAATTCTGCCTTCAGGTCTTCTTCACGTTCCCATGTAGCTTCGGTTTCCGTATGGTGTTTCCATTGCACTTTGCACCAACGGATCCTCTTATTCCTTGTGAATCCAAAACAATGAGGTTGGCGGAGAAGTCTACCCCCTTATTCTAAGGCTTACTTTTGGACATACTATATTTGTCCTCGTCTCTCCTCCAGGAGACTTAACCAAATAGAGTAACTTCATATGAGAGATAGGTAAACTATACTTGGCGACATACTTCGATGCAATGAATGAATGCGATGCTCCAGAATCGAATAACATAGTCGCGGGGTTGGAGTTTGCGAGAAACATACCAATGACCACATCATCCGCTTGTTGAGCATCCTCCATAGAGACATGGTTCACGTTGCCACGAGCAAAATTCTGCTGTCCACGGCTTCCTTGTGGATGTCCTCCATTGGGTCCTGGGTTTTGCCTCGGCACATTGCTTCCTTGACCAAGGCCTGACTTAGGACATTGATTCGCAAAGTGTCCAGCTTCTCCACAAGTATAGCACCTCTTAACTCCACCAGAATTATTGGGACGAGCTTGGTTTTGAATATTGGCTCCAGGAAAATCAGCACGAGGCACATAAGGCATTGCATGCATAATAGGGCGCTGCTGCACAAACTGAGTTGGGCGTGGTGCATAACTAGGGCGCTGAGCAGGAATAGAGGAGCTGTAATAGGGTGCATTGGGTGGTGCAAGGCGAAGGCGCACATTACTTCCTTGTTGCTGTCCTTGATATGGCGCCTTCCTCTTGATTTCTTGCTCCATCTCACGGATCTTGTTCTCAACCACAATTGCTTTGTCCACAAGCTTCTGGAAATTGACATAATCACAATTGAGAAATTGCACTTGGATCTCATTGTTGAGGCCTCTCATGAACAAATATTGCTTCCGGCTGTCTCGGCTCACATCTTCAGGTGCGTACCTTGAGAGTTGAGTGAACTTATTGAGATATTCACTGACGCTTGATCGTCCTTGCCTTAAGTTCTCGAATTCTTGCCTCTTCAAGATCATAACACCTTCCGGCACATAATGAGAACGGAAGTTCACCTTGAATTCCGCCCAAGTGATCCTCTCTTGATTCTCATGAGCATTGCAATAAGCATCCCACCAATCTGCAGCTGCTCCAACGAGTTGATGAGAAGCAAATAGGACCTTCCCTCGGTCACTGCATTGGACAATAGCAAGTTTCTTCTCCACGGACATGAGCCAATCATCAGCATCCATAGGGTCAGCAGCTTGAGCAAAGGTTGGCGGCCTAGTCCTCATAAACTCTCCCAATCAGTTATGAGGAGGTGGGGGTGGCGGTGGAGGCATGTGGGGCTGATTGTTGATATTGCCAGCCTACAGCTGTCCCATAGTTTCTATCATGGTCTGCATGAGCTGGTTCTGCATAGCCAGTAGTTGCTCGATATTGATGGCTCCATGAGCAGGTCCTTGTCCGTTGTTGTTCTGAGGTACTCTATGGTTCTCCTCCTCATCATTGACATCCCTCTGGTTGCGAGTCCTCACCATCTGAAGAGAAGCAATAGGTAAGGATTTAGAAACATCCCCAACTAAATGCATCAAGGGATATGAAGCTAAACAGCTAGCTACACAAGCCTAGGTGGACATGGCAATGCTAAAGCATCCCAAAATCCTCTGTTAAGCACACAAGCAAACAATATATATAGCAAACAGCACTCCAAGCAAAAACACATCGATTCCTGAGTGCTCCTATGTGCTCTAAAGTGTCCATTCTATCTAGGCTGCGTCCTACGGTCAACCTGGCTCTGATACCAATCTGTGACGCCTGGTTCCGAAAATGAACCAAGCTAACACATATGTGCACCCAGGATGTTCAACACACATACACGAGTGATTCGCAGATGATAAACAGATAATTACCACATCTCAAATTATCAAATTTTATTACACAAACTATATTATCTTCGAATACAAGCTCTAATAAATAGTAATGACAAGTTCAACTAATGCAGCGGAAATGAACTAATTAAACAACTAAGCAAACTAAGCGAAAGGGATAGAGCAGCTCCATGCAACACCACAGGCAAAGTTGACGGTAGACACGGCCTAGACCTCCACATTATCGCCATTAAACTCATAATTCTGACCTGCAACTGTTGGGGGGGGGGGATTGCAAGAGTGAGTACATGTCGTACTCAGCAAGTGTGGAAAGTATGACATGTGGCTGATTCAAGTGACCACAATAATAATGGCTAAGTGCAGAAAAGTACAGTAAAACATTTGAAAAGCAATATATTATATGTATTTGAAGTAATCCCATCATAAACCATGTAACCATAATAATACCAGTCCATAATTCACCATTACCAATAACCATAATCAATGTCATAAGCCATGATTCTATCCCATAACCATAACCATAACCATAACCATAACCATAACCATAACCATAATATCAACCATAACCATTACCAAATCATAACCATCCCAAATCCCAATTTTCCTCTAATCATGTAGGTCATCCAGGTGCTCATAACCGGGAGCACGGCTATCATGATAGTTTTAATACTCTACATAGTTTGTACCACTTTACCCACGTGTTTGTGATTTCATCACCCGTCGGCGACTAAAGAACCTCCCTTATGCCAATTACACTTCCTTTGGTGTATGGCCAAGAGATCACAAAATAGCCTTTACAAAGGGATTACTAGCCTATTTAGACCCCACTGAGGTTTCACCGGTGGCGATGCCTCCAACTGAGCACATCTTCAACCAAGGGCCCCTCTTGAGCCATTCGGATCCCAGGGTAGTCCCACCAATTATCAACAAACCCAATCTGACTACCCCTTCCCCGAGGATCCACAATGGTCCAAATAGCACTAGCAAAGCCCTAATTAATCAGCTACGCCGCACCCATACTTGGCCTCGTGGTGGCACTGTAGTCCTGGCTTATTCTCGCATGAACCGGTCCTTAGATCTAAAGCAAGCAAACCACCATAACATCCAACCCATCCACATACCAGGCTTGCTTAGATCACCCATTACCATACCATATTGACCAGTTCACGTTAACCAGAATATCATTAATACATAATTAAATATGTAGTGTTGGTTTTTTCATATCAATTAATTAAGTGAAGCAAAAAGGTAAAAACACTTCCCGACTTTGTACCATGTATTCCAGGTGACAAGGGTGGTTTAACAATTCTAGTAAACTTCCTACCATAGGATTCCCATCAAATTGACACAGCATGCAGTTTTGCAAACAAAACATTTATTTTAAAACAGGATCAATATGCTTCAAGGATACTTGCCTTGCTCCGGCGGATAGGGTTGCTCAAGCGCTTCGAAGTCTTGGTTCTGAAAATCCTCGTACACGATCTCTTGAGCACTTCCCTCTACTCGTGATCACACATACAAGAATATACATACAAATCAACATGATGCACGCACATTAATCAACATGCGATGATATGCATGCATGCAAAGTTTAATTATTAATTAACTACAGTTGTTTATTAATTAGATGCAACTAGTTCATACGTGTTCATATGAGTTTACGGGGGTTTTAGAGTGGATTAATGCTGCTGAAAATAAAAATACGACACACTACGATCAATTCACGTCCATTAGATTCAATATAGTCGCTAAAATTCGCATCGGGAACATGGCCTACCGTAGATGCGACGGCTTCGATGATCGCGGGATGGGGACAATGCGTAGACGAAGTGGATGGCGCAGCAGTCCTTCGGTGGCACGACGACGGCGACGATCTCCGGCAGACGGTGGGGCCCTTCTCTTTTTCTTCCTCTCCTTCCCCTCTTTTTTCTTCCCTTTTTCCCCTGGGCGCAGCCTCTGGTCTCCTCTGTTTCTTCTCCCTACCGGCGGCTAGGGCTCCTCCCTGGGCATCTCTGGCGATGGCTGCTTTTTTTTTCTGGAGCTGGGAAAACTTACGAAGGCTATGGGAGTTTTTATAGGCAGCGGGACCGCGTGGGCGAGCGGGAAAATCGGGCGGGATCGAGGCATGGGAGTTGCGGCGCGGGTGGGCCGTGCAGCGCGCAGGCGCGTGGGGCTGGGGCACTGGCGGCGTGGGCGCGCTGCGCTGCGTCGGGCGCGTGAGTTGCGGTGCGGGTGGGCGAGCGGGGTGGGCGTGCATCGGGCGGGCGGCGGGTGAGCGCGGCAGCGGGCGGGCGTGGGGCCTGGGGCGGCGCCGAAGTCGAGGCGTCGGGGTGGGACGCGACATTGGGGCGCACTGCGGGGATGGGACCGAGCGGCGCGTTGGGCGGCGGGGCGTGCGGCTGAGCGGGGCCGTGGGAGCGGGACCCAGGGCGCGTGAGCGCCGCGTGGGAGGCGCGGCGCGCGGTTCGGCGGGGCCAGGCGCCTCGGGCGGCGGGGTGCGTGGCGCGGGGTGGATGGGGCCCAGGGGCGACGTGGGAGCGGCGCGCGCGCGCGGTTCGGCAGAAGTTGGCGGGAATCGCGGGATTCAGGGAAATCGGGCAGGGCGGCTGGCGGGAATCGCGCGTGCGGCCGGTACGGCGAGCGGGAGGCATCGGGGCGGGTCGCTCGGTCGGCGCGGGAGCGGGAGGCCGGGGCCAGGCGGCGCGTGCGGTAAGGGAGGCGGGGCCCAGCGCAGAGCAGGCGGCGGGCGGGGCCCAGGGGGCGGGGCCAGCGCAGGCGGCGGGTGGGCGCGCTCGGGGCGTGGGGTCGCGCGCGCGGGAGGCTCGGCCGGCCTGGCCGGGCGGCGCCGTTCCCATTTTTTTCTTTCTTTTTTTTCCATATTATGTTACTATTTTATTTATTTATTTATTTATTATTATTTATTTTATTTTTTATACAGTTATTATATATATATATTATAATTTATTTATATATTTCTTTTTATATATTATTATTATTTTATATTTATTATTTATATTTTATTATTTTATATATATATAATTGTTATAAATATATTTATATATATATTTTTATTATTATTTTTATACTTATTCCCTATTACAGGTTTTAGGCTATAATTATTATTTTCTATTTCTTCTTTTGCTACACATATATGTATGTTTTATCCTCTTATTATCTTTTTTTTATCCTACTAATGTTTAATGCATGATCATGTATGCAATGCATGATGCGAAAATTTTGGGTGTTACAAATCTACCCCCGTTAAAGTGAATCTCGCCCTCGAGATTCGATAGCGTGGAGAAAAGATGCGGGAATTCTGCCTTCAGGTCTTCTTCACGTTCCCATGTAGCTTCGATTTCCGTATGGTGTTTCCATTGCACTTTGCTCCAACGGATCCTCTTATTCCTTGTGAATCCAAAACAATGAGGTTGGCGGAGAAGTCTACCCCCCTTATTCCAAGGCTTACTTTTGGACATACTATATTTGTCCTCGTCTCTCCTCCATGAGACTTAACCAAATAGAGTACCTTCATATGAGAGATAGGTAAACTATACTTGGCGACATTCTTCGATGCAATGAATGAATGCGATGCTCCAGAATCAAATAACATAGTCGCGGGGTTGGAGTTTGCGAGAAACATACCAATGACCACATCATCCGCTTGTTGAGCATCCTCCGTAGAGACATGGTTCACGTTGCCACGAGCAAAATTCTGCTGTCCACGGCTTCCTTGTGGATGTCCTCCATTGGGTCTTGGGTTTTGCCTTGGCACATTGCTTCCTTGACCAAGGCCTGACTTAGGACATTGATTCGCAAAGTGTCCAGCTTCTCCACAAGTATAGCACCTCTTAACTCCACCAGAATTATTGGGACGAGGTTGGTTTTTAATATTGGCTCCAGGAAAATCAGCACGAGGCACATAAGGCATTGCATGCATAATAGGGCGCTGCTGCACAAACTGAGTTGGGCGTGGTGCATAACCAGGGCGCTGAGCAGGAATAGAGGAGCTGTAATAGGCTGCATTGGGTGGTGCAAGGCGAAGGCGCACATTACTTCCTTGTTGCTGTCCTTGATATGGCGCCTTCCTCTTGATTTCTTGCTCCATCTCACGGATCTTGTTCTCAACCACAATTGCTTTGTCCACAAGCTTCTGGAAATTGACATAATCACAATTGAGCAATTGCACTTGGATCTCATTGTTGAGGCCTCTCATGAACAAATATTGCTTCCGGCTGTCTTGGCTCACATCTTCAGGTGCGTACCTTGAGATTTGAGTGAACTTATTGAGATATTCACTCACGCTTGATCTTCCTTGCCTTAAGTTCTCGAATTCTTGCCTCTTCAAGATCATAACACCTTCCGGCACATAATGAGAACGGAAGTTCTCCTTGAATTCCGCCCAAGTGATCCTCCCTTGATTCTCATGAGCATTGCAATAAGCATCCCACCAATCTGCAACTGCTCCAACGAGTTGATGAGAAGCAAATAGGACCTTCTCTCGGTCACTGCATTGGACAATAGCAAGTTTCTTCTCCACGGACACGAGCCAATCATCAGCATCCATAGGGTCAGCAGCTTGAGCAAAGGTTGGCGGCCTAATCCTCATAAACTCTCCCAATCGATTATGAGGAGGTGGGGGTGGCGGTGGAGGCATGTGGGGCTGATTGTTGATATTGCCAGCCTGCAGCTGTCCCATAGTTTGTATCATGGTCTGCATGAGCTGGTTCTGCATAGCCAGTAGCTGCACGATATTGATGGCTCCATGAGCAGGTCCTTGTCTGTTGTTGTTCTGAGGTACTCTATGGTTCTCCTCCTCATCATTGACATCCCTCTGGTTGCGAGTCCTCACCATCTGAAGAGAAGCAATAGGTAAGGATTTAGAAACGTCCCCAACTAAATGCATCAAGGGATATGAAGCTAAACAGCTAGCTACACTAGCCTAGGTGGACATGGCAATGCTAAAGCATCCCAAAATCATCTATTAAGCACACAAGCAAACAATATATATAGCAAACAGCACTCCAAGCAAAAACACATCGATTCCTGAGTGCTCCTATGTGCTCTAAAGTGTCCATTCTATCTAGGCTGCGTCCTACGGTCAACCTGGCTCTGATACCAATCTGTGACGCCCGGTTCCGAAAATGAACCAAGCTAACGCATATTTGTGCCCAGGATGTTCAACACACATACACGAGTGATTCACAAATGATAAACAGATAATTACCACAGCTCAAATTATCAAATTTTATTACACAAACTATATTATCTTCGAATACAAGCTCTAATAAATAGTAATGACAAGTTCAACTAATGCAGCGGATATAAACTAATTAAACAACTAAGCAAACTAAGCGAAAGGGATAACGCAGCTCCATGCAACACCACAGGCAAAGCTGACGGTAGACACGGCCTAGATCTCCACATTATCGCCATTAAACTCATAATTCTGACCTGCAACTGTTGGGGGGGGGGGTTGCAAGAGTGAGTACATGTCGTACTCAGCAAGTGTGGAAAGTATGACATGTGGCTGATTCATGTGACGACAATAATAATGGCTAAGTGCTGAAAAGTACTGTAAAACATTTGAAAAGCAATATATTATATGTATGTGAAGTAATCCCATCATAAACCATGTAACCATAATAATACCAGTCCATAATTCACCATTACCAATAACCATAATCAATGTCATAAACCATGATTCCATCCCATAACCATAACCATAACCATAATATCAACCATAACCATTACCAAACCATAACCATCCCAAATCCCAATTTTCCTCTAATCATGTAGGTCATCCAGGCGCTCATAACCGGGAGCACGGCTATCATGATAGTTTTAATACTCTGTAGAGTTTGTACCACTTTACCCACGTGTTTGTGATTTCATCACATGTCGGCGACTAAAGAACCTCCCTTATGCCAATTACACTTCCTTTAGTGTATGGCCAAGAGATCACAAAATAGCCTTTACAAAGGGATTACTAGCCTATTTAGACCCCACTGAGGTTTCACCGGTGGCGATGCCTCCAACTGAGCACATCTTCAACCGAGGGCCCCCTCTTGAGCCCTTCGGATCCCAGGGTAGTCCCACCAATAATCAACAAACCCAATCCGACTACCCCTTCCCCGAGCATCCACAATGGTCCAAACAGCACTAGCAAAGCCCTAATTAATCAGCTACGCCGCACCCATACTTGTCCTCGTGGTGGCACTGTAGTCCTGGCTTATTCTCGCATGAACCGGTCCTTAGATCTAAAGAAAGCAAACCACCATAACATCCAACCCATCCACATACCAGGCTTGCTTAGATCACCCATTACCATACCATATTGACCAGTTCACGTTAACCAGAATATCATTAATACATAATTAAATGTGTAGTGTTTGTTTTTTCATCCCAATTAATTAAGCGAAGCAAAAAGGTAAAAACCCTTCCCGACTTTGTACCATGTATTCCAGGTGACAAGGGTGGTTTAACAATTCTAGTAAACTTCCTACCATAGGATTCCAATCAAATTGACACAGCATGCAGTTTTGCAAACAAAACATTTATTTTAAAACGGGATCAATATGCTTCAAGGACACTTGCCTTGCTCCGGCGGATAGGGTTTCTCAAGCGCTTCGAAGTCTTGGTTCTAAAAATCCTCCTACACGATCTCTTGAGCACTTCCCTCTACTCGTGATCACACATACAAGAATATACATACAAATCAACATGATGCACACACATTAATCAACATGCGATGATATGCATGCATGCAAAGTTTAATTATTAATTAACTACAGTTGTTTATTAATTAGATGCAACTAGTTCATACGTGTTCATATGAGTTTATGGGGGTTTTAGAGTGGATTAATGCTGCTGAAAATAAAAATACGACGCACTACGATCAATTCACGTCTATTAGATTCAATATGGTCGCTAAAATTCGCATCGGGAACATGGCCTACCGTAGATGCGATGGCTTCGATGATCGCGGGATGGGGACAATGCATAGACGAAGTGGATGGCACAGCAGT
This sequence comes from Tuctoria greenei, assembly GCA_036927565.1. NCBI lineage: Eukaryota > Viridiplantae > Streptophyta > Magnoliopsida > Poales > Poaceae > Tuctoria > Tuctoria greenei. The sequence goes on from JAYESD010000007.1 coordinate 57,942,533, forward strand.
CCTTCAGTGGCACGACGACGGCGACGATCTCCGGCAGACAGTGGGGCCCTCCTCTTTTTCTTCCTCTCCTTCCCCTCTTTTTTCTTCCCTTTTTCCCCTGGGCGCAGCCTCTGGGCTCCTCCCTGGGCGTCTCTGGCGGCGGTTGCTTTTTTTCTGGAGCTGGGAAAACCTACGAAGGCTACGGGAGTTTTTATAGGCGGCGGGACCGTGTGGGCGAGCGGGAAAATCGGGCGGGATCGTGGCGTGGGAGTTGCGGCGCGGGTGGGGCGTGCGGCGCGCAGGCACGTGGGGCCGGGGCACTGGCGGCGTGGGCGCGCTGCGCTGCGTCGGGCGCGTGAGTTGCAGTGCGGGTGGTCGAGCGGGGTGGGCGTGCATCGGGCGAGCGGCGGGTGAGCGCGGGAGCAAGCGGGCGTGGGGCCCGGCGCGGCGCGGGAGTCGAGGCGTCGGGGTGGGACGCGGCATCGGGGCGCGCTGCGGGGGATGGGACCGAGCGGCGCGTTGGGTGGTGGGGTGTGCGGCTGAGCGGGGCCGTGGAAGCGGGACCCAGGGCGCGTGAGCGTCGCGTGGGAGGCGCGGCGCACGGTTCGGCGGGGCCAGGCGCCTCTGGCGGCGGGGTGCGTGGCGCGGGGCGGATGGGGCCCAGGGGCGACGTGGGAGCGGCGCGCGCGCGCGGTTCGGCGGAAGTTGTCAGGAATCGCGGGATTCGGGGAAATCGGGCGGGGCGGCTGGCGAGAATCGCGCGTGCGGCCGGTATGGCGAGTGGGAGGCATCGGGGCGGGTCACTCGGCCGGCGCGGGAGCGGGAGGCCGGGGCCAGGCGGTGCGTGCGGTACGGGAGGCGGGGCCCAGCGCGGAGCAGGCGGCGGGCGGGCCCCAGGGGGCGGGGCCAGCGCAGGCAGCGGGTGGGCGCGCTCGGCGCGTGGGGTCGCACGCGCGGGAGACTCGGCCGGCCTGGCCGGGCGGCGCCGTTCCCATTTTTTTTCTTTCTTTTTTTCCATATTATGTTACTATTTTTTTATTTATTTATTATTATTTATTTTATTTTTTATACAGTTATTATATATATATATTTATTATTATATAATTTATTTATATATTTCTTTTTATATATTATTATTATTATTTTATATTTATTATTTATATTTTTATTTTTTTATATATAATTGTTAGAAATATATTTATATATATATTTTTATTATTATTTTTATACTTATTCCCTATTACAGGTTTTAGGCTATAATTATTATTTTCTATTTCTTCTTTTGCTACACATATATGTATGTTTTATCCTTTTATTATCTTTTTTTATCCTACTAATGTTTAATGCATGATCATGTATGCAATGCATGATGCGAAAATTTAGGGTGTTACAATGTATCCGCTGACCGGGTAGTCAGATTGGCTAAAAGATACATGTTGGTAGAAGGGGATCTCTACCAGCACAGTGCCAATGGCATCCTAATGCGGTGCATCACAAGGGAAGAAGGCTGCGAGCTCCTCGCAGAAATCCATGGAGGCGAGTGTGGGAACCACGCGTCTTCCCGCACGCTGGTTGGTAAAGCCTTTCGGCATGGCTTCTACTGGCCTACAACACTCCAGGATGCAACTGAGCTGGTGAAGAAATGCGAAACATGTCAATTTCATGCAAAGCAAATTCACACACCGGCTCAGCACCTATAAATGATACCTCCTACATGGCCCTTTGCTGTGTGGGGGATGGACATCTTGGGACCTTTCCCAAGAGCCGTCGGAGGTTAAAGGTTCCAGTACTTTGCCATTGACAAGTTCACCAAGTGGTCGGAAGCAACTCCAGTTGTGACAATCAACAGGCAATCTGCTATCAACTTTTTGCAGTCCATTGTATGCAGATTTGGATTCCCAAACAAAATCATCACTGATAATGGGACCCAATTCACAAGCTCTGCATTTCAAGGATATTGCAAAGACCTCGGCATTCAAGTTTGCTACGCCTCCGTAGCTCACCCAGCAAGCAATGGCCAAGCCGAGAGAGCAAATGCTGAAATCCTTAAAGGACTCAAAACGCGCACCTATGAGCGCTTGAAAAAACATGGAGCCAACTGGATTGAAGAGCTTCCGCCCACTTTATGGACCAACAGGACAACTCCAGACCGGTCAACTGGAGAGACACCCTTCTTCCTGGTGTATGGAGCTGAAGCAATCCTTCCTCCGGAAATCACCTTGGGGTCACTCTGGGTCCGGACCTTCGACGAAGCCACGCAGGACCAGCTCCGGCGTGAAGACCTAGACCTCCTTGAGGAGGGAAGGTGCCAAGCAGCTGTTCGGAATGCCCGATACCGCCAAGCCCTTCGGCGCTATCATCAGCGGCATGTACACAACTGACAGCTCGAGGAAGGCGATCTGGTGCTATGGAGAATACAATCCAGAGAAGGGTTAAACAAACTCTCCCCCAGCTGGGAGGGACCCTTCCGAGTGATTAAAGTATCCCGTCCCGGAAGCGTTCGCTTGGCTACCGAGGATGGGACACCTCTCCCAAATCCTTGGAACATTGAGCACCTCCGTAAGTTCTACACTTAATATCACGGAGGTGAGTCTATAGTAACTTGAGGTGTATGTTATAGAGTCATTGTACAGAGTCGGGTAGTTCCTCCGGGAGAAGAGCCGGACCTTTCCCGGAAGGTCCGCAAAGTTCATGCAACACTTGTCGCACTCTCAGGACTAAAAGTGTGGCTAGCTACCCTGGGTCAAATGAGAAATTAAACACGCTTAGCCTGGTTCTGTACCCTAAGAGTGTACTTGTTTCCCATGTACCCCGGACCTATAATGAAAGACATATTCATGTGAAACAGACTCCACGTGCATTTATTTTGTACAGGCTCAACATTTTTTATTTTTCTCTTTCTTGTGTATAACAAAGACGTGCAATTCTTAAGAAATTTTAGTTCGACTGGTTCATATACGATTCAAGTTGTATTGTCGATTCTTCTAGATTCAAATATTGTTTATGGCCAACTCGCCTGAATGCCGCCAAGCCAACCTAGGGCCGGAGTGTGCTATCGACTTAGCCTGGTCAAGCACCCTAAGTACGCCACTCTACCTACACCCCGGCAAGCCGAAGTAAGGCTGGTCCAAGTACAATTGGATCTGGAAGAAAAGACAATGCATTCGGTTGTACTAAGAATCGCGTTTGACCTAAAACTCTCTTGGGAATCGTAAGTCGCGACGAAGTTATAGGCAAGGAACAAATTTTACTATTTTTCTTGGCTTCAGTGTGTAGGAAAAATAAAAAATCCACGTTAATGGAGAAAAGCTGGAGCTAACTAAGCTCCGACTCCCCCTAGGTGGCCTGTAATCGATGTTAAATATTGAAAACGAGCATTACCGGAGCAACCAAGCTCCGATAAAGCTAGGGGGGCCAGCCGTCGACGCAAAATAAATGATGGTGAGAAGACCCCGCAAGCGGAGTCTGCTACCAACAAATTACACGTTGGTAAAGGTCACTGCCAGAACTACTAAGCTCCGACACCCCGGAGGACTAACTATCGATGCTCTACGCATTGATAGGGACTATTGCCGGAGTTACTAAGCTCCGACGATAGACAATGCTGGAGCTTCTAAGCTCCGGCAACCTCAGGGGGCCTTCACTATCGAAGACTTTGGACCTACACTCTACAAGTTCGAAGCAAATGAGTCTTCAACAAAACACAATATCGTCTTGGTACATGTTCACAATCAAATTGTGTACATCTACCAGGGGGCCAAGTGAAGACAAAAGTGTTGAAGACAAAAAGCGAAATTCACAAAAAATTGGGGATTTCATTCATCTGGAGACAAGGGATTACAAAATTGAGGAAGAAAAAGAGAGAATACAAGTGGGAGCTACGGAGATGGTCCTAGACCCTATGGAAGAACTGGGCGACCATCTGAGCAACCTCTGACACATTGGCTCGGGCGGCTTCACCTTCTCCTTCGATGGGACCTTCAAGCACCGGGTCCAGAGGGAATTGGGGATTCCGGTTGGTGTAGCACGTCAGCACATACTCTGCGACGTTCTTCGCTAGGGATGGCCCCTCAACCTCCAACTGGTCTGTGATGACGTCGCCCACCTTGGAGAGTTTGCTACCCGCCGAGCTCAGCGCATGCAATGCCAGGTCCGGCTCCGGCTCCGGATCATCCGGACGCACGGGACTGAAGCCCATCGGTGTCAGCGCGTCGTTGGCCTTGCCCAGGAACTCCCAAACCTATAGGGAGTCCGCAGCCCTCAAGCCCTTCAGTTCTTCCAAGGATCTTTTGGCCGCCACAAGTTCAGAATTCTCGCGAGCGGGGCGCTCAACTTCTTTGGCGTTTTGCTGAATCTTTTCAGCAACTCGCTTCTCGAGTTTTCCGAGCTCCTCCTCCCGGAGGTAGATCTTGTTCCGGCGGTCAACCAGGTCCTTCTCCCTGCCCCTTACTTTCTTCTCCCTTGCAGCGATGGCACACTCTTGCTCGTAGAGTTCCTGCCCTCGCACCCAGGCCCTCTCCTCCTCCTCAGCGCAGCGCTCTTCCAATTTCTTGGCGCGCTCTTCGAGGCCCTTGTCAGCCAGAGCCACCGTTTCGGTGAGCTCCTCCTCCCTCCTCAAGATGTCATCCCGCAGCTCTAGGAGTTTCTGCTCTTCATCTTCGAGCCTTTTCTCCCTCTCCTCAAGTGCCTCCCGGCGCTTGATGAGAGTAGTGTTAATGGCCTCAAGCCTTTCTTGGCGTTCATCAGCCGCACTATTAGATGCTTTGGTCTACTCATAAATGGCCCGGGATTGAGCGTCGAGGGCACGAGTCAAGCTCTCCCTGTCATCCAATAACTTGCCCCAGTACTCCAGGCAGACCTTCTCCTGCTTGATCCATTCTTTGTCATCTGCCAGCCTTGACTGCGCCAGCTTGGTCTCGAAGTAGAGCTGATTATGCCACCTCCCAAGGGTTTGGTGCTCCTCTTCAAGAGCCTTGCTGTCGTGGAAGAATGCCAGCTGAACTTGACGCAGACTGGAGCAGGCGTTGTCAATAGACAATGACAACGGGATAGCATCCGGACCTGCTGGGGTCTCCTCCGATGGTTCTAGCGGGTTTTCAGTTACAAAAATTGGGTCCCACTCCACAAGAGTGGTCCCCTGAGCCTCCACGGCACCAGGGCCGTCCTCCAGGATGGCCTTAGTCGGCATCAAGGAGGGTCCCGCTGATGAAGTTCCGACCTCCAGAAGTGGTTCCGAAGGACCAGCCGCCAGATCTTCGTTTGTCCCCTCGGGCTGGGGGCCAGCGACTTCATCAGAGCACTCCGGCTCAGCCGCGGCTACCTCCGGCGTCATCACTCCCAGAGCAGGAACTGCTTCTGGCTCCGGTCTGGGCACCTCCTCTACTGGGGGCTCAAGCGCTGACGCCTTCGCAACGATCGGCTCAGGCGTCGGAAGATCTTCAACAACAGCCGGCCCTGCGGCCGGAGCTTCAACGGAAACCGGCTCGGGATCCGAAAGGTCTTCAACATCCACCGGCCCTGCGGCCGGAGCTCCAGCAACGACCGGCTCTGCGACCGGTGCTTCAGAGGTACCCGGCCCAACCGCCGGGACTTCCTCAAAATCTGCCGTGCACACCGGGACATCAATTACCTCTGGCTCAACCGCCGGGGCTTCGACAATTTCCGGCTCTGGGGCCGGAATAATTGCTTCCTTCGGCTCAACGGTCGAAGCTTCCATCATCTCAGCACCCAAACCCAGAGCTTCAACCTCCGGGGCAGGTGCCGCTGGAGCATCTTCTCTCCCGTGGTCCGGCGCTACCACGGGAGTCTCGGGGGATGAGTCGAGGTCCATGACCACGACAGCTGGCGCCGGAGCTGCCGCAGCTTTAGCCACCACTTGGGGCGGCACCGGGACAGAAGCAGAGGCTTCCGCCCTCACAACTTCAGCTGCTGTGGCTAAGGGTGGAGCCTCACTCCTCTTCTTGGGAACGCTGCAGATGAAGGATGAAGAAATTTAAAAAAACAGTTACTACAAAAAAACAACTGAATGAGGTAAAGATTAAAAATTACCTCGGGAGGCTTCCGCACTAGCTTCCGCGAAACCTCTTTCCTGGGCGTTCTAGGCTGACCATAGCTGCCGACGGTGTGGAAGCTCCGGAAGGCCCCCCGGAACTCGTTGCAGTCACAGGCACTTCATTAGTCGAGGCCCTCCTCGACCGGGAAGGACCTCTGGACCTAGAGGCCTCAACTGGCCCTGGTGATGGAGTCGTATGCCCGGAGCTAGCACCCCGGGAAGACGCCGCTGCGGGTACAGTCGCCGCAGTTGTAGAAGACCTCCCCCTCCAGGGAGAAGGAGCTGATGCAGAGGTTGTAGGCCTGACGGACCTTCCGTCGGCATGCTGCAGTTTCCTCTTCCGGCTCAAGGGTTCGTCCGCCGGTTCCTTGCCCTTGCCGACGACTTCGATCCTTGGCTTTGGGGCAGGGTCAGAACCACCTTCGGAAGCCCCAGGGATCACCACCCTGGAGGTCGATCTTCTCTCGACGACACCAAGGTCGTCAAGCACCGGCATCGTCCGTCGGAGCTCCTTGCTGAACTCTACTTCCACGTTCAGAGGGAGAAAGGCTGACGGCGGGGTCAAGTCATCTCCCGCAACGTCGATGCCGTGCTGGAACTTTTTGAGATGTAACTCCAAGGTTGCCCCCGCCATGTTGGACTTCAGTCCGGTCTCGACCCGGTCGTCGTCCATCACGCTGTTGAGGGCCCAAGCGAGTTTTTCTCTCCTCTTCAGCGATGCCCACCTGTTGACCAGGAAGTTGCAAAATACTGCCTGAGGAGTTAATCCTCCCTCAACGCACTGGCGGATCCTGGTCAGAGCAGGGTTGAAGGCATCCGACAGCACTGGAGCTTCACTCCAGACTGCAGTGTCAATGTTGGGGAGGCCTTCGGGCAGCTCCAGCTTCTCGTGCTCCTCCACCCGAATGACTATCCAGTCCTTCTTCCAATCATCCCACTTTCCAGAGGGAAACGACCGGAGGTACTTGAATGGGCACTTCTTGCGCTTCACGAAGTAATAGAAGCCAAGGTACTCATTACTCCTACCGGTGGTATGGACGGTGAAGAAGGTCTAGAAAAGTTCAATGCAGGGGGGATGCCCACCCACATTTCACAGAAGTGGACGAAGATAGACACAAGAAGAATGGAGTGGGGGCCAAGGTGGTATAGTTGCAGACCATAAAAGTCTAGCAGCATCAAGAAAAAGGAGGAAAAAGGTGGGATCAACCCCACCATGGCATACGAAGAGAAGTACACCATCTCGCCGGCGTGCTCCTTCTCGAACGGGAGCTCTCTTCCGGCGCAGACCAGACGGTTGAAGAAGTCCGGGGACCATCCCATGAGGGCCCATACCTTCTTCAAGTCACCTTCGGTCTTCAAACGACTCTCGCGGAGACCCAACTCCATCGCAGCACAGCAAGGAAAGAGAGGAAAAGCGAGCACAAGTTGGGAGTTTGAGCACAAGATCAGATGAGAGGCATAAAGAACTCCAGACGGTGTGCACTTTCCTCCTTAAGTAAGCCCTCGCATCGCTTGAATAGAAACCGCAAGGAAGTCGAAGATACTACTCAAAAATTCCACCCAGCTGATGACAACAGGGCCCGAGACCACCCCGACGATCAAGTCGAGAATCTTACCCAGGCGAACGGTTGTCATCATGAGGCGGGAAGCCCGAAGGCGGCGGCCTGACAAGACACGCGGAACCGATACGATTTTCGTATCGAGAACCGGCGACCTTCAATTGCGTGAGATCCGCACGCCAAAGATCTCATTTGCCGCACACGGGATATGCCACGCGACGAGGATTTAACTTTAAACTATCGCCAACGGCACATCCGAAGACCTTTGAAGACTCAGTTCAAAAGTCGAAGGATGGACCCACCTCCGGCGGAATGACTTCACCCAAGGTGTCTTCCCCAGAGGTGGGCCCAGGGGGCCACTGTCAGTACCCTGGGTACCATATACTCCTTGGTATTGCAAAGATCTCAAGAGAAAGTCATCTACTTGATTTGAAGACCTTCGGAGGCCCACATGTCAGACATAACCGAACCCGCTTCTCCAACATGGTTAGTTCCAGGGTCGCCACGTGTACTATCAAACCGGAGCTACCGCCCACAAGGGAGAAACACCGGACTATGTATCGAAATGGCACCCCCGGACCTAACCCCAGACCGAGGGAATCTCCAGAACTGACACGTGTTGGGTAACACCGGACCTATCTGTTCCCCACAGTGTGCTCTGGCACTGCAACGTGTCCAACCGTCGGATCTTCAGCCTCTAACCTCCGGAAGACTCCACAACAGCTCCAGATCCTCAAACGGGAATCAAGGACTTCAAGACCCGATCAAGTGTCATTAATACTATATTAATGACACACGATCGGACGACCTTAATTACCAGTAACGGTGCTGTCAAAGCTCATAACTCGGTCATTAAGGGCAATTAAACGTGTTGAATATGTATCAATACCAGTAACCGCCGGGGTCACATGTCGGACCAGGCTAACTTGTAACGGCCTGCCCTTGTACTATAAAAGGACAGGCCGACGATACATAGGACACTCTCTGGAGACACGCTGACTTTACACTCTCAACTGACGTTGAGCTCATACATCCAATACAACACCAACACACCCCGTGGAGTAGGGTATTATGCTCAGGCGGCCCGAACCATGTAAATCTTCGTGTCCCTTGTGTCACTCGACATCTCACCTTCTAGAATCTCCGCACGCCCATACCGAACCTCAAACTCCTCTAACACTTTAGTAGTGTCGTGAGATCTGCCGGATCAAAACCACCGACAGCGATGAATCCCTTTCATTGGGGATACACGAAGATAAACGCGATCCCCGACCTCGAAGTGAAGGGTTCGACGCTGTTTGTCCGCATAGCTCTTTTGACGAGACTGTGCAGGCTTGAGGTTGGCTCGAATAATTAACTTGTACTCGTTCTTCAGCTTCATTTGTTGTAGGGACCGAAATCCCGACATCCAAGGATCTCATTGGGTGGTGTTGTGCGATGCGACACCCAACAATATACAAGAAAAGAACGAGAATAAAATACAATACCAAGTCTTCATTTATAAAAAGAGCGGAACTTTTACAATACTAAGCGAAAAGGAAAGAGAATTATACATCATAGCTACGCTCTCGACACTAGCTATGCAAAAGCAAAGTCATCCATGCCCGGGATGCTTCGCACTGGCAACACCCAACATACAGCAGCGTGCAGCGTTCCACTCAGCTGTAAACCCTAGAGGGGGTGCAGCCTCGTTATCGAACCCGTCATCAGTCATATAATCTGCAAAAACTTGTTAACTGTAAATGTAAGCTTAAGGCTCAACATGACTAACCCGTCGCACTAGACTTATGCAAGGGTGAACACTAAGTATAGGTAAGGAATAGCATAAAGGACACGCCTACAAGTGGATCCTTATAGTCATGTTTTAAGTAGCACATGACATTCTCCAGGCATGGCACATCATAGACTCCACAATCAAACAAATAACGCTTTGCCGATGATATGACATGCCCAAAGCACATAATTCTATTACAGGTAGAGTATGGGGAAACTGTAAACTTTTAATTGTGTTATCTCCAAGCCACACAAGGTTGCAAAACAATTATAATTCAATACATCATATTCTCCTGACTTCTTCAGTATTTACTACATCACAGCGTAGTGAACAAGTGGTACTCTCTTACCGCGAGGGACAGTGATTGCAATCAGGACACACCCGGTCAACACGACACATACGCACTTTTGGAATTGCTAGCGAGTACTTACAGCTGGACCTACATAGCACTTCAGTTCTAGTCATATATGGCTACCTTGCACCCAACACTAGAAAGTCGAATCGGTCGATCCATCACGAGCAAGAGGTCCCTGCGTGGGGCGTACTCTGACGTGCTCGGCAGCTGATTTACAACTTGCTGCCCTCAACCTACGCCTATAAAATGAAATGGTATGCCTTGACAAACCAGTGTCAAGCTACATCAGTATGCTGGAGCCCATTTCTCTAGTATGTCGCTGGTACAATTCAAGCTTGTCCAGCAGGGCCGCACACGAATCGGTCCTCAATCCACACAAGCAGGGCTACACACGTGAGACCACATCTCGCTGCATCCAACCCGCTGCTCGGTCTCAATTTCATATTCATAAGCCATTTCTTGATCCAATCCATCCCGTGTGATAAAATCCTATCTCGCGAGTAGGTTCCAACTACTCAACTTCTACCGGATCCCTATGAATATAGGCATGGCAGTTACTACACGAGTCTATGGGCTATTCTAACCACTCCCTGGTTTATTTGGTCCTGCAAGTGGATGTCAAACATCTTAAACGTAATGCACAAACATCTGAAGACGTAAGGTGAATGAAAACTGCAAAGACACTGTAGGAGCTTAAATGCAAACCGAGGCTTGCCTGAATGCATGTCCGAGTCTATGTTAGTTTCCGGCATCTGGACTTTCAAAGCTTATGGCTGCTCCTCGACTTCAGTTACTACACGTTATGAATATTCTATATATGAATGACTTTGAAACTAAATAATTTGTTTAAGGTCACAAGCTAATATCTTGTGAAACAAATAATATTATGATCTTAATTGGCTTTGGAACGTTTATGGTAGGTACTAGGGACTATATTGGAGACTCTTGCAAAGAACAAGAGATGATCAAGGAAGTTTGTTGTCCCTAAATTCCTACAAGTATAAAGCTTCACTGAATTTTGGTTGAAATTCTGGAGGTCTATCATGGATGCCAGTGGTTGTACCATGTAGAGGGGATCTCACTGGTTCTAGGAAAATTGGTTTCACAATTTTCTAAGCATACTACAGGGAGAAACTGATTTTACAAGTTTGGGAAAATTTCTGAAATTGAATTTGTATTTTTCTCAATTTTCAACTACATAGAGATTTGGAACACTGATCAACCCATTAATTGAGTCCAATGAACTGGAAATTTTTACTGGATATCAAGTGTACTGACAAGAGTGTTCTGACCAAAATTGGTAATTTTCCAATTAGCAGAACAAGATTAATAAATTTCACAAGTAGTTAGCTCAAAGGAATTAATTATAAACATTATGCGAGTTTCATGTCCACTAAGGGTGTGTTTGGTTCAGCTGTGGATTCCTGAAAAGCTGTTGTGAGCTGTTAGCTGTGGAAAAGCTGCTGTGAGCTGTCAGCTGTGAGAAAGCTGAAATCTGTTTGGTTGTAAACAGCTGTCAGCTGTGGATTTTGTATGAAATATGAGTTATACCACTATAGATTCGTAATTTTGTGTAGATAAATAATATAAATATAAAATTGATGTAAAATAAATATTACAAAATCTGTATGGATGATACAAAAACTAAAATTAAAGGTTGTATGGTTTAGATGATATGTGTCATATACAAGTATAGTACTATCTAACACAAACTAACCAAAGCAGTTGCTATATTGTCACGAATGTTGTTCATCGTAGTATCATTTTGCTCATCAAGAAAGTCATCATCTTGCGAGTTTGACACTTGTTGTATCTCTTCAGGCATATAATCTTCATCTTCATCACACCTCTCAAACTCCTTATCCGTTAATGCACTATCCCGAATAAAATTGTGCAACGCCATGCAAGCAATAATCACATGCTTTTGTGTACGAAGTGGAAAACTAGGCATCTCCTTCAATATGCGCCACTTTTGCTTGAGGACCCCGAATGCACGTTCAATGACATTGCAAAGAGAGGAATGTAAAAAATTAAAGATCTCATACTTCCCTTGTGGAGCACGTTGACTACGAATACAAAATTCAGGTAGATGGTATGTACTTCCTTTAAAAGGAGCAAGGTATCCCGTTCGATTAGGATAACCGGAATCGACAAGATAATATTTACCTACAAAAATAAAATAAAATTAATTCAATTCAAGTGTTATAGTAGAACAGAACCACTATTTGTAAGATGACCAATATATTACCTGGAGGGGGTTCAGAGAACTGATGACCAAAATTTGTTAATGCATGATTCAGAATTCTTGTATCATGTGCAGATCCTGGCCAACCAGCAACCACAAAGATGAACCGCATATCAAAGTCACATATTGCAAGCACATTTTGAGAGGTGTACCCGTGTCGACATGTGTGGTTTACCACATCCTCTTTAGGCACTGAAACTGGAATATGTGATCCATCTATAGCACCAATAGCATCCTTAAAATGCGGCCAGAAACGATTTTCCTTCACTTTGTCATGCTCTGTGCTAAAAGTAGGATCTTGCGATCTGATGTTATCTTTTGCTAATTTTTTCAAACATAGCAACACTTCCTTAAACTTCATGTGCACAGTCCATAAAGATCTAACAAACCGATTTTCAGCTTGAGAGAATGATTGAGGGCCTCCAACAATCCATAAGAACATGGCTAACGACTCCATAGATGTAACATTACTTGTTGACTTCAAATCATAGTTAGATACAAGCAGATCGTGAAGCGACATAAAGACCTCTGGAGTCATCCTAAACATCTTGTAAAAATATCTCGGACGTGCAAAGCACTCCATGACCCATTCAATTCCAGATTGTTGAGGATCTCTGTATTTACCTCTTTTTAAGTACCTTTCAGAATACATGTTCCCTAGATGACCAATGGTGGCAGCTTGTTTTGATAACTCTGCAAGAAGGAGTAGACCCTTGTGCCCCTGTTTTGCAACATCATCCATGTCTGCACAATATAAGATACAAAACATAAATGCAATACAGGATCATTATAATTTACATATTCATCAATACTCAAATACAATAGAGGTACAATAATAAAAATAGGAGATCACAATAATAGTTTACATATTCATCAATAACCCAAAATAGGAGATCACAACAGTGAAATCTCATGTTCCAAACACAATAAACAACTGACTGAAACACTAAAAAACCTAGTTCGAAACATGAAAAGATACAATTAAATTCATTGCTTCGTCATACCGCTTTCTTACCAGGTTGTTTACCCTTTTCCATACTGTGTTCATTAAAATAATACTCTAGCAGTCTACTCTCATATATCAAGTAACAAGAACAAGAACACATGAGTGAGAATATTGAAATTATACCTTGATTTGAAAATTTTCCACTATGCAGAAACTCAACTATAGATTTACTGCATCAAAGAAATCCACAGGTACAACTACAACAACAAAAATATTGTCAAATCAAACACGTATACATGTACATCACTGGGACATGAACACAACATCATTAGCAATTAAAAAAATGAAAACAGTGACCATCATTGGCAGCTGAACATAACACCATTGGCAACATCATGACATCGACACAAAATCATTGGCAATTGGACTATAGTGAAAACAGGATAAATATACTATTGCAATAAACCACAATCATAAAATGTGATGAACCACAATCATCCAGTTCATGAACAACACATCTTGCAAACTGCAAAAAAAATTCAGTTCATGTGATGCCATGCCATACCTTTGCACTTGTGATCGAAATTGAACCACACAGTACCCCAAACCTGCATGAATCAAAAATTGCATCAAGAATTGAAGAAGCAAGGAGGATTGGATCAGAGCACGGCTGCAGCCTCAACAATAAAAAACGGAGCCGAGGCGCCGCTGCAGCCCGCCCGACGGGGCAGCTTCCGGCTGCAGCCTGCCTGCGGGGTGGCGCGGCACCGGTGCAGCGTGCCGGACGGGGCGGCACACGCGGCCGCACCCTGCCCGACGGTGCGGCGCGGCTCGAGCCATCGCTACGGGGGCGGCACCGGAGGAAGCTCGCGGCGATGGGGGCGGCACCGAAGGAAGATCGAGGCTGAGGAGGATGGAATCTCACCGTATCGTGGCGCCAGTGGTGGAGCGGTGGTGGAGGCGCTAGCGATGGAGGAGAAGGCGACGGGAAGAAGCCTGATGGTGGAGATGCATCGGTAGGAGGAAATAGAAAAGAAAACGTTTCGTTGTGTAATCAGTGGCATTGGTGGGTAACATTTTAGAAAAGATGGGAAGGGGAATCTGGAAAATCAGGGGTCCTAGCAGATTTTCCTTTACACTATGAGAATCAGCAGATTTTGGTTAATCTGATTTGGAGGAAAAGGCCTTTGGTTGGGATTTCAGATTTTTGGTAGAGAATTTCGTTGGGGAAGCTGAACCAAAGGGAGCCTAAATTGCATCACTGCAAAGTAGAGATTTAGATGAGTCTACCAGAATTTAGTTGGAATTTTTTGAGCAATTATACTAGGAGTAATGATTTTTAGAAGTTTGGTTGAATTCTGGAATTATTTTCCAAAGGGAAACATTTAAATAAAGCAGTCGGGCCCACTGTTTTAAAATCAACCAATTGCAGCTCGGCTGCACCGGGGGCCACGGGGTTAACCTGCGCAGCCGCACTAGATCCGGAGCCGCAGCTGATCCCGCGCGAGGGAATCGTTCGCTAACCTGTGCGACTCTTGAGTCATCTCCTACCTCCCGACGCACGACGCGGCCACGGCGGCGAGCTCTCCGCGATAGCTGCCTCAACCTCCATTAGACTCGGCCCTGACCGCCTAGCCGTAGAATCGACCGCATAACACGATGGTGTGGTCTAATCACGGCGGCAACGTCTGGAGATGGCGGCGCGATGACGGTGATGGATCTAGGGTTTTGACTATCATCGGAATCGCTCATGAACGGCGCAAAAGGATTGGGAAAAGGTCGGGGTTGCTTCTGGGATCATGAGAAAGACTCCTAGGTGGTGTAAACGGCGTGGAACCGCCGGGGAAACACAATTTTGTCGGTGAATAGGTGAGGTTTCAATGGCGGGGGGGAAAACTGGAATATCTCAGATTCTACTCGATGGCGTCCACTGATTCCTGGCAGAGGGGTGCGCTAGGAGGTACGAAGTAGAATCCTTACTTGGATTAAAGAATAATTACATGTAGAAATGGAATCAAACCGAGAAGTGAGCTAGTTCATGGGCTACGGCCGAAAGCAAAACCCGTATTATTTGCACGATACGGAATGAAATGAAGAATGGTTTGTACCATGAGAAACGTCGTATCTTTGAGATCCTAGTTGCTTCTGAGACCAGCTCGGGAGAGAGGTTTTAATGTCGGCGCGACGGGGAGGCAGTAGCGTCCTCACGGCGGCTGGACAGCGGTGCCAGTAAAACTGCAAAAATGCCACCTTGTAGCCGATGAAACAAGGAACTAAAAGGTTGAGAAGGTAGATGGAAGGCTTAGGTTCCACTTTTCTGTTGGGAGGACGAAGGGATTCGGCAAGACTTCGAGCTCGTCGGGCGCACAGGGAGGCGGCGATGGTTTGCGCTCGGGAGTGATGAAAGAGCTGGTGCCTTTCCTTTCAGCCAGAGATGTGAAGATAAGTAGGAGGAGAGGGGAGGAGGAACACGCAACTGGGGTGCCACACAGCTGCTTGCTGACGGTTAGCGGTTTGCCGCACCGGGCATCGAACGGCGGGGAGTCAGAACAGAGCACTCACGGTAAACGTCTCCCTGACTAGAGGGTCCCACCGTTCTTATCCTCATCCCTTCTCTGGAACTTAAATTCTCTTGCCTAACATGATCCAAAAATCTTAGATCTTTGTGGAGCAGCCAAATCAAATGTGTAGAGTCAGATTCTGAAATTAGATTTCAAATTTGGACAAGTTTCAATTGGAATTCAAATTCAAATTCATATTTCAATGAAATTCAATAGAGTCACTGAATTAAATAGCAAATGAGCTTCAAAAATTATGAAACTTCTTGGATAAGTCAAGCAAGTCATGATTCTCCTGATCGTATGTTCATATTTTATGTTCAAATAAGTTGGACAGAATTCAAAATTTGAACTTAAATATGCCTTGAACTTGCTAAGCATGTCAAATAAAATAGCAAATGGAATTCACAAATCATGAAACTTGGCATGAAGGCTATTTGGAATATTATGAGGCCATGGAAAAAATGTATAGCGTCAGATTTAAATATTTTGACAAGGCCTAAATGTACAGTGCTATATTCAAATTAATTTGAATATATTTAGTACTGCATAGTGTTTTGCCCTAGCAAAATCCATTCAATAAAATCTAAAATTTGCAGGAAGGTCTCTTGAAATATCCTAGGGGCATTGGTGAAGCTCATCTATTATGTTAATAAAATTTTAGGTATGATGGAAAGAAATACTCTTGATGATATCAAGTTTATGTGTACAACCATAATTGATCTTTACTATGGTTGAAAACCAACTGGTAACTGAACTTCATATTAAGGAAAAGCTGGGATCTTAAATTCATTTACCAAGTCGATACCATATATCACTCGTTCACCGTATTCACACCAGTTTAAAGGTGTGCAGCACTTCCGGCCATAAAGAGCTTCTGTAAGACCTATATGTGCTGAATACATTGGCTTGTAGTGAATACACTTGGCTTTGATGATAAAAGTTTTGAATATAACCAAAACACCTTTTTATCAAGGTTCGACTCTAGCTCTGAGCTACAGCAAGGTCCGACGGTAGGTCCGGCTTGTTTTGGGTAGCTTCGGCTATGTTTGAAGCTAGGTCCGACTTCTTGGTAAGGTCCGACTAGCTTTGGTTAGCTCCGATGAGCTTTATCTTTAGCTCCGGCATGTCTTTGATAGTTACGGCATATATTTGGTAGCTCCGGAATGCTTTTGCTAAGCTCCGACGTACTTTGTCTAGCTCCGGTTTTGGGTTGACTAGTTTTGACTAGTTTTTGGTAAGCTCCAATGCTAGGATCTACTAGTTTTGGTAAGCTCCGGCAGGTGCTTCATTGTACTAGTTTTGGTAAGCTCCGGCGCTAGGTTCTACTAGCTTTTGTTAGCTCCAGCTCAAGGTCCGGGTTGCTCTGGCAAGGTCCGCAACTTGACCATAGTGCTTCTGCTTTTCATTTGCAATGTTTCGTAATTGCTTTACATTGTTGGAAAGATTGCTTAGTATTCATTTGCTAAGTTTTTGGTGCGTTTTGGTTGATATGGATGATATCGTGTTACTGTAGTTTTGCAACATGCTTATGTGAGGTTCTCACGTAAGGTGTTGTGTTCGGAACTAACTTGAGTCAAGTCGAGGACTTGGGCTCGTATGGATTGGTTGTTTATTCATATGCAGGTGTTGCTTGAGTTCAAGTCATGGCTGGTGACGGGATCCATTGGACTAGTCACAGGGAGGAGATGAGGTTCCAACAACCAAGTTCTGGAGGAACTGTGGTTGAGCTGATCAGGAGGTCGCGCAGGATGATTGAATCAAGGGCAGTGCATATGAAGGTTACTGAACGTCGAAGGAAGGTGTTCGCACGTATGCATGCGGTGCATGATGTGGCAACATGGTTCCGAAGATGGGATAAGGAAGGGAAGATCTGGTTGGAAGGATCGTATCATACCGGTTGATGACTTTGGCTGCGGCGGAGTCGGTTATGGCTCGGTATGGAAAGTATCGAGTTGGTTATGTTAGGATTTCGTGTGTGTCACGAATTTGAGTTGTTTAGGAATGTGGGATACGTTCCTAAGGTGTTTGGAAGTCTTAAGATTGCTTCTATCTGCGTATAGAAGAATCCTAAGCAGTTATGGAAAGTTACAATTCGTGATCTGAGTAGGATTGGAGTCCTAGTTGAGATTGGGTTGGCCTAAGGGCTGGTTATATAAGCAAGGGAGGCCAGAGCTCGTGGTAGACGACTTTGGGGCTATTCCTCTTGTGTTCTATTGAATAAAATTCGTAGTTTGAAGGAACTTTTGTGTCTTGTTCGTCCGACTTGTTCCAGACAAGTTTTACTCGTCAAGTTTCTGGACAGCACTATCTTTCGTCGGTGGTTTTATCATAACTCGAGTTTTACAGATCCAATTGACGTGATTCTTTTTGGGTTGTCTTCCCAACTTGATTGACCATCATCTGTCAAAATTTCACGGTCATTGGATTTGTTGTCTCTGATCTACACGAGTTTTTTTGCAGTGTTCCAGAACTGTTTTTTTCTCGGGTAGGGCAGATTGACCTTTGTTTGATCTTTCGATAATAACTTGAGTTTTTCTCGACGGATTTGAGTGATTCTTTTTGTGTTGTCTTCGTGACTTGTTTCTCTCTGATATCTATCACTTTTGTCATGGTGAAACACGTTTATATTAGTCTCACACATGATTTCTTTAACATATCATATTTGTGCCGAAAGGGTTTGGGGTTTAATTGTTTCCACTGCGTAAGATTTTTAAATCTACCATTCACCCCCCCCTCTGGTAGCTTTTCACGTGCTCTTCGATCCTACAATTGGTATCAGAGCCACGGTGCTCTAATCTTTGTGATTTGCGCGTGTTTTTGACTAATCATCATGTAGAAGTACTCTGCCAAACCTTGTGTGTTTACTGGTATTGATTTTTAGGTTTGGAAGGCACGCATGGAAGCTTTCATCCAGGCACAAGGCTTTGCAATATGGGAGAAGGTATACAAGCCTTACAAAGTGCCATCAAACGATCAATTTACAGCTACAAATCTGAGAGATGTCGACAACAACAACAAGGCTCGAAACTTGATCATACAAGGATTAACACAAAGCGACTTCGACCGTGTTGCACACCTCCGATCTGCATACGATGTGTGGAAAGCACTTTGTGACTACCACGAAGGATCCAACACAATCAAAGAGGTAAGGCAAGACATGTGCAAGAAAGAATACATGCGCTTCGAGATGCAACCCGGTGAGTCTATTGATGACCTTTTTGCTCGCTTTAATAATATTCTCAGCAACTTGCGTAGTGTCAATGTTAATTTTTCAGATGCTGAAAATGCTAGGCAATTGCTAAGTGCATCAGATATGTCAATTTGGGAGATGAAAGTCACATCTATTCGTGAATCTACTGTCATGAGTTCTCTTACATTAGATGTACTTTATTCTAAACTAAAAACTCATGAAATTGACATAATCTCACGTAAGAACCCCAATAAGTCTATTGCATTTGTTTCACAACGTGATATGTCTAGCTCCGGCCAATCATCTTGCAATACTCTTGCTTTATTGTCCTCACTAACCCTGGAGCAG
Source organism: Tuctoria greenei (assembly GCA_036927565.1). Classification (NCBI taxonomy): domain Eukaryota; kingdom Viridiplantae; phylum Streptophyta; class Magnoliopsida; order Poales; family Poaceae; genus Tuctoria; species Tuctoria greenei. The sequence continues at coordinate 57,961,542 of JAYESD010000007.1, forward strand.
ATCGAAGAATTTCCAGAACAGGAGTTGGCACTCATCTCTACTAGATTCTCAAAAGCATTGCAAAATGTGAGAACTAGAAGGAGAGGAAGGTCCGGACCTCAACGCTGTTTTGAATGTGGTAAAATAGGACACTTTCGTACAGAATTCCCTAACCTTTCAGGTCCGACCACCCGGGAAGAAAAACAAAGCAAGGTCCAGACCTCCTCTGGAAATTCCAACAAAAAGAAAAAGAAGGGTACCATAGGACGCAAAATGATTAACAGCTTCATCACCGCACTTCAAGAACTTAGTTCAAGTGATGTAGACTTTGAAAGTGATGAAGATGATGACGATCTGGCCAACTTATGCTTCGTGGCGGGCAAAACAAGATCAAGATCAAGTCAGGTGGATGCAGAACACAACAGTGAAGACGATGAGGTTACACGTTTGAGGAAGGAGAACATTTGAATTATGGATTCAGGTTGCTCACGCCACATGACCGGTAACAAAGATTGGTTCTCCTCCCTCTCTTTTGTGTCACGTTTAGAAAATGTTACTTTTGCTGATAATTTTTCAACTCCTATAATTGCTAAGGGTTCGGTTAGAGTAAATGATCTCTACACTTTGAAGGATGTGGCACTTGTCAAAAATTTGAAATACAACTTGCTTTCTGTTGCACAATTGCTAGATGAAAATCTAGAAATTATTTTCAATAAAAACTGCTGCAAATTTGTAGGTTCAAATAGTGAGCTTATTTTTAACATGTCTCGGTTTGGAAGAGTTTTTAAAGCTGATTTTGATATGTCTTCCTCTAAGCATAGGTGTCTAGTTGCTAATGATTCAAATGACTTATATTTTTGGCATCGTAGACTTGGTCACGTAGGCTTTGATCACCTAACGCGTGTTAGTGCTCTTGATCGCATACGTGGGCTGCCTAAGCTTAAAGGGGACAAAGAAATTGTGTGCTCTTCTTGTAGACATGCTAAGATGGTTGCAGGTTCACATACTCCTCTCACAATGATCATGACAACTGAACCATGTCAACTTTTGCATCTTGACACCGTAGGACCTTCACGTGTTCAATCCTTCGGAGGTAAATGGTATGTTCTTGTTATTGTTGATGATTATTCTAGATACTCTTGGGTTTACTTTATGGCGTCTAAGAATGAAGTTTTTAGTCACTTTAGAACTTTATTTCTTAGATTATCAATTGATCACCCAGGATCATTAAAAGCAATTAGAAGTGATAATGGAATTGAATTTAAAAATCAATCTTTTGATCACTTTTGTGCTGAAAATAGAATAGATCATCAATTCTCTTCACCATATGTACCTCAACAAAACGGTGTTGTAGAAAGAAAGAATAGAACCTTAGTTGAGATGGCTAGGACTATGTTTGATGAATAAACTCCTAGGAAATTTTGGGCTGATGCGTTAGCAACCGCTTGTTATGTCTCAAATCATGTTTTCTTGCGTGCTAAGCTAGGTAAAACACCATATGAGCTCCGGTTTGGACATAGGCCTAGTGTTACACACTTTCGGGTTTTTGGTTGCAAATGCTTTGTTAAGAAACATGGTAATCTTGATAAATTTGAACCTAGATCCATTGATGGCATGTTTCTTGGTTATCCATCTCATACTAGAGGCTACCGTGTGATTTTACTTGACACTAACAAAATTGTGGAGACTTGTGAAGTGTCTTTTGATGAAGCTAGCCCAGGTGCTAGCTCCGGTGTTGCAGTACTAGATCTGTATCCTCAGGGGAGGGTATTTTCGAAGATGAAGAAGAGCCGGTGATACTGCCTGGTAGTTCCGAAGTTGACACTTGTCCAGCTCCGGACATTGAACAAGCTCCGGCTATCACCTATGTTGGTCCTGATTGTCCACAAGTCACAAGCTCATCAATCTACGATGAACCTAATGAACAAGAAGCTTGTGAGACATATGTTCCCCTATGTTTTTACAAAGATCATCCCCCACAACAGATGATTGGAAGCTTGCACGAACGAGTCACACGGTCCAGGTTTTGCGATCCAAACTCTTATGCTCATTCTGCTTTTGTTGCGGCTTTTGAACCCAAAGATATATCACACACACTCACTAATGAATCTTGGATTATTGCCATGCAAGAAGAGTTAGAAAATTTCGAAAGAAATAATGTTTGGAAACTTGTACCTCCACCTCAAGGTCACACTTTAATTGGAACTAAATGGGTATATAAAAATAAACAAAGTGAGAATGGGGTTGTGGTTAGGAATAAGGCTAGGTTGGTTGCTCAAGGTTTCACTCAAGTTGAAGGTCTAGATTTTGATGAAACTTTTGCTCCTGTTGCTAGATTAGAAGCCATAAGAATTTTGTTAGCTTTTGCAGCATCTAAAGGTTTTAAGCTATATCAAATTGATGTTAAAAGTGCTTTTCTTAATGGCTACATAGATGAAGAGGTTTATGTCAAACAACCACCGGGTTTTGAAAATCCAAATTTTCCTAATCATGTTTACAAACTGTCCAAAGCCTTATACGGTCTCAAACAAGCCCCTAGAGCATGGTATGATAGGTTAAAAACATTCTTACTTGAAAAGGGGTTTACCATGGGCAAGGTTGATAAAACTCTTTTTGTGCTTAAACATGGCAATGACTCATTATTCGTTCAAGTGTATGTGGATGATATTATCTTTGGTTGTGCTTCTCATGATCTTGTGTCCAAGTTTTCAGCAATGATGAGTTCCGAATATGAAATGAGTATGATGGGTGAACTCACTTACTTTTTGGGGCTGCAAATCAAGCAAACCAAGGAGGGTACCTTTGTGCATCAAACGAAGTATACCAAAGACCTCCTAAGGCTCCTCAACATGGACAAAAGCAAGCCTCTTCGGACACCAATGGGAACAGCAACAACACATGAACTTGATGAAGATGGTGAATCCGTGGATCAAAAAGAATATAGAAGCATGATCAGATCACTTTTGTACCTCACTGCATCAAGACCGGACATACAATTCAGTGTATGTCTTTGTGCACGGTTTCAAGCTTCCCCACGTGTTTCACATTGTGAAGCCGTCAAAAGGATTCTCAGGTACTTACATGGAACTCAAGAATTTGGCATTTTTCTTCCTTCTTCCTCAACCGTTACTTTGAAAGCCTTTTCGGATGCTGATTTTGGGGGTTGTAGGATTGATAGGAAAAGTACTTCCGTTGCTTGTTATTTTCTTTGTAATTCTCTTGTTGCTTGGTCCTCTAGAAAACAAAATTCAGTTGCACAATCCACAGCCGAATCTGAATATGTAGCTGCTGCTAGTGCTTGCTCACAAACTCTTTGGATTGTTCAAACACTTAAGGACTATGGGGTTGATCTAGATAGTGTTCCACTATTTTGTGATAACACAAGTGCTATTTGCATTGCCAAAAACCCTGTGCAACATTCTAGAACTAAGCACATTAATATTAGGTATCACTTTCTCCGAGATAACATAGAAAAGGGAAACATTGTGCTTCACCATGTAAATACCGAACATCAATTGGCTGACATTTTTACAAAACCTTTGGATTTCACTCGTTTTTGTTTCATTCGTAGTGAAATAGGGGTTATGCATCCTCATGGCTTAAATTGAGGGGGAGTTTTTGAAACTTGGGAAGTCTATGTGTGAATCTGAAATTAAAATAATATGAGCATAGTATTTCATACATATATGACTTTGTGATTCCTTTTACATGCTGAAAGTTCTTACTACATTACTCGTGTTATACATTTTGTAGTTTTTGCCATGTCTAGTAATTGGAATAATAACTTACACTAAAACTGGTCATGATCGAACTTTCTTGCTGTTTGGAACTTGTTACATGTTCACAAGTGCTTTTAATCATTAAGAATTAATCAAGTAATCAACTCAAATGATGAGTTTTTATGAACAAATATAAATTGAGAAAAGATCAAGAGAATATGCATGCATCGCACTTCTTCTTTTGAGATGGCTTGTCTGCACTTAGATATGAACTTGGAAGAAGTTGTGTATGACTAAAACCATGTCCTTAAGCTTCTGATTGTCAAATGACATAGGCTTGGCTTGGTTGGTTAGAATAAGGCAGATGCACATATAATCTCTTGCAAATATCATATGATCTAAATTTGTGCTTTGAAAAATAATAAAATGCAGCAACTAGTGTCATGCTTTCAAGTTATGAAATAGTTAAGTTTGTGAGATTATGACTTGCTTAAATTGAAAATTACATTTGATCTCTAGCATGGCTTACACTACTTTATTTATTTCATTGATGTGATAATGTAAGGTACTTCATAGTATGACTTGGATGAGCTTTGTTTATATGTATATGTTATAATATGCTCACAACAACTAAAGTGGGAGAGATAATTTGTTTATATGATCATGACTTGCTAAATACATTGTCAAAGGGGGAGAGATAAGCATGAAGAGAAAGAGAATATGTGCATAAGGAGAGATAATAAAGGGGGAGAGATAATATGGGATATTTTTTCTTCTCATTTTACTTTTGATTTACAAAGGGGGAGAAATTTTCTTCAAAACTTTTATGTGAATAAGCCAATGTTCGGAATTTAAATGGTGTTGCCAATGCATTCATCAAGGGGGGAGATTGTAAGACATATATGTGCTGAATACATTGGCTTGTAGTGAATACAAATGGCTTTGATGATAAAAGTTTTGAATATAACCAAAACACCTTTTTATCAAGGTCTGACTCTAGCTCTGAGCTACAGCAAGGTCCGACGGTAGGTCCGGCTTGTTTTGGGTAGCTTCGGTTATGTTCGAAGCTAGGTCCGACTAGCTTTGGTTAGCTCTGGTGAGCTTTATCTTTAGCTCCGGCATGTCTTTGATAGTTCCAGCGTATATTTGATAGCTCCGGAATGATTTTGTTAAGCTCCGACGTACTTTGTCTAGCTCCGGTTTGGGGTTGACTAGTTTTGACTTGTTTTTGGTAAGCTCCGGTGCTAGGATCTACTAGTTTTGGTAAGCTCCGGTAGGTGCTTCATTGTACTAGTTTTGGTAAGCTCCGGCGCTAGGTTCTACTAGCTTTTGTTAGCTCCGGCTCAAGGTCCGGGTTGCTCTGGCAAGGTCCGAAACTTGACCGTAGTGCTTCTGCTTTTCATTTGCAATGTTTCGTACTTGCTTTACATTGTTGGAAAGATTGCTTAGTATTCATTTGCTAAGTTTTTGGTGTGTTTTGGTTGATATGAATGATATCGTGTTACTGTGGTTTTGCAACATGCTTATGTGAGGTTCTCACGTAAGGCGTTGTGTTCGGAACTAACTTGAGTCAAGTCGAGGACTTGGGCTCGTATGGATTGGTTGTTTATTCATGTGCAGGTGTTGCTTGAGTTCAAGTCATGGCTGGTGACGGGATCCATTGGACTAGTCTCAGGGAGGAGATGAGGTTCTAACAACCAAGTTCGGGAGGAACTGTGGTTGAGCTGATCAGGAGGTCGCGCAGGATGATTGAATCAAGGGCAGTGCATATGAAGGTTACTGAACGTCGAAGGAAGGTGTTCGCACGTATGCATGCGGTGCATGACGTGGCAACATGGTTCCGAAGATGGGATAAGGAAGGGAAGATCTGGTTGGAAGGATCGGATCGTACCGGTTGATGACTTTGGCTGCGGCGGAGTCGGTTATGGCTCGGTATGGAAAGTATCGAGTTGGTTATGTTAGGATTTCATGTATGTCATGAATTTGAGTTGTTTAGGAATGTGTGATACGTTCCTAAGGTGTTTGGAAGTCTTAAGATTGCTTCTATCTGCGTATAGAATCCTAAGCAGTTATGGAAAGTTACGATTCGTGATCTGAGTAGGATTGGAGTCCTAATTGAGATTGGGTTGGCCTAAGGGCTGGTTATATAAGCAAGGGAGCCCAGAGATCGTGGTAGACGACTTTGGGGCTGTTCCTCTTGTGTTCTATTGAATAAAATTCGTAGTTTGAAGGAACTTTTGTGCTTTGTTCGTCCGACTTGTTCCAGACAAGTTTTACTCGTCATGTTTCTGGTGGTTTTGTCATAACTCGAGTTTTACAGATCCAATTGACGTGATTCTTTTTGGGTTGTCTTCACAACTTGATTGTCTATCAGCTGTAAAAATTTTACGGTCATTGGATTTGTGTTATCTGATCTACATGAGTTTCTTTGCAGTGTTCCAGAACTGTTTTTTTCTCAGGTAGGGCAGATTGACATTTGTTTGATCTTTCGATCATAACTTGAGTTTTTATCGACGGATTTGAGTGATTCTTTTTGTGTTGTCTTCTTGACTTGTTTCTCTCTGATATCTATCACTTTTGTTACGGTGAAACATGTTTAGATTAGTCTCACACACGATTGCTTTAACAGAACGTATTTCTGCCAAAAGGGTTTGGGGTTTAATTGTTTCCGCTGCATAAGATTTTTAAATCTACCATTGACCCCCCCTCTGGTAGCTTTTCATGTGCTCTTCGATCCTACAGCTTCATATGGTGCCATCTGGATGCTAGCCTGATAACCATTGTTGTATGAAAACTCCGCCAATAGTAGGTGATCATCCCAATTCTTACCATGGTGGATGGCACAGGCTCGGAGCATATCCTCTAGAACTTGGTTTACTCGCTCCATTTGACCATCAGTCTGAGGATGGTAAGCTGAGCTTCGAATCAACTTAGTACCCAACAATGCGTGGAGCTGCTCCCAAAACCGAGCAACGAATACGGCTCCAAGATCTGAGATAATGGTGTGGGGTACTCCATCTAAGCACATGATTCTAGCAATATACAACTCTGCATACTTTGGGGCATGGTAGTTGATATTGACGGGTATAAAATGAGCTGACTTGGTTAATCAATCAACTATCACCCAAATGGAATCATGCTTACGGAATGTGAGAGGCAATCCCACGATGAAGTCCATGCTGATGTCCTCCCATTTCCAGACCGCTATGCTTAAAGGTTGTAGCTGTCTGGCAGTCCTCAAATGATCGGCTTTCACTCGCCGACATGTATCACATTCTGATATGTATTTCGCTATTTCACGCTTCATCCGGGACCACCAGAACTTCTTCTTCAAGTCCTGGTACATTTTGTTACTTCACGGATGAATAGAATACTTGGACAAATGAGCTTCATCCAATATCTTCTTCCGAAATTCCATATCACGGGCCACCACGATGCGGTCCTTGAACCAGATGGTACTGTCACCGTCACACCGAAAACACTTCATCTTCCCCTTCTTCATTTTTTGGCTAATGTGTGACATGGCCTTGTCTTTCCTCTGAGCCTCTACAATATCTTCCCTTATGGTAGGAATGAGAGCTAGATTATAGAGCGCCCCATATGAAACCAATTAGAGACTCGGCTCTTTTTCTTCTATCAAGGTGATCGAAAGATTATTGACATGGGACTTGCGACTCAGCGCATCTGCAACTACATTCGCCTTGCTAGGATGGTAGTGGATCTCAATTTCATAGTCCTCGATCAATTCCAACCATCTTCGATGTCGCATATTCAAGTCCTTCTGGGTGAAGATGTACTTCAAGCTTTTGTGATCGGTGTAGAGATGCACTAGGTTGCCCAACAGATAGTGTCTCCACATCTTCAATGCAAGTACCACGGCAGCGAGCTCAAGATCATGAGTCGGATAATGCTGCTCATGGTTCTGAAGCCGCCGTGAGCCATAAGCGATCACCCTTCTATCTTGCATTAATACACAATCCAATCCAATCCCATATGCATTACAATAAACATCAAATGACTTGCTTGTGTCCGGTTGTGCTAATACCGGTGCTGTTGTGAGGTGTTTCACTAATGCTTGAAACCTTCCTCACATTCATTCGTCCATACATACTTCTTTCCTTTCTTTAGAAGTTCTATCATTTGTTTAGCTATCTCGGAGAAACTTGAAATGAACCTCTGTTAATATCCTGCTAAACCCAGGAAACTTCGAACTTCATGTACAGACTTGGGAGACTCCCATTTGAGTACTTGCTTAATCTTGCTTGGATCAACTGCAATCCCCTCAGCAGAGATGATGTGGCCTAGAAATGGTACTTGGCTGATGTAGAACTCACATTTAATGAACTTGGCATACAGCTTGTGGTCTCGCAATCATTGAAGCACGATTCACAAATGTTGAGCATGTTATTCTCTGGATTTCGAATAAACAAGGATGTTGTCGATGAACACCACGAAAAACTTGTCCAATTCATACAATAACACCGAATTCATGAGATACATGAAATGAGCCAGTGCATTGGTCAATCCAAAGGACACGACAAGGTACTCATACAATCCATACCTCGTCGAGAATGTCATCTTAGGTATATCCTCTGGTCAAATCCTGATCTGATGATATACAGAACGAAGATCCATCTTTGAAAATACCTTAGCACCCACCAATTGATCGAACAAAATAGTGATGTGTGGTAGTGGATACTTATTCTCGATCGTGACAGCATTGAGTGGACGATAGTCCACACATAGTCTCAATGTCTTATCCTTCTTCTCCACGAACAATGCAGAACAGCCCCAAGGTGATGAACTTGGACGAATGAAACCCTTGTCCATAAGTTCCTTCAGCTGCTCCTTCAGTTCTGCAAGTTCCTTAGGTGCCATCTAATACGCCTTCCTCGAGATCGGCACTGTTCCAGGTACAAGTTCAATCTTAAACTCAGCATCTCTTTCTAGTGGCATACCAGGAAGATCTTAAGGAAGTACGTCCGAATACTCACATGCCACTGGAATGTCCTCAAGTTTAAAGGCCTCGATGTTGTAAGTAGTTGAAGTCACTTGGATAATACTCTCAAGAGTGAGAGCTTGGTTAGGGTGGAGTGGAGAATTCAGATATATCCTTCGAGGAACGATGTCAAGAATAGCACAATTGTATTGCAACCATACCATCCCTATGATGACATCTAACTTTTGATGCTCCAGTATAACGAGAGAGATAGGGTATATGTTCCCACCCAGATCAAGAGGTACCCTATGGACCATCTCATCTGCTACTACTTTCCCACCCGGAGAACAAATCATATATTGGGTTTTTGGGAACGATAGACAACTGATATAGAATGACATAAGACTTCCTAATAAAGTTGTGGAAACCACCAGAGTCAAAGAGGATGACTATGGGATGACCAGGGAGAGAGAACTTACCCGTGAGTACGGGTGCACCTTCTGGAACGTCCTCGATGGCGAGGTGGTGGACATTGCCGGTTCTGGTGGCTGGCTTCTTGGGCTCATTGCGGGGTTGGTTTGCCCCCTGGTACGAAGACTGTCCTCCGCTCGGCAGGCAGTCCTTGGTGAAGGGGCCCGTACGACCACACGTGAGACATGTGTATGGGGTCTGACCAGCACAGAAGGGAGGACGGAATCCCGGTGCACGCGGTGGAGGTGGAAGTGCACGCGGAATCAGACCCTGCTGCTGCTGTTGCGGAAAGAAGTCGACGTTGTTGAACTGGTGACCACGAAACATCGGTGGTCGCGATGGCGGCTGCCACCTCTGGCCAGATGGTGATCGATACACCATTCGGTACTTCTGAGGAGCACCACCTCTGCTGCTCTGCGGAGCACTCCTTTTCTTCTTGTCAGAGAATAGCTCCCGAGTAGTGTCCTCCTGTACGATTGCAGTGTTGACAATGTTGTTGAAGCTGCCATTGTTGAATAAGGCAAGCTTGTCCTTCATCTTGGGGTTCAAACCCCGGTATAAGCATTCACGCTTCCGATCTTCAGTACTCACTTGGTCCTGAGCATACTAGGCCAAGTGGTTGAATGCCTTGGAGTACTCGTATGCACACCTTCCTCCTTGCTTTAGCTCCAAGAACTCTTGAAGCTTGCTCCTCATAATACGGGGAGGTATATGATAAGCGCGGAATGCCTCCCGGAACTCCTCCCAGCTCATGACATAGTCTGCTGGTCGTGCGGCGATATTATTCGCCCACCATGTCCCAGCAGAACCCTGCAACTGTTGTGCTGCGAACAGGGTCTTCTGTTGTTCGGTCATCCGCAGCAAACCAAACTTTCCTTCGATGGAGCAGAGCTAGTTGTCCGCCTCCAACAGTTCATCGGTCTCCATGAAGATCGGCGGGTGCGCTGACATGAAGTCCGAGTATGAACTCGGATAGGGCTGCAGTGGACCCGCATCTGGTCACCCCCCTTGACAGGACGAATGTTGAACCAAGGTCCGCAGTAACTCAGTTTGCTTGTCGCGCGAGCCGAGCACTGCGTCGAGAACCTCCGCTAGACTCCTCGTAAGTTCAGGAGGTGGTAGTGGTGGAATTGTTGCTGCGGTGTCGCTGCTGGCTCCTGGGTCGGAGATTCGTCATCACGACCACCACTTGAACCTCCCATCTCAGGTGTCGAACGTGTACGCACCATTCTGCAGCCATATGTTACAAATCAGCAACTTGTTTGTTTTGCCTTCATCCATTTCCTATTACAGTAGTGCGAATATTGGCAAGGAAATAAGTGCATAACATCCACATATATTGATAAAGCATAAACTTTATATAAGATATATTATCTCATGACCAAGTTTACAGTAGTGAACTCCAAAATGACGGACTCCCACTACGGAAGTGCATCTCTATCTTACTTGGTCCCCATGAGACGTCATACACTCTTATACACACCCACTACTATTTTTTATATGACACAAACATGGCCACAAAATAAACACGAGCAACTACTAAACTACACGTTGCCCCGTGATGTTAGGAGTGCTGCCCCATCCTACTCCGATACATCCTATTCGATGTACTTGCGTTCCTAAGGATCTTCTTCTTCCTCTTCATCCTCAGAAATTGGTGCCACAGGTGCGGGTGTTGGAGCAGGAGTTGCTACCTCACCCGCCACCGATGATGTCGCGACAACTAATGACTGCACATCAGCCCGTAGAAGAAACATCTTATAGTCTTCCAATTCCTTTCGTGCATGCTCGCAACTGGCTCTCCAATCCTGAGTCTCTTCTGTGGATTGATCCTGTGCTTGAGTTATCGTACCCAACTGATCATCCAACAGCTGTACCTCAAGTTGACTCACCTCCAATGCGCTTTCTGCGCATTGCTCTTTCTGGCGAGCTTCCGATAGGTCTTGAACAGCTTGGTGCCACTGATTCTCCCTAACATTTAAACATCAGTTGAGAGGAGCAATCATGGCTCTAAGTGAGTCATGGCCCACTCAAAATGATCTCCTCGAATCAAAGCTTGCTTCAGATCACCCAGCAACCTTTCAATGCCAATATGTTGTGTAACGCTCACTTGGCACGATGATGCTGCATATAATGCCACGATTATCATGGGTACCTCTCCGTGAATGCCATAATCTGCACTCATTCGAATTGCCCACTCCTCACTAGCTCTACCATCGAGTGGAAAGAGCGCGACGGGGTGCCCGCCAAATGACGAAAATGAAGCTTGCAAAAACTTGCAATAGCAACACTCGCGGCAAAACACCAGGTGTCTTCCAAATGAGCCCCTTTCACCCGGATGGAGAAACAAACCCATCAAATATATGACAGACCAGCGGGCACATCAACATATATGGTGCATCTTGTCATACCTCCGTCATCAGATTCCCTGCCCCAATAGCTCGGTATGTTGCGATACCCGAACCGTTGAAGAAGCGCTATGAACAACTCCGGAAAAACTTTTCGATGAGCACACATCGTGAACACACATCTGTTCTGTAAGTGTACCACCAAATCCGCCATCTGTGGAAAGGATACTTGAACAATGAAAAGGTTCCCAACTTCCAATAATTCAAGGAAAATTTAAAGCTGGAATAGTGATCACAGTCTGTTCCAGCTGACCTTCCTGTATAAATTCAAAAATTTTTTACAGGAAACTTCAGAACCAGATGTTGGGTTGAATACAAAAGTTGTAGTAAACTTTACAGCCTTTCCATGTTCTACTCATACAGCTCCAGGGGATCTAGGAAGTAGAATCTATACAGGTTTAAAATTGACCCAAGTTTTCTGGAAACTTTGACAGAACCTCCCCTTTATATGTGGTCATTTCCACAATTTATACAGGTATATCAATAGAATATATTGAGGTAATGAAAAATTAAACATTGTATAAAATCAAGTGAAAAATAGAGAAATAAAAGATTTTACCCATGAAACATTTGTTATACAGGTATAACACGGAAATTCGAAACTATGTGCAAACTGTTTCAAGTTCTGGTCTGCAAGAACCAAGTTTGCGACAATAGGAATTAAACAAAGTTGCACCAAGCTATAGGTCATAAGTACAAAATAAAGTTGATAGAGGACTTCCTAAGCTTTCCATAAATGTATATATGTGACCATGTCACTATTCTGGATCAAAGGCTATAAATATCCAAACTTAACAGATGAACTGACTGGTTTTTAACAGCAGCCCTGCAGTTCACTGTATTGAACTCAAAATTTGTTTGACTCTAATTTGAATCAGGAAAAACATTGAATACCATAACTGTATATCTCATTCTGCCCTTTCCATATATGTATCGCAATAACACAGAAGATTTTTCTACAGTGAGTTATGGCAAAAATACAGAGACTGGTACAATGGTATGGTCATCTGGAGCAGTTGAAGTATACGCCAAATTTCAACAGATTATGAAGCTTTTATGCCTTGAGAGTCAACAGAAACGTTGTAGAGGTCTTCAAGAGCTCTCCAACCATATAGCATACCCCTATGTTATTTTTCAGCTAACCAAGATTACAACCTGTCGAAGTTGAGAAAACTTCTGCCAGGAATCAAGAATCTTTGTTCTAACCCTTTGTTGAGTCAAAACCCATTTTGCGGAGTCCAAACTTACCAGCATCAGATAGTCGGACTTTCCAAAATGTAATGCGACCATTCTGTCGTTGGGGATGATCAAGTATCAAATTTAATACTGATGGTACTACGTGCCTCACCAAAGAAAATTCTAACCGGTATATCTGGATACGTTTATAGGTGGCCCTAGTATCATTCACTCGCAAATGTGTTCTACACGGGTCGCTACCATAATTAGTGCTGCAGAAGACAAACAATCCCCTTTCACAACTTCACACCTCAAGGGCGGCACGGGGAAACATAATAGGCAATCACAATAATAATATATATGAAAGTAAATGCATACGACTCTAGTGTGAGTCGCCCTCGAGCGATGTCATGTCTCGAGGTACGTTGTTGTACTACGTCTGTACAACAAAGACTCTCGCACGAACCGGCTTATACACGCTCGGGCATACTTGTTTCTCATGCTCCCATAGAACATGAATAGTTCTAGAGACGCATACTATCGGGTTATTCACCACCCAACGGGGGCTCCCACTAACTTTGAAGCACGCTGGGGTACCGCGTGTCATAGGTTCTCAGAAACATGGAATGTTTCAGAAACTCCTATTAACATTTCTGTGCCAAGCCACATAAAGACTTCCATGCTACCTCTCGCATGGTGAGCTTACCGCAATTGACCCGCTTGCGGTAGCGTACCTTACCTCTTACCTGACGACGGAGCATCGATACAGAATATAATAACACATAGTTAGTTTACCACCTTTTTATCATATACTAATAATATTCCTTATATGGGCATATCGCTAATTCCTCACTCAATTAATCCTCAGTTTTTGAAAATATGCTCTTTTCAAGGACCCTGTTCCCAATGATGCTCTGATACCATGCTTTGGGGACCGGAATCCCGACATCCAAGGATCTCATGGGTGGTGTCGTGTGATCCGACACCCAACAGTATACAAGAAAAGACCGAGAATAAAATAAAATACCAAGGCTTTATTGATAAGCAGAGCAGAAGTTTTACAATACTAAGCAAAAAGGAAAGAAAACTATACATCATAGCTACGCTCTCGGCACTAGCTATGCAAAAGCAAAGTCATACATGCCATGAATACTTTGCACTAGAAACACCAACCTTGCAGCAGCATGCACGGTTCCCACTCGACTATAAATCCTGGAGGGGGTGCAACCTCGTCATCGAACATGTCATTAGTCGTATAATATGCAAAAACATGTTAACTGCAAACGTGAGCTTAAGACTCAACAAGACTAACACATCTCACTAGACGTATGTAGGGTTGAATACTAAGCATGGGTAAGGAATAGCATAAAGGACACGCTGACAAGTGGATCCTTATAGTCATGTTTTAAGTAGCACATGACATTCTTCAGGCACGGCACATCATAGACTCCACCATCAAACAAGAAACGCTTTGCCGATGATATGACATGCCCAAAGCACATAATGCTATTACAGGTAAAGTATGGGGAAACTGTAAACTTTTAATTGTACTATCTCTAAGCCATGCAAGGTTACAAAACAATTATAAGTCAATACATCGTATTCCCCTGACTTCTTTAGTATTTACTACATCACAACACGGTGAACAAGTGGTACTCTATTACCACGAGGGACGGTGATTGCAATCAGGACACACCCGATCAACACGACACATATGCACTTCCGGAAGTGCCAGCGAGTACTTACAGTAGTACCTACATAGCACTTCAGTACTAGTCGTATAAAGTCACCTTTAACCCAACACTCGAATACCGAACTGGTCGATCCATCACGAGCAGGAAGTCACTGCGTGGGGGTACTCTAACGTGCCACCAGCTGATTTAAACCTTGATGCCCTCAATCCACGCCTATAAAATGGAACAGAATGCCTCGACAAACCAGTATCAAGCTACGTTAGTTTACTAGAGCCCATTTCTCCAGTATGTCACCAGTACAATTAAGCTTGTCCAGCAGAGCCACACACGAATCGGTCCTCAATCGACACAAGCAGGGCTACGCGCGTGAGACAACGTCTCGCTGCATTATACCCGCTGCTCGGTCTCTATTTCATATTCATAAACCTTTTTTACCCAATTCATATTATGTGATAAAATCCCATCTCGCGAGTAGATTTCAACTACTCGACTTCTACCGGATCCCTATGAATATAAGCATGGCAGTTACTACACGAGTTTATGAGCTAGTTTAACCACTCCCTAGGTTATTTGGTCATACAAGTGGGTGTCAAACACCTTAAACGTAATGCACAAACATCTGAAGACGTAAGGTGAATGAAAATTGCAAAGACATTGTAGGAACTTAAATGCAAACCGGGGCTTGCCTGAATGTGAGTCCGAGTCTATGTTAGTCTCCGGTAGCTGGACTTCCAAAGCTGCCGGCTGCTCCTCGACTTCAGTTACTAGACATTATGCATATACTATATATTAATGACTTTGAAAATAA
Organism: Tuctoria greenei; assembly: GCA_036927565.1. Classification (NCBI taxonomy): domain Eukaryota; kingdom Viridiplantae; phylum Streptophyta; class Magnoliopsida; order Poales; family Poaceae; genus Tuctoria; species Tuctoria greenei. The sequence continues at coordinate 57,976,736 of JAYESD010000007.1, forward strand.
ATAAAAGTTGAAGGTCACAAATTGAATTTCTTGTGACTCAAATAAGATTATGATCTTAATTGGCTTTGGAACTTTTATGGTATATACTAGGGACTATAGTGGAGGCTCTTGCAAAGAACAAGAGACGATCAAGGAAGTTTGTTGTCTCTCTAAATTATGGTAAGCAATAACCTTCTCTGCATTTTAGTTGAAGTTCTGGAGGTCTATCATGGCTACCAGTGGTTGTACCATGTAGGGGGGGGGGGTCTCACTGGTTCTAGGGAAATTTGTTTCACAATTTTCTAAGCATTCTACTATGCGATATTGAATTTAGAAGTTTGGACAATTTTCTGTACAATTTCTAAATGAATTTGGCTATTTTTATGTGCATAGAGAATACACAGGAGATCAGACCATGTAAATGAACTCTAATGACCCTGAATTTTTTACTGCAGTTCAAGTATATTCTAATGAAGGTCATGGAAAAATTTGTGAATTTTCAAAAGAGCAAAATTATAGGAATTAATTCTATAAAAAAATTTTATTTGAATTATAGAGCAATTCCTATAGACTTTCATACAATTCCAAATGCACCACTGGAAATTATTCTTCATTGTGGTTCTAACAAAATTTACTTGGGAATTTTTGGACAATTCTACTGGGAGTTATGGATTTTCCAAGTTGGGGCAAAATCTGGAATAAAATTCCAATTGGAAAAACATTTGAATAAAGAGCTGGGCCCACAGATTTGATATGGGCCAATCGGGTTGAAGCCGCATGGGGGCCACAGATTCAACCCGCATAGCCGCACACAATCCACGGCCGTAGCTGATCCGGACGCGTCGCTCACTCTCTGACGACTGGGCCCCATGGGGTCGTCGTCTACCTCTAGCCGCGCGCGCGTCCGCATCGGCGCCTCGCTGGATCACTCGCCGCCCGTCGATCCACAGAACGGCTCCTCTCCAAACTCGCCGCCTAACCCTATCTCGAGGTGCTGAGCACACCGGTGGGGTCAGCGCACGGCGGCGATGGCCGGAAGGGCTTGCGCAATGGCGGCGGTGGCGATTAGGGTTTCGGCCATTTTGGCCAAGCCCTACAGTGGGCCAAACCGGTCGGGAAGACCTCACGAAGCTTCATGGAAGCATGGGGAACAAGACTCTGGTCATAAGAACGAGAGGAAAAGCCTGGAAGGTGGTGGCGACGATGGACCGAGGAGAGAAAAATCCGCGGTTGGGGAAAAATGAGATTCTGGTGTGAAAACCCGATGAAACTCGATAGCTCTTGTTCGAGGTGATGCGTCTGGCCATATAGAACCACTTTGCACCAGTGCACATGGAATAATCAACCGTATAAAAGGAATTTCGTCCGTGAAGCAAGTCTACTCATACCTGAAGCCCGTCGGAAGAAATAGAAATACGGGGGCTAGGAGGCATGTCATGGTTTGAAACTTTAGGAGAAGCTAGAACATGAGTAGCCGAACCTTTTTGCTTTTAGTATCGAGGTGAGACGACAGCTGTAGCATTAGGTCAAGGATGATCAGAGAAGCGGGAAGAGGGGAGCTTTTTCCGACGGCCACGGTTCCACTTCTATTGGCGCCAGGGAGGCTCCAGTTGGACAAGGGAATGGTCAGGGAGGTGCGCTAAAGCTTGAGGAGTAACCCTGTGCGAAGAAACGGGAGCTTTACCCATGATCTCTGCCGGATTTCGAGGGGGAGGGGAAAAACTCGCCGGGAGTGAACTTTCTGCGCCAGGGATGAAATGGGGAGTAAGAACTCGACTTGGGAGCTGAAGAAGTGATAAGGAGGAGCCTGGGGATGAGCTGTAGGCAGCTGGAGCCAAGGCAAGGAGGCAAGCAGCTCTGTGGCAGTTGCATGCCAGGAGGTGGCGCCCTGGGAAGAACAGGGGCGAATTTGTCCCACTGACCAGTGGGTCCCACCTCTCCTTCCAAGATTATCTTCTATGTACACTGAATTCACCCACCAATACGTGTCCCAAATTCGTCCCAATTTGTGGATATGCTCAACTAAATATCTGGAATTTGATTCTTGAATCAGAACTTCAAATTGATCAAGTTTCAATTGAATTTCAAATTTGAATTTGAATGAAATTCAATGTAACCACTGAGTTAAATAGCAATTGAGCTTCAAAAATTGTGAAACATCGTGGATAAGTGAAGCAAGTCATGCTGATCATGATGGCATGGTTAAATTTTTATGTTCAAACAAGTTTGAACAGAATTCAAAATTTGAACTTCAATATGGCTTGAATTTGCTAAGCATCTCAAATAAAATAGCAAATGGAATTCACAAATCTTGAAACTTGGTAGGAAGGCAATTTGGAATATTATGAGGCCATGGAAAAATGTATAGCCTCAGATTTGAATATTTTGACAGGGCCCAAATGTACAGTGCTATATTTAAATTAATTTGAATATATTTAGTACTGCATAGTGTTTTGCCCAAGCAAAATTCATTCAATAAAATCCAAAATTTGCAGGAAGGTCACTTGAATTATCCTAGGGTCATTGGTGAAGTCCATCCCTTATGATAATAAAATGTTAAGCATGAGGGAAAGAAATATTATTGATAATATCAAGCTCATATGTACAACCATAATTGATCTTTACTATGGTTGAAAACAAACAGGTAACTGAACTTCATATTAAGGAAAAAACTGGGATTTTACACAAAGCGAGTACCACGGCAGCGAGCTCAAGGTCATGAGTTGGATAATGCTGCTCATGATTTTGGAGCTGCCGTGATCCATACCTGATCACGCGGCCTTGCATTAGGACGCAGCCGAGACCAATGCCGGACGCATCACAAAAAATGTTGAAAATTTTGGTCGTACTGGCTGAGCTAACACTGGGGCTGTTGTGAGATGTTTCACCAATGCTTGGAATTCATCCTCACATGCCTTGCTCCAATTATATTTAGTATCCTTATTCGGCAGCTTTGTCATTGGCTTAGCGATTTTTGAGAAGCTCAGAATACCTCCGATAATATCCCGCTAATCTGAGAAAGCAAACTTTGTGTACGGACGTTGGAGACTTCCATTTCAGCACTTGCACAATTTTGCTTGGATCAACAGCGATACCCTCTGCTGAAATAATGTGACCAAGAAAGGGTAGTCGGCTGATCCAAAACTCACATTGCTGAATTTTGCATAAAGCTTGTGATCTCAAAATTGTTGGAGCACGATATGCAAGTATTTGGCGTGTTCTTCCTCCGATTTAGAATAAACCAGAATGTCATCGATGAAGACCATGACAAACTTGTCCAACTCCGGCATAAACACTGAATTCATCAAATACATGAAGTGAGCCAGCGCGTTGGTAAGCCCAAACAACATGACGTATATTCACAGAGCCCGTATCTCGTTGAGAATGCCGTCTTTGGTATATCCTCCGGTTGGATTTTGATTTGATGATATCCGGACCGAAGATCCATCTTCGAGAATACTTTAGCACCCACTAATTGATCGAACGATATATTGATGCGCGGTAGTGGATTCTTGTTCTTGATCGTCACGGCATTGAGCGGACGATAATCCACACATAGACATAACGTCTTGTCCTTTTTCTTCACATATAATGCGGAGCGGCGCCAAGGTGATGAACTTGGGCGGATGAGACCTTTGTCCAGCAGGTCCTTCAAATGCTCCTTTAATTCCGCCAATTCATTCGGTGCCATCTTGTACAGCCTTCGAGAAATAGGTGTGGTTCCCGGAATGAGTTCAATCTTGAACACGATATCCCTATCCAGTGGCATACCCGGATGGTCGTCAGGAAACACATCCGGATACTCACGGACCACAGGAATGTCCTCAAGCTTTGTGGCTTCCATGTTGTAGGTGGCTGGAATTTCTTGGATAAGGCGGTCTAGAATGAGAGCGTGTGGTTCATATAGTGGGGAGTTCAAATGGACCACACGTTGAACAATGTCGAGAACAGCACCATGACGGTGCAGACACGGCATCCCTAAGATGACATCAAGTCTTTGACCCTCTAATATAATCAGTGAAGTCGGATAGATATTTCCATCCAACCAAAGTTGTGCTTTATGGACTTCCATGTCCGCTGCTATTTTGCCACCTGGAGAGAAAATAAAATATGGACTTTCTGTGGGATTCATTGGTAATTGATGCTTGATAACATATGATTGGCTAATGAAACTATGGGTGGCACCGGAGTCAAATAATATGAATACGGGATTTTGGAGCAGAGAAAACGTACCCGCGAGAATGGGTTCGCCTTCCGGCACGTCTTCGAGATCTAAGTGGTGGACGTTGCCGGGTTTTGGTGCTTGTTTCTTGGGCTGGTTGCGGGGTTGAACGGCACCCCGATATGGTGATTGCCCGCTGCCTTGACGCTGCTCGGGGCAGTCCCTCGCGAAATGCCCGGCACGGCTACACCTATAGCATGTGTACTGTGTCGGGTTCCCTCAAATATGCAGACAGAACCCAGGTGCACATGGTGGGGGTGGATATGCACGCTGGACCATCCTGTGCTGCTGCTGCTGTTGTCGATATGGTGGTTGAAAACGCGGCGCGTTGAAGGATCGACCACAAAATTGCTACGGTCGCGCTGGTGGCTGCCATCGCTGACCGGATGGTGAGCGATACACCACAAGGTACTTCTGCGGACCTCCCCTGCTGCTGCTCGATGGCACACTCCGTTTCCTCTTATCAGAAATGAGCTCGCGCTGAGCATCTTCCTGTATAATCGCGGCATTGACTATTTCGTTGAAGGTGCCGCGGTTGCTCTGTGCGAGTTGGACCTTCATCTTCAGATTCAGGCCCCGGAAGAATATGTCTCGCTTTCTGTCTTCCGTCCCCACATACTCGGGTGCCTACTGCACCAGGTGGTTGAATGCGCGGGAGTATTCGTGGCCACTCCTCCCGCCTTGCTTCAGCTCCAGAAACTTCTGAAGCTTCCTCTTCATTAAACTGGGAGGTATATGATAGAGGCAGAACGCCTCCAGGAATTCGGTCCAGGTGACTGCATATCCGGCCGGCAGTGAGGCGATGAAGTTTGCCCACCAAGCACCGGCGGATCCTTGAAGCTGTTGCGCTGCAAACAGCACTTTCTGCTGTTCAGTGCATCGCAGCAAACCGAACTTCGCCTCAAGAGTGTGGATGAAGATGTCCGCATCCGGAGGCTCCTCAGCCTCCGTGAAGACCAGTGGATGCGTCGCCAAGAAATCCGAATACGAGCTTTGTTGGGGCTGGTGTTGCCCATTGTCTTGTCGTCCCCCTTGAAGGGACGAATTTTGAACCAACATCCACAGTAACTCGGTTTTCTCGTCGCGCGTGCCGAGTACTGCAGCTAGAATCTGCACGAGTGTCCTCAGAGGTTCAGGTCATGGTGGTGGAGGGACTTAATGATGTGGTGTCGCGGTTTTCTCCCGAGTCAGAGATTCATCCTCATGACCCCGGCTCGAGCCTCCCATCTCAGGCATCAAACACATTGAATGTAGCGTAGAGGGGGGTGAATAGGCTTTTTGAACTTTTAGTCGGAACCTGAAACACTTAGCAAACTGATCAAACACCAAGAAACTGGACTAGTCCGATAGGGTGCGGACTAGTCCGGTGTGTGCGGACTAGATTGATCACGTTAGATCGATAATTTTGATCCAGGTACTCTATGTAGCGGAATTTGAGTTACAAATAGAGTGTACTGCTTCAATAAAACTGAATCTAGCACAAGTTAACTTTAGTTTCAAAGTTTTTACGTAAGTTGAATAAGATTGAGCACACCCTAGATTTCAATGAATATTAAGAACAAGAGCAAGGACACAATGATTTTTATCCCGTGGTTCGATTCCACAGAGGAAATCTACATCCATGTTGAGATGCCCACGAAAGGACCTGGTCTTCACCAACCCTATCATCGTCGAATCACCATGGAGGCCGATTCTTTTCCACTAATCACAAAGGGGTAAGAATAACCGTGTTCAAATGGGCCTTCTCACAAGTTGAGGCTCCTTAAGATTCACAATTCAAACACCAGCAAACACATTCGAAAAGTATGCAATGAAACAGAGATAGTGTGTGAGAGAATCAAACCCAAGAGCTCAAGTCGTGAAGAACGTGTCTCTCCTTTGACCTATGGTTAATCCTCAAGGATTTGATCTTTCTTGCGTTGGATTGCATGGAGAGACATGTTTTCTAGGCTCTTGGAGGGCGTGATGGTGCAGGGGGTCGAGAGAGTTCATAGTTGGTCCGTGCACCTCTATTTATACTAGGTTTCCAAAGGTTACCGTTAGGGTTTACAAATATCGTACTAGTCTGTGGTGGACTCCAAACTAGTTCGGTGTGCGGCGTGTGGGAAACCCTAACTGTCCTGAAATATCGGACTTATCTGGCCCTAGGCGGCCTAGTCCATTTTAGTCTCCAGAGATGATCGGACTAGTCTGGCACATATCGGACTAGTCCGGCGTGGTGAATTCCATAGTGAATTGAGGACAAGTCCGCACTTGGAGGACCTGTCCGATTTTAGTCAAAGAGGTTATGGGACTAGTCCGGATATTATCGAACTAGTTCGGTGTCGTGGAAATTTGAGGGGCTAAGGACAAGTTTGAAATTGGGAGGGACTTGTCCGATGTTGGTCAGTGGGGACTTCGGACTAGTCTGTAGAATATTGGAATTGTCGGATATTGATCAGAAGGATTATCGGACTAGTCCGGACTTTATCGGACTAGTCCGGTGCGGACAAATCCGCACTGGGAGGACTTGTTCGATCCTGGACAGTGAGGTTATCAGACTAGTCCGGGGTACTCCGCAATAGTCCGGTCCTGTGTAAATTTGTGCAGTGAGATTGTTTTCTTTTGCTTGAGCTCTTGGGGTGTGTTTCTCCAACACACTCCATAGACAAAGATCATTCAATTCATCTCTTGAGCTCTTTTCAACTTGATTCATCACTCTCCTTTCTTTTTGCGCTTGCTTCATAATTTCATTAAAAACCTGTGCCCATATCAAGAATTTTGTTTAGGATCTCATTTGTTTGTCATAAATCAACCAAAACCCACAAGGGGTGCCTGGATGCACTTTCACGCGTACGCACCATTCTGCATCCACATGATTTAAATTAGCAACATGTTTGTTTTCTTTATCCATTTTATACCATAGTAGTGTGAGTATTGACAATGTGATAGTTGCATAACATTAACATATATTGATAAAGTACAAACTTTATACAAGATATATTATCTCATGACCAAGTTTACAGTAGTCAACTTCAAAATGCCGGACTCCAACTACGGAAGTGAATCTCAACTATACTTGGTCTCCGTGAGTCGTCATACACACTTTGTCAGCTTCTACACACCCACTATTATTTATAATATGATACAAACATGTCCACAAAATAAATACGAGCAACTACTAATTATACGTTGTCCCGTGATGGCAGTAGTGCTGCCCCATCCTACACTGATGCATCATCGTCGGCATACTCTATTATCTCAAGATCTTCTTCATCCTCAGGATCTGAAGGCACTTGTTCACACATATTCAGTGGTATGTCATGGGCCGGTGGATACACAACTGGTTGCAATTGTGCTTCGGCCTCAATCAAATTATCCTGAAGTTGCTCTGCCTCATACTCTCAATTCTGAGCATCCTCGATGGCTTCGTCTCGTGCCTCGGTGACTACCAACAGCTGCTCTTGCTGGTGTTGCACCTCCAACTGACTCGCCTGCAGTCCATCACGAGCTTGCTGCAGTTCCATGCGAGCTTGCCGCAGTTCGGCACGAGCCTTCCGCAATCTAGTGCGAGTGTGATGCAACTGATTCTCGCATTGGTTTAGTCGGTGATGCGTCGGAGCCAAAAACGAACATAGGTTCTCATTGATATAATAAAGAGTGTCACCCCGTTCAGTCGCTTGTCTCAAAGCTACGACTTGCTCCTGCTGGATTGCACCTTGTGCAAGAACCACCATGCTGGATGCAGCGGCAAATGTCCCAAGTGTTGTCGAAGTTATGTCGCCATATGGTCGATAGGCCGCAACCATACGACATTGCCACTGAAAACAAGCATCACCACGGACCCGGAGAAGAGCAAATTGTTTCCCAGCCATGGCATCTTGATGAATCTCGCAAAGCTTCATCAACGCTTCGCCCGCTGCAATGGCCCACGTGTCCTCCAAACGAGCTCCCGGGGTAGTGACCGGAAAAGGAGCCCATCCATAGAAACGCGTACTTACCGGGATGTCGACCAGGATGGTACATGACCGTATGCCTCTGTCAACCGTCTCCTGACCCCAATAGCATGGTATCTCGATGAATCCAAACTGTTGGAGCACCTCCCGCAGCATACTCGGGAAGCCCGGACGGTTGGCGCACGTGGAGAACATCCATCTGTCCGGCAATATCATCACATCCATCATCTATAAAATAAGGACTTGAATGGGTCCAATACTCAAATTCAACCAACTTTGTTGAATAACAGATTATGGATATGAAATTTGAATTATGAAAGTGAATCCAAATTCAAATGCCAAATGAAACATACCACTGGAATTCTGTCGCAGTTTCTTTTCCTTTTGACCAGTATGGAGAAATTCAAAATTTTCGTCCAGTTAGAGGCACATTAAGGACTTGAGTTAAACTACAAAGTTGTAGCACACTCAAATAGATTTTTATAATGTATTTATTGGCCTCCATATCATTTTTGTATAAGGATATATGATTTTTGCAAGTTGACAGTTTTCTGAAAAAAATTTGACAGCTTCTCCTCTGTTTAAGGTTGATTTTGTCCACATTTTTCCAGATATAAAACATCAATATATGCAAAAATCATAAATTACAACATTGTTGTATATATCCTCATGATTACATAAATGCATTACATGAAGTCATTCTTTGAATCTATGAAGAGATGTGATCAAGACAGTGACAAGATACAAAAACTATCCAGTCTCTGTCCAGATTTGACAGAGTTTTGAAATTTGAATTTTTCATTAGTTTACAGGGAAATACTGATCTGGAGTTGATTATAAGAGTTTTATAGGGCTCTATAAACTTTCCAACCATGTATGGTAGACCTATAGGGGTGAAATATACAGGAAATTATGCTGTTCCAAACATAGTCAATTTTCTGTCCATTTCACAGTTTGAACCGGGAACTGGTTACTTTAAGTTCAAATGAAGTTTTCAAGTTTTAAATATTGAAATCTGCTTTGGAGCTGAAAATGAAACTTGTGGAGTACATCCTCAAGTTCCCAAATCACAGTCCTGCATACCACAGCGACCGCATGATTAATTCTAAATCTGACCAGCACGCTCCAAAACAGAGATTCCAAATTCAACCATAGTCCTAGGTTGGGAATTTTTACTTGTTGTCGAGTCACAACACCAGCACGGATAATGTCGTCGACGTGCCTGCTGCAACTCATATGCAATGCCGGCACTACGCCCTCATCAAACAAAATCCTAAGCCGGTATTCTGGCATACGTCTCAACAGTGGCAGTAATGACGTTCACTCGCAAATGTTTTCTACTCGAGCTACTTGAACATGGTTAGTGTACTGCATCTACACACAAATGATAGATCAAACATATGGTGTCATATGGCACAGCCCGCACGGGCGAACAATTCACAATATTATATATAAAAGTAAAAACATTCGTCCCGTATCATTCTATACGGGCCGCCTCAAGCAAAGCCACGTCTCGAGGTACATGACCGGGTTTTCTACCACCCGACGGGGTCCCACGTCTTTGCATAGTGCTGCACCAGTAAGGGGCACACCGGGTTATGTCTCACCTGATGGGGGCTCCCACTAATTTTGTAGCACGCTGGAGTACCGCGTGTCATATGTTCTCAGAAACATGGAATGTTTCAGAAACTCATATTAACATTTCCGTGCCATGCCACGGAAACAACCACATGCTACCTCTTGCATAGTGAGCTTACCGCAATTGATCCGCTTGCGGTAGCGCACCTTACCTCTTACCTAACGTCGGAGCATCGTTACAGAATATAATAACACATTAGTTAGCTTGCCATCTTAAGTAACTAATACTATAATAGTCCTTATGTGGGCATAGTACTAATCCTCACTCGACTACTCTTAAGTTTTCAAAATAGGCTCTTTCTGAGTGTGCTATTCCCTGTGCGGCGCTTATACCAGCACTACAGGAATCATGTTAATAGACGACGGCTAGAAACCGTCGTCTATAAGGACAATACTATCGTCTATAAGTTATCAACAATTGTAAGGCCTTGTCGATGAAGGTTTCTGGCCGTCGACGACAATTTCTCATCTATAACATTATCGATGACGGTAATTGTCGTCTCTTAGTTTATTCACAACATTAGTATTTAGCTGTCGTCCATAAGGGCCTTCATCCACGTGGCAGCGGAGAAACCTTATCGTCGACGGTCCCCTTAGCCATCGTCAATAACACACTTATCGATGACAGTATAAAGGATACCATCGACGATAGTGGACGCTTATCGACGACGGTTACTGGGTAACCATCGTCCCTAACTTGCCAGTATCGACAACGGCTGCCTTGAAACCGTCGTGGATGAGCCATGCATTTAAAAAAAATTAGAAAATACTGCCCTGGCTCGATGGCCAGATCACACAGGCAGTTCAAAAAAGACATAAATGCATTTCAGAACACTATACACACACCACTACGCACTTTGCGAGTTTGGACGAAGCAAAATACAACCGCAAAACATAAAGAGCTTGGTGAAGTCCCTAGCTTCCGGCTCTGGCACTGGCATTACCTCCTCGCCTTAGAAACTCCTGTAAAACAGATAACACTTTAGTTGCTAGCTGTACAAGCTGGTTGATGTGCATCAGGTATGTTGAGTGTAATCTTTATTGCAAATCATTATATGACAGCAACTACACCACGCAGTATGGTAGTAATGCATATAAATCCTGCAGGTTCATTGTCAAAAGTTCAAAATACCAGCAACTATCTTGAAGAACATAAACATAAAATAGCTTCTATACTTCCTATACAAAAATCACTTGAGATAATATGGTACATTTATGAAAAGCATATGAGATATATTACAATTGTTTAATTTAAAGTGACATCAAATCCTGATAAAAAATATTTGGAAAACTATATCAATTCAGCAACTTTCAAAAGAGATGCTGTAAAAAATTTCATGAATTCTGTTGACTTTGGAACCTTATAACTCTTGATCCAAAATTAGTATGGGGCATATAAATAACAGTTGGAAAGTTGTTGAACTTAAATTTAACTTTGGTATTAAACACAAGTTATGAAACTTCTGTTCCATATCCAAATTCTGGTTTGACAAGAGACTGGTCGGTTTGAGGCAAGATTGCTATGAGTACGATCAGTTTTGATTCTTTTGAAACTCAAAACTAAAACTAACAAGCGAGGAGCTGACCTGATTCTTAGATGCTACCCCGTCCGCCGCCACCGGAGTTCGGAAAGTCCTCCTGCAGTCCTCCAAGCGCCGGAATCTGAGGCGACTGAGTTCGAGCCTCAGTTCCCGATCCCTGTGATGTGCAAGTGTGGTTAGACATGTTACTAGTAGAAAATGCATATTTTACTAAATTTTGTACCTGGACCGCTGTCGTCGGCACCAGCGGTTGTTGTATCGCTGGCGGCGCCCATTGCGGAAGGACAGGTTGTTGTCCTGGAAACATAGCCTGCAAAAACAAAGCAAATCATTATACATGTCATTTATATATTAAAAATGTTAAGTACAACATATAGAATGTACTTGCACAACAGCTTGCATCTGTAGCATGAACTGAGTTTTGATACTCGTCCCTAGCCCTCTGCGCCTTGTCCCTAACCCTTTGTGCCTTGTCCCTTGCCCTGAGCGATTATTGAGTCCTTTGGAGCTCCTCTCGAAGACTTTGCAGCTCCAAATCTCGGCTCGCACGGCTGCTGCTGGACCCGCCCTGATGTGTTGAAGAAGCCCTCGAAGAAGCCCACGCCTACCTCGAGTCGACCACTCCATCGAAGATGGCTAACCTGCACAACGAAGCATCACTATTAAATTTTTGTATCTCGAAGTTGATAACAGAAAATTAGAAATAACAAAGCTCACCGTCCGTGAGGTTTCCCACTATCGCTTGCATACACGTCTTCGGGAACGATTGGCGTGCTCTGCCAATTGAACTATTCGCCTCGAATCCTCCGCGCCTCCTCCCCGCACTTTGCCTAAAAATACAAAAAATAATGTCAGTAGAATTATTAAAAAAATTCAATTAAGTTGAAAAAATAACTCACCAAAGACCGTGTCGCTGTCTGAGAAGACAGTTGGTCAGGCTGCGATGGGTCACTTCCCAAGTGACCCCTCTTCCACACCTCAACAGGTGTCGGTTGCTGACCGCTCTTGTACTCCAATTGATACATGTTTGCACAATGAGGATTATAATATTACTTAATAGAATACGAGTAGCACTTACCATCCATTTAGTGAGGCGTACGTAGCCATCCCCACCTATGAGATGTTTTCCATCCATCCCTCTATTCTCTTGACGGGTTTTAGAATGTGCCTGGAAGCCCTCGCTCGCCCAAAGAGTACACAGGGCACAGTACGCGTCCGGACGACTGACAAGCCACGCTACCCTAACCTGCACAAATGTATTATTGAATGAAAATATTGATCATATTCAGATAATGAAGCAAAATAAACTAAAAACTTTACCTCTATGTACCGCGCCTCCATCAAGTACGTGTCGTACGAGTCCTTCCCCGGCTCACGCTCGTTTGGATACAACTTGAAGTACTCGTTCGTAGCTTGAGTGCGTGCCGATGATACTTGTAAGACCTATATGTGCTGAATACATTGGCTTGTAGTGAATACACTTGGCTTTGATGATAAAAGTTTTAAATATCACCAAAACACCTTTTTGTCAAGGTCCGACTCTAGCTCTGAGCTACAACAAGGTCCGACGGTAGGTCCGGCTTAGTTTGGGTAGCTCCGGCTACGTTAGATGCTAGGTCCGACTTCTTGGTAAGGTCCGACTAGCTTTGGTTAGCTCCGGTGAGCTTTATCTTTAGCTCCTGCATGTCTTTGTTAGCTCCAGCATATATTTGATAGCTCCGGCATGTTTTTGCTAAACTCCGACGTACTCTGTCTAGCTCCGGTTTTGGGTTGACTAGTTTTTGGTAAGCTCCGGTGCTAGGATCTACTAGTTTGGGTAAGCTCCGGCAGGTGCTTCATTGTACTAGTTTTGGTAAGCTCCGGCAGGTGCTTCATTGTACTAGTTTTGATAAGCTCCGGCGATAGGTTCTACTAGCTTTTGTTAGCTCCAGCTCATGATCCGGGATGCTCTGGCAAGGTCCGGAACTTGACCGCAGTGCTTCTTCTTTTTATTTGCAATGTTTCGTACTTGTTTTACATTGTTGGAAAGATTGCTTAGTATTCATTTGCTAAGTTTTTGGTGCGTTTTGGTTGATATGGATGATATCGTGTTACTGTGGTTTTGCAACATGCATATGTGAGGTTCTCACATAAGGTGTTGTGTTCGGAACTAACTTGAGTCAAGTCGAGGACTTGGGCTCGTATGGATTGGTTGTTTATTCATGTGCAGGTGTTGCTTCAGTTCAATACATGGCTGGTGACGGGATCCATTGGACCAGTCTCAGGGAGGAGATGAGGTTCCAACAATCAAATTCAGGAGGAATTGTGGTTGAGCTGATCAGGAGGTTGCGCAGCATGATTGAATCAAGAACAATGCATATGAAGGTATCGTGGACATCATTGGAAGATGTTTGCACGTGTGCAAGGAGTGCATGGACGTGGCTACATGGTTCCGAGACGTGATGAAGATATGTGGACGTAAAGAGTTGGTCAGAAAGGTCCAACCGACTAGGTTATGGACTCAGGCTGCGGCTGATTTGGGTTTGACTCAAATATGGAAAGATTTGAGTTGGGTATAATAGGATTTCGTGTGGGTCACGAATTTGAGTTGTTTAGGAATGTGGGATATGTTCCTCAGGTGTTTGGAAGTCTTAAGATTGCTTCTATCTGCGTATAGAAGAATCTTGAGCAGTTATGGAAAGTTACGATTCGTGATCTGAGTAGGATTGGAGTCCTAGTTGATATTGGGTTGGCCTAAGGGCTGGTTATATAAGCAAGGGAGCCCAGAGCTCGTGGTGGACGACTTTGGGGCTGTTCCTCTTGTGTTCTATTGAATAAAATTCGTAGTTTGAAGGAACTTTTGTGCCTTGTTCGTCCGACTTGTTCCAGACAAGTTTTACTCGTCGAGTTTCTGGACAGCACTACCTTTCTTCGGCGGTTTTATCATAACTCGAGTTTTACCGATCCAATTGACGTGATTCTTTTTGGGTTGTCTTCACAACTTGATTGTCTATCATATGTCAAAATTTCACGGTCATTGGATTTGTGGTCTACGATCTACACGAGTTTCTTTACAGCATTCCAGAACTGTTTTTTTCTCGGGTAGGGCAGATTGACTATTGTTTGATCTTTCGATCATAACTTGAGTTTTTCTCAACGGATTTGAGTGATTATTTTTGTGTTGTCTTCGTGAATTGATTCTCTCTGATATCTATCACTTTTGTCATGGTGAAACACGTTTAGATTAGTCTCACACACGATTTCTTTAACAGATCGTTTTTCTGCGGAAAGAGTTTGGGGTTTAATTGTTTCCGCTGCGTAAGATTTTTATATCTACCATTCACCCCCCCCTCTGGTAGCTTTTCACGTGCTCTTCGATCCTACAATTGGTATCAGAGCCACGGTGCTCTAATCTTTGTGATTTGCACGTGTTTTTGAAAAATCATCATAGAGAAGTACTCCGCCTAACCTTGTGTGTTTGCTGGTATTGATTTTCAGGTTTGGAAGGCATGCATGGAGGCTTTCATCCAGGCACAAGTCACAGCCACAAACCTACGGGACATCGACAACAACAACAAAGCCCGAAACTTGATCATCCAAGGACTCACTCAAAGCGACTTTGATCGTGTTGCACACCTCCGATCAGCATACGATGTTTGGAGAGCTCTCTGTGATTATCATGAAGACTCCAACACAATCAAGGAGGTAAAACAATATATGTTCAAAAAGGAATATATGCGTTTTGAGATGCAACCAGGTGAGTCTATCGATGACCTTTTTGCTCGTTTCAATAAAATTCTCAGCAACTTACGTAGTGTCAATGTAAATTTTTCTGATGCTGAGAATGCTAGGCAACTTCTTAGTGTGTTAGACAAGTTAATTTGGGAGATGAAAGTAACATCTATTCATGAATCAACAGTCATGAGTTCTCTTACATTAGATGTACTCTATTCTAAACTAAAAACTCATGAAATTGACATCCTAGCACGTAAGAACCCAAATAAATCTATTGCATTTGTTTCACAACGTGATATGTCTAGCTCTGGCCAATCATCATCTTGCAATACTCTTGCTTTGTTGTCCTCACTAACCCTGGAGCAGATCGAAGAATTTCCAGAAGAGGAGTTGGCACTCATCTCTACTAGATTCTCAAAAGCATTGCAAAATGTGAGAACTAGAAGGAGAGGAAGCTCCGGACCTCAACGCTGTTTTGAATGTGGTAAAACAGGACACTTTCGTACAGAATGCCCTAACCTTTCAGGTCCGACCACCCGGGAAGAAAAACAAAGCAAGGTCCGGACCTCCTCTGGAAATTCCAACAAGAAGAAGAAAGGTACCATAGGACGAAAGATGATCAACAGTTTCATCACCGCGCTTCAAGAGTTCAATTCAAGTGACGTGGACATTGGAAGTGATGAAGATGAAGATGATTTGGCAAACTTGTGCTTTATGGCGGGCAAGTCAAGATCAAGTATAGAGGAGGCAGAACACAATAGCGACAATGAAGAGGTATGTCCTACTTGTGAAGAAATGTGTGATGCTATTTCTCGTGCCACTGTTATTGTTAAGAAAAAGGACAAAAAGCTTAGGGATAGTGCTGCTAAAATTGAATCACTAGAATCTGAAATCAACCGTTTAAAAACTTTGATTCCTAGTGATGATGCATGTTCCTCATGTGATTTAATATATGAACAATTGTCCTCATTAAGAAGTGCGCACACCTCCACACTTGATAAACCTGAGTTGGAAATTGAAAAGAACAAAAAGCTTGCTGCACTTAATGATAAAAACTTGAAAGATACTAGCTGTTCTACAATTGATTTGCATTGTTCTAATTGTGATGATCTTAATAAAAAATTACAAGATGCTATGAATGAAATTTCTATATTGAACAATGCTTTACGTTCTCATGAAGTTAAATTTTGTTCCAATTGCAAACTAAAAGGAAAAAATTCATGTGAAAATTGTCTTGATCTGTCCAATAAACTTGACAACATGCATAGGACATTAGATCAGTTTTGTAATGGGAATAAGAACCTAAACTTGCTACTGAATTCTTCCAAGTCTTGCAATGATAAAACTGGTTTAGGTTTTGATTCTCATGCTCATGCTAAGGCACATCCACCTAAAATTGTAAAGTCATTAGGAAGTGGTTTGATTCACACAGTTCCTAAACAAAAAGGAGTGGTTTTCAAATCTGCAGGAGTGTTGTCTCATTTGGTTTCAAATAAAAATGTTGATTGCTCATCTAGACATGAACACAAAGTTAAATTTCATTGTACCTACTGTGGTAGAGATGGTCATGTCATAAACTTTTGTTATAGACTAGCTAAACAACAGAAAAAGGAAAGGGTGATTGCTAGATCTTATAACTTTCATGCAATTAGAAAAACACAAACTACTTTAATGAGTCAGAAATTTGAAAAGGTAGCTTCCGGAACTTTTGGCAAGAAATCTACAAAGGCAGCTCCGGTAGTTCTGATAGCTCCAAGAGCTCCCGGATCATCTGTTGTTCCCTCCAAAGCTTTAGTTTTTGCCTCCGGACCTTCTGCTTTTACCTCCGGAGCTACTGGTTTTCACTCTAAACAAGTAACAACTTCTAAATCAATTGTTAAGAACAGAAAACCTCAATCTTTGACTCATAAACCTGCTGTTTTATCTCAGCTTTCGCGTGTTTTTTCTGCTGCACGTTGTGTGACTCAGTCATGGATACCTAAATGCCTTTTGACTAACCACAGTATTGAGTCATCGATGTATTGTGCTTCTATGTAGGTTACACGTTTGAGGAATGAGAACATTTGGATTGTGGATTCAGGTTGCTCACGCCACATGACCGGTAACAAAGATTGGTTCTCCTCTCTCTCTTTTGTGTCACGTGTAGAAAATGTTACTTTTGCCGATAATTCTTCAACTCCTATAATTGCTAAGGGTTTGGTTAGAGTAAATGATCACTACACTTTGAAGGATGTGGCACTTGTCAAAAATTTGAAATACAACTTGCTTTCTGTTTCACAATTGCCAGATGAAAATCTGGAAATTATTTTCAATAAATACTGCTGCAAAGTTGTAAGTTCAAATAGTGAGCTTATTTTTAACATGTCTCAATTTGAAAGAGTTTTTAAAGCTGATTTTGATATGTATTCCTCTAAGCATAGGTGTCTAGTTGCTAATGATTCAAAGGACTTATATTTTTTGCATCGTAGACTTGGTCACGTAGGCTTTGATCACCTAACTTGTTTTAGTGCTCTTGATTGCATACGTGGGCTGCCTAAGCTTAAAGGGGACAAAGAAATTGTGTGCTCTTCCTGTAGAAATGCTAAGATGGTTGTAGGTTCACATACACCTCTCACAATGATCATGACAACTGAACCATGTCAACTTTTGCATCTTGACACTGTAGGACCTTCTCGTGTTCAATCCTTCGGAGGTAAATGGTATGTTCTTGTTATTGTTCATGATTATTCTAGATACTCTTGGGTTTACATTATGGCGTCTAAAAATGAAGCTTTTAGTCACTTTAGGACTTTATTTGTTAGATTATCAATTGATCACCCAGGATCTTTAAAGGCAATTAGAAGTGATAACGGAACTGAATTTAAAAATCAATCTTTTGATCACCTTTGTGCTGAAAATGGAATAGATCATCAATTTTCTTCCCCATATGTACCTCAACAAAACAGTGTTGTAGAAAGATAGAACATAACCTTAGTTGAGATGGCTAGGACTATGCTTGATTAATATCAAACTCCTAGGAAATTTTGGGCTGATGCGTTAGCAACCGCTTGTTATGTCTCAAATCGTGTTTTCTTGCGTACTAAGCTAGGTAAAACACCATATGAGCTTCGGTTTGGACATAGGCCTAGTGTTACACACTTTCGGGTCTTTGGTTGCAAATGCTTTGTTAAGAAACATGGTAATCTTGATAAATTTGAACCTCGATCCATTGATGGCATGTTTCTTGGTTATCCATCTCATACTAGAGGCTACCGTGTGCTTTTACTTGACACTAACAAAATTGTGGAGACTTGTGAAGTGTCTTTGATGAAGCTAGCCCAGGTACTAGCTCAGGTGTTGCAGGACCAGATCCGTATCCTCAGGGGAGGGTATTTTCGAAGATGAAGAAGAGCCGGTGATACTGCCTGGTAGTTCCGAAGTTGACACGTGTCCAGCTCCGGACATTGAACAAGCTCCGACTATCACCTATGCTTGTCCTGATCGTCCACAAGTCACAAGCTCATCAATCTACGATGAACCTAATGAAGAAGAAGCTTGTGAGACATCTGTTCCCCTACGTTTTTACAAAGATCATCCCCCACAACAGATAATTGGAAGCTTGCACGAACGAGTCACACGGTCCAGGTTTTGCGATCCAAACTCTTATGCTCATTATGCTTTTGTTGCTTCTTTTGAACCCAAAGATATATCACACGCACTCACTAATGAATCTTGGATTATTGCCATGCAAGAAGAGATAGAAAATTTTGAAAGAAATAATGTTTTGAAACTTGTACCTCCACCTCAAGGTCACACTTTAATTGGAACTATATGGGTATTTTAAAATAAACAAAGTGAGGATGGGGTTGTGGTTAGGAAAAAGGCAAGGTTGGTTGCTCAAGGTTTCACTCAAGTTGAAGGTCTATATTTTGATGAAACTTTTGCTCCTGTCGCTAGATTAGAAGCCATAAGAATTTTGTTAGCTTTTGCAGCATATAAAGGTTTTAAGCTATATCAAATGAATGTTAAAAGTTCTTTTCTTAATGGCTACATAGATGAGGAGGTTTATGTCAAACAACCACCGGGTTTTGAAAATCCAGATTTTCCTAATCATGTTTACAAACTGTCCAAAGCCTTATACGGTCTCAAACAAGCCCCTAGAGCATGGTATGATAGGTTAAAAACATTCTTACTTGAAAAGGGGTTTACCATGGGCAAGGTTGATAAAACTCTTTTTGTGCTTAAACATGGCAATGACTCATTATTTGTTCAAGTGTATGTGGATGATATTATCTTTTGTTGTGCTTCTCATGATCCTGTGTCCCAGTTTTCAGCAATGATGAGTTCCAAATTTGAAATGAGTATGATGGGTGAACTCACTTACTTTTTGGGGCTGCAAATCAAGCAAACCAAGGAGGGTACCTTTGTGCATCAAATGAAGTATACCAAAGACCTCCTAAGGCACTTCAACATGGACAAAAGCAAGCCTCTTCGGACACTAATGGGAACAGCAACAATACTTGAACTTGATGAAGATGGTGAACCCGTGGATCGAAAAGAATATAGAAGCATGATCAGATAACTTTTATACCTCACGGCATCAAGACCGGACATACAATTCAGCGTATGTCTTTGTGCACGGTTTCAAGCTTCCCCACGTGTTTCACATCGTCAAGCCGTCAAAAGGATTCTCAGGTACTTACATGGAACTCAAGAATTTGGCATTTTTCTTCCTTCTTCCTCAACCGTTACTTTGAAAGCTTTTTCGGATGCTGATTTTGGGGGTTGTAGGATTGATAGGAAAAGTTCTTCTGGTGCTTGTCATTTTCTTGGTAATTCTCTTGTTGCTTGGTCCTCTAGAAAACAAAATTCAGTTGCACAATCCACAGCCGAATCTGAATATGTAGCTGCTGCTAGTGCTTGCTCACAAACTCTTTGGATTGTTCAAACACTTAAGGACTATGGGGTTGATCTAGATAGTGTTCCACTGTTCTGTGATAGCACTAGTGCCATTTGTATTGCTAAAAACCCCGTTTAACATTCTTAAACTAAGCACATTGATATTAGGTATCACTTTCTCCGAGATAATGTTAAAAAAGGAAACATTGTGCTTCACCATGTAGATACCGAACAACAATTGGCTGACATTTTTACAAAACCTTTGGATTTCACTCGTTTTTGTTACATTCATAGTGAAATAGGGGTTATGCATCCTCATGGCTTAAATTGAGGGGGAGATTTTGAGACTTGGGAAGTCTATGTGTGAATCTGAAATTAAAATAATATGAGCATAGTATTTCATACATATATGACTCTGTGATTCCTTTTACATGCTGAAAGTTCTTACTACATTACTCGTGTTATACATTTTGTAGTTTTTGCCATGTCTAGTAATTGGAACAATTACTTACACTAACACTGGTCATGGTCAAACTTTCTTGCTGTTTTGAACTTGTTACATGTTCACAAGTGCTTTTAATCATTAAGAATTAATCAAGTAATCAACTCACATGTTGAGTTTTATGAACAAATATAAATTGAGAAAAGATCAAGAGAATATGCATGCATCACACTTCTTCTTTTGAGATGGCTTGTCATTGCACTTAGATATGAACTTGGAAGAAGTTGTGTATGACTAAAACCATGTTATTAAGCTTCTGATTGTCAAATGACATAGGCTTGGCTTGGTTGGTTATAATAAGGCAGATGTGCATATAATCTCTTGCAAATATCATATGATCTAAATTTATGCTTTGAAAAATATTAAAATGCAGCAACTAGTGTCATGATTTCAGGTTTTGAAATAGTTAAGTTTGTGAGATCATGACTTGCTTAAATTGAAAATTACATATGATCTCTAGCATGGCTTACACTACTTTATAAAGTTCATTGATGTGATAATGTAAGGTACTTGATAGTATGACTTGGATGAGCTTTGTTTATATGAATATGTTATAATATGCTCATAACAACTAAAGAGGGAGAGATAATTTGTTTACATGCTCATGACTTGCTGAATACAATGTCAAAGGGGGAGAGATAAGCATGAAGAGAAAGAGAATATGTGCATAAGGAGAGATAATAAAGGGGGAGAGATAATATGGGATAATTTTTTCTTCTCATTTTACTTTTGATTTACAAAGGGGGAGAAATTTTCTTCAAAACTTTTAATGAGAATAAGCCAATGTTCGGATTTTAAATGGTGTTGCCAATGCATTCATCAAGGGGGAGATTGTAAGACCTATATGTGCTGAATACATTGGCTTGTAGTGAATACACTTGGCTTTGATGATAAAAGTTTTAAATATCACCAAAACACCTTTTTGTCAAGGTCCGACTCTAGCTCTGAGCTACAGCAAGGTCTGACGGTAGGTCCGGCTTGGTTTGGGTAGCTCCAGCTATGTTAATGCTAGGTCTGACTTCTTGGTAAGGTCCGACTAGCTTTGGTTAGCTCCGGTGAGCTTTATCTTTAGCTCCTACATGTCTTTGTTAGCTCCGGCATATATTTGATAGCTCCGGCATGCTTTTGCTAAACTCCGACGTACTCTGTCTAGCTCCGGTTTTGGGTTGACTAGTATTTGGTAAGCTCCGGTGCTAGGATCTACTAGTTTTGGTAAGCTCCAGCAGGTGCTTCATTGTACTAGTTTTGGTAAGCTCCGGCAGGTGCTTCATTGTACTAGTTTTGGTAAGCTCCTGCGCTAGGTTCTACTAGCTTTTGTTAGCTCCGGCTCAAGATCCGGGAGGCTCTGGCAAGGTCCGGAACTTGACCGTGGTGCTTCTGCTTTTCATTTGCAATGTTTCATACTTGTTTTACATTGTTGGAAAGATTGCTTAATATTCATTTGCTAAGTTTTTGGTGCGTTTTGGTTGATATGGATGATATCGTGTTACTGTGGTTTTGCAACATGCTTATGTGAGGTTCTCACATAAGGTGTTGTGTTCAGAACTAACTTGAGTCAAGTCGAGGACTTGGGCTCGTATGGATTGGTTGTTTATTCATGTTCAGGTGTTGCTTGAGTTCAAGACATGGCTGGTGACGGGATCCATTGGACTAGTCTTAGGGAGGAGATGAGGTTCCAACAACCAAATTCAGGAGGAATTGTGGTTGAGCTGATCAGAAGGTTGCGCAACATGATTGAATCAAGAACAATGCATATGAAGGTATCGTGGACGTCATTGGAAGATGTTTGCACGTGTGAAAGGAGTGCATGGACGTGGCTACATGGTTCCGAGACGTTATGAAGATATGTGGACATAAAGAGTTGGTCGGAAAGGTCCAACCGACTAGGTTATGGACTCAGGCTGCGACTGAGTCGGGTTTGACTCAAATATGGAAAGATTTGAGTTGGGTATGATAGGATTTCATGTGGGTCACGAATTTGAGTTGTTTAGGAATGTGGGATACGTTCCTAAGGTGTTTGGAAGTCTTAAGATTGCTTCTATCTGCGTATAGAAGAATCTTGAGCAGTTATGGAAAGTTACGATTCGTGATCTGAGTAGGATTGGAGTCCTAGTTGATATTGGGTTGGCCTAAGGGCTTGTTATATAAGCAAGGGAGCCCAAAGCTCGTGGTGGACGACTTTGGGGCTGTTCCTCTTGTGTTCTATTGAATAAAATTCATAGTTTGAAGGAACTTTTGTGCCTTGTTCGTCCGCCTTGTTCCAAACAAGTTTTACTCGTCGAGTTTCGTCGGTGGTTTTATCATAACTCGAGTTTTACAGATCCAATTGACTTGATTCTTTTTGATGTGTCTTCACAACTTGATTGTCTATCATATGTCAAAATTTCACGGTCATTGGATTTGTGGTCTACGATCTACACGAGTTTCTTTACGGCGTTCCAGAACTGTTTTTTTCTCAGGTAGGGCAGATTGACTATTGTTTGATCTTTCGATCATAACTTGAGTTTTTCTCAACGGACTTGAGTGATTATTTTTGGTTTTTCTTCGTGACTTGATTCTCTCTGATATGTATCTCTTTTGTCACGTTGAAACACGTTTAGTTTAGTCTCACACACGATTTCTTTAACAGATCATTTTTCTATGGAAAGAGTTTGGGGTTTAATTGTTTCCGCTGCGTAAGATTTTTAAATCTACCATTCACCCCCCCCTCTGGTAGCTTTTCACATGCTCTTCGATCCTACAATTGGTATCAGAGCCACGGTGCTCTAATCTTTGAGATTTGCACATGTTTTTGACTAATCATCATGGAGAAGTACTCCACGAAACCTTGTGTGTTTACCGGTATTGATTTTCAGGTTCGGAAGGCACGCATGGAGGCTTTCATCTAGGCACAAGGCTTTGCAATATGGGAGAAGGTGTATAAGCCTTATGAAGTGCCACCCAAAGATAAAGTCACAGCCACAAACCTACGGGACGTTGACAACAACAACAAAGCCCGAAACTTGATCATCCAAGGATTCACTCAAAGCGACTTTGATCGTGTTGCGCACCTCCGATCAGCATACGATGTTTGGAGAGCTCTCTGTGATTATCATGAAGGCTCCAACACAATCAAGGAGGTAAAACAAGATATGTTCAAAAAGGAATATATGCGTTTTGAGATGCAACCAGGTGATTCTATCGATGACCTTTTTGCTCGTTTCAATAAAATTCTCAGCAACTTACGTAGTGTCAATGTAAATTTTTCTGATGCTGAGAATGCTAGGCAACTTCTTAGTGCGTTAGACATGTCAATTTGGGAGATGAAAGTAACATCTATTCGTGAATCAACTGTCATGAGTTCTCTTACATTAGATGTACTCTATTCTAAACTAAAAACTCATAAAGTTGACATCCTAGCACATAAGAACCCAAATAAATCTATTGCATTTGTTTCACAACGTGATATGTCTAGCTCCGGCCAATCATCATCTTGCAATACTCTTACTTTGTTGTCCTCACTAACCCTGGAGCAGATCGAAGAATTTCCAGAAGAGGAGTTGGCACTCATCTCTACTAGATTCTCAAAAGCATTGCAAAATGTGAGAACTAGAAGGAGAGGAAGCTCCGGACTTCAACGCTGTTTTGAATGTGGTAAAACAGGACACTTTCATACAGAAAGCCCTAACCTTTCAAGTCCGACCACCCGGGAAGAAAAACAAAGCAAGGTCCGGACCTCCTCTGGAAATTCCAACAAGAAGAAGAAAGGTACCATAGGACGCAAGATGATCAACAGTTTCATCACCGCGCTTCAAGAGTTCAGTTCATGTGACGTGGACATTGGAAGTGATGAAGATGAAGATGATTTGGCAAACTTGTGCTTTATGGCGGGCAAGTCAAGATCAAGTATAGAGGAGGCAGAACACAATAGCGACAATGAAGAGTTATGTCCTACTTGCGAATAAATGTGTGATGCTATTTCTCGTGCCACTGTTATTGTTAAGAAAAAGGACAAAAAGCTTAGGGATAGTGCTGCAAAAATTGAATCACTAGAATCTGAAATCAACCGTTTAAAAACTTTGATTCCTAGTGATGATGCATGTTCCTCATGTGATTTAATATATGAACAATTGTCCTCATTAAGAAGTGCGCACACCTCCACACTTGATAAACTTGAGTTAGAAATTGAAAAGAACAAAAAGCTTGCTGCACTTAATGATAAAAGCTTGAAAGATACTAGCTGTTCTACAATTGATTTGCATTGTTCTAATTGTGATGATCTTGATAAAAAACTGCAAGATGCTATGAATGAAATTTCTATATTGAACAATGCTTTACGCTCTCATGAAGTTAAATTTTGTTCCAATTGCAAACTAAAAGGAAAAACTTCATGTGAAAATTGTCTTGATCTGTCCAATAAACTTGACAATGTGCATAGGACATTAGATCGGTTTTGTAATGGGAATAACAACCTAAACTTGCTGCTGAATTCTTCCAAGTCTTGCAATGATAAAACTGGTTTAGGTTTTGATTCTCATGCTCATGCTAAGGCACATCCACCTAAAATTGTAAAGTCATTAGGAAGTGGTTTGATTCAAACAGTTCCTAAACAAAAAGGAGTGGTTTTCAAATCTGCAGGAGTGTTGTCTCATTCGGTTTCAAATAAAAATGTTGATTGCTCATCTAGACATGAACACAAAGTTAAATTTCATTGTACCTACTGTGGTAGAGATGGTCATGTCATAAATTTTTGTAATAGACTAGCTAAACAACAGAAAAAGGAAAGGATGATTGCTAGATCTTATAACTTTTATGCAATTAGAAAAACACAACCTGCTTTAATGAGTCAGAAATTTGAAAAGGTAGCTTCCGGAACTTTTGGCAAGAAATCTACAAAGGCAGCTCCGGTAGTTCTGATAGCTCCGAGAGCTCCCGGATCTTCTGTTGTTCCCTCCAAAGCTTTAGTTTTTGCCTCCGGACCTTCTGCTTTTACCTCCGGAGCTACTGGTTTTCACTCTAAACAAGTAACAACTTCTAAATCAATTGTTAAGAACAGAAAACCTCAATCTTTGACCCATAAACCTGCTGTTTTATCTCAGCTTTTGCGTGTTTTTCCTGCTGCACGTCGTGTGACTCAGTACTGGATACCTAAATGCCTTTTGACTAACCCCAGTATTGAGTCATCGACGTATTGTGCTTCTATGTAGGTTACACGTTTGAGGAAGGAGAACATTTGGATTGTGGATTCAGGTTGCTTACGCCACATGACCGGTAACAAAGATTGGTTCTCCTCTCTCTCTTTTGTGTCACATGTAGAAAATGTTACTTTTGCCGATAATTCTTCAACTCCTATAATTGCTAAGGGTTCGGTTAGAGTAAATGATCACTACACTTTGAAGGATGTGGCACTTGTCAAAAATTTGAAATACAACTTGCTTTTTGTTTCACAATTGCTAGATGAAAATCTGGAAATTATTTTCAATAAAAACTGCTGCAAAGTTGTAAGTTCAAATAGTGAGCTTATTTTTAACATGTCTCGGTTTGGAAGAGTTTTTAAAGCTGATTTTGATATGTATTCCTCTAAGCATAGGTGTCTAGTTGCTAATGATTCAAAGGACTTATATTTTTTGCATCGTAGACTTGGTCATGTAGGCTTTGATCACCTAACGCGTGTTAGTGCTCTTGATCGCATACGTGGGCTGCCTAAGCTTAAAGGGGACAAAGAAATTGTGTGCTCTTCCTGTAGACATGCTAAGATGGTTGCAGGTTCACATACACCTCTCACAATGATCATGACAACTGAACCATGTCAACTTTTGCATCTTGACACCGTAGGACCTTCTCGTGTTCAATCCTTCGGAGGTAAATGGTATGTTCTTGTTATTGTTGATGATTATTCTAGATACTCTTGGGTTTACTTTATGGCGTCTAAAAATGAAGCTTTTAGTCACTTTAGGACTTTATTTATTAGATTATCAATTGATCACCTAGGATCTTTAAAGGCAATTAGAAGTGATAACGGAACTGAATTTAAAAATCAATCTTTTGATCACTTTTGTGCTGAAAATGGAATAGATCATCAATTTTCTTCCCCATATGTACCTCAACAAAACGGTTTTGTAGAAAGAAAGAACAGAACCTTAGTTGAGATGGCTAGGACTATGCTTGATGAATATCAAACTCCTAGGAAATTTTGGGCTGATGCGTTAGCAATCGCTTGTTATGTCTCAAATCGTGTTTTCTTGCGTACTAAGCTAGGTAAAACACCATATGATCTTCGGTTTGGACATAGGCCTAGTGTTACACACTTTCGGGTCTTTGGTTGCAAATGCTTTGGTAATCTTGATAAATTTGAACCTCGAACCATTGATGGCATGTTTCTTGGTTATCCATCTCATACTAGAGGCTACCGTGTGCTTTTACTTGACACTAACAAAATTGTGGAGACTTGTGAAGTGTCTTTTGATGAAGCTAGCCCAAGTACTAGCTCCGATGTTGTAGGACCAGATCCGTATCCTTAGGGGGAGGGTATTTTCGAAGATGAAGAAGAGCCAGTGATACTGCCTGGTAGTTCCGAAGTTGACACGTGTCCAGCTCTGGACATTGAACAAGCTCCGGCTATCACCTATGCTGGTCCTGATCGTCCACAAGTCACAAGCTCATCAATCTACGATGAACCTAATGAAGAAGAAGCTTGTGAGACATTTGTTCCCCTACGTTTTTACAAAGATCATCCCCCACAACAGATGATTGGAAGCTTGCACGAACGAGTCACACGGTCCAGGTTTTGCGATCCAAACTCTTATGCTCATTCTGCTTTGGTTGCTTCTTTTGAACCCAAAGATATATCACACGCACTCACTAATGAATCTTGGATTATTGCCATGCAAGAAGAGTTAGAAAATTTTGAAAGAAATAATGTTTGGAAACTTGTACCTCCACCTCAAGGTCACACTTTAATTGGAACTAAATGGGTATTTAAAAATAAGCAAAGTGAGGATGGGGTTGTGGTTAGGAATAAGGCTAGGTTGGTTGCTCAAGGTTTCACTCAAGTTGAAGGTCTAGATTTTGATGAAACTTTTGCTCCTGTCGCTAGATTAGAAGCCATAAGAATTTTGTTAGATTTTGAAGCATATATAGGTTTTAAGCTATATCAAATGGATGTTAAAAGTGCTTTTCTTAATGGCTACATAGATGAGGAGGTTTATGTCAAACAACCACCAGGTTTTGAAAATCCAGATTTTCCTAATCATGTTTACAAACTGTCCAAAGCCGTATACGGTCTCAAACAAGCCCCTAGAGCATGGTATGATAGGTTAAAAACATTCTTACTTGAAAAGGGGTTTCCATGGGCAAGGTTGATAAAACTCTTTTTGTGCCTAAACATGGCAATGACTCATTATTCGTTCAAGTGTATGTGGATGATATTATCTTTGGTTGTGCTTCTCATCATCCTGTGTCCAAGTTTTCAGCAATGATGAGTTCCGAATTTGAAATGGGTATGATGGGTGAACTCACTTACTTTTTGGGCCTGCAAATCAAGCAAACCACATCCTCGTCTGCTGCTGCTCGACGACATCCTGTTTAAAGGAAAATCAGCTAATGAATTTAATGGAAAGTATATAAAACAAAAGGAGACTTGAAATAAATCTTACTTGTACTTAATTTTAAAATCCATCAGCATCACGATGTACTCTACTATGTAAACCAGACCATTGATCTTCTGCCGTGGTAGTTGCCCCTTTTCATTTTCGTTTTCGCATCTCACTGGTCTCTATGTCTTCAGCATCTCCAACTAAGTCATCAAGTCCTAAATCAGGCTCGACGATAAAAGATTCTGGCAACTCTTGTTCTTGGTAAACAACATCAACCTCATCATCAAGGTATCCAGCATCGTCTGGTGTATATAACCGCTCACGAGTATTCACCTTGTGTACAACCCACTAAGATTTAAGCTTTTCGCATGGATACTGTAGATAATACAATTGCTCGACTTGGTGTGCAAGGATGCAGGTGTCGCAGCCTCGTAGTCGGTCCTTGTGTTTGACTTCTACCATGCCAAATTGGTTTTGTCGAGTTCCATTGTTAGGATCAAACCAATCGTAGTCAAAGAAGACTACATTAAGGACCTTATTCCCCACAAAACTGAATTCAAGGATGCTTTTAATCATCCCATAATAATTAATTTCACATCCTTGGTCGTCAATAGCCCTATTCACAACTCCGGTGTTACATGTTGCTCTGAAAGGACGTTGAGCTTCAAATTCAGTTGAACGGAGTCGAAACCCATTGACGTCGTACCGACCGTAGCTTTTAATTTTAATAGATCTGTAGGACAGTTGTCGTAATGCTTCATGGACGCCGACTTTTTTTTTTGCACTGTGCATGAAACCAGGATAGGAAGTTAAGCCCTCCATGTACTCCATAATATCGCATCGCTTGTATTTGTCTTCTCGTTGGTTGCTGCTTAGATTTCCAATTTTGTTGATCGAACTCACTACATAAGGAAAAACATAATGATTAGCATAAATGTATAACTGTAAAACCCCACTTTTATGGCATGTGAATTCAGTCATGAGTTTTGTGATCAACTATATTAGAGATCCAATACAGTGGTGGACATGAACTTTATACCATCCCAACCTTTCTTCCACTCATGGTTAAATTTTATTAACATGAGTATTGGACATCACCACTCATTATAGAATGATTCTATTCACCCTCTTCAAATTTTTAGAATTATTTGGATGAAGATTATTAGGGCAATTTAAAGTGCAGTACTAATTGGCCCTGCCAAAAATATTCAAATTAGAGGCTCTAAATTTTTTCCTTGGCCTCCTAATATTCTCAATAGCTTGCCTCCAAAATTTCAAGATTTTGGGAACTCATTTTCTATTTTATTTGAGGCGCTTAACAAAATTGAATCAAATTCAGATATGAATTTAAAATTCTTTTCCAACTTCTTTGAACATAAGATTTGAGTTCACCATTGGGTTCAGAATAATTCATTGACCATCTCCACAAAGTTTCATGATTTTTGGGGTTGATCTTCTATTTGTAAATGAATTATTAACTTTTGTATTGGGGGGTCTGACTGACCTGTGGGCCCCACCGGTCAGCCACTGCTGAAGGGGTCAGGTCGGCCGCCTGCCATCTCTGCGCCGGCGCTCGATCGCGCAACAGCGCGCGCGCATGCAGCTCCAGCGAGCTGCCTGCGTGCTAGCTTGCCGCGGGCTATAAAAGGTCGCCGACGCTCCCTTATTTCCCATCCCCGATCGGTGTTTTCCCCCCTCTCGCGAGTTAATCTCCGCCGCGCGCCATCGCCGCCGCCCACCTCTGCTCCGTGGTGCGCCGCCGTTTCGCACCGTTTCAAGCCACGACTCCAACAGCTTAAAGGTGCGCCTAGTCGAGCTCTAACTCTCGGTGCAAACCGTTTCCTTTTTCGTTGAGAATTGAAGAAGTTATCGATCTTCTTTCTTCCAGCCGAAGTGAATGAACTCGCTAGGTTTTCATTTAAATTCCGTTTCTACAAGTAATGATTCTATGCAATTGCTTCGGGATAGTTTCTATAGGTCCTAGCGCTCCTACCTGAACAAAAACCCCTAAAAGTTATCAAGCAACGGCTGAGGAAATCGAGTTTTGCTCGCCGCTGGTGAGGAAACCTCGGTTCACCGTCGAGCTCATAGTTCCCGGTGGTTTTCTCCTCTCCCATGTCTATTTCCTTGATCAGCATCGTCCCAGGAGTGTTTTGAGGAAGATCCCGAGTGGTCTGAGCTACTCTGGAGCAAGTTCCACGTTGCCCGAGTGCTCACCGCCGCCGCCGCCGTCGCACGGCCATTTCCGGCGAGTTGCTGGTCCCACCGACCTCACCGTCGTGTTCAGCGACCCAAAAAACCCCCAGGCGGCGAGTTTGTGCGAGTTTGGCCCGTCGGTTTAGCCGGCGGCGAGCTCGCCGGCGAGTCACCGCCGCGGGCGCCGCCTCGCGCGGGCACGGGCCCGAGGTAGAAGACGACCCGCAGGGTCCCACCTGCCAGCGACTGCGAGATCACGGTGCAGCAGGGATCCCGTGCGGCTGCGCGCGAATAGTTTAGTGGACCACAGTGTTGCATTGACCAGAGCGCGCCACGTGGCCCGTGGGACCCGCCGATTGAAAATTTGAATTCTGGCGCCAATGGGTTATTAAAATAATTCCAGAAAATTCTTCAAACTTCTAAATTTAATATCTCCCTGTAGATTACTCCAAAAATCTTCAAACAAATTTTGTTTAGCCCTTGAGCTCTAGTTTCTGTCAATACCAATTTGGTTCTGTGAAACTGAAAATTAAATTCTGTAGAAAATAATCTTTCCAAATGCAAAGACAATTTTTCCATACAAGATAGCCACTGGAAAAATCCCCAAAATTTACATAAAACTTAGTGTCCTATTCTTGACCAACAGAAAAAGTTTGGGAGCCAGTGCACCTGTTTAAACCTCTGTATAGTTCAATTTCCTTTTTCAGTTATTGAATTTTCGCAGATGTTCAGTTGCTTTATTATGTCCCAAATTTAAACTGAACCTTCCTTTAGTCATACACTAGCTCCAGTCAAAATCTTGGTTTTAATTAACCTACTATCCTAGTCCTAATTCAGTTACAAACTAAATATTGATTTAATGGCTAGAAATTCAATTATAAAGTAAATCCAGAAATTCTTGCCAACTTAGAAATACAATAACTCCTTCCCCAAAGCTTTGAAAATTATGAAACAAATTTTTCTAGAACCAGAACCACTTCCTCTACCATGATTATCAACTGGCAGCTATGTTCAAGCTATAGTTTCTTCTTTAAAATTTTTGGGATGTTATTGCTTGCCGTAATTTTAGAGACAACACTATACTTTGATCATCTCCTGTTCTTTGCAAGATCCTTGAGTATCTATCCTAAAAGTTCCAAAGACAATTAAGGTCCCTATCATCTAATGATCACCATGGGTTAAAAATTTTGATCTCAATGATGATTATTTTTCAAAGTCATTTATATACCTATTATATGCATATCGTATAGTGACCGAAGTCGAGGTGGAGCCAGGAGTCTTGGAAGACCATCTTCCAAATTTTCACTCAGACTCTGACCTGCAACAAGGCAAGCCCCGGTTTGCATTTAAGAGCTTTTTAAAGTTTTTCCAGTTTTATTCACTTACGTCCCAGTTCATAATGTGCATTACGTATAAGGTGTTTGATACTCCACTTGCATGACCAAAAATCCCAGGGATTGATTGGAACGAGTTACAATTTGAACTGTAGTAATTGCCTTGCTAATGCATAGGAAATCCGATAGAAGTCGAGTAGTTGGAATCTACTCGCGAGAGATGTAGGACATATCTCACTGGATTGGTTAGATACAAAAATGGCAGAATATAATGAAATGAAGACCGGGCAGGGAATGGATAGGAAGCGGCGAGAATTGAGTCTCGGTCGCATAGCCTTGCCTGTGTCGATTAAGGCCCGCTTCGTGTGCGGCCCGTACGAAAAAGCTTGAATTGTACCGGCAATATAATGGACATATGGAATCCAATAAACTGATGTAACTTGATAACTGGGGTGTCGAGGCCCATTAACTCACCATCGATAGGGGTGGGCTGAGGACAGTAAGGTGTAAATCGATCGGCGGACACATGAGGTGTTCTGTGCGGAGACCTTCTGTTCACGGAGGTGAGACAGGCTCGGCGTTCGAGTTTCTTGTGAAAGGTGGTCATATACGCCTAGTACTGAAGTGTTATGTAGGTACGGGTGTGCTCGCTGACACTTCCGAACGACATATGTGTC
The DNA here is from genome assembly GCA_036927565.1 of Tuctoria greenei. Classification (NCBI taxonomy): domain Eukaryota; kingdom Viridiplantae; phylum Streptophyta; class Magnoliopsida; order Poales; family Poaceae; genus Tuctoria; species Tuctoria greenei. Next base: position 58,008,926 of record JAYESD010000007.1, read on the forward strand.
GTGTTGTCCGGGTGTGTCCTGATTGCAATCATTGTCCCTCGCAGTAATAGAGTACCACTTGTTCACTGCGCCATGACGTAGTAAATACTAAAGAAGCCAGAAAATCACATTGCATTGAATTATAATTACTTTGCAACTTTGTATGATCTAGAGATAGTATATTTAAAAGTTTACAGTTTCCCCATACTTTAGCTGTAATAGCATTATGTGCTTTGGGCATGTCATATCATCGGTAAAGCGTTTCTTGTTTGATTGTGGAGCTCATGATGTGGCGTTCCTGGAGAATTCCATTTGCTACATAAAACTTGATTATAAGGATCCATTTGTAGGCGAGTCATTTATGCTTCACCTCACCTATGTTTAGTGTCTCCTTTGCATATGTCTAGTGAGACGGGTTAGTCTTGCTGAGCCTTATGCTCACGTTTGCAGTTAACGAGTTTTTGCAGGTTATACCGTTGATGAAGGGTTTGATGATGAGGCTGCACCCCCTCCAGGGTGTACAGCCGAGTGGGAACCCCGCACGCCACCATAATTGAGTGCTGCTAGTGCGAAGTATTCAAGGCATGGATAACTTTTCTTTTGCATAGCTAGTGCTGAGAGCGTAGCTATGATATATATATATATATTTTTTCTTTCCTTAAGCTAGTATTGTAAAAACTTCCGCTGTAAGATAAAAAAAGACTTCGTCTTGTACTTATTCAGGTCCTATTCATGTATAACTATTGGGTGTCGCATCGCACGACACCACCCAATGAGATCCTCGGATGTCGGGATTCTGGTCCCCACAGACATGGTATCAGAGCATCGTTGGGAACAGTGTACCTGAAAAGAACATATTTTCAAAAAATTAGGACTTGAGTGAGGAATTAGTTATATGCCTTTATAAGGAGTATTATTAGTATAAGTTATTAAGGTGGTAAACTAACTATGTGTTATTATATTCTGTAACGACGCCCCGACGTCAGGTAAGAGGTAAGGTATGCAACCGAGAACGGATCAATCTTGGTAAGCTCAGCATACGAGGAGTGGTATGTGAAATTTCCGTGGCTTGGCACGGGAAGTTAATAGGAGTCTCTGAAGCTTTCAATGTTTCTGAGAACCTATGACACGCGGTACTCCAGCGTGCTTCAAAGTTAGTGGGAGCCCCCGTCGTGTGGTGTATAACCCAATAGTATGCCTCTCTAGATCTATTCATGTTCTATGGGAGCATGCGAAACACGTACGCCCGAGCGTGTATAAGCCGGATCGTACGGGAGTCTTTGTTGTACAGACGTATTTACAGCCATGTACCTCGAGACATGGCCTCGCTCGAGGACGACTCACACCAGAGTCGTATGCATTTATTTTCATATATATTATTGTGACTGCCTGTCGTGTTTCCCCGTGCCGCCCTTGAGGTGTGAAGGTGTGAAAGGGGATTGTTTGTCTTTTGCAGCATTAACTACGGTAGAAGACCGTGTAGAAGCCGTTTGCGAGAGAACAATATAGGAACCACCTATAGACGTAACCGGAAATACCGGGTACAATTTTCTTTGGTGAGATACGTAGTACCGTCAGTATAAAACATGATACTAGCCCATCCCCAACGACAGAATGGATGCATAATGTTTTGGAAAGTCCAAATATCAGATGCTGGTAGGTTTGTACTCGGTAAAAGGGTTCCGGCTCGATAGAGTAGATAGAATCAGGATTCTTGATTTCTGGCAGAAGTTGGCTCGACTTTGCCGAGTTGTAATCTTGGTTATTTAATAAATAGTATAGGGGTGTCATATATGGATGGAAAGCTCGTAAAGATCTCTACAGCTTTTCTGTTGACCATAAAGACAGAAAAGCTTGATAATCTGTTGAAATCTGGGGTATATTGTAACTGCTCCAGATGACCTTCCCATTGTACCAGTCTATGTATTTTTGCCATAACTTGCTGTAGAAAAATCCACTGCCTTGTTGGGATACATGTGTGGAAAGGTTAGGAGGATTTTTACAAGTTTGTTATGGGAGGTTTTTCCTGATTTGGGTTGGAGTTAAACCAAATTGGGAAGGCAATACAGTGAGCTGCAGGACAGATGGTGCAAACCAGTCAGCTCAACTGTTATGTTTGGATAGTTATAGCTCTTAATCCAGAATAGTGACATGGTCACATATATACATTTCTGGAGAGCTTAGGAAGTCCTCTATCAACTTTATTTGTCACTCCTCACCTAAATATGGGTGTAGCTATGCCCAATTCCAATTGTTGAAAACTTGGTTCTTGCAGTCCAGAACTTGGAACAGTTTACACAGGGTTGTGAATTTGTGCGCGATACCTGTATAACAAAAATTTTTAGGATGGCGCTCTTTTATTTCTGGATTTTTAACGCGCTGTTAAACAATGTTTATTTTGTCATTACCTCGTTATCTTATCATGATAAACCTGTATAGAATGTGGAAGTAAGCCCATATACAGGAGAGGTTCTGTCAAAATTTCCAGAAAACTTGAGTCAACTTAAAACCTGTATAGATTCCTCATATTAGTTTGCCTAGAGCTGTATGAGTACAATCTGGAAAGGTTTTGAAGTGTACTACAACTTTTGTATTCAACTTAACTTTTAATTCTGACATTTCCTGTATGAAAATTTTGGGTTAATACAGGAAGGTCAGTTGAACCAGAACTGTGATCATTTCCAGTTAGCAGATTTGCCTGAATCAATTGAATATGGATATTTTCTTTTGTCCAACATTATCATTGATTGAGTTGAATACTTATACGGTGTATTGACATCCGGGTATGTTTGTCCACAGATGGCAGCACCAAGAATTCAGTTGCCTAATGGATGGGTGTTCTCAACGTGCACCGGGCAAGCCGGTTTCTCGGACGTGTTTGTTAGGTTGCTTCGCCAGTTTGGCTATCAAGTGTTGCCTATCTATTGGGGCAAGAAGTTCCAAGAAAACGGTATGTGGAGTTGCACCATCTACGTCGATGTACCTGCTGGTCCACCGCACCTTGGATGGGCTCCATACTCCATCAAGATCAAAGGGTTGATATTAGAGGAGACATGGAGCTACGCCGCAAGCATTGCCATAGGGAGGTTTTGCAAACTTCATTACCGTAATCTGGTGGGTACTCCATATGAGTTCTTTCCAGTTAACGGCAGGGCTTATGAGGCCTGGGCAACCCGTTTGCTTGCAGAGGTGGGCGAGCACGGTGAAACATCCACAACAGCCTTAGCGGTGTACGCATACGCATCACATCGCGAGAAGGGAAATCAAAGGGCATGCATAAGAGAATTGACGGGCAATCTGATGCAAGCCATGATTCGAGCGAATCACTTTGAGAGGGCAAATGACGGACTCAACCATCGTTTGAACCTCAGGGAGGATCAATGGCATGACGCTGTTATGGATTTAGCCGCATCTCGCCAGGAGACTCTAGAGATGGAACTTGACTTGGAGGCGAGCCTACGCTATGGACACCAGCGGGACACCCAGTTGGACGCGGTGACTGCAGATCGGGATCAGTCCAGAGTCGAGGCTTAGAGCTGGAAGGCCAGCTGTGAGCAGGCTCAACAGGAGAACGAGGCCTGGGGGATGTTCATGGTACAGACGCATTGGCAAACTATGATTGCCAAAAGGATGTCACTTCTGGACGAGGCATCATCTTCTGCTCCAGCACCCATACCAGTGTTGCCTAATCCTGAGGATGACGAGGAAGAAGAAGATCCTCGGGAGATCGAGTTTTATGAGTAGAGGGCCGTGTTGATGTACTTATCACTTTAGGCCGAGTGTAATGCTGAGCAGTAAACACCACGTGTGTTGTGTGACTTTATGAGTCTTGTTCTAAATAGTAGCGAGGCCTGGGTACGATGACATGGACCTGACGACTTGTGGCACCCAAGCATAGATGAGACGACTTCTTTAAATTAAGTCTGTCTATTTTTGGAGTTCTATTGTAAACTTGGGCCCAAGATAATATAGATTGTATAAAGTTTCTACTTTATCAATATATGTGAATGTTATGCATCATCTATTGTTACCTACCGCATTACTATTTATATGGAAGGATGAACTTAAGGCAGTGAGACTTATGGTGTGAATCGTTGTATTGCAGCATGGTGCGTACACGTGCAGCCCCAGAAGTGGGAGGCTCAAGTGGAGGGCCGGGGGATGACACACCACCCCCGGGGCAGAATACGCCTCAAACGCAACCACCTACACCACCTCCACCCACACTTCCGAGGAGCCTAGCGGAGGTTCTCGCTGCAGTACTCGGCTCGCGCGACGAGCAAACCGAGCTATTGCGGACTCTGGTGCAGCACTCGTCCCTTCAAGGGGGACGACAGAATGATGGACCGCATCAGCAATATCAGAGTTCCTACTCTGATTTCTCATCGACACATCCACCGGTCTTCAGAGAGGCCGATGAACCGTTGGATGCGGATAATTGGCTCCGCACCATTGAAGGAAAGTTCAGCTTACTCGAGGTAACCGAACAGCAGAAGGCGCTGTTTGCAGCACAGCAACTGCAGGGGTCTGCCGGTGCATGGTGGGCCAATTACCTTGCCGCACGCCTTGCAGGCCATGTCGTAAGCTGGGCCGAATTCCGGGAGGCGTACCGCGCCCACCACATCCCTCCCGGGATTATGAGAATGAAGCTTCAAGAGTTCTTGGAGCTAAGGCAAGGAGGGAGGAGTGCATATGAGTACTCCAAAGCATTCAACCACTTGGCCCAATACGCTCAGGACCAAGTGAACACCGAAGAACGGAAGCGCGAATGCTTCTACTGGGGTTTGAACCCCAAGATGAAGGACATGCTTGTCCTGTTCAACCGCGGCAGCTTCAACGACATCGTCAATGCCGCTATCATGCAGGAGGACGCTACGCGCGAGCTGTCCTCAGACAAGAAGAAGAGGAGTGCTCCGTAGGGCAGCGGAGGTGGTGCTCTTCAGAAGTACCGTATGGTGTACCGATCACCATCCGTCCAGAGGTGGCAACCGCCATCACGACCACCAATGTTAATTGGTCGCCAGTTCACGTCAGATCCTGACCGCAGCAACAACAGGGGATGATCCCACGTGCACTTCCACCTCCACCACGTGCACCGGGATTCCGCCTCCCATTCGTACTGGCCAAACCCCATACACGTGTTTCACGTGTGGGCGCACAGGGCACTTCGCCAAGGACTGTCCGCAGGATTGACAAGACGGCGGGCAATCATCCTACCAGGGGCTTAACCAACCCCGCAACCAGCCTAAGAAGCCAGCCACCAGAACCGGCAACGTCCACCACCTCGCCATCGAGGACGTTCCGGAAGGCGCACCCGTGCACACAGGTACGTTCTCTATCTTCAGTCATCCCGTAGTCATCCTCTTTGACTTTGGAGCTTCACACAATGTCATTAGTAAATCTTTTGTCATTAAAAGTCAATTGCCTATTATATCCACCAAAACTCCATATGTGATTAGCACTCCAGCCGGGAAAACAGTAACAAATGAATTGGTTCCTGGTATACCACTAAACCTAGATGGAACCATATATATTACTTCACTTCTGATACTAGAGCATCAGAAATTAGATGTCATCTTGGGAATGGCATGGTTGCAATACCATGGTGCTATTCTTGATATCGTTCCTCGAAAGATTTATCTAAACTCTCCACTCCATCAACCCCAAGTTCTCAATCTTGAGAACATCATTCCATTGGACCCATCTACTCACAATACCGAGGTGATGAAACTTAAGTACATTCCGGTAGTATGTGAATACTCGGACGTGTTTCCTGAAGATCTTCCTGGTAATCCCCCAGAAAGAGATATAGAGTTCATTATTGAACTTGCACCGGGAACAGTGCCAATCTCAAGACCACACTACAAGATGGCACCCAAAGAACTTGCAGAACTTAAGGAGCAGTTAACCGAACTTGAGAACAAGGGTTTCATTCGTCCAAGTTCATCACCATGGGGTTGTTCTGCACTGTTCGTAGAGAAGAAAGATAAGACCTTGAGACTATGTGTAGACTATCATCCACTTAATGCTGTCACCATCAAGAACAAGTATCCACTGCCACGCATTGATATTCTCTTCGATCAATTGGTGGGTGCTAAAGTATTTCGAAGATGGATCTTCGTTCTGGTTATCATCAGATTAGAATCCGACCAGAAGATATACCAAAAACAACATTCTCAACGAGGTATGGACTATATGAGTACCTTGTTATGTCTTTCAGATTGACCAACGCACCGGCTCATTTCATGTATCGCATGAACTCAGTGTTCATGCCGGAATTGGACAAGTTTGTCGTGGTCTTTATTGACGACATACTTGTGTATTCAAAATCCGAAGAAGAACATGCTCAACACTTGCGTATCGTGCTTCAACGATTATGGGACCATCAGCTATATGCTAAGTTTAGCAAGTGTGAATTCTGGATCAGCCAAGTGCAATATTTAGGGCACATCATATCAGCAGAAGGGATTACAGTTGATCCCAGCAAGATCAAGCAAGTCCTCAAATGGGAGTCTCCAAAGTCTGTGCATGAAGTCCGAAGTTTCCTGGGTTTAGCAGGATATTACCGGAGGTTTATACCCAATTTCTCCAAGATAGCTAAACCAATGATCGAACTTCTGAAGAAAGGGTAGAAGTATGTATGGACTGAGACATCTGAGGCAGGTTTCAAAGCATTGGTGAAACACCTTACAACGGCACCAGTTTTAGCCCAACTGGACACAACCAAATCATTTGATGTCTATTGCGATGCATCAGGAATTTGTTTGGGATGTGTGTTGGTGCAAGATAGATGGGTGATCGCTTATGGATCACGGCAGCTTCGGAACCATGAGCAGCACATCCCGACTCATGATCTTGAGCTCGCTGCTGTGGTACTGGCATTAAAGATGTGGAGGCATTACTTACTAGGTAATCTAGTACACCTCTACACTGATCCCAAAAGCCTGAAATACATTTTCACCCAGAAGGATTTGAATATGCGACAACGGAGATGGTTATAGTTGATCAAGGACAATGAGATTGAGATTCACTACCATCCAGGCAAAGCGAATGTAGTCGCAGATGCTCTGAGCCGCAAGTCCCATGTCAACAATCTTTCCATTACCTCCATGGGAGAAGAAGAAGAACCGAGTCTCTACTTGGTTCAATATGGGGCACTCTACAATCTCGCTCTCATTCCTACCATCAGGGAGGATATCGTAGCAGCTCAGAAGGAAGACAAAGGAATGTCACACATTCGGCAAAGAATGGAAAAGGGGGAGATGAAATGTTTCCGATGTGACAATGAAGGTACCCTCTGGTTTAACAACCGTATAGTGGTACCACGAAACATGGATCTTAGAAAGAAGATACTGGACGAAGCTCATTTGTCCAAGTATTCCATTCATCCGGGCAGCAACAAGATGTACCAAGATTTGAAGAAGAAATTTTGGTGGACTCGGATGAAGAGGGAAGTAGCTAAATACGTATCCGAGTGTGATATGTGCCGGCGAGTGAAGGCTGACCATATGAAAGCAGCAGGACAGCTTCAACCTTTAAGCATACCAACATGGAAATGGGAGGATATCAGCATGGATTTCATTGTTGGGTTGCCTCCCACTCTCCATAAGCACGACTCAATTTGGGTAATCGTTGACCAGTTGACCAAATCAGCTCATTTCATACCGGTCAGTGTCAGGTATGATGTAAAGCGATATGCGGAACTTTATATCTCCAGAATAGTGTATCTACATGGTGTACCACGCACTATCATTTCAGATCGTGGATCTATTTTTGTTGCTCGCTTTTGGGAGCATCTCCATGATGCATTGGGTACCAAATTGATTCGGAGCTCGGCTTATCGTCCTCAGACCGATGGTCAGACTGAACGAGTGAAATAAGTGCTAGTGGACATGCTTCGTGCCTATGCCATCCACCATGGTAGGAATTGGGATGATCATCTACCATTGGCAGAATTTTCGTACAACAACGGGTACCAGGCTAGCATCCATATGGCACCATATGAAGCTCTATATGGCCGGAAGTGTCGCACACCCTTGAACTGGTGTGAATCTGGTGAACGAGTGGTATATGGCATTGACTTAATAAAGGAAGCCAAAGAGCAAGTACGCATTATTCAAACAAATCTCAAAGCCGCTCAGTCTCGTCAGAAGAGCTACATGGACAAACGACGTCGACCTCTTCACTTCGAGGTTGGGGATCAAGTTTATCTCCGGGTATCCCCTATGAAAGGTATCCATCGATTTGGAGTAAAAGGGAAGCTGGCTCCACATTTTATTGGGCCATTCGCAGTCCTGGAACAATGCGGACCTGTGGCATATCGATTGGAGTTACCATCGTCACTTTCAGGAGTTCACAATGTATTCCACATTTCCCAGTTACGGAAATGTCTTAAAACTCCCGCTGATGTCCGTATAGAAGATTTGGAAGCTCTCAAACCAGATCTCACTTATTCCGAGCATCCAACTCAGATAGTCGATGAGAAGACTCGCACCACAAGGAGCCACACCTTGCGTTTCTACAAGGTCTTGTGGAGCAACCACAGTGCTGAAGAAGCCACGTGGGAAAGCGAGTGGTATCTTAGAACGAACTATCCGGACCTGTTAGTGGCATATGTTCGTTAGATCTTTTTCCTTTTGCATCCTTTTGTAATCTCGGGACGAGATTCTTTTAATGGGGGAGGAATGTAAAACCCCACTTTTGTGGCATGTGAATTCAGTCATGAGTTTTGTGATCAACTATATTAGAGATCCAATACAGTGGTACACATGAACTTTATACCATCCCAACCTTTCGTGCACTCATGGTTAAATTTTATTAACATGAGTATTGGACATCACCACTCATTATAGAATGATTCTATTCACCCTCTTCAAATTTTTAGAATTATTTGGATGAAGATTATTAGGGCAATTTAAAGTGCAGTACTAATTGGCCCTGCCAAAAATATTCAAATTAGAGGCTCTAAATTTTTCCTTGACCTCCTAATATTCTCAATAGCTTGCCTGCACAATTTCAAGATTTTGGGAACTCATTTGCTATTTTATTTGAGGCGCTTAACAAATTTGAATCAAATTCAAATCTGAATTTAAAATTCTTTTCCAACTTCTGTGAACATAAGATTTGAGTTCACCATTGGGTTCAGAATAATTCATTGACCATCTCCACAAAGTTTCATGATTTTTGGGGTTGATCTTCTATTTTTAAATGAATTATTAACTTTTATATTGGGGGGGGGGGTCTGACTGACCTGTGGGCCCCACCAGTCTGCCACTGTTGAAGGGGTCAGGTCGGCCGCCTGCCATCTCTGCGCCGGCGCTCGACTGCGCGACAGCGCGCGCGCATGCAGCTCCAGCGAGCTGCCTGCGTGCTAGCTTGCCGCGGGCTATAAAAGGCCACCGACGCTCCCATATTTCCCATCCCCGATCAGTGTTTTCCCCCCTCTCGCGAGTTAATCTCCGCCGCGCCATCGCTGCCGCCCACCTCTGCTCTGTGGTGCGCCGTCATTTTGCGCCGTTTCAAGCCACGACTCCAACAGCTTAAAGGTGCGCCTAGTCGATCTCTAACTCTTGGTGCAAACCGTTTCCTTTTTCGTTGAGAATTGAAGAAGTTATCGATCTTCTTTCTTCCGGCCAAAGTGAATGAACTCGCTAGGTTTTCGTTTAAATTCCGTTTCTACAAGTAATGATTCTATGCAATTGCTTAGGGGTAGTTTCTATAGGTCCTAGCGCTCCTACCTGAACAAAAACCCCTAAAAGTTATCAAGCAACGACTGAGGAAATCGAGTTTTGCTCGCTGCCAGTGAGGAAACCTCGGTTCACCGTCGAGCTCATAGTTCCTGGTGGTTTTCTCCTCTCCCACGTCTATTTCCTTGATCAGCATCGTCCCAGGAGTGTTTTGAGGAAGATCCCGAGTGGTCTGAGCTACTCTGGAGCAAGTTCCACATTGCCCGAGTGCTCACCGCCGCCGCCGCCGTCGCATGGCCATTTCCTACGAGTTGCTGGTCCCACCAACCTCACCGTCGTGCTCAACGACCCCAAAAACCCTCAGGCGGCGAGTTTGAGCGAGTTTGGCCCGTCGGTTTAGCTGGCGGCGAGCTCGCCGGCGAGTCACCGCCGCGGACGCCGCCTCGCGCGGGCACGGGCCCGAGGTAGAAGACGACCCGTAGGGTCCCACCTGCCAACGACTGCGAGATCACGATGCGGCAGGGACCCGTGCGCCTGCATGCGAATAGTTCTGTGGACCACGGTGTTGCATTGACCAGAGCGCGCCACGTGGCCCGTGGGACCCGCCGACTGAAAATTTGAATTCTGGCGGCAATGGGTTATTAAAATAATTCCAGAAAATTCTTCAAACTTCTAAATTTAATATATCCCCGTAGATTACTCCAAAAATCTTCAAACAAATTTTGTTTGAAAGCTCTTGAGCTCTAGCTTCTGTCAATACCATTTGGTTCTGTGAAACTCAAAGTTAAATTCTGTAGAAAATAATCTTTCCAAATGCAAAGACAATTTTTCCATACAAGATAGCCACTGGAAAAATCCCCAAAATTTACATAAAATTTAGTGTCCTATTCTTGACCAACAGAAAAAGTTGCGAGCCAGTCCACCTGTTTAAACCTCTGTATAGTTCAATTTCCTTTTTCAGTTATTGAATTTTTGCAGATGTTCAGTTGCTTTACTCTGTCCCAAATTTAAACTGAACCTTCCTTTAGTCATACACTAGCTTCTGTAAAAAATATTGGATTTAATTAACCTACTATACTTGTCCTAATTCAGTTACAAACTAAATATTGATTTAATGGCTAGAAATTCAATTATAAAGTAAATCCAGAAATTCATGCCAACTTAGAAATACAATAACTCCTTCCCCAAAGCTTAGAAAATTATGAAACAAATTTTCTAGAAGCAGAACCACTTCCTCTATCATGATTATCAACTGGCAGCTATGTTCAAACTACAGTTTCTTCTCTAAATTTTTGGGAAGTTATTGCTTGCCATAATTTTAGAGACAACACTATACTTTGATCATCTTCTGTTCTTTGCAAGAGCCTTGATCATATTCCCCAGTATCTACCCTAAAAGTTCCAAAGCCAATTAAGGTCCCTATCATCTAATGATCACCATGGGTTAAAAATTTTGATCTCAATGATGATTATTTTTCAAAGTCATTTATATACCTATTATATGCATATCGTATAGTGACCGAAGTCGAGGAGGAGCCATAAGTCTTGGAAGAGCATCTTCCAAATTTTAACTCAGACTCTGACCTGCAACAAGGCAAGCCCCGGTTTGCATTTAAGAGCATTTTAAAGTTTTTCCAGTTTTATTCACTTACGTCCCAATTGATAATGTGCATTACATATAAGGTGTTTGATACTCCACTTGCATGACCAAAAATCCCAGGGATTGATTGGAACGAGTTACAATTTGACCTGTAGTAACTGCCTTGCTAATGCATAGGAAATCCGGTAGAAGTCGAGTAGTTGGAAACTACTCGCGAGAGATGTAGGACATATCTCACAGGATTGGTTAGATACAAAAATTATAGAATATAATGAAATGAAGACCGGGTAGGGAATGGATAGGAAGCAACGAGAATTGAGTCTCAGTCGCATAGCCTTGCATGTGTCGATTAAGGCCCGCTTCGTGTGCGGCCCCTTCGGACAAGCTTGAATTGTACCGGCAATATAATGTACATACGGAATCCAATAAACTGATGTAACTTGATAATTGGGGTGTCGAGGCCCATTAACTCACCATCGATAGGGGTGGGCTGAGGACAGTAAGGTGTAAATCGGTCGGCGGACACATGAGATGTTCCGTGCGGAGACCTTCTGTTCGCGGAGGTGAGACGGGCTCGGCGTTCGAGTTTCTTGTGAAAGGTGGCCATATACGCCTAGTACTAAAGTGTTATGTAGGTACGTGTGTGCTCGCTGACACTTCTGAACGACGTATGTGTCGTGTTGTCCGGGTGTGTCCTGATTGCAATCACTGTCCCTCACAGTAATAGAGTACCACTTTTTCACTGCGCCGTGACGTAGTAAATACTAAAGAAGCCAGAAAATCACATTGCATTGAATTATAATTACTTTGCAACTTTGTATGATCTAGAGATAGTATAATTAAAAGTTTACAGTTTCCCCATACTTTAGCTGTAATAGCATTATGTGCTTTGGGCATGTCATATCATCGGTAAAGCGTTTCTTGTTTGATTGTGGAGCCCATGATGTGCCGTGCCTGGAGAATGTCATTTGCTACATAAAATATGATTATAAGGATCCATTTGTAGGCGAGTCATTTATGCTTCACCTCACCTATGTTTAGTGTCTCCTTTGCATATGTCTAGTGAGACGGGTTAGACTTGCTGAGCCTTATGCTCACGTTTGCAGTTAACGAGTTTTTGCAGGTTATACCGTTGATGAAGGGTTTGATGATGAGGTTGCACCCCCTCCAGGGTGTACAGCTGAGTGGGAACCCTGCACGCCGCCATAATTGAGTGCTGCTAGTGCGAAGTATCCAAGGCATGGATAACATTGCTTTTGCATAGCTAGTGCTGAGAGCGTAGCTATGATATATATATATTTTCTTTCCTTACGCTAGTATTATAAAAAATTCCGTCGACGCCGATTAGGGAGAGAGATATAGGGAGATGAGGAGAGAGGGACAGAGGGAAGAGAGAGTAAATGAAGAAGAGAGGAGCCATGGCCACTGCCTTTAACCCCGTCGACGCCGATTCAGATGGGCATGGCCAACTGGATCACCCTATTCCGTTCGGCGCTCTACGGCGTCGCCTAGGCTGTGACACCATCTTCGCTGACATGCTCTCTGTGAAGTAGTTCGCCAAGAATATCCTCCTCGAGAACCTCCCCGGTGACTTGGACATCATCTGCACGCACCGCATGTTCGGCCCAGAGTCGGCGCGCAACGGTTGGGTCGGCCTCCCCTTTGTGTTCGACAGGGTCTACGCGGGCGAGAACTGCCCCACGCGTCACGCCTGCGCAGAGGCGTTCAATGGCATGTTTGCTCGAGAGGGGTGCCAGATGGTGGAGATGCTCTGCGCCGAGCACGACGAGCACTCCATCGAGATGCAATTCCTGAGCCACACAATCGGGCAGATGCTGACGTTGCTGGAGCTGAAGCCGATGCCCATCAACACCAAGGGCTACGACACGCTGTTGCGACTCGTCGAAAACATCCGCAGCGACAACTCCGACCTCTACAATGGCCTCTTCATGTAAAATAAGAACGTCACTGAGCTGCTCCACCACCTCGAGTGGGCCATGGACTCTGTCAAAGAGGCTCCACGACGGCCTCTTCTAGACCCCGATGAACAAGACAGTAATTGACCACACGCCTCCCATGTTCTACAATATCCATATCTCTCGTCGCGGTGGAGCCCTTTGCACGACACCTCCCTTTGCCCGACCACGCCGCCATCAACCTGGCCGGCGGGCGCCGCCTCGGCCTTCTTCTCTCCTGTCGTCAGGGGAGGGGGCAGCGCAGGGGAGGTGGCGGTGGTGAGGGCAGCGCTGGGAGGGGGCGGCGGCGAGGAGAGGGCAGTGTTGCCACCACCCATGGGAGGGGACGGGGCGGCGGTGCAGCTAGGGTAGAAGAGGGGACAGTGGCGCAGCTAGGTGAGAGGATGGGCGATGGGAGGGCGGCGGCATACCTGGTAGGAGGCGGAGAACGGCGGCGGCGATGGTTCCACGATAGCGTTGCACGGCGCGGCAGTGGTGGAGGCGGGGGCGCGGTGGCGGTGTTGTAGGCGCATGCGGCATTGTGGAGAGGGGCGTGAATTGGCGGGCGTGCAGGGTAAGTGAAATTTTTTTTATCGATGACGGTGTAGGTCAACCGTCGTCGATAAGCCTCTATTGATGATGGCTGATAGGGACCATGGTTGATAACTTATCAGGTGGGCCTAGTTTCAGCCCATATTGTTCACGGGCCTTAATTGACGACGGTCAACCGTCATCAATAAGTTATGGACGACGGTTTTGTTCTAACTGTCGAGGATAAATTTATTATTGATGACGGCTGTATTTAGGCCTCGTTGATAAGGTAAATAACGACGGGGCCGTCGTCAATTATCTTGGCCGTCGTCTACTGTTGCTTTTCCTATAGTGCAGGCTGTGAGGAACGGTCCACACAATCCAGGAACCGCAGAGGGTGGTGCCGTGCGATGCGGCACCCAACAGCACACACGAAAAGAATATGACAAAATACAAAGTTTTATTTATATAAATAGCAGAAGTCTTTTATAATACTTAATATACAACGGAAGATAATATTCATAGCTAAACGCTCAGCCTAGCTATGCAAAAGTGAAGCCGTTTAGCCCACGGATGCTACACACTAGCCACACACAATTTTACTGCGGCGTGCAGGGCTCCCATGCTGCGGTATACCCCGACGGGGGCATTGCCTCATCCTCAGGCCCTTCCTCATAAGTCTCACCTGCAAGCAACTTAATATAGCAACCGTGAGCACGAAGGCTCAGCAAGACTTAATCATCTCACCTAAACATGAGACTCTACATGCAGGATACTTAACATAGGGATGGATATAGCAGTAAATGACTCGCATATAAGTTGATCATCATTTTACAAGTTAATAGCAGCATTCATAGTGGCAAAACAATTATATTTCAATACATAGCACTCATAGTGGCAAACCAATTATATTTCAATATATCGTATTCTCCTGACTTCTTCAGTATTTACTACGTCACAACACAGTGAACAAGCGGTACTCAAATAATCGCGAGGGGCGGTGATTGCAATCATGAAACAGCCAAATAACACGTCACGTACACCCGTGCCTAAGGAGCGTGTCGTGCTCCTCACCACGTCATACACAGCAACCTTTCACAAGACAACTCAAACCCCGAACCGGTGCCACCATCGTGGGCATAGGGTTCCCACACGGAGCATGTCTGTGCCCACCGGTGAATTTACACCTTACTACCCTCATCCCACCCCTATCAACAACGGGCTATGCCTCGACATCCAAGTTATCAAGTCACATCGATTTCCTGGGTTCCATATGCCCAGTATGCATCTGGTACTATTCAAACTTGTCCAGTAGAGCCACACACGGATCGGTCCTCAATCGTCACAAGCTGGGCTGTGCACGTGAGACCACGTCTCGTTGCATCCTACACGCTGCTCGGTCTCAATTTCACAATTCTCAACCATTCTTTGATTCAATTCATCCCCTGTGATAAAATCCTATCTCGCGAGTACATTCCAACTACTCGACTTCTACCGGATTCTTATAAACATTAGCATGGCATTGTATACTCGTCAAGCTCTAGACCTACCCAATACTACATGGGATTTGTGGGTCATGCAAGTGGAGTAAGAAGCACCTTAGCCCTAATGCAAAAAATTCATCCTAGGCATAAGTGATACAAATAGAAAATTTGAAATAGCACTTAAATGCAAACTGGGGCTTGCCTGGCTGCGAGTCAGATGGGAGTTAGCTTCTGAAAGTAGAGTCTCCAAGGGCTCCGGGTCCTCCTCGATCTCAGTCAATATACGATATGCAATAAATAAAGTACATATGTGATATAGAAACTATAGAACAGCTCTTATAACTACAGATCAGGTATGTAATTGATTTTAATTGGCTTTGGGATTTTTACAGTGGACACTAGGATCTATAAATAAGATCTGGACCAAAAATTGGAGATGTTCAAGGAAGCTTGTTGTCTCTAAAATTCCAACAAATCAAAGGCTTCTCTGAATTTTGGTTGTAATTCTGGAGCTTTGTCATGGCTAGAACTTGATGATCATGGGGGGTCCCAATGGTTCTGGGAAAATATGTTTCACATTTTTCTGAGCTTCCTACGGGGAGAAACTGATTTTACAAGTTTCAGGAAAAATCTGAAAATTATTCTGTACTTTTCTTAATTTTTCAACTACATAGAGATTTTGAACACTGATCATCCCAGTAAATGAAGTCCAATGAACTTGAAATTGTTACTGTAGATCAAGTGTATTTTTACGAGTGTCCTGACCAAAATTGGGAATTTTCCAATTAAGAGAACAGGAGTAATTAATTTCCCAAGAAATTAGTTTGAAGGAATTAATTATGAACATTCCGGGAGTTTCATGTCCAACAAATTGCACCACTGCAAAGTTGAGATCAATATAAGTCTATCAGAATTTATTTGGAAATTTTTGAGCAAATCTACTAGGAGTAATGGATTTTAGAAGTTTGATTGAATTCTGGAATTATTTCCCAATTGGAAAGTTTAAATAAAGCGGTCACCCCACCTTATTTGAATTGGGCCAATCAGCGCTAGGCCGCACCGAGGACCACGGGGTTAACCCGCACAGCGACACCCGATCCGGTGCCGCAGCTGATCCGCTCGGAGGGAAACGTCGCTGACAGGCGCGGCCCACCGGCCTTCGTCTTCCTCACGACGCGCCACTCGGCCACGGCGGCGCTGCGCCGGCGAGCTCGCCGGAACTGTTGCATCAATCTCCTCTTGGCTCGGCCGTGATCGCCTAGCCTTAAAATTGACCGCACAAGACGATGGTGGGTTCCAATCATGGTGGCGACGGCTGGAGATGGCGGCGCGATGACGGTGGCGGAGCTAGGGTTTTGGCGATGGCCGGAATTGCTCGGGAATGGCACAAGAAGCTTAAGAAAAGCTTGGGAATGTTCTCGGGAGCATGGGGAAGATGAATAGGGGGAGAAAAAGGGATGAAATCGCCAGCAAACTCGACTCCGATGGTGGACCGACAGGTTTTCATTGGCGGCAGGGAAAACTCGAATCTCTCGGCGATCACTCGATGGATTCCACTGAGATTTGGCAGGCGCGTGCGCTATTATGTATTGAACAACATCCATGAAATAATTAATGGATGGTTGCACATAGAATGTGAATTAAATGGAGAAGCGAGCTAGTTCATGGGCAACGGCCGAAAGAAAAACTAGAAACATTTGCTCGATACTGAATGGAAAGAGGAACAATTTTTACCGTGAGAAGGAGCTCGCGTTGGTGATGATTTTTTCTGTTGAGGTCAAGGTGTAATGCGGCCTGGGGAGTGCTGGCGACAATGGAGCAGAGGCGACGTTCGTCCCCGACTCCGGTGGCGTCCGCGGAACTTCAAACTACGGCCAACACAATGAGCAAAACGATGAGCCAGTTGTCTTAGATGATAGAGCACAGCCTTGGCACCATATTTGCTCTTTGCATCGAAGAGAAACGAGGCAAGAACGAGGTGCTCACCGGGGAGGAAAGGAGGTGGCGGTGCTCTGCTTCACGGGAGGAAAGAAAAGTGGGTGCACTGAAGTCCTCGTCGATGGCGTGAAGAAGGGACCAGGAGGGAGATAAGGAGCACGCCGGGGTGCTCTCAAGCTGTCAAGCAGCTTGCTGGCGAGTGCATGTCGTCCGGTGTCGAACGGATCGGCGACGGAAAAACGGCATGCAGAGCACTACCATAGATGTCCCCCTGACCAGTGGGTCCCACTACCCCTTAAGCCTATCTTCTCTGCTCCTTAAATTCTACCACCAATATTGATCCAAAAATCTTAGATTTTTTGGAGAGGCCAATTTAAATATGGAGATTATGATTCTGCAATTGGATTTTCAATTTGGACAAGTTTAAAATGAAATTCAAATTCAAATTTGAATTTGAATGAAATTCAATGGAGTCACTGAATTAAATAGCAAATGAGCTTCAAAAATTCTGAAACTTTGCAAAGAGGCTATTTGGAATATTAGGGATTTAATGGTGAGCTCAGATTTTTATTTTGGCAAAGTTTGAACTGGAGCTAAATTTGAATTTTTTAATCCCTTCTATTGAAGCTTGACTTGATTTACTTTCTCAATTGTCATTTGATTTCTTTTCCCCATTCCAATTTTTAAATTCTCTTGTATTAACTTGTACCTTGAATTTAGGGCTTTTACAGCCATGTCCATCATCTCAACAACATTGAAGCCGATGAACTCTCGACGAAGGCTTCAACCGGAGCTCAAGCTCCCGACAGAGTTTTTGTCAGGAGGTTGTCAAGACAAACCGCTCAGCCTGCCGAACTGAGCGAAGGGGGTGACATCAGCACCTCAAAGCTGGCGGTCCTAGTGGCCCTATTACCATGGCGTCCACCAAGGGTCATAGGTGCCGCAGGAAGCTCCGAGCAACCCAGCACGCAAGACACAGAAGCTCAAGTTAGCTTCGATGCATGGATCTCGGAGATCTGGAGCTACATGAAAGACAATGTCCTTCCTAAAGACGGTGCATCCGCTGACCAGATCGTCAGATTGGCTAAAAGATACATGTTGGTAGAAGGGGATGTCTACTGGCGCGGTGCCAATGCCATCCTAATGTGGTGCATTGCAAGGGAACAATGCTGCGAGCTCCTCGTAGAAATCCATGGAGGCGAGTGTGGGAACCACACGTCTTCCTGCACGTTGGTCGGTAAAGCCTTCCGGCATGGCTTCTACGCTATAGCACTCCAGGATGAAGTTGAGTTGGTGAAAAAGTGTGAAGCGTGCCATCTCCATGCAAAACAATTTCACACTCCGGCTCAGTCACTACAAGTGATACCTCCTACATGGCCATTCGCTGTGTGGGGGGTGGAGATTTTGGGACCATTCCCAAATGTCATCGGAGGTTACATGTTCCTCTACGTCGCCATTGACAAGTTCACCAAGTGGCCGGAAGCTACTCTAGTTGTGACAATTAACAAGCAGTCAACTATCAAGTTCCTGAAGTCCACAGTCTGCAGATTTGGAGTTCCGAATAGAGTCATCACTAACAACGGAACCCAATTCACAAGTGCAGCATTCCAAGAATATTGTGAATACCACGGCATACAAGTCAGCTACATATCAGTAGCTCACGCAGCGAGTAATGGCCAAGCTGAGAGA
Source organism: Tuctoria greenei (assembly GCA_036927565.1). Classification (NCBI taxonomy): domain Eukaryota; kingdom Viridiplantae; phylum Streptophyta; class Magnoliopsida; order Poales; family Poaceae; genus Tuctoria; species Tuctoria greenei. The sequence continues at coordinate 58,027,787 of JAYESD010000007.1, forward strand.
GCAAATGCAGAAATATTGAAAGGACTCAAGACGCGCACATATGAGCGCCTGAAGAAACACAGAGTCAACTGGATAGAGGACCTTCCGTTTGCACAGTGGGCCGGCAGGACTACACCCAGCCAGTGAACTGGAGAAACACTCTTCTTCCTGGTGTACGGAGCTGAAGCGGTCTTTCCTCTGGAGATCACCATGGGGTTGCTCCGGGTCTGGACCTTCGTCGAAGCCACACAGGACAAGCTCCAGCGTGAAGACCTTAACCTCATCGATGAGGGAAGGTGCCAAGCTATTGTTCGGAATGCACGATATCGCCAGGCGCTCCGGCGCTATCACCAAAGGCATGTGCGCAACCGACAGCTTGAAGAAGGCGATCTGGTGCTACATAGAATACTAACTCGAGAAGGGATGAACAAACTTTCCCCCAGCTGGGAAGGACCCTTCCAAGTGATCAAAGTATCCCGTCCCGGATGCGTTCGCTTGGTAGCAGAGGATGGGACCCATCTTCCCAATCCTTGGAACATCGAGCACCTCTGTAAGATTTGTGCTTAGTTTCACAGAGGTGAGTCTGTAATTACACATAATGTAAGTCATAGAGTCTATGTACAGAGTCGGGTAGGTCCTAAGGGAGAACATCCGGACCCCTCCGGGAGGGTCCAAAAAGTTCAAAGTCCACCTAACTTAGTCTCAGTACTGAAAGTGTGGCTTACCTACCCTGGGTTAGAACAAGATGAATACCACACTTGGTCTGGTTCCGTACCCTAAGTGTGTTCTTGTCTCCCCTATAATTCGGACCTATAAATGTTGTGTAAAAGTAGTCTCCACGTGCATCAATTTTTTGTACAGGCTCATTTTCTTTCATTATCCTTTTCCTTCTTGTGTATAGCAAAGTTGTGCAATTCTTTTTGAGCTTTAGTCAGAGTTACGTATATGTTGTACAAGTTATATTGATGATTTTTTCAAATCTTAGTATTCCTAGACGGTCTACACGTTTGAACGCCAAAGCTAGTGTCGGGTCCGGAGTGCGCTATCAACTTAGCCTGGTCAAGCACCCTAAGTATGCCACTCTACCCACATTCCCGTAGGCCTCAGTAGGGTGGGTCCAGAAGGCATTCGGATCTGGAGAGATTACATCAATGTACTTATTATCATATTGAGTTATAGACGAGAAGACAAATTTTATTGTTTTTCTTGTCTTTGATGCACAGGAAAAATGAAAACTCATGGCGATGGTGGATGATGCCAGAGCTACTAAGCTCCGACATCCCCCAAGGGGGCCCGCCGTCGATCTTTTGTATGTTGAAAGTGGGCATCATCGGAGCCAACAAAGAATTAACGATGATCCAAGCGAAGATGGTGAAGAAATCACCCTGAGGGTATTCACAGTCGACGTAAGATACGTTGATGCTGGATATCGTCGAAGCTGGGAAGCTCCGATGATCTCAGGGGCCCACTATCGACATTCTACACATTGACAGTGGGTGCCGTCAAGGCTACAAAGCTCCGACAACTGCAGGGGTGCCACCGTCGACGTTTCTCGCGATGACAGTGGGCGCTGTCGTACCTATTAAGCCCTGACAACCCCTAGGGGGCCCCCCGTCAATGTTTCACATGTTGACAATGGGCACCGACGTACCTACCAAGCTCCGACACCTCCCAGGGGGCCCGCCGTCAACGTTTCACGCATTGATAGTCAGTGCCGTCGGACCTATCAAGCTTCGACACCTCCTAGGGGGCCCACCGTCGATGTCACAAAGGGTCCCTGGAGATGTCGGAAGTAAACTTCGTACCTAAGAGTTAAGCGTTCAAGCTACAATTTCGAAGCATTTAAGTGATCAAGACATTGTCAAATCCTTTTGGTACATGTCCGCTATCAAATTGTGCACATCTACCAGGGGGCCAATAAGATAAAGGACAATGCATTGAAGACAAATACAAAATGGAGTTCATTCATTTCAAAAAGAATGGATTTCATTCATTTGAGGACTGGATTACAAAATTGGAGAATTATAGTAAAAGGAAAAGGGAAAAGGTCTTAGCTACTGGAGGTTCTAAGTTCTATGGAAATACGAGGAAACTCTCTAGGCAACTTCTTGAATGCTGGCCCTGGTGGCATCTTCCTCTTCAATAATGGGTCCTTCAAACACCGGATCCAGAGAAAGTTGGGAATCTCGGCTTTTGAAACAAGTCAACACAAATTCAGTGACATTCTTGGCCAAAGACTTCCCTTCTGTCTCCAATTAATCGGCGATGACGTCACCAATCGTGTCCAGCTTATTGCCGGTAGAGCCCAATGCCACCAGTCCCTTGTCTTGTTGCGGCTCAGCGTCTTCCAGACGTACTGGGCTGAAGCCAAGCGGCACCAAAGCCTTGTTAGCGTGCCCGAGGAAGTCCCAGACTTGTCGGGACTCCGTTGCCCTCATAATCTTGAGGTCCTCCAGTGACCACCTTGCGGCTGCAAGCTCCTAAATCTCTCGGACGTTGCGTTCGACCTCTTTGGCATGTTGCTTAATACTCTCAGCCACCTGCCTTTCGCAGTCTGCAAGCTCTGACTCCCGAAGGTGGATACAGTTATGGCGGTCCGCTAGGTCCTTCTCCCTGCCTCATACTCTCTCCTCCCTGGTGGCGACATTAGCTTATCTCTTGAAGAGCTCCTGTCCCATCTTCCAGTACTTCTCCTCCTCCTGCTTGCACCGCTAATCAGGCTTTTTTGTGCTGTCAGCCAATTTTTGCTCTCCCAGAGATAGTTTCTGGGCGAGCTCCTCCTCCCTCTTCATGATATCCTCCTGCTTTTCTAGGACCTTCTCTTCTCTCTCGTCGAGGTCCTCTCGGTACTTCAGGAGAATTTCATTCAGCGTGTTGAGGTTGTCTTGATGATCGTCAGCAGCCTCGTTGCTTTTCCTGGCGTGCTCGAGAATCTCTCGACTCTTTGCATCGACGTCCCTGATGGAGGCCTCCCTCTCCTACAACAACTAGCCCCAATAGTCCATCTTGCCCTTTTCCTTCTCGACCCATTCTCATTCATCAGAAAGCCTTGTCTGTGCCAGCTTGGTCTCGAAGTAATGTCTGATGCGCTAATGCCTCAAGGTGTGGCGTTCTTCCTCGAGGACCTTGCTGTCGTGGTAGAAGGCGAGCTGGACCTAACGGAGACTAGAGTAGGCGTTGTCGATACACAACACCAATGGAATAGGCTCCGAGCCTGCCGAGGTCTTCTCCGCCGGCTCCAAGGGGCCTTCAAGTACAAAAATTTGGTCTCACGCCACAAGCGTGGTCCCCTGCGGTCTTGCAACACTAGGGCCGCCCCCCGGAAGATCTTCTGCTTCTACCGACGCTAATGAGGGTCCCACTAACGGAACTTAAACCTCCGGGGCTGACGCCGAAGGTCCCCCTACCGGATCTTCAACCATCGACTCAATTCGAGGAGGGCCCCCCGCCGACTCTTCTGGGTGCTCCGGCTCGGTCATGGGTGCCTTTGGAGTAATCATCTACGAGGCGGACGTTGGAGCTTCGCCCGGAGCCCCCACCACCAATACCGGCTCAGGTGCCGGTACTTCCACTACATCCGGCTCGAATGCCAGAGCATCAACAGTCTCTGACACACGGGCTGGAACATCGGGCACATCTGGCTCAACCGTTGGATCTTGAGCAACTTCCGCACAGGCTCTAGAGCTTCGGTTACCTCTGGCCCAATCATCAGAGCATCTGCCATCTCCGTCTCCTGCACTGGAGCTTCATTCGTCAGCGCTGCAGCCGCTGGAGCATCTTCACAAACTTCTCCCCTGTGGTCCGGCGCTACCACGGGAGCCTTTGGCGACGCTTCTGGATCCAGATCCATGACAGTCGGCGCCGGAGCTGTCGTGACCTCAGCTGCCACATGGGGAGGCATCAGGGTCTGAGCTGGAGCCTCCGCCTGCACAGCCTCAGTCACTATAGCAGGTGCCAGAGCTTCGGTTCCCTTGTTCAACGACCTCCAAATGAAGGATCGAATAATCCAAGACATGATGAAAACAAAAATATCAACCCAAGGTGAGGGAACCAGGCTTACCTAGGGATGCTACCGCTCTAGTCGGTGTAGAATTTCTTCGTCGGGCGATTGGAGCCAGAGTCCACTATAGTTGGTTCAGTAGGAGCTCCGGTTTGTTGCCCGGGACCTGCAGCCGTCATCGGTGTTGCCTCGGCCAGGACCTCCCTTGGCTTGTAAGGACCTCCGGACCCGGAACTCATGGATGACGCTGGGACCGAAGTTGATCTACCAGAGCTAGCGCCCCTCGAGGACACTGGCACCAAAGGAGGTGTGGCCGCCGAAGATCTGATTCACCGGGGAGAAGGGGCTGTTGAAGTTGGAGCCGACTTGATGGAGCTCCCCATCAGCATGCCTCAGCTTCCTCTTCCGACTGGAAGATTCGGCCAGCTCCATGCCCTTGACCTTGCCCATGCCAGCGTCATCAACCTTCTGGTTTAAAGCAGTGGGGGCCACCCTCTCTGAAGCTCCAGGGATTGCAACCCCGGAGGTTTGGTGCCTCTCGACCACGTCAAGGTCATCCAGTGCCGGCATCCTCCTCCAGAGCTCCTTGCTAAACTATGGAACCATGTTCAGAGGTAGAAAGGTAGCCGGTAGAGCCAAGGCGCCATGGGAGATAACTCCATCCTGAATTTTTTTGAGATGAAGCTTCAAAGCTTCATAATCTAAGGTTGTATTCAAACTGACTTCAATTCGGTTATGATCCATCACACTATAGAAAGCCCATGCCGACCACTGCCTAGTCTTCAGCGGAGCCCACCTGTTCAATAGGAAATTGCCAAAGACCATCTCAGGGGTCACTCCACCCTCCAAGCATTACTGGATCCTTGTCAGGATGGGCTTGTACGCTTCTGACAGCTATGGAACTATGTTCTAGGCATTATTGCCGACATTGGGGAGGCCCTTCGATAGCTCCATCCTCTCATTCTTCTCCACTATCATGATCACCAAGTCTTTCTTTCAATCGTCCCACTTGTTTGAGTGGAAGGACTTCAAGTACTTGAAAGGTCAATTCTTGCGCTTCACAAAGTAGTAGAAGCAAATCAACTCCGTCCCCTTTCCAGTGGTGTGGACCGTGAAGAAGATCCAGAACATCTCCATGCATCGAGGCACGCCCACCAACATCTCGCAGAAGTGGACGAAGGTCGCCACCAGCAAGAGGTTGTGGGGGTCGAGATGATAATGATGGAGGTTGTAGAGATCCAGCAGCATTAGGAGAAAGCTCGAAAAAAGGTGGGATCAGACCCACCATGGTGTACGCTGAGAAGTACACCATCTCTCCGGTGCACTCCTTGAAGGGGTGCTTGCTGAAGCGGATGTCCTTGTTGCAGGAGTCGCTGGACCACCTCATGTAGGTCTGGACCATCGACATCTCTTTGTTGGTCTTGATCTTGTCGTGGGGAAGACCCAACTCCATTGCACAAAGTGGAGCGAAAGTTGGAGGGGCTAAGCAAAAGTTTGAAGACTCTAAGCGAAAGTTCAAACGAAAGCGTAAAGAGTCATCAAACTGTGCTGACTTTCCTTCTTAAGTAAGCCTCCACAACTCTAGGATGGAAACCATAAAGGGATCAAGATCATATTTTCAAAAACCTACCCTATCAATGACGAATGGGCCCGGGTCCACTCTGGCAGAAAGGCTGAAGTTATTACCCCAGGTGAACCGTTGTCATGATGGGAAGTTGAAAGCCCGAGGGCGGCGCACTGACAGGGCGTGCAGAACCTATACAATTTTTCGTATTGGGAACTGGAGACCTTCAATTGCATGAGATTTACACGCCAAAATCTCACCCGCCACATCAAGGAAAACCACACGGCGATGGTTTAATAGTGAACCGTCGTCCCAACAGCACATCAGAAGACCTTCGAAGCCGTAGTGCGGGATTCGATGATGGCCCCACCTCTGGTAGAATAACTTAACACAAAGGGTTTCTAACAGAGTGGGCTTGGGGCCACTGTCAGTATCCAGCGTACCGGGTACCCCATGATACCGCAAAAATTGCTAAGGAGTTCCACCTGTCCGAGTTGAAGACCTCTGAAGGTACACAGCACTGGACACGCCCCCCTCGTTTGGGTAGCCCCGACACCGCCACGTGTGAAACAAGGACAGATCTAACTCCCTTCATAGGGAAGCTCCGGTATTGCCACGTGTTCAGGGACCCCGAACCTAACCCCAGTATAGGGAAGCTCCAGTGCTGCCATGTGTATAGTGGCTTCGAACATACCTCCCCATGATGGGAAGCTCCAGAGTTGCCACGCGTCAAGCCTCCGGATCTGAGACAGCAACGAGGACACTGGTGGATCTGCAACGGTGCAGACATTCAAGGGACAGTTAAAGCTACAGTTATAACACATGATTACATATCATTAATGCTATATTAATTACGCACGATCAGAGAACCCTTAACTCCGGCAACACCGCCATTAAAGCGCGTTATCACACTGTTAATTACGCTTAATATTCACAGATTGTGTATTGGGCAATTAAATACTGCAAGGGCCACATGTCGGGCCAGGCTTATGTAATGGCCAGTCCTTACACTATAAAAGGGTTGTGCCACATGGTAGAGAAGAAAAAAGTTCATACGCACACAAGCCACCGCATACTAATCAACAAACACCCCGTGGAGTAGGGTATTACGCTCAGGCGGCCCGAACCACGTAAAAATCTCGGTGTCTTCATCTCGTTCTTAATCTCCGCGTGCCCAAACCGAATACAAACCACCGCGAACTACATTTTAGCAGTACTGGGGGAAGTGTCGATCACGTGCTTCGACACATGCCATGTATAGTATATTTTCAAACATGTTGTACTTGTCCTTCCAAAGAAACGACAGCCGTAGGCGCTAGCCGCTACGTGTTATTATTTTTAGGATCAAATGAACACACTTATGAAAACACGTACACCACATCCGATTTTCAACGTCATCAAACTAACATGATCCTCAACAAGGGGCGCAAAAATCCTCAACATGTGATCAAACATGCATGATCGTGAGCTCTCTTTCACATGCGTTCATGTCCAACATCACACATGATCACGAAAATTATCATCAGTTCGATATGGACTCTCGATCGCTATTGATTATAGGGGCTTTTAATCAAACTTTATTTTGTTTTCCATCTCCCTTATTAATATATGTCGACAATGGTCAGATCTTAAAAAAAAGATATGGACTCTCGGTCGATTGACAAGCGCGTTCACGTCGATCTTCCGCACCTCGTCAAAATTGTTCAAACGAAATGTTACAGACACCGTGTGACGGACCTACAAAGTATGCCAGGTGGGCCATTGCCTAACCTGGGCCCTTTGCATGTCAAATTAAAAAATTACATGTGAAGACGATCGGACGCGTCGAGCCATTGCGATAACATAGAGGAGTCAAATCGCGGTTTGGAGTAACTCCGACCGACTCACTGGTTCATAAGAACAGTTTTCGAACCATCCAATCATCTCCTCTCGTGCGCTTAGACGACAATCTGCTATAAAGGCACACAATCCTCTTGCACCTCCGCTGCACCACGCCATCGATCGTAGCAACCAAACTTCTCCTCTTGCTTCTCCGCCGCACCACCGTCAACCACCTCCGTCGCTGCACAAATGGGTGGCCCTACACCGAAGTGATCCAGGCCATCAACGTCCTCCAAACCTCCTTCTCTATTTTTGCCCCCGCCAATTCCTGTGAAACTGGAGGCAGCGCCCGCAACTCCTCCACCCCCGTCTCCGCACACAGCGCCCACACCTCTTCCGCCAGTGGTGCACGCACCTCCTCATCTCGTTTGGGTTGAGTAGACTTGTCGGTGGTTTTGATCCGGCAGATCTCCCGACACTACTAAAAGTGTTTGCAGAGTTTGAGGTTCGGTGTGGGCGCGCGGAGATTCAAGAAGGTGAAATGTAAAATGACATAGGAGACACAAAGATTTACGTGGTTCGGGCCGCCTGAGCGTAATACCCTACTCCACGGGTGTGTTGGTGTTGTATTGGACGTATGAGCTCAACGTGAGTTGAGAGCGCGTGTGAGCCGATCAGACTAGATCTTTCGATCAGATTAGGTCTGTCGATCAGACTAGGTCTGTCGATCAGACTAGGTCTGTCCTCTATGTATCGTCGGCCTGTCCATTTATAGTACAAGGGCAGGCCGTTACAAGTTGGCCTGGCCCGACGTGTGGCACCAGCGGTTACTAATATTGATACACATTTGATGCTCTTAATTACCCCTAATGACCGAGTTACGGGCTTTGACAGCGCCGTTACTGGTAATAAAGGTCGTCCGATCGTGTGTCATTAACATAGTATTAATGACACTTAATCGGGTTTTGAAGTCCTTGATTACCCTTTGAAGATCCGGAGCCGTTGTGGATTCTACCGGATATTTGAGGCTGAAGATCCGACTGTTGGACATGTGGCAGCTCTGAAGCATACTGTGGAGAACAGATAATTCCGGTGCCACCAAACACGTGTCAGTTCTGGAGCTTCCCTCGATCTGGGGTTACGTCCGGGGGTGCCGTTATGGTACATAGCCTGGAGCTTCCCCCTTGTGGGCGGTAGCTTCGGTTTGATGGTACACGTGGCGACCCTGGGACTAACCATGTTGGGGAAGCGGGTCCAGTTATGTCTGACATGTGGGCCTCCGAAGGTCTTCAAATCATGTAGATGACATTTCCTTGAGATCTTTGGAATCTCAAGGGGTATACGGTACTCAGGGTACCGATAGTGGCACCCTGGGCCCACCTCTAGGGAAGACCCCTTGGGTGAAGTCATTCCGTCGGAGGTGGGTCCATCCTTCAACTTTTGAGCTGAGTCTTCAAAGGTCTTTAGAAGTCTTCGATAGTGAAGGCCCCCTGAGGTTGTCGGAGCTCAAAAGCTTTGGCATTGACTACCATCGGAGCTTAGTAGCTCTGGCAATAGTCCCTATCAACGCGTAGAGCATCGATAGTTAGCCCTCCGGGGTGTCGGTGCTTAGTAGCTCCGGCAGTGACCTTTGCCAACGCGTAGCTTGTCGGCAGCAGACTCCGATTGTGGGGTCTTCTCACCTTCTTTTATTCTTTGTCGACGGCTGGCCCCCCTAGCTTTGCCGAAGCTTGGTTGCTCCAGTAATGCTCGTTTTCAATGTTTAACATTAATCGCAAGCCACCTAGGGGAAGTCGGAGCTTTGTTAGCTCCGAATTTTCTCCATCAACGTGAATTCTTTATTTTTCCTGCACACTGAAGCCAAGAAAAATAGTAAAATTCACTCCTTGCCTATAACTTCGTTGCGGCTTACGATTCCCAAGAAAGTTTTAGGTCAAACACAATTCTGAATACAACCGAATGCGTTGCCTTCTTTCTTTAAGATTCAATTGTACTTGGACCCGCCTTACTTCGGCCTGCCGGGGTGTAGGTAGAGTGGCGTACTTAGGGTGCTTGACTAGGCTAAGTCGTTAGCACACTCCGGCCCTAGATTGGCTTGGCAGCATTTAGGCGAGTGGGCCATGAACTATGTTTGAATTCAAAAGAATTGGCAATACAACTCGAATTGTACATAAACTGGTCGAACTAAAATTTCTTAAGAATTGCACAACTTTGTTATAGACAAGAAAGAGAAAAATAAAAAAAATGTTGAGCGTGTACAAAATAAATGCACGTGGAGTCTGTTTCACATGAAGATGTCTTTAATTATAGGTCCGGGGTACAGGGGAAACGAGTACAATCTTAGGGTACGGAAACAGGCTAAGCGTGTTTCATTTCTCGTTTGACCCAGGGTAGCTAGCCACACTTTTAGTTCTGAGACTGTGAAAAGTGTTGCAGGAACTTTGCGGACCTTCCGGGAAAGGTCCGACTGTTCTCCCGAAGGAACTACCCGACTCTGTACAATGACTCTATAACATACACCTCAAGTTAGTACAGACTCACCTCCGTGATATTTAGTGTAGAACTTACGGAGGTGCTCAATATTCCAAGGATTTGGCAGAGGTGTCACATCCTCGGTAGCCAAGCGAATGCTTCCGGGACATGATACTTTAATCACTCGAAAGGGTCCCTCCCAGCTGGGGGAGAGTTTGTTTAGCCCCTCTCTGGATTGTATTCTCCGTAGCACCAGATCGCCTTCCTCTAGCTGTCGGTTGTGTACATGCCGCTGATGATAGCGCCGAAGGGCTTGCCGGTATCGGGCATTTCGAACAGCTGCTTGGCACCTTCCCTCCTCTAGGAGGTCTAGGTCTTCACGCCAGAGCTGGTCCTGCGTGGCTTCGTCGAATGTCCGGACCCAGAGTGACCCCAAGGTGATTTCCGGAGGAAGGATTGCTTCGGCTCCGTACACCAGGAAGAAGGGTGTCTCTCTAGTTGACCGGTTTGGAGTTGTCCTGTTGGCCCATAGAGTGGGCCAGTTTGAACGACTTTGACGGGAATGTCGGTGTCGCCGCTTGGCTGCACACGAAGTGTAGAAGTCGAGCCTCGTTGACGAATTCTCGGAGGTTTTGGAACTTGCTCCTGCCTGGAATCCTCCTCTTGCACCGTAGTAAGCGCATGAAGTTCTTCCAGAGCGGTTACTCCGGCAGTGCGATCTCCGCAGAACGCCTACTGGTGCTGGCATCTTTAACACCAGGTAGCCATAATGAGCAGCTGCCATGAATTTGTACAAGGCATGCCTTCCCAAGATGGCGTTGAAAGGTAAGTTGATCTGAGCAACATCAATGACCAACTTTTCAGTGCGATACTTCTCCCGGGTCCCGAAGGTAACAGGGAGGGTAATAGCACCAAGTGGGGTAATGGCTCCCGGACCTACTCCGGAGAAAGGTCGGGAGGGGTGAAGATCCGAAGGTCAGAGCTGAAGCTTGGTAAAAGCTTCGAATCTTATGAGGTTGAGCCCCAAACCTTCGTCTACCATAACATGGTGGAGCTGAATGTTATTGATGGTCGGAGATACCATCAAAGGTAACTGGCCTGCTCCAACCATGCTTCGAGGGCAGTCCGAAGCATAAAAGTGATGGCTGTGTCCATCCACTTCCTATGAGGCTCTGCCCTGGCTGTAGGAGCTACAGCGGCCATGTCCCGATGCATTGTCTTGAGGACGCGGCGGGAGGTGGTGTCCCATGATCCACAAAAAATGGTGTTCATGGTCTTCCGACACTCATTGTCAGAGACGTCAAAATCGTCGTCGATGGAGGTGTAGACGGCCTTCAGGACCTTTTTAGGATCCTGAAAACCTAACTCCTCTTCAGCTGGAGCTTCGTCAACTTTTTGTTTTCCTTCCCTCTGTCTGAAAGGAACTTTTTCCCGGCGCTTGTTGTAGCACTCGGCAAGGTTTTGGACCTCCCGGCAGTCTTCCAAATTGTGGATGTCCGTCTAATGAATTGGACACCACACCTTGGGTTTGCCACCGTCTTCAGAAGACTGTCGAGGTCGCTTCTCAGGGCATGGCTCCCGGCCACCCGGAGCTGCAGCAGCTGCAGCATTAGATGTGTCGGCCGATGGCTTCTTCTTGCCGTTGGTCTTTTTCTTCTTTTTGCCACTCCTGGAGGTAGTGGCTTCGCCTTTGGAGGATTTCCTGTGATCCTCCGGAGGTGGTTTGGAGTGCATTTCACGGCCCTCCGCAGCTCTGGCACATTTATCATCCAAGCTGAAGAGTTCCATGACACTGGTGATCTCCTTGATCGCCAGTTTCTCCAACATCTTCTTATCCCGTACGCCCTGTCTAAATGCCACAATGAAAGAAGCGCTAGAGATATAAGGGATAATGTTTTGTACCTGAGAGAATCTTTGGATGAATGATCGCAGGGATTCTCCCCGTTTTTGCACGACTGCAAAAAGGTAAAGTTCGGTGCCTGGTCGGGTGTATGAACTCCCGAAGTTGGCGGTGAACTTTCGGCACAACTCCTCCCAACTGTTGATGGAGTTGGGTGGAAGGCTCATAAACCAAGACCGAGCGGTCCCAGTTAAAGCCACTGGAAAATAATTGGCCATTACGGCCTCATTTCCTCCAGCTGCCAGGATAGCAGTGGAGTAAATCTAAAGAAATTCGACAGGATTAACAGTCCCGTCAAACTTCTCCGGCAGGTGAGGCTGGAATTTCTGTGGCCACCTGACCATACGCAGATGCATGGCTAGGGCTGAACAGCCTCCTCCTACTTCTTCAGGAGCAGGAATGTCCTGAGCTTCTCGTCTTTCACGAGCACGCTCAATATGGACTCGGTCGTCTTGCTGACGGTATTGGCGATCAAGCTCCGCCCGAAGGTCATGAGTTGAAAGCCTTGATACCGTGTGAGTGCGTCACGCCCCAGAGGGCAATGACGTCACTTGCTGTGATGCAGCACGTTTCCTGTTGTTGGAAACGTGCGGACCAAGTCTACCAGACAAGGTCCATCGCTGCGTCGGGGCCCGTCCTAAAGGAGGAGGACCCTGGTTGCTGATGCGGTCGGCTGCTGCTGCAACCAAGTGTTCCAGATCGGCCCTCCACTGCTCCATTGCATCTCGGGATGCATTCGGAGGTGGTGGGCGCTGAAGGAGAGCACGTGCTGCATGGAGCGCGTGTTTCAGGTTGTCATGATTCGCCAACGCAATGATTGACGCCGGTGCACCATCGCGCTGCCCAGCTTGATTTGCTGGTGAAGGCGGCAATGGTGGAAGTGTGACTCCTGCTGGAACTGAGGTTCCTGCTGGTGGTTGCATATTGGAGGGATTGCCCCCAGCAGCTTGAACAGCGGGATGACCATTGGATGATTCAGTAGCTGAGTTCACCATTCTTGAAATCTCAGGCTCCCCCTACCTGGCGCGCCAACTGTCGGTGGTTTTGATCCGGCAGATCTCCCGACACTACTAAAACTGTTTGCGGAGTTTGAGGTTCGATGTGGGCGCGCGGAGATTCAAGAAGGTGAAATGTAAAATGACACAGGAGACACAAAAATTTACGTGCTTCGGGCCGCCTGAGCGTAATACCCTACTCCACGGGGTGTGTTGGTGTTGTATTGGATGTATGAGCTCAACGTGAGTTGAGAGCACGTGTGAGATGATCAGACTAGATCTGTCGATCAGACTAGGTCTGTCGATCACACTAGGTCTGTCCTCTATGTATCGTCGGCCTGTCCTATTATAGTACAAGGGCAGGCCGTTATAAGTTGGCCATGCCCGACATGTGGCACCGGCGGTTACTAATATTGATACACATTTGATGCTCTTAATTACCCTTAATGACCGAGTTACGGGCTTTGACAGCGCCTTTACTGGTAATAGAGGTCGTCCGATCATGTGTCATTAACATAGTATTAATGACACTTAATTGGGTCTTGAAGTCCTTGATTCCCCTTTGAAGATCCGGAGCCGTTGTGGATTCTACCGGAGGTTTGAGGCTGATGATCTGACGGTAGGACATGTGGCAGCTCTAGAGCATACTTTTGGGAATAGATAGGTCCGGTGCCAGCAGACACGTGTCAGTTCTGGAGCTTCCCTCGGTCTGGGGTTAGGTCCGGGGGTGCCGTTATGGTACATAGCCCGGAGCTTCCCCCTTGTGGGCGGTAGCTTCGCTTTGATGATACACGTGGTGACCCTGGGACTAACCATGTTGGGGAAGCGGGTCTGATTATGTCTGACATGTGGGCCTCCAAAGGTCTTCAAATCAAGTAGATGACATTTCCTTGAGATATTTGCAATCTCAAGGGGTATACGGTACTCAGGGTACCGACAAGACTCTTGCCATTTCTTATGTCATAGATAAAAATCTGCAAACGCAAGGAAACTGTCGTGTAGCAGTTCCCCTCAAAGAGTATTCCCAATGGTATCGAATCCAAAGAACGTGTGTGCTAATCTTACGAACTAATTTACCCAAGGACACAAAGTTCTTTGGTATGCGAGGAATAGAGATGAATTCAAAGTATTGATTCTAATTCAAAGGAATTTGGGGTAGCTACTTGCTTCGGGCACGGATTTACCGCTAGCAACACTAGGATGACTCCACCAAGAGCCTATGGCATAGCCGAACATGGAGGATTACTAAGGATAGATAGGACTGTCACCACCTACTGCCTACCTCTTCATCCGTGGGTCTACGAGATATTCAATGGTGATTTCTAACCTAAGCACCACGCTTACGTTCTAAATCACTACTCTAGTTATTTCGAACACATAGCTATGACTAGAGTCTCTAATGAATTAAAGCAATGAACTACCTTGAATTGGGAATCAAACTTGAAATGAATTCACAAAGGCTTACTTGATTTTGAATCAAACCTTTGTAGGAGTACAAGTGTAGAAGAGGTACTTGACAAGCCTAAGCCTCCTTCTCCAAGACTCTTCACCACACTCTCCTTCTACTTGGCAGCCTCTAGGACTACTCTAAACCTTAGGAGTGGTATTCTATTCTCAACTTTTGGTGTGTGTGTGTGAAGTTATACGTGGGGTGCTATTTATAGCTGGAGAAGGGTCGGTGCCCGCCACCAAAAGCACCCGAATTAGTCTTCATCATGATCAGGGCACCACAGGGTGTCGACACATGATAGCTAACCGAGTTTGGCGCCAGGAAGGCTTCGACTGAACTCCCTAGTCAGCCGAACAGAAAGTTGGACCAGTTCCAGTATGCTTCCTCGGGGTGACTTCCAGGTGGGTCCCATTGACTAATATGGGTGATACACCGTTGGATGGCCTCAGATACTACTGTTTGTGGGCCATTTGATCCATGTGGTGCTATGTGTCGTCGCCTAATTCATCAAATCCAATTTAATGGATTACTCCTTGCATGTCTTTGTACTTTTGGGTATAAATTCACCTGCATACAAATAAACACCAACACTTGTGGAATTGGTTAGTTTTTACCCTATCAATATGTTGTGTTTCTCTTTTGTGCATGTTATGAGTTAAATTTATGGTCTAAATATGGCACTTAAAGACCATCAACAAACTCCCCCACACTTAGTCCTTTGCTTGTCCTCGAGTGAAGGCAAGAAGAAGAACTGACGTGTTGTCAAAAATTTGCTATAAGTTAGAAAATGAGAGTACTAGATATTTCAACTCATACCTCAATTAATGAATTCCCTCTTTGGAATGTGGCTACCACATCAATGTTCATTGTTTGAAAAGTGGAATTGTTGGAATGTAGTTCCCTTTGATCTTTTCCTGCCGAAATGATTTGACAATTTGCTATATTTGGAAAGTCAAAGAAACAATTGTCTTTATCTATCATCTAGAATCTCTCAAAGTGTTTTGATCCTCACCTTAGCATGTTTTGCTAAATTTGTCCCTATATTAAATATGGCTGTATCTAGAGCTTGGTAGGGATAATGTGGAACACAGTGCAATCCATATATTACTAAGTCAAAAACTTGATCCTATGAGAGACTTATGCAACAAACAATTTGACATAGGAAATCCTTGTGCACAAGAATGGAATGGATAAATGTGAACTCCATGGTTTTCTCTCTTTAAGGATGAAACATGGCTACTTTTTTCTAGTTTTTTTGGCATAATTCATCTTTTGAAGAGTAGATGCTTTTTTTGTAACCATGTCTTCTACCCCTTTTTAATTATTCTAGAGAGATTTTGATAACCATAATGCGTGGAGTTTCTTTTTGATGGATGAATGCCGGATGCAAATTCTCAATGTGAAATATTTTGCATGAATAGGGTGCACAAGATTTTCTAAGTCAAAAGTACATGCATGTCACTAAATTGGGGCACGAGTTTGACAAAGTTCAATGAAAATCAAAATGGCATGTGCGTGTGATTTTCAAGAAATTGTATCATATGGCCTTGGTGGGTATTTTAAATTTCCAATGAGAGAATCAGGCAAAGTTCAAGACTCCAAATTTTTTTGCAAATATCAAAATCAATTTCAAGCAAAGAGATATCTCCTCGAGTAACTGATTTACCATATCACACTAGTCAAATAATTAGATGGCATGTTTCTCCTACTTTAATTTTGGAATTACAAACAAGGCAATAAATTGAAATATGAAGTATTCAAATTTTTAGCTCAAGCAAATTTTGACTACCAAGTTTTACTCTTTTATGTTGAGGTTATTCATTTTAAATATTCAGTTTTAAATAGGAAATGAACCTAAACAGCAGTGTAGCACTTATATTCAAAGATAAGAGATCCAAGCCGAACTTGTGGAGTGAAATGGAGCCATGTGGGGCCCACAACAGGTCGGTTGACCAGGAGGTTCGGCCAACCCCCTTCTGGCCTCTCTGTTTCGATGTGTTGACTCGTGTGTTCGGTTGCGATGCCTTTCGGGATGCAACGCTATTTTTGCATGTCAGGATTTTGCGATTTGGGGTGCCTCCCCCACACTTGTTCTATGGACTCTTTATTCAACAAAAATAAACTAAAGGGGGAACTTTACCGGGTTAGATGAACCTGTAAGTTGACTTTATTGAATTCAAAATATTGGGGATGCTTACATTCTTCCATCTAAACTAGAAACATATAAATTTTGAAATAAACTAAACTTAAACTAGTAGGCATCCTATGCTGTTGGGACATCTAAACTATTGTGTGTTACAGATGTCGAGCTCCCCAACGGCATTGCATACATGCCACAGCTTGGCGCTCATGCCACAGCGAACACCATCAATCTCCTCCTCGAGGGAGATGAATTCATCCTTCATTTCTGCCCTCTCGATGCGCCCTTCATCTACTAAGTCAAATAGCTTCTTGTTCTCCAATCGAGAGAGAAGCTAACTCCATAAAAAGTTGTGCCACTTTAGGGGCACGAGGAGATTTTCCGTCACCATCCTCAAATTGGCCAGGTGGCCCTCCTATGGTGGGCGACGAGAGGTCACGCCTAATCTTGAAGGGCAACGAGCCCGTCGACTCCTCCATCCACAAATTATCAACGCGCTTGAAAAAGCCTTTTGCATACCCTCCTTCAGGGTTGCGCACCCCGTGGATAATGAGGCGGTCTCTCATATGCTCCGACGAGGTACGCTTAGGTGACTTGTAGTGATGGCTCACTACGTCACCGTCCTTGGTCTTCAGAGTGTACATAAGCTCCTCACGAGGCTGCAACTTTGTCAAAGACTCATATTTTTCAGGAAAAAGACAGGTCTTGACAGGCTTAAGGCCAGCCACAGTCGGACAACGTGTAGATGTCATCGACTTCATGGGCGTCCTCCGAGGGGAGAGCGACCGTCGGCACCACGAGGTGTGGTGCTACGCCCATGTAGTGTCATCGTCATTGGCGGGATCATGGTGAGAGGTTTAGCATCTAGTGCCATGATAGACTCCAAAGCGAGGGTGGTGTTGTCGCTGGCCGGCACGATGTCTCCGCTCAGGTTGAACGTTGAGATAGAGGAGGCATGAGGGACAATTTTCTTGTCGTTCATGGTTTGGATGGAAGGAATAGGAGATGAATATTTTTTCTGGGAGATGCACGGTTCCACTCTCTATTCCAGTCAATAAATAAGCAGGGAAATGGCAGGAGAGTCTGCATGAGAAAACAAAGCGATGACGGTTCGAGGGGGACTTCGGCCGAAGCTAGGGTTGGGCCGAACCCTTTCTTGCTCCACTCAAACCAAGTTTATGTGGGTCGATTAAATGGGCCCCATAGATGATTACTTGGATGGGCCCATCAGTTGGACGAGGAGAATTTTGACATAATTTAAAGAAACAGTGTAAAAATCAATAAGATTTATCATTTTGATTTCTTTTTCCGCCTCCTCTCCTCCTGGCATTCAAGAAATAATTTGAGTTGGTGCCCATTCACCTTGAATAGTTGAGCACCATCTCCTTGGAGTGTGATTGCTCCATGGGATGAGGTTTCTATTACAGTGAAAGGTCCTTCCTATTTACTTCTAAGCTTCCCATGTCTGAAAAGTTTAACCCTAAAGTTAAAAAGCAGGACTTTATTGCCAGGTTTGAACCCTTTTGGCATGATCCTCTTATCGTTCCATCTTTTGGTTCTTTCTTGTAGATTTTGGAACTATGATACGCCTTCTCTCTCCACTCTTCCAACTCGGAAATTTGCTTCAATCGGTGTTTTCCGGCTTCATGGAGGTCCATGTTCCACCGCTTGATGGCCCAATAGGCTCTATGATCCAATTCTACAAGAAGATGACAAGTATTTCCATATAAAAGTTGGATTGGAGACATGCCGGTGGGTGTTTTGTAGGCAGTACAGTAGGCCCACAATGCATCGGGTAGCTTATGCTTTCATCCCGTTCCCATTTCCAAGATGGTCTTTTGCAAAATATTCTTAATTTGCTTATAAGATGTTTCTGCTTGACCACTTGTTTGTGGGTGGTATGGAGTACCAATGTTATACTGGACACCAAGCTCGCTCAAAAAGTTCCAGAAGGTCTTATCTCTAAAATGAGACCCTCCATCACTTATGACCATACCGGGAGTGCCAAAGCATGGGAAAATGATCTCATGGAACATTTTCCAAGCTTGCTTTGAATCAGCATTTTGCGCGACAAGGCTTCTACCCAGTTTTTCACATAATCTATGGCCACCAGGACATATTCACAATTATAGGGCCTATGGGAAAGGTCCCATGAAATAATTACCCCATACATCAAATAATTCCACTTGGAGATTATATGTTAGGGCCATCGCATTGCGAGCAGAAATTCCTCCATGCTTCTGGCATTTGAAACATCTGCGAATGAACTCTTTTGTGTCTTCATACATAGAAGGCCAAGAGAATCCACTCTACCAGATCTTTGCCTGGGTACGGTAAACACCGTAATGGCCACCATAGGAGCTAACATGGCATTTCTCAATAATCTTGGTGCCTTTGATTGATGGTGCACCTAAGAAGGCCATTAGCACAAACTCGATAGAGGTATGCGTCATCCCAAAGGTGTCTACGACACCCATAGATGAGTGTCTTTTTGTTTTCCCGTGGTGGTATGAATTCTGTGACCATGAGTTCACGATATCCGCATACCAAGGGTGAGAGTCAGTCACCTTGAGAAGCATAACATCTCGTAGAAGGTCATTGATATGAATGTCCATGGTTTGCATTACTTCCTTACGTGAGAGATGATCTACGACAGAAATATCTACTCTTTTCTTATCCTTAATTTCCAAGTCAAACTCTAGGAGTAGAAGAATCCACTTGATTAGCCTAGGTTTAGCATTCTTTTTGGTGAGCAAGTACTTCAAGGCAGCATGGTCTGTGTAGACTATGACCTTGGCTCCAACCAAATAGGATATAAACTTATCGATAGCCAAAACTATAGATAAGAGCTCTTTCTCGATTGTGGCACAATTGAGTTGAGCTCCTGTCGGAGTTTTGCTAGCATAGGCTATTGCATGATGCTTTTAAACTTTGGTTTGGCCTAGGACCGCACCAACAGCAAAATCACTAGAAACACACATGATTTTAAATGGCAGCGTCCACAAGAGGTTGGATGATCGGAGCTGAGATGAGTTCCTTTTTGAGTGTACCAAATGATTTAAGGCAGTCATCATCAAAATCAAAGGGAGCTTCCTTTGCTAAAAAATCAAAGGGACAGAATAGGTTGGTGAGGGGTCTAGTGATTTTTGAAAAATCTTTGATGAATGCCTATAGAACCCAACATGAGCTAAAAAATTGCGGATTCCCTTAACGTTGATAGGAGGTGGAAGTTTCTCAATAACTTAAATCTTTGCCTTGTACACCTCTATCCCTCTCTCAGACACTAAGTGTCAAAGAACGATGCCTTCACTGACCATGAAACAAAACTTTTCCCAATTAAGCACTAGGTCCTTCTCTTGGCATCTTTGTAAGACCTTGTCTATGTTTTCCATACAATGATCAAAAGACTTTCCATAAGCGGAGAAGCAAGAGCATTACACAGTCCAAAAGACATACGTCGGTAGGCATAAGTTCCGTAAGGACATGTGAATGTGGTATTACATTGATCGTCGGGATAGATTGGGATTTGATGATAACCCGAATACCCATCAAGGAAACAAAGATAGGAGTTTTTTGCCAACCGCTCTAACATCTCAACGATTATGGGCAGTGGAAAATGATCCTTCCTTGTAGCCTTGTTAAGTTTTCGGTTATCGATGCACATCCTCCATCCCATGACGTTTTTTTTAGGAATTAGTTCATTCTTCTCATTCCGAACGAAATTCATACCTCCTTTCTTAGGCACTACTTGAATTGGGCTGACCCATTCACTATGAGTAACAAGGTAGATAATCCCGACACATAGAAGTTTCAAGACTTTCTTCTTGACAACTTCCCGCATTGCATTATTCAAACGCCTTTAAGGTTCCCTTGAGGGGACACTCTCAGGTTCAATAGGAATGCGATGGGTGCATAACGCTGGACTAATCCTCTTGAGATCCTCTAGTGAATAGCCAAAAATAGCTCTATGCTTTTCTAGCATGGCTATGAGTTTGAATGTCTCATCATCTGAAAGCTTGTCACTTATGATGACAGGAGCTTCCAATTCGCCATTTAGAAAGGTATAACGTAGGCCTGGAGGAAGAATTTTTAGCTCAACAGGGGGTTTCGGAAGAACTCTTATTTTGGTAATTAAATTGTCTCCTGAAATTCATCGTCCTATTGGATAAAATCTTCTTCTCCTTCAATTCTAGGGGGTGCTAAGAATTGAAGGGTTCTAACCTCCTCTATTGGTTCATCTTGGATGGGAGATTCTGCAGATGTGTTCTTTGAATACAAAATCAGAATAGAGAACTTTCTCTCTCCAAGTTTGACATTGAGGTTTCCTTCCAAAGGAATTTCCATGTGAAATTTCTCAATGAGAATCCAAATCATAATCTTGAAATCTTGTATTTCGAACACATGGAAGTCTAGGATAGACTACATACCTTTGTATCTTACAGACACCTGTAAATCATGTTTGTCTTCTGGATTTGGGAAAGTACCAATTTTCAATAACGTGAATCTTATGTTGCAAAACCTTGTATCCTTCAAGGATTGTTGAGAAAGAATCTCGGAAGGATTTACATGTTGGTGCCAATGGCACGTCACCCAGAATGGCGAGAGCACAGGAGTCGGAAATGAGATTTGCTCCAACAATGGGGTTGTATAGGACCTTCAATGGTGTTCCTCTAATGAAACATAGAATGGTTGCCAAGGGTGAGGTCATCCGAAGGATTATGGTTGACTTCTCAACTTCTACAGTCCATTCTCTGCTTAGAACAGAGGTTAACTCTTTGACCGTTTGTTTGAAAAACACTCCATCAGGTGGGTCAGGTGGAGTTAGTGGCAATAATGGTTTTCTATGGCAACAGTACTTTGAGGTATTTCCAAAATCTTCAAATATTTCTTCCTCAAAGTAAAAAGGAAACTAAGGTTGAATTTCTTCTTCCTTCATAGTTTCAGGTTCAGGAGAGGATTCCTCCAACAAGGTTTGGGATAAGCAAGAAATTGGTTCATCCTTGTCCACGGATTTAACCTTTGTTCGTGACACGACTTCCTCTTGAGGGGGCTCATTAAGACCCATAATGAAGGAAGAATTTTATAGAATTCTATCTAGAAGATGCTTACCATCTTTCGCTATCTTATGGAGGAAAGATCCTCCAGCGATAATGTCAAGATGTGGGGCAGACTTTTGTTTCAATCCCATGTAGAAGTGTTGCAAAAGCAACAAATCAGGGATGGACAAATTTGGGACGGAATTTCTAAAAAGAGAAAATCTATCCCAAGCTGCACCTACGGACTCCTTCTCCATCTGTTGGAAGCATAGTACTTCTTTTCGTAAAGAAACAATTCAAGCAATTGGAAAGAAAGCAAGACAAAATATGTCTTGTAGTTCATTCTAATTTCCGTTTGTCTTCCCAATGTTGTGGTCGTACCATTGTTTGGCTTTTTCCTTAAGGGAGAAAGGAAATGCCTTCCTTTTGAGAGTTTCCTATGTCATACCTTTGCTTAGAAGGCATGAACATTGTTGTTCGAACTCTCGTAGATGGTGGTAAGGGTTTTCACAATCTGTTCTTAAGTAGTATTATTCCTGAACCATGGCTATAAAGCCAGGGCGAAGTTCATAGCTAGTGGAACAAATGGGTTCCGCCGAAAGTCGTGGCTCACAGAACTTTCCCTTTGGGGCACAATAAGAAAGAATGGTTGGCTGCTCCATATATGTGGTGGTGGTAAGGAAAGGAAAGGTAAGATAAGAATATAGATACTAGGGTGAAAACAATTAAATCCCAACCCCTTCGGCAGACAAACGATTTGTTAGAAAAATCGTGTATGAGACTAATCTAAACGTGTTTCACTGTGACAAAAGTGGTATATATTAGAGAGAATCAAGTCACGAAGAAAACACAAGGAGAATCACTCAAATCTGTTGAGAGAAACTCAAGTAATGATTGATAGATCAAACAACGATAAATTTGTTCTACTGAGTAGAAAACAATTCTATAACTCTGCAAAGAAACTCGTGTAGGTTTAAAAACACAAATCCAATGACTGTGAATTTTTCACAGATGATGTAAAAACAAGTTGTGAAGACAACACAAAGAGAATCACGTTGATTGGATATGTAAAACTTGAGTTATGATAAAACCACCGATGAAAGGTAGTACTGAACAGACAACTCGACGAGTAAAACTTGTCTGGAACAAGTAGGACGAACAAGGCACAAAAGTTCCTTTCAACCATGAACTTTATTCAATAGAGAACAATAGGAACAGCCCAAAAGACGTCGTGCAACCCCTCTCTGTTGCCTGCATGAGTCTTGGCCTTCCCTTGCTTTTATAACCAGACCGTAGGCCAACTCAACTCAGATCCGGATTCTGATCCTACCCTGATCACGAATCCCATCTAACCATAACTGCTCAAGATTTTCCTATACGCAGATAGAAACAATCTCGAGACTTCCTAACAAACTCGGAACACATCATGTATTCCAAAACACAACTCAACTTTCGTGCAGCACACGAAATCTACCATAACCAACTCGATATTTCCATACCGAGCCATAACTGACTCAGCCAGCAGCCTAAGTCTTCATCCAGTACGATCCGATCCTTCCAATCAGATCTTCCTTCCATAATCCGTCTCTAGAACCATGTTTCCACGTCATGCACCACATGCATACGTGCGAACACCATCCTTCGACCTTCATATGCACCGCCCTTGATTCAATCGTCCTGCGCGACCTCCTGACTCGCTCAACCACAATTCCTCCTGAACTTGGTTGTTGGAACCGCATCTCCTCCTTGATACTAGTCCAAGGGATCCTGTCACCAGCCATGACTTGAACTGAAGCAACACCTGCACATGAACAAACAAACAATCCATACGAGCCCAAGTCCTCGACTTGACTCACGTCAGTTCCGAACACAACACCTTATGTGAGCACCTCACATAAGCATGTTGCAAAACCACAGAAAAACGATATCAACCATATTCAACCAGAATGCACAAAAAACATAGCAAATGAATACTAAGCAGTCCTTCCAGCAGAGTAAAGCAAGTATGAAACATTGCATATGAAAAGCAGAAACACTGCGGTCAAGTTTTGGACCATGAAAAAGCAAATCGGAGCTTGAGACGGAGCTTACCACCACTAGTATAACCAAGCTCCCGCCAGAGCTTACAAAACTAGAAGAACCTAGCGCTGGAGCTTACAAAAACTAGACAGAATTAGTTGACCCAAAACCCGGAGCTAGACAAAGTAAGTCAGAGCTTAGCAAAGACATGTCGGAGCTATCAAAGACATGTCGGAGTTAAAGACAAATCTGACTGGAGCTAACCAAAACTAGTCAGACCTTGCCAACAAGTCGGACCTAGCATCGAACATACCCAGAGCTACCCAAAACAAGCCGGACCTACCGTCGGACCATGTTGTAGCTCGGAGCTAGAGTTAGATCTAGATAAAAAGGTGTTTTGGCAGTATTTCAGAACTTTTATCATCAAAGCCAATGTATTTACTACAAGCCAATGTATTCAGCACACATAGGTCTCACAGTATCGTTGGCTCCTCTACAGTTTCCATCCAAGCGTTGCGGGGGCTTACTTAAGAAGGAAAGCGCGTACCGTCTGGGGACTCTTTACGCCTTCATTTGAACTTGCGCTCTAATCCTCCAAACTTTCACTTTCCTTTCATCTCTCGCCCCGCTGTGCTGCAATGATGTTGGGACTCCCCAAGAGCAGCATTGGGAGCAAGAAGGAGTTGTCTAGTGTCCGGACCTACATGGGTTGGTCCAGTGACTCCTTCGACAACGACATTTGCTGCGGCAAGCTTCCCTTCAAGACGGAGCGAGCTGGAGGTATGGTGTACTTCCTTGGGTACGCCATGGCGGGTTTGATCCTACCTTTCTCCACTTTCTTTCTGATGCTGCTAGATTTCTACGGTTTGTAGCTCCACCATCTTGGCCCCCACTCAATCTTGCTGGTGGCGACTGTCGTCCACTTTTGCGAGACGTGGGTGGGAGTGCCTCCTTGCGTGGAGTTGTTCCGGACTTTCTTCACTGTCCACCCCACTGGGAAGAGTGATGAGTTCATCAGCTTCTAGTACTTCGTGAAGCGGAAAAACTCCCCCCTCAAGTACTTGAGGTCCTTTCCTTCCAGCAAGTGGGACGACCGGAAGAAAGAATGGGTGGTCATCACTGTTGAGGGACACGAGAGGCTGAAACTGCCTGAAGCCCCCCCCCCTGCATCGACACCGACATTTGGAGTGACGTGCCAGAGCTATCATGGGAGTACAGGCCCATTCTGGACAGAATCCAGGAGTGTATCAAAGGTGGGGTGACTCTTCATATGGTCTTCGGCAACTTTTTGACGAACAGGTCGGCCCCGCTGAGGGCTAGGGGGCGACCTGCCTGGGCCTTCAACAGTGAGATGGATACCAACTGCATTGAGGATGGTTTGGACACCAACTTGAACGGTGAAGCCTTGAAGACCCATCTCAAGAAGTTCCAGCCTGGCAGCATTGACCCTGGCGATGTGTCTCCACCGGGGGCCTCCCTTCCTCTGAATATGATACCAGAGGAATGCAGAGAGCTCCAAAGGAAGATGTCACTGTTGGACGACTTGGGCCTGATGGAGAGGCGTTCAACCTCCGGGGTGGTGATCCCTAGAGCTTCAGAAGGTGGCTCTGCTCCCGCCCCGAAGCCAAGAGCTGAAGTCATAATCAAGGGCAAGGAGTTGGCCGAGCCCTCGAGCCGCAAGAGGAAGTTGAAGCATTCTGACGGGAGGTCCGTTAGACCTGCTCCTTCCTCGACAACTCCTTCTCCCCAGTGGAGGAGGTCTTTGACAGCGGCAACCACTCCAACATTGGCATCTCCCTGGGATGCTAGTTCCATCCAAGTGGCTCCGGAACCAGGCCAGCTGAGGGCTCTAGGTCCGAGGGTCCTTCTCAGTTGAGGGGGGCCTCAACTCAGATGACACCGATGGTGGCAGCAAGCTCCGGGGAGCCTTCCGGAGCTACTACGCCAGGGGCGACAGGGTTCGGTCCTGAGCGTCCGGTGGAGTGGTTCCGCGCTAGCTGGAGCGAAAGCCTTCCAAGGTAAGTTTGAATTTTTACCTCAGTTGATTATTTTTGTTGTAATCATATTTTGAGTTTCTTCGTCCTTCATCCACAGGGTACCCAAGAAAGGGGCTGAAGCTGCGGTTCTCGCAGCCGCAACTGATGCTGCACAGACGAAGGCTCTGGCTCCAGTTCTGGCGCCACCCCAAGAGGTGGCTGAGGCCGCGGCAGCTCCAGCACCAGCTGTCGTGGTACTTGACCTCGAGTCATCCCCTGAAGCTCTCGTGGTAGCACCGGACCACGGGAATGAAGATGTAACAGCGGCACCAGCTCCGGAGGTTGAAGCTCCAGTTTTGGATGCTGCGATGATGGACGCTCCGGCCTCAGAGCTGGAGGTAGCTGCAGTTCTGACCCTAGAGTCAGATGTTGATGAAGCCCCAGCGGTAGAGCCGGGTGTTGATGAAGTTTCAGCGCCTGAGCCGTTTGTCGCGGAAGTGCCGACACCCGAGCCACTGGAGGTCGAAGCACCGGCGCCTGAACCGGCGGTGGAGAAGGCGCCAGCGTCGGAGCCGGATGTGGCTTCAACTCCAGCCAAACCTTCAACGCCTGCCCCGGAGGTGGTGGTTCCATAGGTACCTGCGCCTGAGCCAGGGTGCCAAGATGAAGCTGTCGGTCCCCCGCCTGAGGGACCAGTTGCTGATGACCTGGCGGTGGGACCTTCAGAGCCGACACCGGAGGTAGAAACTTCTGCTGCAGGACCTTCCTCGACGGCGACTGAGGCTATCTCGGAGGGCGGCCCTAGTGTCGCGGAAGCTCAGGGGACCACTCTTGTAGAGTGGGACCCGATTTTTGTTATGGAGAACCCGGTGGAGCCAGCGGAGAAGACCTCGACAGGTCCGGAGGCCATCCTTTGTCGCTTTCTACCGAAAACGCCTGCTCCAGCCTTCGTGACGTCCGGTTGGCCTTTTACCACGATAGAAAGGCCCTCGAGGAGGAGCGCCAAACCTTTAGGAGGTGGCACAACTATCTCAAATTCGAGACCAAGCTGGTGCGGTCGAGGCTGGCCGACGACAAGGAGTGGGTGAAAAGGGAGAAGGTCCGGTTGGAGTACTAGGGTTAGCTGCTGGATGAGAGGGAAAGCATGACACGATCCCTTGACAACAAGTCCCGGACCATCCACGAATAGGTTGTGGCTACTAATGAAGCAGCGAATGACTGCCAAGAGAAGCTCAGCGCCATCCACGGCAGCCTCGTCAAGCGCCATGAGACTCTGGAGGTGCGGCTCAAAGATGAAGAGCAAAAACTACTAGAGTTGCGTGATGACCTCTTGAAGAGGGAGGAAGAGCTTACTCAGAGGCTGACTCTGGGTGACAAGAGTCTCGCGGAGCACACCAAGAAGCTGGAGGAGTGCTGCGAGAAAGAGGAGAAGAAGGCCTGGCAGTGAGGACAGGACCTCAACAAGAGGAAGAATGAAATTGCTGCCTGGGAGAAGAAAGTGCGGGGCTAGAAGAAAGACCTGATCGACCACCAGAACCAGATTCACCTCCGGGAAGAGGAGCTTGGTAAACTCGAAAGGCAGGTTGCTGAAAAGATTCAGCAGAATGCCAAAGAGGTCAAGCGCCTTGCCCGGGAGGATTCCAAGCTTGTGGCGACCAAGAGATCCTTGGAAGAGGTGCGAGGCTCAAGGGCTGTGGAGTCCCAACAAGTTTGGGACTTCTTGGGCAAAGCCAATGACGCGCTGGCGCCGCTGGGCTTCAGTCCGGTGCGCCTGGATGATCCGGAGCTGGAGCTGGACCTTACGTTGAAGGCGTTGAGTCAGCGGGCAGCAAACTCAACAAGATGGGCGATTTCATCGCGGACCAGTTGGAAACCGAAGGACAATCCCTGGCAAAGAACATCGCAGAGTACATGCTGATGTGCTACACAAGCCGGGATCCTCACTTCCCACTGGACCCGGTGCTTGAATGTCCCATCCACGGAGAGGGAGATGCCACCAAGGCCAGCGTGTCTGAGGTTGCCCAAAAGGTCAGCTCATTCTTCCATAGGGTTTATGACATTCTCTTTGTAGCTCCCGCTTGTATCTTCTCTTCTTTTTCACCAATTTTGTAAACTTTTATATCCAGATTAATGAAATCCATGAATTTTATGAATTTCATTTTTGTCTTCAACACCTTTGTCCAACTTGGCCCCTTGGTAGATGTACACAATTTGATTGTGAGCATGTACCAAGAGGATGTAGCATATTGTTGAAGACTTGCTTCCTTCGAACTTGTAGTTTGTAGGTCCGAAGTCGTCGATAGGAGGGTCCCCCTGAGGTTGTCGGAGCTTAGTAGCTCCGGCATTGACCCTTGTCAACACGCGGTGTGTCGACAGCAGACCCCACTGGGGATTATTCCCACCATCTTTTCTTCACGTTGACGGTTGGCCCCCTGGATTTGCCAGAACTTGGTAGATCCGGCAGCGCCTACTATCAATGTTTGAAACATCAATAGCGGACCACCTTAGGGGGTGTCGGAGCTTTGATAGCTCCGGCTTCATCCACCATCATCATGAGATGTTTTTTTTCCTGCACACTGAAGTCAAGAAAAACAATAAAATCCATTTCTCATCTATAACTCATTTGTGGCTTAATATACAATCAAGTGAATTGGCTTGTTTTCTCCAGGTCCGATCGTTTCTGGACTCGCCTTACTTCGGCCTGCTGGGGTGTAGGTAGAGTGGCGTACTTAGGGTGCAGGACCAGGCTAAGTGGATAGCACACTCCGGACCTAGATTGGCTTCGCGGCATTCAGACGAGTAGGCCATTCAACAGTGTTTAGACCCGAAGGAATTAACAATGCAACTTGAATTATACATGAATTGCTCGAGCTAAAGTATCTTAAGAATTGCACAAATTTGTTATAGACAAGAAAGAGAAAAATAAAAAATATTGAGCATGTACAAAATAAATGCACGTGGAGACTGTTTTCACATAATGATGTCTTTCATTATAGGTCCGGTGTACAGGGGAAACAAGTACACTCTTATGGTACAGAACCAGACTAAGTGTGTTGCATTTCTCGTTTGACCCAAGGTAGCTAGCTACACTTTTAGTTGTGAGACTGTTACAAGTGTTGCATGAACTTTGCGGACCTTCCGGGGAAGGTCCGGCTGTTCTCCCGAAAGAGCTACCTGACTCTGCACAATGACTCTATAACATATATCACATGTAACTACAGACTCACCTCCGTGATATTAAGCGTAGAACTTACGGAGGTGCTCAATGTTCCAAGGATTAGGGAGAGGTGTCCCATCCTCGGTTGCCAAGCAAACGCATCTAGGACGGGATACATTGATCACTCAGAAGGGTCTTTCTCAGCTGGGGAAGAGTTTTTTTAACCCTTCTTGAGTTTGTATTCTCCGTAGCACCATATCGCCTTCCTCAAGCTGTCGGCTGTGAACATGCCTTTGGTGATAGCGCCGAAGAGCTTGGCGGTATCGGGCATTCCGAACAGCTGCTCGGCACCTTCCCTCTTCAACGAGGTCAAGGTCTTCATGCTGGAGCTGGTCCTGCGTGGCATCGTCGAAGGTCCGGACCCGGAGCGGCCCCCAAGGTGATTTCCGGAGGAAGGACTGCTTCAGCTCCGTACACCAAGAAGAAGGGTGTCTCTTCAGTCGACCGATTTGGAGTTGTCCTGTTGGCCCACAGGGTGGGCGGAAGCTCTTCAATCCAATTGGCTCCATGTTTTTTCAGACACTCATATGTGCGCATCTTGAGTCCTTTGAGGATTTATGCATTTGCTCTCTCAGCTTGGCCATTGCTTGCCGGGTGAGCTACAGAAGCGTAGCTAACCTGAATGCCGAGGTCTTCGCAATATCCTTAGAATGCAGAGCTTGTGAATTGTGTCCCGTTGTCAGTTATGATCTTGTTTGGGCTCCAAATATGCATACTATGGACTGCAAGAAGTTGATAGCTGATCGCTTGTTTACTGTCACAACTGGAGTTGCTTCCGGCCACTTGGTGAACTTGTCGATGGCAACGTACAGGAACTTGTAACCTCCGATGGCTCTTGGGAAAGGTCCCAAGATATCCATCCCCCACACAGCTAATGGCCATGTAGGAGGTTTCATTTGTAGAGGTTGAGCTGGTGTGTGAATTTTCTTTGCATGGAACTGGAATGCTTCGCATTTCTTCACTAGCTCGGTTGTATCCTGGGGTGCTATAGGCCAGTAAAAACCATGCCGGAAGGCTTTACCGACCAACTTGCGGGAAGACGCGTGGTTCCCAGACTCGCCTCCATGGATTTTCGCGAGGAGCTCGTGGCCTTCTTCCCTTGTAATGCACCGCATTAGGACGCCGTTGGCACCGCGCCGGTAGAGATCCCCTTCTACCAGTGTGTATCTTTTAGCCAATCTAACTATTCGGTGAGCAGATACATTATCTTCAAGAAGGAAATTGTCTTTCATGTAGCTCCAAATCTCCGAGATCCATGCATTGGAGCTAACATGAGAATTTGAGTTTTGCGTGCTGGGTTGCTCGGAGCTTCCGACAGCACCTACGACCCTTGATGGACGCCATGGTAACAGGGCCATCGGGACCGCCAACTTCGAGGTGCTGGTCTCGCCCCCTTCGCTCAGTTCGGCAGGCTGAGCTGTTGGTCTTGAAAATCTCCAAATGAAGGTTCCATCAGGAGCCGGAGCTCTGGTTGAAGCTTTCGTCGAGAGTTCGTCGGCTTCAGCGTTGTTGAGACGCTGGACATGGCAAAGATCCAGGACATCGAAGTCCTTCTGAAGCTTCTGGACTTCAAGTAGGTATGCAGCTAGTTGAGGGTTGTTGCAGCAATATTCACCTTTGACTTGCTTTATGACGAGCTGCGAATCACCCTTTACCAATAGATGTTTGACACCATACGATAGTGCCACCTTGAGTCCATAGATTAGTGCTTCATACTCCTCCATGTTGTTGGTCGCCTTGAAGTCAAGGTGAACCATGTATTTGACCTTCTCCCCGGTCGGAGCGAGGAGAAGGACTCCAGCTCCAGCCCCCTGCTTTTGCATGGAGCCATCGAGGTAGAGAGTCCAGTGAGGCTCGGTGTAGACCAGAACCTTGGTTTCTGTCTTCTTCTCACTGGGGCCCCCAGGATTTGATGGAGAGGGGGTCCATTCCGCCACGAAGTACGCCAATGCTTGACTCTTGATCGCTTGTCTTGGGATGAATTCAAGATCGAACTCAGCCAATTCCGCTGCCCACTTTGCAATGTTCCCAATAGAGTTGGGATTATGCAAGATTGCACGCAGTGGAAAAGAAGTTACCACTGAAATCTTGTGAGCTTGGAAGTAGTGTCGAAGCTTCCTAGAGGCAATAAGAAATACATAGAGCAGCTTATGCACCTCCAGGTACCGAGTTTTGGTGTCATGGAGTACTTCACTGATGAAGTACACTGGGCGCTGGACTGTCTGGACCCTCTCGGAGGGGCCTGGAGCATCCTCGTCATCAACCCAGACCCTCCGCGAGGGGTATGAACCTTCTTTGAGGACTTCCTGGTTCCAACTGACGGAACCCGGAGCTTCTTCTGAAGGGACCTGGACCTTCCCGGAGGGGTTCAGATCTTCTTGTTCAGCTATAGTAGCTCCTCTAGTTGAAGGAGGTTGATCTCTTGGCGTCTCGCCTTGAGGATCCAGGTCTGGGAGCTGGGACCTAGACTCACCTTCAGGTAGCTCCGGACCCTCCCGGAGGGGTTTGGACTCCTGAAGTGGGTATGGTTCTAATCTTTCTGCAACCAGGACCATGCTGACAACTTCGTCAGTTGTCGAAATGTAAAGCAGAAGTGGCTCACCAGGATTCGGAGCTACCAAAGTTGGTAGAGTGGTGAGGAGCTACTTTAGCTCTTGGAAAGCCTTTTGTGCTTCTTCTTACCATTGGAATGGTCCGGACTTCCTCAACAATTTGAAGAAGTGTAGCACCCGTTTAGCCAATCTTGAGATGAACCAGCTGAGGGCAGCTAGACATCCAGTCAGCTTCTGGATGTCCTTGATGCGGGCTGGTGGCCACATGTCTTCAATAGCTTTAATGTTTGCCGGATTCGCTTCTATTCCTCGGTGGTTCACCAAGAATCCAAGAAGCTTCCCGGAGCTAACCCTAAAGACACACTTGTTTGGGTTCAGCTTCGTGCGTGTGACTCGCAACTTGTCGAAGACAGCTTGCAAGGTCTCAAGGAATGACTCATTGTTCTTGATCTTGACGACGATGTCATCGATGTACACTTCCACTACATCTCTGATAAGCTCTCCAAAAGTTTTGTACATAGCTCGTACAAACGTTGAAGTAGCGTTTTTGAGACCGAATGGCATGGCCGTGTAACAATATAATCCATCTACTGTGATGAAGGAAGTATGCTCTTCATCTTCCCTAGACATTCTGATTTGATGATACCCAGAATATGCATCTAGGAAACACAGTAATTCACAGCCGGAGGTGGAATCCACTATCTGATCTATTCCAGGTAGTGGGAATGGATCCTTTGGGCATGCCTTATTCAGTGTAGTGTAGTCGATACAGATCCGATACACTTCTTGACGTATGAAGTTCAGGCGCTCTACTGATTGCTCCCAAGGCTTCTGATGTACAGGCTGAGCATCAGGATAAATCTTTAGATTGTGCTCAATCACTTCCCTAGGGATCCCAGGCATTTGTGAAGGTTGCCAGGCAAACACGTCGACATTAGCCCGAAGGAAAGTGATGAGCACGAGTTCCTATTTGTTGTTCAGACCTACCAATATGCGGGTGGTCTGAGCAATGTCAGAACCGATTTGGACGACCTTGACGGGAATGTCGGTGTCGCCGCTTGGTTGCACGCGAGGTGCGGAGGTTGAGCCTCGATGAAGAATGCTCGGAGGTTTCGGAGCTTGCTCCTTTCTGGATTCTTCCTCCTGCGTTGTGGCAAGCACGTGGAGTTCTTCGAGAGCAGTAACTCCGACGGTGTGATCTCCGCGGATCCGGAGAACACCTGCTGGTGTTGGCATCTTCAACACCAAGTAGCCATAATGAGCAGCAGCCATGAATTTGTACAAGGCAGGCGTGCCCAAGATGGCGTTGAATGGTAAGTTGATCTGCGCCATGTCGAAGACCAACTTCTCGGTCCTGTAATTCTCTCGGGTCTCAAAGGTCACCGGGAGAGTAATGGCACCTAGTGGAGTTATGGCCCCAGGACCTACTTCAGAGAAAGGTCAGGAGGGGCGAAGATCTGAAGGTCGGAGCTGAAGCTTGACGAAGGCCTCAAAGCTTATAAGGTTCATCCCCGATCCTCCGTCCACCATTACATGGTGGAGCTGGATGTTGTTGATGGTTGGAGATACCATCAATGGGAGTTGGCCAGCTCCGATCATGTTCCGAGGGCAGTCTGAAGCTTCGAAAGTGGTGGAAGTGTCCATCCACTTCCGGTGCGGCTCCGCCCTGGCGGTGGGAGCTACTGAGGCCATTTCCCGCCGCATTGTCTTGAGGACACAGCGGGAGGTGATGTCCCATGAACAACCAAAGATGGTGTTCATGGTTTTTGGACGCTCGTTGTCGGAGACGTCAGAGTCGTGTCAACGGAGGTGTAAACAGCCTTCAGGACCTTTTTGGGGTCCTGAAAGCCTAACTCTTCTTCAGCCGGAGCTTCATCGACTTTTTGTTTTCCTTCCCTTTGACGGAAAGGAACTTCTTCCTGGCGCTTGTTGTAGCGCTTGGCAAGGTTCTAGATCTCTCGGTAGCCTTTGAGGTTGTGGCTGTTGGTCTTGTGTATGGGACACCACATCTTGGAGCTGCCACCATCTTCAGACACGGCCAATGTCGTTTCTCAGGGCATAGCCCCTGGCCATCCAGAGTTGCGGCAGCAGCGGTAGTGGGTGTGCCGACCGACGGCTTCTTCTTGCCGTTGGACTTTTTCTTATTCTTGCCACTCCCGAAGGTAGTGGCTTCACCCTCGGAGGACATTTTGTTGTCCTCTAGAGGTGGTTGGGAGTGCATTTCACGGCCCTCCACAGCTTTAGCACACTTGTCTGCCAAGTTGAAGAGTTCTGTGACGCTGGTGACTTCCTTGGTCGTCAGCTTCTCCAGCATCTTCTTGTCTCGAATGCCCTGTCTGAATGCCACAATAACAGAAGCACTTGAGATCGAAGGTATGGTGTTTCGTATCTGGGAGAACCTCTGGATGAAGGATCGTAGGGACTCTCCTCCCTTCTGCTTGACAGCAAAAAGGTCCAGTTCCATGCCTGGTCGGGTGTATGAGCTCCCAAAGTTGGCAGTGAACTGTTGGCACAACTCCGCCCAACTCTTGATGGAGTTAGCTAGAAGGCTCATGAACCAGGACCTAGCGGTCCCAGTTAAAGCCACGGGGAAATAATTGGCAATCACGACCTCATTTCCTCCAGCCGCAAGGATTGCGGTGGAGTAGATTTGGAGAAATTCGGCGGGACTGACAGTCACGTCAAATTTCTCCGGCAGGTGAGGCCGGAACTTCTGCGGTCATCTGACCATGTGTAGATGCATGGCTAGGGCAGAACAACCTTCTCCTACTCCCTCAAGAGCAGGACAGTCCCGTGCCTCTCGCCTCTCGCGAGCACACTCGATGTGGACGCGGCCGTCCTGTTGACGGTAACGACGGTCGAGCTCAGCCCGGAGGTCATGAGTCAAAAGTCTGCTTACCGTGTGGGTACTTCGCGCTCTTGAAGCCAGTGACGTCGCCTGTTGAGATGCAGCACGCCTCCTGTGCTGTGAAGCGTGCGGACCAAGTCTGCCCAACACGGTCTGATGCTGCGACGTGGCCCGCATCGAGGGGGGAGGACCTTGGTTGCTGATGCGATCGGCTGCTGCTGCAACCAAATGTTCCACATCAGCTCTCCACTGCTCCATTGCTCCCTGGGATGCTCCTGGAGGCTGTGGACATTGGAGAAGAGCACGTGCAGCATGAAGTGCGTTTTCAAGGATGTTGTTCGCCGATGTAGTGACCGACGTAGACACCCCATCTCGCTGTCCAGCTTGATTCGCCGGTGCGGACGGTGGTGGTGGTGGCATGACTCCTGCTGGAGCCACAGCACCTGCTGGCTGCTGCATGTTGGAGGGATTGCTTCCAGCAGATTGCGCAGCGGGGTTGCCGTTGGACGATCCAGCAGCAGAGTTCACCATGTTTGAATCTTGGGCGCCCCTACCTGGCGCGCCAACTGTCGAAGTGTGATTCTGGCAATTCTCCTGGTACTACCGTTGGCAGCCCGCAGAGTTTGTAGTTCGGTTGTGGGCGCGCAGAGATTCAGAACACGATGGCAAGTTGACACAAGGATGTACATGGTTCGGGCCGCCTAAGCGTAATACCCTACTCCACGGGGTGTGTAGTTGTTGTATTGAGTGTCTTAGTGCTTGTGGGCGTGTGTCAGAGCAGAGTATGGACCTCTGGAAGAACTCTCCCCTTTGTATCGCTCGGCCAGTCCTTTTATAGTACAAGGACTGTTCGTTACATCGTTAGCCTGGCCCGACATGTGGCCCTGGCAGTTATTGATGCTTAATAGACAATTAATGAGCTTAATTACCCTTAATAGTATGGCAACGCGCCTTGACAGTGACATTACTGGTATTAAGGGCCCTCCAATCGTGTATCATTAAGATGGTATTAATGACACTTAATCGGGTCATGAAGTCTTTAATTGTCCCTTGAAGGTCTGAGACATTGGGGGTCCACGAGTCTGCTTGTTGAAGTTGAAGGTCCGGCGGTTGGACGCGTGGCAGCTCCAGAGCTTACCGTCTGGGACGGGTAGGTCCGGCGCTGTTGTACACGGGTCGGTACCGGAGCTTCCCTCTATCGGGAGTTAGGTCTAGGGGTACCGCACAAGTATTTAGCCCAGAGCTTTCCCATGTGTGGGATGTAGCTCCGGTTGCAGGATACACGTGGCAGCACTGGACTAACCATAGAAGGGAGGCAGGTCCGGTCCTGTATGACACGTGGGGCCTTCGGAGGTCTTCATCTGAGACAGGTGAAGTTCCTTTGCTCTTTTTGCAGTCCCAAGGGGTATTCGGTACGCAGGATACCGATAATTACCCTTGTTTGTTCTCTCCTTTTGTGTGAAAACATGGTAGTGTTGGCTAACCCATTTTATGGGAAGGCCAATGAGGATGTCAGTGCTCAACTGCAAGGTTATTCAAGGCATACCTCAACAATTATCCACTAGGCAACACCATTGCCTTTTGCGGGAGAATTTCAGCTTCCAGTAGGAGCCAAAGTCATCCATCCCAAAGCTTGGGTGAGGCTCAAAGAGTTCTTCTTGCTTTGCCTCCACCATAGGGTGGATAGTTGGCTCCTCATGAAACATTCATGTCATGGGTTGGTCCATCAATCCATGACCACCATTGTGCTGGAGCTGAAGGAGTCCTATTCTCATTCATCACGGATGAGAATATGGTCTCTACTCAATGGGTGGATTGAAGAGTGCTCTAGTTCCTTTAGCTTGGCATGCGCATCACTTAACAAGGTGGACATGCTAGCCAAGGAACTACACCTCCCATTGAAGTATCATGAAGTTCAAGCAAACAGAGAAGTGTTTGGATGATCCAAGTGTGAGGATCAGGTCCACACAATCCAGGAATCACAGAGGGTGGTGTCGTGCGAGGCAGCACCCAACAGCACACACGAAAAGAATACGACAAAATACAAAGTTCTATTTATATAAACAGTGAAAGCCTTTTACAATACTTAATGTACAGTGGAAGATAATACACATAGCTAAACTCTCAACCTAGCTATACAAAAGTACAACCGTCTAGCCCGCGGACGCTGCACACTAGCCACACACAATTTTATGGCAGCGTGCAGGGCTCCCACTCGGCGGTATTACCCCGACAGGGGCATCGCCTCGTCTTCGGGCCCTTCCTCATATGTCTCACCAGAAACAACTTAATAGAGGAGGCACGAAGGCTCAGCAAGATTTAACCGTCTCATCTAAGCATGGAACTCTATATGCAGGAATACTTAACATAGGCATAGATATTGCAGTAAATGACTCGCCTACATATTGATCCTTAATTTTCAAGTTATTAACAGCAGCTTAAGAGTTTAATAAAGTAACTTTAGTGAGCATATTTGGCAGTAACCAAAGTTTCAAGACAATTATAATTCTATACATCGTATTCTCCTGCCTTCTTAAGTATTTACTATGTCACAGCGCAGTGAACAAGCGGTACTCAGATATCCGCGAGGGATGGTGATTGCAATCGGGACGCACCCAGATAACACGTCACATACACCCATTTCGGAAGTGGATCAAATCACACTTCAATACTATGTTGTATGCAACAACCTTTCAAAGGAAACCCAAATGTCGAACCGGTCCTTCCGTAACGGGCAGGAGGTCCCCGCGCGGAGCATATTCTATGCCCGCCGGTAGATTTAAACCTTGCTACCCTCAGCCCACTACTATAAAACGGTAGGGTAAGCCTCGACCCCCGGGTTAACCAATTACATCGGTTCCTGGTTTCCATATAGCCAGTATGCATCCGGTACAATTCATACTTGTCCAGCAGGGCCACACACAGATTGGTCCTCAATCGACAAAAGCAGGGCTACACACGTGAGACCACATCTCACTGCATCCTACCCACTACTCGGTCTCAATTTCGTATTCATAAACAATTCTTTGATCAAATCCTTCCCGTGTGATAAAATCCTATCTCGCGAGTAGATTCCAACTACTCGACTTCTACCGGATTCCTGAAACTTAAGCATAGCATTTTCTACTCGTCGGGCTGTAGACCCACCCAATACTCCATGGAATTTATGGGTCATGCAAGTGGAGTAACAAACACCTTAGCCCTAATGCACCAAATCATCCTACACATAAGTGATACAAATATAAACTTTGAAATAGCACTTAAATGCAAATTGGGGCTTGCATGGCTGCGCGTATGTGGGGTAGTTAGCTTCTAGAAGTATACTCTCCATGGGATTCGGCTCCTCCTCGATCTCGGTCACTATATGAGGTGCATAATATGAAAGCATATAAGTGACATAGAACTATAAAAATCAACTTCTAAATATAGTTTCTGTTAATAACTGATTTTAATTGGCTTTCGGATTTTTACAGTGGGTACTAGGTTCTATGTGGAAGATTTGGACCAAAAATTGGAGATGTTCAAGGAAGCTTGTTGTCTCTAAAATTCCAACAAGTAAAAGGCTTCTCTGAATTTTGGTTCTAAATTTGTAGCTTTAACATATCTAACAGTGGATAATCTTGGTAGAGGAGGTCTCACTGGTTCTACGAAAATTTGTTTCATAAGTTTCTGAGCTTCTTACATGGAGAAACTGATTTTACCAGTTTGGGAAATTTTCTGGAATTGTTTCTGGACATTTTGGAATTTTTAGGTACATAGATATTGGAAACACAATTTAGTTATTCAAATGAACTCAAATGGACCTGAAATATTTACTGGATCTCAAGGGAACTATTCGGAATTATGTGGAGAAATTTTAGAATTTTTTAATGAATATAGCACCAGTAATAAATTCCAAAGGAATTTTGTTTCATGGAATTATTGAGAAAATTTATGGTTTTTAATACAGATTCGAGTGCACCACATGAAAGTAAAGATCATCCTGGTTCTAATAAAATTTATTTGGGAATTTTTTGACAAGTATTCTAGAAGATATAGATTTTCTAAGTTTAGCATAGAACCCACACAATGAAAATGGTCTACCTCATTTAACCCTGGGCCCTACTGGCAGGGTTGTCTTCAAACTCCAGCAGGGCGCTCAACCAGTGGCTGAAGCACCTAGGGTGAACTCGATTTCACTCATTTTTGCACCAAATCGAACAGGATTTTCACCAAATTAACCAGGAGAACATGGAGAACATGGTTATGGATCAAAATCGTTGATAAATTGGCCGGAAGTTGGGTCTCAACGGAGAACATCGCCATTTGAGAAGGCGTTGGGGAAATCCTGTGGAACTCAGCAAATCCTTGATGTATGCTACTGAAATTTGACTGAGATGTGCGCCATGAGGTGGTGATCAACAATCATGAACGAATTGGAAAATAGTTGCACCTAGAAACAAAATTAAATCGACGACCTAGTGACCTAGGTATGAACTAATTTCCGTAAAATCTAAAATTAGCGAGCTAGGAGCCATGGCTTGACCTGAAACTTTGGCAGCAGAATCTAGGGGTGTTGGCACACCTTTTTGCTTCAAGGACTGAGATGAGAATCGGCCAGGAACAGCTGCTGCAAGGGAGGACAAGTGAGGTGGTTGCTGGAGAAGAGAAAAACAGAGGAGGAGAAAGCTTGTTGTTGTGTTGCACCGTGAGCAAGTGAAGGGATCAGCTCCCCCCTTATAGGCAGCTCAGCTGGCTTTACAACCAAGGCATGAAGCAAGCACACAGGCAGCTGGGTGGATTTTGCATTCCGTGAGGTGTCGCTCTGTGATGAAACAGGGAAAAACAGAGAAGAAGTCCATGACAGGTGGGTCCTACTTCTTTCATCCTTATCTTCACTGGACAGTCAATTCTACCACCTAATTCAGTCCAACAATTGCCAGATATTTGTGGAAGGCTAAATTGAAGATGGAGAATTTGATTCTGAACTCGAATCGTTGATTTGACCAAGTTTCATTCGAATTCAAACTTGAATTTAAAATTTGAGCTGAATTCAATGTTTCCACTCAATTATATAGCAAATGTGCTTCAAAAATTTTGAAACTTTGCAGAGAGGCTATTGGGAATATTTGGAATTTATTAGTGAACTCAGATTTTTATTTTGACCTGATTTTAACAGGAGCATGTTTTGAATATTTGAATTCCCTCCATTGAAGTTTTAATTGGTTTGATCTTCAATTGCAATTTTGATTTATTTTTCCCATTCAAATTTATACATCCCCCATCTGAACTTTGCACTATGAAATATTTGGGCTTTTACATTCCTCCTCACATAAAGGAATCTCGTTCCGAGATTACAAATAAAAGAGACAGAGGTAAAAAGATTACCGGATATGAGATGATAATAAATCCGGATAGTTTGATCGGAGATAATCCTCGATTTCCCATGTCGCTTCCTCAGCGGTATGGTTACTCCCCAAGACTTTGTAGAAGTACAAAGTCTGGTTCCTGGTGGCACGAGTCTTTTCATCAATAATCCGGATTGGATACTCAGAATAAGTGAGATCCGGTTGGAGAGCTTCAATGTCTTCGGTGCAGATTTCAGATGGGGATTTAAGACACTTCCGCAGCTGAGAAATGTGGAACATGTTATGAACACCAGCAAGTGACGCCGGTAACTCCAAACGATAGGACACGGGTCCGCATTTTTCAATGACGGCGAACGGAATGATGAATCGTGGAGCAAGCTTTCCCTTCACTCCGAAACGATGAATTCCTTTCATCGGAGACACACGGTGATAAACATTGTCTCCAAGGTCGAAGTATAGAGGTCGACGTCTTCTATCCGCATAGCTTTTCTGACGAGATCGAGCGGCCTTGAGATTGGCTTGAATCACCCGTACTCGTTCTTCGGCTTCATTCCCAAGATCAATACCATATATTACTCGCTCGCAAGATTCACACTAGTTGAGTGATGTGCGACATTTCCGGCCGTAGAGAGCTTCAGCGCCATCTTGATACTAGCTTGATAGCCATTGTTATAGGATAACTCCGCCATCGGTAAATGATCATCCCAATTTTTACCGTGGTGGATGGCACAAGCGCGTAGCATATCTTCAAGTACTAATTCACCCGTTCAGTTTGACCATCAGTCTGCGGGTGATATGCGGAGCTTCGAATCAGTTTTGTCCCTAATGATGCGTGCAGCTGCTCCCAAAAACGAGCAATAAACAGCATACTGCGATCTAAAATAATGGTTTGGGGAACTCTGTGCAAGCACATGATTCTTGCAATATATAACTCCGCATATTTCTTGGCAATCTACTTTGTATGTACCAGAATAAAATGAGCTGATTTGGTTAGTCAATCGACTATTACCCAAATCGAATCATGCTTGTGGAAGGTGAGAGGCAAACCGACGATGAAATCCATACTAATATCCTCTCATTTCCACGCCAAAATTTTTAATGGTTGCAGCTGTCCGTCCTTTCTCATGTGGTCGGCTTTCACCCGACGACACGTATCACATTCGTATACGTACTTCGCAATCTTTCTTTTCATCTGTGTCCACCAAAATCTGGTTTTCAAATCTTGGTACATCTTGTGCTGCCCGGATGAATAGAGTACTTCCACAAGTGAGCTTCGTCCAGGATTTTCTTCCGAAGTGTCACGTCACGGGGTACCACGATACGGTCTTTGAACCACAGGGTACCATGTTTATCACTCCGAAAGCATTTCATTTCCCCATTCTTACGAATGTGCGATATACCCACGTCTTTCTTTTGAGCTTCCGTAATCTCCTCTCGTATGGTAGGGATAAGAGCAAGATTATATAACGCTCCATATGGAACCAAATATAAACCGGCTCGTCCTCTTCCATCAGGGTAATGGACAGATTATTGATGTGAGACTTGCGACTCAGCGCATCAGCAACCACATTTGCTTTGCTAAGATGGTAATCAATTTCAATCTCATAATCTTTGATAATTTCTAACCATCTTCGCTGATGCATATTCAGCTCTTTCTGAGTGAAGATATATTTCAGGCTCTTGTGATCGGTGTAGAGGTGCACTAGATTTCCGAGTAAATAATGCCTCCACATTTTCAGAGCAAGTACCACGGCAGTGAGCTCAAGGTCATGAGTTGGAGGATGCTGCTCATGATTTTGGAGCTTCCGTGATCCATACGCGATCACGCGGCCTTCTTGCACTAACACGAAGCCGAGACCAATACAAGACGCATCACAATAAACGTTGAAAGATTTGGTCGTATCCGACTGAGCTAGAACTAGGCTGTTGTGAGATGTTTCACCAATGCTTCGAATGCATCCTCACATGCCTTGCTCCAAAATTTATTTAGTCCCCTTTTTCAGCAGCTTCGTCATCGGTTTAGCAATTTTTGAGAAGCTCGGAATGAACCTCCTATAATATCCTGATAACCCGAGGAAGCTGCGAACTTCATGTATGGACATTGGAGACTTCCATTTCAGCACTTGCAGAATTTTGCTTGGATCAACAGTGATGCCCTCCGCTGAAATAATGTGACCCAGAAACGGTACTTTGCTGATCCAAAACTCACACTTGCTGAATTTTGCATAACGCTTGTGATCTCGAAATCATTGGATCATGATATGCAAGTGTTTGGCGTGTTCTTCCTCCGATTTAGAATAAACCAGAATGTCATTGATGAAGACCACAACAAACTTGTCCAACTCCGGCAAAAACACTGAATTCATCAAATACATGAAGTGAGCTGGCGCGTTGGTAAGCCCGAATGACATGACAAGATATTCATAGAGCTCGTATCTCGTCCAGAATGCCATCTTTGGTATGTCCTCCGGTCGGATTGTTATTTGATAATATCCGAACCAAAGATCCATCTTTGAGAATACTTTAGCACCCACTAGTTGATCGAATAAAATATCGATGCACGTAGTGGATACTTATTCCTGATCGTCACGGCGTTGAGCGGACGATAGTCCACACATAGACCTAACGTCTTGTCCTTCTTCTTCACAAATAATGCAGAGCAGCCCCAAGGTGATGAACTTGGGCGTATGAGACCTTTGTCCAGCAGGTCTTTCAAATGCTCCTTTAATTTCGCCAACTCATTGGGTGCCATTTTATACGGCCTTCAAGATATAGGCGTGGTTCCCAGGATGAGTTCAATCTTGAACACGATATCCCTATTCGGTGGCATACCCGGAAGGTCGTCGGGTAACACATCCGGATATTCAAGGACCACACGAATGTCCTAAAGGTTCGTGGCTTCCGTGTTATATGCGGCTAGAATTTCTTGGATAAGGCGGTCTAGAATGGGAGTGTGTGGTTCATGTAGTGGAGAGTTCAAATAGACCACACGTGGAACAATATCGAGAACAGCACCATGATGGTGCAGCCACGACATTCCTAAGATGACATCAAGCTTCTGACTCTCTAATATAATTAGAGAAGTCGGATATAGATTTCCACCAAACTGAAGTGGTGCTTTATAGACCATTCTATTAGTTGCTACTGTCCCACCCGTAGGGCAAATCAAATATGGATATTTTGTGAGAATGATTTGTAATTGGTATTTGATGACATATGATTGGCTAATGAAATTATCGGTGGCACCGGAGTCAAATAAAATGACTATGGGATTTTGAGTAAAGAAAACGTACCCGCGAAGATGGGTTCGCCTTCCGGCAAGTCTTCGATAGCTAGGTGGTGGACGCTGTTGGTTTTTGCTGCAGGTTTCTTGGGCTGGTTGCGGGGTTGAGCTGCACCACGATATGGCGCTTGCGTGTTGCCTTGTCGCTGTTCGGGGCAGTCCTTCGCAAAATGCCCGACACGGCCACACGTGTAGCACGTGTATTGTGTCGGGTTCACGCCAAGCTGCGGACGGAATCCCGGTGCACGTGGTGGAGGTGGATACACACGCGGGACCATCCTTTGCTGCTGCTCCTGCTGCTGCTGCTGCTGTGGAAATGGCGGTTGAAAACACGGCGTTTTGAAAGAACGACCGTGGAACGGCTGCGGTCGCGCCAGTGGCTACCATCGCTGACCGGATGGTGAGCGATACACCACACGGTACTTCTGTGGACCACCCCCTCTGCTGCTCGACGGCACACTCTGTTTCCTCTTATCAGAAACAAGCTCGTGCTGAGCATCTTCCTGTACAATCGTGGCATTGACGATGTCGTTGAAGGTGTTGCGGTTGCATTGTGCGAGTTGGACCTTCATCTTCGGATTAAGGCCCCGGAAGAATATATCTCTCTTCCTATCTTCCGTCCCCACATATTCGG
Organism: Tuctoria greenei; assembly: GCA_036927565.1. NCBI lineage: Eukaryota > Viridiplantae > Streptophyta > Magnoliopsida > Poales > Poaceae > Tuctoria > Tuctoria greenei. The sequence continues at coordinate 58,071,021 of JAYESD010000007.1, forward strand.
GCGCGTACTGCACCAAGTGATTGAACGTGTGGGAGTATTCATGGGCACTCCTCCCGCCTTGCTTTAGCTCCGAAAATTCTTTAAGCTTCCTCTTCATTATACCGTAAGGTATATGATAGGCACGGAACGCCTCCTGGAATTTGGTCCAGGTGACCGCATGACCGGCCGGTAGCGAGGCGATGAAGTTCGCCCACCAAACACCGGCAGATCCTTGAAGTTGTTGCGCTGCAAACAGTGCCTTCTGCTGTTTGGTGCATCGCAGAAAACCGAACTTCGCCTCAAAAGTGCGGATAAAGTTGTCCGCTTCCAGAGGCTCCTCGGCCTCCGTGAAGACCGGTGGATGCATCGCCAAGAAATCTGAATACGAGCTTTGTTGGGGCTGGCGTTGCCCATTGTCTTGTCGTCACCCTTGACGGGACGAATTCTGCACCAACATCCACAATAACTCGGTTTGCTCATTGCGCGAGCCGAGTACTGCGGCCAGAATCTCTGCGAGTGTCCTTAGAGGTTCAGGTGGTGGTGGTGGAGGGACTTGATTCTGTGGTGTCACGGTTTGCTCCCGGGTCGGAGATTCATCCTCACGACCCTGGCTCGATTCTCCCATCTCGGGCGTCGAACGCGTACGCACAATTCTGCATTCACATGATTTAAATCAGCACCATGTTTGTTTTCTTCATCCATTTTATGCCATAGTTGTGCGAGTATTGACAATGTGATAATTGCATAACATTCACATAAAGTACGGACTTTATACAAGATATATTATCTCCTGACCAAGTGTACAATAGTGATTTTCAAAATGACGGACTGCCACTACGGAAGTACATCTCCAGTATACTTGGTCTCTATGAGATTTCATACACATCTTGTCATCTCATACACACCCACTACTATTTATAATATTACACAAACATGGCTACAAAATAAACACGAGCAACTACTAACTATTTGTTGCCCCGTGATGGCAGTAGTGCTGCCCCATCCTACTCCGATGCATCGTCTTTGGCGTACTTGGGTATCTCTGGTTCTTCTTCCTCCTCAGGATCTGAAGGCACTTGATCACCCATATTCAGGGGTATGTCAGTAGCCGGTGGATACACAACTGGTTGCAATTGTTCTTCGGCCTCAATGAAATTATCCTGAAGTTGCTCTGCCTCGTACTCCCAATTCTGAGCTTCCTCGATGGCTTGGTCTCGTGCCTCGGTGACTACCAACAGCTGCTCTTGCTGTTGTTGCACCTCCAACTGACTCGTCTGCAGTCCGTCACGAGTTTGATGCAGATCCTTGCAAGCATGCCGCAGTTCGTCACGAGCCTTCCGCAGTCTAGTGCAAGTGTGATGCAACTGATCCTCGCATTTATTTCATCAGTGATTCGTCGGAGCCCGGAACGAACATAGGTTCTCTAATCAAGAGTGCCACCCTGTTCAGTCGCTTGCCTCAAGGCTTCGATTTGCTCCTGCAGGATTGCACCTTGTGTGAAAGCATCTAGGCCCCCGTGAGGTATGGTTTCGGTGATTAATGACAACCGTTCGTAATTACAAATGAGTTTGTGGATGCAAGGTTTCACGTATATCACATCAAGCGTTTACGACTATCTATTCAAATCATCTACTACTCATTGGATACGAATGAAGACCCCTCAACGACATATTCTAAGGGGGTTATTCAGTTCTCATGAAGGCTAAATGAAGAACTCACACAACGACTCTATTCTATCAAAATTGGCAACACAAGAAGATCAATATTCATCAGAACATTTTTTGCAACAAGTGTCAAAGAGGTCACTCGAGAAGATTCTAAAAGTCCAACTCGAAGCAAACAAATTACACTCACCGGATCGTCCGATGTTCAGGAAAATGCACACATCGGTCGATTGGGGCTCAACAGAAGAAGAAGACCTCAGAATGAAGTGCACACCGGATCATCCGATGCTAGAGACAAGTGGACATCGGTGAAGTTCAACAGAAAGATTAATTTGTCTCAACAATTCTGGAGAAACACTCACCGGATCATCCGATCCAGAAGCAAAGTGAACATCGGTCTAATTCAACAGAAACATTATTTCTGGACCAAGTCTGAAGACAAAGCTCACCGGATCATCCGATGATTAAGAAGGTGCATCATCGGTCGAATAACGGTCACTTCTGACACAGTGACGTCAGCTAATCTAATTAGACCGATGCTCAGAAAAGGGGGTCATCGGATCATCCGATGTACACAGAAAAAGTAATCAGCCCACTTTTTCAAGGGCTAATTCAGTTGGGCTGGCTATTTAACCCCCTTCCACCAGTCATTTCGATAACACTTAACAACCAGAGCATGCCCACACATCCTCAAGTGTCCAAGACCTAGAACAATCATTTACACACCCTTTTCGTCCATCTACACCACAAGATATAGGCTAGACCTAGCTAGAGAGAAGCTTGTGTGCGTCCTCTCTTGGTGAGTGGAGTCTCTAGACCAGTGAGAGCCATGAGGGAGTGCATTCTTGGTGATTGCGTTCACCTTGTATCAAGAGGAGAGTAGAGAGATTGCTCCGGAGCTTGCCAAGACAATTGTGGAAGCCCGGAGGATCGAAGTTGTACAAGGCTTGAGCTCCACCTTGCCGGAGATGGCGAACGGAGAAAGTTAGTGGATTCCCTCGTCTTGGTGACTTGGGAGTGGCAATACCCTTTGGTGGGTGCCACAACGTGGATGTAGGAAGATCCTAGTGATCTTACCGAACCACGGGAAAAATCGCCGTGTCTCCGTGTCTTCGAGCGTTTGCATTCCTCTCCCTACCCCTTTACGATTACGCTTTACTATTCCGCCATTAACTCTCTTGATTGCGTAGTTGACTTGCATAGGGGATTGGGGCTTAACAATTAAAGTTTTTAAATTGCCTTAAAATTTGTAAAAGCCCAATTCACCCCCCCCCCCTCTTGGGCGTTGCGATCCTTACAATTGGTATCAGAGCCTTGTTGCTCATTGGATCGTTCTAGCCTCACCGCTAGGAGCTAAAATGGCCAAGAATGGGGGTTCGGTTCCCACCTTCGAGGGCAAGAACTTTGCCTATTGGAAAGCACGCATGCGTGCTTATCTAGAGGCTGTTGCTCCCGAAGTTTGGGAAGCGACCCATGCGGGGTTTGGTAACCATGACTATATTGGTGATCAACTAAAATGGGATGCTAAAGCTAGGAATGCAATCTATGAGTGCATTAGTCAAGATGTTTTTGCTAGAATTGCTAGTAAGGAGAAAGCTTGTGAAATTTGGGCTTGTTTGATTGAAATCCATGAGGGTTCCTCTCGTGTCAAAGAGCTCAAATATCACTTGCTTAAATCCAAGTATGATGATTTTAAAATGCTTCCTCATGAGAGTGTTAATCAAATGTTTTCTCGCTTAAATGTGCTCATTGAGGAAATTAATGCACTTGACATTGCTTCTCTTGGCAAGGGACTCATCAACCGCAAGATCCTCATGCTTCTTCCCAAGCCCAAGTACAACATCATCAACTCAATGCTCCAAAAAGAGTCACTTGACAACATTGAAGTTTCGGAGCTCATTGGAGAGATTCATGCTCATGAGATGAGTGTGCTTGGAATGATGGAGGAGTCATCATCAAAGACCATTGCTCTCAAGGCCTCAACCAAGAAAACACATATCAAGAAGAAGAAAGTGGTTGAGCCTAGCTCAAGTGAAGAAGAGCAAACTACAAGTGATGATGATGATGATGATGAGCTTGCGTTGATGATGAGGAAGTTCTTACGTCTCAACTCAAAGATCGCCAAGAAGGGATACTCGTTTGATCCCAAGAAGAAAGCCTTCATGCCAAGAAAAGATGAAAACAAGACGTGCTATAATTGTGGTGATCAAGGTCACATTTCATATGATTGTCCAAGACTGGACAAGAGGAAGGACAACCACAAAGGCAAGCATCGCAAGCTAGAAGAGAGTGATAATGATGAAGATGCCAAGCCCAAGCGCTCATTTGGAAAGAAGAAATTTGACAAAGGCAAGAAGACCAAGCTCTTTCCAAAGAAGAGAAGAGGGCCTCAAAAGGTCTTCATGTGCGAATCCAATGAGTGGGTCACCGATGAGGAAACAAGTGACGATAAAAGTGAAGATGAGGAAGAAAACTTGGCAAGCCTCGCTATCGTCAACAAGGATGACTCACCTCTTCCCCCACCACCCATGTGCCTCATGGCGAAAGGTAACACCAAGGTATGTGATGACTATAGTGATGATGATGAACTTTCTCCCGATGAATTAGCATCTATGATTAATGAATATCATGCCATCATAAAAAGGGAAAAGGGCAAGGTTAAGGCACTTGAACAAGCTCGTGCTAAGCTTGAGAGTGCTAACCTCAATTTGCATGACAAGTATGAAAGCATACTTAAGGAGCATGACACGCTCAAATCTCATGTCAAGCAAATTGAGGAAGAGAAGGCTCAAATCAAACTTGATCACCATGAGCTTGACTTAGCTCATCAAGCACTCTTGGGCAAGCACAATGAGGTGGTTCAAGAGCATCAAGTACTTAACCTTGCTTATGAAGCTATTGAAGTAAAATTGAAAAACTTGAAGAAAGAAACCCTTGATGGCAAAATACCCGCTAGTTCACATGCCACTAACAATTTGCATGAGTCTTTGCCGTTGAAAGCAAATGCTAGGGAGAAGGAGCTAATGGACGAGATTGAAAGTCTCCATGCTAGCGTGGCAAGACTAACCAAGGGAGAGGACAAGCATAAGGAAATCCTCTTCCAACAAGCCAAAGGCTTCAACAAGAGAGGACTTGGATCCTTCCCAGTGCCAAAGAAAGGGAAGGTGCCCTCACCGGAGCTTAGGACAAGCTTCATCAAGGAAGTTGGTTCCTATTGCCAACATTGTGAGGTCACCGGACATCACACAAGGGAGTGTCCTCTTCCTAATAGTCCTTCTCCCAAATTGCCTCCTAACTATACATCTACCTTTGATAATCACTATTATCTATTGAGCAAAGTAGGTGGGAAGGTGAAGGCAAAGTTCATCGGCAAAGACATCAAGGGCATGAAGGGGAAGCTCCCCAAGCAACTTTGGGTCCCAAAATCACTTGTATCACACATACAAGGACCTAAGTTGGCTTGGGTTCCTAAACTCAAAAACTAACTTCATGTGTGTAGGTGAACTACAAAGCCGGAGGAAAACATTGGGTACTTGATAGTGGGTGCACTCAACACATGACCGGCAATGATGGTATGTTCACCTCCATAGAGGACCCCGGCAATCACGAACAAGTCACCTTTGGTGATAACTCAAAGGGGAAGGTAATTGGTTTAGGTAAAATTGCTATTTCTAATGATTTGTCTATCTCTAACGTGCTTTATGTTAAGTCTCTTAGTTTCAATTTACTCTCTATTGCTCAATTATGTGATCTTGGACTAACGTGCACATTTGACAAGAATGGTGTTGTGGTGTCTAGTGAGTCTAGCAAAGAACTAATCTTCAAGGGGTTTAGGCATGGACATCTTTACTTGGTGGACTTCTCCAACAAGAACGCTAGCTTGACCACTTGTCTTTTCACCAAGACAAGTTTGGGTTGGCTATGGCATTGACGCATTGCTCACATAGGGATGAGCAAGCTCAAGAAGTCATTCAAGCTTGGGATGGTGACCGGCGTGAAGGACGTCACATTTGAGAAGAACAAGCTTTGTAGCGCATGTCAAGCCGGGAAGCAAGTTGCCTCGCACCATCCGATGAAGACAATGGTGTCAACCTCCAAGCCACTTGAACTGCTTCACATGGACCTCTTCGGACCGTCCACATACCAAAGTCTTGGTGGTAACCTCTATTGTCTCGTTATTGTTGATGATTATTCTTGATATGCTTGGACTTTGTTTCTAGGTGACAAGGGTGAAACTCCGGAAGTCTTCAAGACCTTTGCAAAACGAGCTCAAAGGGAATTTCAACTTCCCATTATCAAGGTCCGGAGTGACAACGGCACCGAGTTCAAGAACTACAACATTGGGGAGTGGTGTGACCGTGAAGGCGTGAAGCACGAGTTTTCGGCCACATACACCCCTCAACAAAATGGTGTCGTTGAAAGGAGGAACAAGACTCTCATCACCCTTGCAAGAGCAATGCTTGATGACTACGGCACGTCGGAGAAGTTTTGGGCCGAAGCAATCAACACGGCGTGCCATGCCGCTAATAGGATCTATCTTCATCGACTACTTCAAAAGACCCCCTATGAGCTCCTCATTGGGAGAAAGCCCAACATCTCCTACTTCCGAGTCTTCGGATGCAAGTGCTACATCTACCGCAAGAAGAGGCTTGGTAAGTTTGAAAGAAGGTGTGATGTTGGTATTTTTCTTGGTTATGCATCAAACTCAAAAGCATATCGAGTATTCAACCAAACCTCCAGGTTAGTTGAAGAAAGCTGTGATGTTGAGTTTGATGAGACTAATGGCTCCCAAGAGGAGAGTTTTGGTCATGATTATATAGATGATGAGCCTCTACGAGAAGCTATGAAGAACATGACCATTGGAGACATCAAGCCCGAAGTTGAGGAGAGCCATGATCAAGGGGGAGTCTCAAATGCTAACATCGACACCTCCATGGCGCCTCAAGTTGACGAAGAAGAAGAAAAAGATGATCCATTGCCTACGCAAGATTCACAAGTCCTACAACATCAAGACGAAGAAGAAGAAGTCCAAGATCAAGTCCATCCACAAGACGAGCAAAATGCATCACCACCACCAAGTGTTTCACAACCACTCATGAGGCATGGGCGCATCTCCAAGGCGCATCCGATGGATCAATTCATCGGAAGTCCGTCACGGGGAGTAAGTACTCGTTCTCGCCATGTCTCTTCGTTTTGTGAGCACTACTCGTTTGTTTCGTGTGTAGAACCCACTCGCATCGAGGAAGCACTTCAAGATCCAAATTGGGTGATGGCAATGCAAGAAGAACTCAACAACTTCACCCGCAACGAAGTTTGGGTGTTGGAGGAGAGACCCAAGGACAAGAACGTCATCGGAACGAAGTGGGTGTACCGCAACAAGCAAGACGAGAATGGCGTTGTGGTCCGCAACAAGGCAAGACTTGTGGCCAAGGGTTTTGCGCAAGTTGAAGGACTAGACTTTGGAGAGACATTCGCTCCGGTCGCTCGGTTAGAAGCTATTCGTATACTCCTTGCTTTTGCTTCACATCATAACATAATGCTTTATCAAATGGATGTGAAAAGTGCCTTTCTTAATGGCTATATTAACGAGCTTGTTTATGTTGAGCAACCTCCCGGGTTTGAAGATCCGAGGAATCCTAATCATGTGTATAGGTTACACAAGGCGCTCTACGGACTCAAGCAAGCACCTAGGGCGTGGTATGAACGACTAAGGGATTTCCTAGTCATGCAAGGATTCAAGATCGGGAGGGTGGATACTACACTCTTCGCCAAGGACATCGACGGAGATTTATTTCTTTGTCAAATTTACGTTGATGACATTATTTTTGGCTCAACTAACAAAGCTCTTAGCCATGAGTTTGGCAAAATGATGTCTAGGGAATTTGAGATGTCAATGATTGGAGAGCTCAACTTCTTCCTAGGATTTCAAATCAAGCAACTTCAAGAGGGGACCTTCATCTATCAAGAGAAGTACACAAAGGACCTCTTGAAGAAATTTGAGATGGGAGATTGTAGCTCAAGAAGCACTCCAATGGCGACAAATTGTCATCTCGACGCGGACATGGACGGTAAACCTATTGATCAATCTCATTACCGTTCCATGATTGGCTCATTGTTATATCTTGCCGCATCTAGGCCCGATATTATGTTTAGTGTGTGCTTGTGTGCTCGCTTTCAAGCGGCACCTAAAGAATCGCACAAGAAGGCGGTCTTTAGGATACTTCGGTATCTCAAGCATACCCCAAGTGTAGGGTTGTGGTACCCCAAGAACGCTAGTTTTCATCTCTTAGGCTACTCGGATTCGGACTTTGCCGGATGTCGTGTGGACCGCAAGAGTACCTCCGGAGGGTGCCACTTACTTGGGCGTTCCCTAGTATCTTGGTCTAGCAAAAAGCAAAATTACGTGGCTTTGTCCACCGCGGAGGCGGAGTATATAGCGGCCGGTGCATGTTGTGCCCAAATTCTATATATGAAGCAAACCCTTTTGGACTTTGGAATTAAGTTTGGTTGTGTGCCTCTCCTTTGTGACAATGAAAGTGCGGTTAAGATAGCTAGAAACCCCGTTCAACACTCCCGCACCAAGCACATTGATATTCGCCATCACTTCTTGCGGGACCATGAGGCTAAGGGAGACATCTCATTGCAAGGTGTTAGGTCCGAAGAACAATTGGCGGATATCTTCACCAAACCACTTGATGAGAAAATTTTTTCTAGGCTTAGAAGTGAATTAAATGTGCTAGATGCATCTAACGTCATGTAAGTTGCCATGTTCATGTAAGGTTGCATATCATATAGGTCTTGCCTAACTCCCAAAGGATAGGGGCGAGCTAGAAATAGTTTTCCCTGAGGAAGCCTTTGGAAGGTTTTAAACTTGGCAAGATAGATTTATTTTATGCCTTGCATGATTCCTGCCATATAAACTTGCACTCATTTAATATCTTGCATTAACTTGTTTGGCATTGCATACGGTAGATTGTCACAAAGGGGAACCCATATCATGAGAAGAAGACTTGTTTGAAATGCAATATCTTAACTCATATGATGTGGAAAGAGCAAAATTCTAAAGGAACATGCTTTAAAGAGATAGAAGTTTCCATACTCTAGCTCACAAAGCATGGACCTTACATTTTCTTGGTTTTTCCCTCCTAATTTTCCTTGTGTGCTCTATTTGCTTTAGGGCTTAGCCAATATGTGGCACTATATCGAAAAGCCTATTTTTAGGGGTTAGGAGGTGCCCAAAAAGTCCTAAGACTCGTTTTCTCTTTGTGTGTTTAAAGTCAACGGACATATATGGGCATTCTTAGGTTTTCTGTAGTCATCGGATTATCCGATGCTAGGGTTAGCAGCTACATCGGATCAATTGGTGCTTAAGTCATCGAACAGATCAGTCAGAACCAGAAATCGACCGATGAGTTCATTTCAGGAAACATCGGAGCATCCGATGTTCAATCCTCTGTTACCCTGCATAATTCGACCGATGATCGACGTAGCAACGTCGGATCATCCGGTGTGCAAAGAGAGTTTTTGGACCAACTATCTGTTGAACTCGACCGATGACCCCCCCCCCCCCCCCCGATGCGCATCGGTCGATGCGGTGTTCGCGTAACGGTTAGGTCATCGGGTTCCTATTTAAAAATTGTACGGCCGCTTCGTCTTCTCAGTCCACGCCGCCACCCCTCCATCGCCGCTGCCTCAGCCCTCGCGCTGCCACCTCAGGCCGCGCCGCCGCCGCGCCTCCACCGCCGCCGCCGCCGCCTCTTCAGGGCGCCCTCGTCGTCTCTCCACCTCACCGCCGGCAGCCCTCCTTCCGTTCGACGATCTTCGTCGCTAGGGTTCCCACGAACCACGCGACATCGTCCCGATCGCTGCATCGCCGTTCGTCGTTCGTGTGATCCTTTTCGTCTCTAAGGTTTGTACCATGCCGTGCGACATCCGTCCTTGTTTCTCATCGATCATCTTTCCGCTAACCCTAGCCCTCTCTTTTGCATCAAGATGGGCCGTGATCGCAAGGGAAAAGGCAAGGCCATCGAGGAGCCCGCAGCGAAGAAACAAAAGCTCTTGAAGGAAGCTCGCCGGGCAGAGTTGGCCGCTCGCGCCGCCGAGGAGCGTGAGCGCGGCCATCGCGGTTCCTTACGGCTCCGCGAGTCTCGGCAGAGGCAGCAGCGGCCCACAGTGCAGCCCGTGCCGCTCGACGACTCTGAGGATGAGGAGGAGACTGCGGTGACGCCACTGGTTCACCGGCGCATCGTCAGGACCCGAGGGGGAGGTCAGACCCCCACCGCGAGTCAGCACCCCACTGCTGCCGACCGCGCAGAGGACAGAGAGGCCCAGAGGGCCATCTACAAGATGGATACCGCTGCCAGAGTTGCTGAGGATGTCAGGCTTACAGACTATCGCAAGTTCAAGGCAAAACAACTGAAGAAGCTCAGATGGACAGCATTGCCAGAGGAGTGGTTCCCGCAGCCCAGGGACACTCGGGTTGATCCCCTCTTTTGGACCCTGACACAGGCGTCCCTGTACGAGACGTACAGGCGTCGGGGCCATAAGTTGTTCCAGCGCACTTACATCGACTGGAATCAGCTTGCAACAGCAGTTGGACAAGGGATCAGGCCATACTTCGAGAGGTACAGAGGCCTTGTGGAGCTGCTCTCACGCCAGAGGAGCGCTTACGTGGAGGAGTGGGTTCGATTCTTCTACGCCACTCTCTATATCTCAGAGGGTCAGCGCTCGATCCACTTCATGTTTCTGGGGCAGCGGCACACCGTGTCTCGAGAGCGACTGGCACAGCTGCTTGGAGTGGACACACACCTCACTTGTCTGCACGAGGTGGTCTACGGAGGAGCCGACCCGCCGAGGAGGCCGCTGACAGGGGGAGTGTCACCGCCGTTTGAGGAGATCAGAGGTCTGTTCACCCCTCCTTTCACGCCAGACCAGCCGAGGGTGCCAGCTCTCCTCACTCCAACCGCTCGGACAGTTCACCACATCCTCAGGCGTACCCTTCTACCGAGGTCCGGCTACCTAGAGGGCTTCACGAGCCTCCAGCAGACCATCCTGTTCTATGTGATGAACGGGATGGAATTTGATATCGTGGACATCTTGATCTGCGAGATGGAGGACGTGATAACTGACGGAGTCGGGATGTTGAGGCAGTTGGTCTACCGGCATTGGATCTGCCGTCTGCTGTTCCTGCTAGCACCTGAGGATTCGCTAGCCACTGCTCCCCTGACAGAGCTCCACGCCACTCGGTTCGGCCACTACCGAGTGCCTACTCCTGGAGACCGCCGCCTTGGCCGTCCAGTCGAGCGTCAGGTCAGAGCTCGACTCTCCGAGGAGGACTGGACCGAGCTAGCCCAGGAGGACAAGGCGCTCGCCCAGGCAGAGGCACAGGGTGGAGGACTGGAGCACGTCTGGTCGGACAGTGACACCAGCGACAGTGTCGAGGAGTACTTCCCTCCTCCACCTCCTTCTCTGAGGCAGCACGACGCGGAGGCGGGAGGTTCGACTGCTCCACCACCTCCAGTGTCCGAGGCTCAGGTGTCACAGCTGTCAGAGCTCACCTCGCTGCTCCAGCAGATGGTCGAGCAGCAGCGCCAGGATAGGCTTGCAGCTGAGCAGGCCCGAGCGGAGCAGGCTGCACGGCTCGCGGAGCTACAGAGACAGCAGCAAGAGATGCAGTTGGAGATCGCCCGCCAGAGGCGAGAGGACACTGACCGCTTCACGAGCCTGGTGGATCAGATGCACCGGAGGACCCTGGACCAGCAGCAGCAGACTCAGCAGGCTATGATGGGCATCCTGGGGTTGATCACCAACCTCTACCAGCAGACCGGGATAGCCCTTCCGCCTCAGCAGCCGGGTCTTGGTCAGGCTCCAGCAGCTTCTCCACTGGCACCTACTGCAGCTCCAGCACTGGCGTCGCCTGTACCGAGCTTCAGCATGTCACCTCTACTAGCCTCGACAGTGCCGTTCCAGTTCTCACCTCCACCGGCAGTACCTTCTCCACCGGCTCCAGCAGCCCCAGCAGATCCCCCAGCAGCGTCAGCAGCTCCAGCTCCTCCCGCTCCAGCGCCAGCACCTGCGACCTCCACCTCGAGCAGCTCCGACGACAGCACCACCGACATCGACTGCTTCACCGTCGCCCCGAGTGCTCCGGAGTCCTAGGTACTCATCTTCCCTTTTTGGTGTCTTGATGCCAAAGGGGGAGAAGAGTTAGAGTCAGGGGGAGTTTAGCTCTAGGGGGAGTCAGTCTTGGACTTAGGGGGAGTTTTACCTTTACCTTTTGGACTTATTGTCTTTGGACTTATTGTCATTTGCTACGATTTGAGTTTTTCTTGTTATCTTTTGCTTCTATTGTAATTCAGTGTGCTATTTCATGACTTATTTGATCACTGTTTGAGCCTTCGAGCTCCTTGTGTTGCATTTTGTTCCAGTTACAATCTTTTATGAGAATTGCGTTATTAAATTCATTACTTCTATGCTCTACTCGTTGTGTTGTCATCAATCACCAAAAAGGGGGAGATTGAAAGCATCTAGGCCCCCGTGAGGTATGGTTTCGGTGATTAATGACAACCGTTCGTAATTACTAATGAGTTTGTGGATGCAAGGTTTCACATATATCACATCAAGCGTTTACGACTATCTATTCAAATCATCTACTACTCATTGGATACGAATGAAGACCCCTCAACGACCTATTCTAAGGGGGTTATTCAATTCTCATGAAGGCTAAATGAAGAACTCACACAACGACTCTATTCTATCAAAATTGGCAACACAAGAAGATCAATATTCATCAGAACATTATTTGCAACAAGTGTCAAAGAGGTCACTCGAGAAGATTCTAAAAGTCCAACTCGAAGCAAACAAATTACACTCATCGGATCGTCCGATGTTCTGGAAAATGCACACATCGGTCGATTGGGGCTCAACAGAAGAAGAAGACCTCAGAATGAAGTGCACACCGGATCATCCGATGCTAGAGACAAGTGGACATCGGTGAAGTTCAACAGAAAGATTAATTTGTCTCAACAATTCTGGAGAAACACTCACCGGATCATCCGATCCAGAAGCAAAGTGAACATCGGTCTAATTCAACAGAAACATTATTTCTGGACCAAGTCTGAAGACAAAGCTCACCGGATCATCCGATGATTAAGAAGGTGCATCATCGGTCGAATAACGGTCACTTCTGACACAGTGACGTCAGCTAATCTAATTAGACCGATGCTCAGAAAAGGGGGTCATCGGATCATCCGATGTACACAGAAAAAGTAATCAGCCCACTTTTTCAAGGGCTAATTCAGTTGGGCTGGCTATTTAACCCCCTTCCACCAGTCATTTCGATAACACTTAACAACCAGAGCATGCCCACACATCCTCAAGTGTCCAAGACCTAGAACAATCATTTACACACCCTTTTCGTCCATCTACACCTCAAGATATAGGCTAGACCTAGCTAGAGAGAAGCTTGTGTGCGTCCTCTCTTGGTGAGTGGAGTCTCTAGACCAGTGAGAGCCATGAGGGAGTGCATTCTTGGTGATTGCGTTCACCTTGTATCAAGAGGAGAGTAGAGAGATTGCTCCGGAGCTTGCCAAGACAATTGTGGAAGCCCGGAGGATCGAAGTTGTACAAGGCTTGAGCTCCACCTTGCCGGAGATGGCGAACGGAGAAAGTTAGTGGATTCCCTCGTCTTGGTGACTTGGGAGTGGCAATACCCTTTGGTGGGTGCCACAACGTGGATGTAGGAAGATCCTAGTGATCTTACCGAACCACGGGAAAAATCGCCGTGTCTCCGTGTCTTCGAACGTTTGCATTCCTCTCCCTACCCGTTTACGATTACGCTTTACTATTCCGCACTTAACTCTCTTGATTGCGTAGTTGACTTGCATAGGGAATTGGGGCTTAACAATTAAAGTTTTTAAATTGCCTTAAAATTTGTAAAAGCCCAATTCACCCCCCCCCCTCTTGGGCGTTTCGATCCTTACATTGTGCAAGAACCACCATGCTGGATGCAGCGGCATATGTCCCAATTGTTGTCGAGGTTGTGTCGCTATATGGTCGATAGGCCACAACCATACGACATTGCCACTCAAAACCAGCAGCACCACGGACCAGGAGAAGAGCAAACTGTGTCCCAGCCAATGGCATCTTGATGAAGCTCGCAAAGCTTCATAAGCGCTTCGCCCGCTGCAAAGGCCCACGTGTCCTCCAAATGAGCTCCCTGGATCGTGACCAAAAAAGGAGCCCATCCATAAAAATGCGGACTAGCCGGGATGTCGACCAGGACGGTACATGACAGTACGCCTCTGTCAACTGCCTCTTGACCCCAATATCCTGGCATTTCGATGAAGCCAAACTGTTGGAGCACTTTCCGTAGCATGCTCAGGAAGACCGGACGGTTGGCACACGTGGAGAACACCCATCCGTCTGGCAATATCATCACATCCGTCATCTATAAAAGAAGTAATCGAATAAGTCAAATACTCAAATCAAACATTGTTTGATAAACAGATCATGGATGTGAAAATTGAATTATGAAAGTGAATCCAAATTCAAATGCCAAATGAAACTAAACACTAGAATTCTGTCTCAGTCTAAGTTTCTTCTGACCAGTCTGGAGAAATACGAAATTTTCATCCAGTTAGTGACACATTCGGGACTTGAGTTCAACTACAAAGTTGTAGCACACTCAGAGATATTGGCAGAATGTATTTATTTGCCTCCTGATCATTTCTGTATGAGGAGATATGATTTTTGCAATTGACAGTTTTCTGCAAAAAAGTTGACAGCATCTCCTTTGTTTAAGGTTGATTTTGCCCACATTTTTCCAGATACAAAACATCAATATATACAGAAATCATAATTTATAACATTGTTGTATACATCCCCAGGATTACATAAATGCATTACATGAAGTCATTCGTTGATAATACAAAGAGATATGATCAAGACAGTGACAGGGTACAGAAACTGTCCAGTCTCTGTCCGGATTAACAAAGTATGGAAATTTGAATTTTTCATTAGTTTACAGGGGGATTCTGATCTGAAGTTGAACATAAGAGTTTTAGAGGACTCTCCAAAATTTCCATCCATGTATGGTATACATATAGGGGTGAAATATGCAGTAAGTTATGCTGTTCCAAACTTAGTCAATTGTCTGTCCAGTTCACAGTTTGAACCAGGAACTGGGCAATTTAAGTTCAAATGAAGTTTTCAAGTTTTAAATCTGGAAATCTGTCTTGGGCTGAAAATGAAACCTGTGGATGACTTCCTCAAGTTCCCATACCACATGTCCACTTATCGCAGCGACCACACAATTAATTTTAAATCTGACCAGCACGCTCCAAAATAGAGATTACAAATTCAATCTTAACCCTAAGTTGGAAATTTTTACTTGTTGTCGAGTCACAACACCAGAACGGATAATGTCCTCGACGTGCCTGGTGAAACTCAAATGCAATGCCGGTACTACGCCCTCACAAAAGAAAATTCTAAGCCGGTATTCCAGCATACGTCTCAACGGTGGCAGTAATGACGTTCACTCACAAATGTTTTCTACTCGAGCTACTTAAACGTGGTTAGTGTACTGCATCTACACACTAATGATAGATCAAACATATGGCGCCGTACGGCACAGCCCGTAAGGGTGAACAATTCACAATAATATATATGAAAGTAAAAACATTTGTCTTGTATAGTTCCATACGGGCCGCCCCGAGCTAAGCCACGTCTCGAGGTACATGACCGAGTTTTCTACCACCCGACGGGGTCCCACGTCTTTGCATAGCGCTTAACCAGTAGGAGGCACATCGGGTTATGTCCCACCCGACGGGGGCTCCCACTAACTTTGTAGCACGTTGGGGTACCGCGTGTCATATGTTCTCAGAAACATAAAAAGATTCAGAGACTCATATTAACATTTTCGTGCAAAGCCACGGAAATAATCACATGCCACCTCTCGCATGGTGAGCTTACCACAATTTATCCGCTTGCGGTGGCGTACCTTACGTCTTACCTGACATCGGAGCATCGTTACAGAATATAATAACACATAAGTCAGCTTGCCACCTTACGTAACTAATATTGTAATAGACCTTATGTGGGCATATCAACTAATCCTCACTCGACTACTCTTATGTTTTCAAATTAGGCTCTTTTCAAGCATGCTATTCCCAATACGGCTCTGATACCAGGCTGTGAGGACCGGGTCCACACAATCTATGAATCGTAGAGGGTCGTGCCGTGCGAGGCAGCACCCAACAGCACACACGACAAGAATACGACAAAATACAAAGTTTTATTTATATAAACAGCGGAAGTCTTTTACAATACTTAATGTACAGCGGAAGATAATACTCATAGCTAAACTCAGCCTAGCTATGCAAAAGAACAGCCGTCCAGCCTGCAGACGCTGCACACTAGCCACACACAATTTTACAGCGGCGTGCAGGGCTCCCACTCGGCGGTATACCCCGACGTGGGCATCGCCTTGTCTTCGGGACCTTCCTCATACGTCTCACCTGCAAAAAACTTAATAGAGCAACCGTGAGCACGAAGGCTCAGCAAGACTTAACCGTCTCACCTAAACATGGAACTCTATATGCAGGGATACTTAACATAGGCATAGATATTGTAGTAAATGACTCGCCTACATATTGATCCTTAATTTTCAAGTTATTAACAGCAGCTTACAAGTTTAATAAAGTAACTTTAGTGAGCATATTTGATAGCAACCAAAGTTTCAAGATAATTATAATTCAATACATCGTATTCTCCTGCCATCTTTAGTATTTACTACATCACAGCATAGTGAACAAGCGGTACTCAAATAACCGCGAGGGACGGTGATTGCAATCAGGACACACCCGGATAACACGTCACATACACTCATTTCGGAAGTGGATCAAATCACACTTCAATACTATGTTGTATGCAGCAACCTTTCAAAGGAAACCCAAATGCCGACCCGGTCCTTCTGTAATGGGCAGGAGGTCCCCGCGCGGAGCATCTTCTATGCCCGGCGACAAATTTACACCTTGCTACCCTCAGCCCACTCCTATAAAATGGTAGGGTAAGCCTTGATACCAAGGTTAACCAATTACATCGGTTTCCTGGTTTCCATATAGCTAGTATGCATCCGGTATAGTTCAAACTTGTCCAGCAGGGCCGCACAAGGATCGGTCCTCAATCGACAACAGCAGGTCTAAGCACGTGAGACCACGTCTCACTTCATCCTACCCAGTACTCGGTCTCAGTTTCATATTCATAAACCATTCTTCGATCAAATCCTCCACGTGTGCTAAAATCCTATCTCGCGAGTAGATTCCAACTACTCGACTTCTACCGGATTCCTGAAACTTAAGCATAGCATTTTGTACTCGTCGGGCTATAGACCTACCCAATACTCGATGGGATTTGTGGCTCATGCAAGTGGAGTAACAAGCACCTTAGTCCTAATGCACCAAATCATCCTAGACATAAGTGATACGGATATAAACATTGAAATAGCACTTAAATGCAAACTGGGGCTTGCCTGACTGCGAGTCAGAGGGGTAGCTAGCTTCTAGAAGTATACTGTCCAAGATCTTCGGCTCCTCCTTGATCTCGGTCACTATATGAGGTGCATAATATGAGAGCATGTAAGTGACATAGAACTATACAAATCAACTTCTAAATACAGTTTCTATTACTAACTGATTTTAATTGGCTTTCAGATTTTTACAGTGGGTACTAGGTACTATGTGGAAGATCTGGACCAAAAATTGGAGATGTTCAAGGAAGCCTATTGTCTCTAAAATTTCAACAAGTAAAAGACTTCTCTGAATTTTGGTACTAAATTTGTAGCTTTAACATAGCTAACAGTGGATGATCTGGATCGAGGAGGCCCACTGGTTCCAGGAAAATTAGTTTCATAAGTTATTGAGCTTCCTACAGGGAGAAATTGATTTTTACCAGTTTGGGATAAATTCTGGAAAATGTTTCTGGACATTTTGGAATTTTCAGGTATATAGAGATTGGAAACACAATTTGGCTATTCAAATGAACTCAAATGGACCTAAAATTTTTATTGGCACTCAAGGGAACTCTTTGGAATGATGTGGACAAATTTGAGAATTTTGAAATCAATGGAGCACCAGTAATAAATTCCAAAGTTATTCTGTTCATGGAATTATTAAGGATAATTTATGGATTTTCATACTTATTCGAGTGCACCACTTGAAAGTACAGATCATCCTGGTTCTAACAAAATTTATTTGGGAATTTTTGAACAATTTTTCTAGGAGATATAGATTTTCTAAGTTCAGCATAGAACCCGCACAGAAAAAATGGTCTAACTCATTTAACCGTGGGCCCTACTGGCAGGGTTGTCTTCAACCTCCAGCAGGGGCGCTCGACCAGCGGCTGAAGCACCTAGGGTGAGCTCGATTTCACTCATTTTTGCACCAAATCAAACGGGATTTTCACCAAATTAACCTTGGGAACAAGGAGAACATGATTATGGATCAAAATTGTTGATAAATTGGCCGGAGGTTGGGTCTCGACAGAGAACAACGCCATTTGAGAAGGCGTTGGGGAAAACTCGTGGAACTCAGCAAATCCTTGATGGATGCTACTGAAATTTGACTGAGATGTGCGCCATGAGGTGGTGATCAACAATCATGAACAAATTGGAAAATGGTTGCACCTAGAAACGAAATTAAATCGACGACCTAGTGACCTAGGTGTGAACTAGTTTCGATAAAATCTGAAAGTAGCGAGCTAGGAGCCATGACTTGACCTGAAACTTTGGGAGCAGAATCTAGGAGTGTTGGCACACCTTTTTGCTTCAAGGACAGAGGTGAGAATCGGCCAGGAACAGCTGCTGCAAGGGAGGACAAGTGGGGTGGTTGCCGGGGAAGAGAAAAACAGAGGAGGAGAAAGCTTGCTGCTGTGTTGCACCGTGAGCAAGTGGAAGGATCAGCTCTCCCCTTATAGGCAGCTCAGCTGGTTTCACAACCAAGGCATGAAGCAAGCACACATGTAGCTGGGTGGATTTTGCATACAATGAGGTGTCGCTCTGTGATGAAACAAAGGAAAACAGAGGAGAAGTCCAAGATAGGTGGGTCCTACTGCTTTCATCCTTATCTTCACTGGACAGTCAATTCTACCACCTAATTCAGTCCAAAAATTGCTAGATATTTGTGGTAGGCTAAATTGAAGAAGGAGAATTTGATTCTGAACTCAAATCATTGATTTGACCAAGTTTCATTCGAATTCAAACTTGAATTTAAAATTTAAGCTGTATTCAATGTTTCCACTGAATTATATAGCAATTGTGCGTCAAAAATTTTGAAACTTTGCAAAAAGGCTATTTGGAATATTTGGAATTTATTAGTGAACTCAAAATTTTCTTTTGACCTGATTTGAACATGAGCATGTTTTGAATATTTGAATTCCCTCCATTGAAGTCTGAATTGGTTTGATTTTCAATTGTCATTTTGATTTATTTTTTCCCATTCAAATTTTTACATCTCCCATCTGAACTTTGCACTATGAAATTTTTGGGCTTTTACACCATGCTATGGATGTTCACATGATTTGTGAAATCCATGTCAACATGGGATACTTGGAGAACCATTCACCTAAGACCCATGGGGATTCTTCCTTCCAAACACAACTCCAATGGCTATCACCAAGAAGGAGGTCCACGGTGGAATGAACATCACCCTTGCAATCAAGGAGGCTATGCGGATTTCAGGGAATCTAAGTTCAGCTAGCCTAACTTGAAGTATCTTGTCCTTGGCCAAGCAAGAAATCAAGACAACATCCACATGAAGCCCTTGGCCAAGGACAAGAAAATTAAAGAGCATTCAAGATCCAAGATGTCCCACAATTACTTGTTGGGATTCTTATCCTTCGACCAAGCCCATGCAACCTTGGGCAAGTGACATTGTGGATGAAGTGTTTCTTGTTTGATTGTGGAGTCCACATGTCATCATGCCCAAGGATGCTGTTGATCCACGATCGAAGCATCGGTTAACCTTAAGAAATATCAAGATGGTCAAAGTAGCACCCCAAAAAGAAGGACAAGCCTCACCATGCTCATAATAGAATATCTTCAAGAGGGAGAAGCCATCGCTACATCAACAAGTCTCCATAAAGACGACGGGGAGGCTAGGGCCATCATGTGGTCCACATGTCCAACTAACATGCCAAAGGAGATTTGGCATGTCAATTAAGAGAAGTTGTCCACATCTTCAACTTCGGGATTGGACTACAAATCATCGCACTAAATAGGATGGAGGTAAGTCCCACTCATCGGACTTTAAAAATTGGGTGAGTCCTTGCCAATAGGTTAATTAGTAGGTATCTCATATTTGTTTCCTCATTTATTTGAATTTCCCGTCGATCATTGCATTTAGCATGTTTAGATCTTCACACTTGCATGTTGGAAAGTAAAATTTCCAACCATCATAAAACTAAAATTTTGAATTAGGAAATAAATTTATTTGGATATAAACCTTGTGCATAACCACTTGAATTCATCTTCCTAATTTAAACCAAAAATGTTTCCCTTAACATTCACTGCATTTGCAAGTTGTTTAAAGTTGGGCAAAACAATTTGACAAAGGATACAACATTCTTTGTAGCTAAAGTAACCTGTTTTCAAGTTTTTTTATTTGTTCTTGATTCTAGTGCAGCCAAGACAAGTTTGTAAAGAGGTTGGGAGGCCCCATCAAGCGCATATCTCTCTATCGATCTCATTTTGAGTTAATATGGAGGTATGTTCATGATGTTGGTCCAATGGAGGAACAAGGTGAAACTCATTCAACTCCAACATCAACTTGGCAGGAGACATTGAACATGAAGGCTACACCAAAATCAATGGTCGTGAATTTCTCACACAACGACCTTCAACCCGGACTGCTCTAAAAGTGAGGTACATATTTAAAATTTTCCCTCATTTGAATTGCATTAGGATTGAATGATTTTTTCTTATATTGGTAAGGAAGGTTTACACCTTCTCATCATTCAATTCTTATGCATCCTCAAGAGAGTAAGTGTTGGCATTACTCTTTTTTGTTATTCAAAAAGGAATGTCACCTTATTTGGGAATAAATTTAAACAAGTACCTAGAATCTCATAAGCATGGCTAAAATTGACTTAGACATTTTCTGCCTAGGTAATGCTTATGGGATGACTTAATTTTTGAATTGGTATGTAGCAACCAAGGAATAGTGATGTCCATAACTTTGATTTGAAATTCATTCATGTATGGATCACTAAATTTAAAATTCCTAGGCAAGAAATTAAAAATGTTAAGAGGATAAAATTGAGAATCTTATTTGCCATGACCCAAATGATAAATATTTGATCTTGTAAAAAAAACTATGATGGTTAGAAATTTTACAAGATGAAAGGATCCATATAGTGCATTTATATCACTTGCATTGCTATGAGTAGGAGCTTTAGCAAATGTTCAACTTGATTTATCCATAAAGCCCCACTCCCAACAATGATTCATACATTATTCATGGATACACTAGAAATTGGACCCAATGCATCTTTGGTCTTGTTCTTCCCTGTGCCTACAAATGAAGATTCGGTTACCTAACCCAAAAATTCATTTGTACAAGTATTGGGAGCTAACCATCCCTCTCTATCATAGAGAGGAAGTCTGCAGGAGTAAAGTAACTATGCAGGCATTCAAAGATCCTATTGTTAGAAACCCTAAGAGGAATCTATTTCAATATCTCTTGGCCAAGGAGTAAATTAGGAAGCTTGCTACCTATCAGAAATTAAGGCCGAAGGTCAACCATAACTATACGAGACCAGATATTTGTCATGGAAACCCTCCGTGAGGAACCAATCGGTTGCTGTGAATATGTGAGAGCATTATGCTCTCAACTATTCGAAGCACTCATTCAAGCTCGAGGGAATTGCCACCATCAATAGGTGTAAGTTATTTCTTTATGGCTAAAATGTATGATGTACCTTAACCAAGGAATGGCAAGATCACATCCAATGTATATTGGGTTCAAGTTGTTCCTATGTGGTAAGAAGGTATTTTATACATTAGCCAAGGAACAACGGATCACACTCAACCCATGTTGAGTGCACGTCATCTCTTTGTGGTTTTAGGTATGTTGTACCTTAGGCAAGGAATAACGTATCATACTCAACACATGTTGGGTACATGTCACTCCTTTGTGGCTAAAGGTTATCATTACCTTAGACAAGAAATAACGGATCACACCCAATGCATGAGGGGTACAAGTTATTCCTTTATGGCTAGAAGGTAAGATACACCTTAGTCAAGGAATGACAGAACACACTCAACGCATGTTGAGTGCACGTCATGCCTTTGTGCTAAGGGTTATCACTACCTTAGCCAAGGAATAACATGGTACATCCAACCTATGGAAACCTTAAAGTGTGGATGAGCGACATCGACAACACTCTCCTTGACCACACTCATGAAACCCATGGAAGGCAATCTAACATCGACACTCAAACCTCCAATGCCAAAGCCATGCTGCAACAAGGTTAGGCCAATGTCGGTACCCTGCATACCGGGTACCCCACGGTACCGCAAGAAGTGCAAGAGAGTTCCACCTGTCAGAGTTAAAGGTCTCCTCAGTCCCCACACGCCATACTACACTAGACCCGCATCCCTCATATGGGTAGCTCCGGGACCGACACGTGTAATGTAAGGCTGGAGCTAAACTCCCAACACAGGGAAGCTCCGCAATCAACACGTGTATAACAACCTCGAACCTAACCCCCAGCAGAGGGAAGCTCCGGTGCTGACGTGGGTATAGCGGTTCCGGAGCTACCTCCCCGCAAGGGGAAGCTCCAGAACTGCCATGTGTGGAGCTTCCGGATCTACACCACCAACGAAAACACAGGCGGATCTCCCACAACACGAACATTCAAGGGACTGTTAATGTGGCAGTTACAAGACTTGATTACGTGTCATTAATGTTGTATTAATGACACACAATCAGAGCACCGTTAATAGGGGTAACGCAGCCATTAATGCACGTTATCACACTATTAATCACGCTTAATATTCATAGACATTGTATTAGGTTGTTAAATACGCCAGGGCCACATGTCGGGCCAAGCAAAGGTTGTAACAGTCAGTCCTTAGATTATAAAAGGATGCACCGTGCGATACAGGGACAATCGAATCCAGGCGAATTCAAGTACTATGCATACTAGTGATACTCAATACAACAACACACACACACCATGGAGTAGGGTATTACGCTTTGGCAGCCCGAACCACGTAAATCTCCCGTGTCACCATCTTGTTCTTGATCTTTGCGTGCCCAACCCTATACAAGAACCTCCGTGGACTACATTTGGTAGTATCGAGGGAAGTGTCGTTCCCAAGCCAACGACAACCAACCTCATGGCCTACATCCGTCGTTAGGATTTCAGCCCTAGTGCGGACCTTGAACAAGAACAAGCTTGGGGGAGGACCCCCACTTGAGGTAACTTGTATCGCACCCCCTACATATTTATTTCCATTCACCAATCATCCACCTTGCATATAAAAAAACTTAAAAGAAAAAGTAAAGTCGATTTGCTTTCAAAATAAAATAAAAGATGTGCGGTAAGAATGATTTGGAATTCACATAGATGAAATGATTAATAGTTGCTCTATTTAATTTTCCTATGTCCCTAGTTTACAACTTACTACTCTCCAAAATATTGCTTTCATTGGCTAGAATTACTTTTGCCTTCATTTAGAAATTGTGGGTAGCAAAAGCTTAATCCATTCTAAGTTCTAGTGAGATATGATATAGTGATAGGGCTGCTATTCCTAGTTTGAAAGTGAACCTTAGATTTCTGGAAAAAATATAAAAAGATTTAAGTTATACTCATTTGATTGGAAATACCTACCAAAGCCATATGATATATTACATTTATAGACCTTACGTGTATGCTATTTGTATTCACATTAAGCTTTTGTCGAATTAGTATAGACCTATGTGAGATTTCATTCATTATTTTTTGAATTCAAGACTTCACTTGCACATGCTATTCCTCTAAACTAGAATTAGCAAAATTCCATCATACCACCATTCCACAATAAAAAGAGAAACTCCATACCATTCATGCTTAGTACTCTCTCCAAATTTCTTGCATAAAAAGGGAGTAGAAGACATGGCTACAAAAAAAAAAGAAAAAAGAAAATACATGCTTACATCATAAGCATGAGAAAAAAAGGAAAAGAGAAAGAAAAGTAGCCATGTTTCATCCCTGCAAAATAAGAGAGTCCACACAAAAAGGTGTCATCTCAAATATCCAGATCCACGTCCACTCCATCACACATGCACAAGTCTTGAATCAAATAGTTTTGAATTGATTTCTCCTAAGGCTTGCTTTTTTGACTTAGCAATATTATGTGTATCAAATATGCCTACTATATTCCCTACCAAGCTCCACATACAAGCCTTATTTAGTGGTAGGATGAATTTAGGCAAAATGCCACACAATGGAGTGATTGAGAGAATCAATTTCAGGTACATAAAATCTAAATCAAGCTCTCCAAAGTTTCAATAGAACTTGATTTCTAGGGTATGTGTGCTCCATTTGCTATTCTATCTTTCAATCACTCATTAATAGGAGATGGCATAAACCCCATAATGACTTAAGATGGGTGAAGTATCATGCAAATTTTTGCAATACTAGGTAGAATATTTTGTTGTGCACATGGTACTTTTGAAAATTAGAACATTGTAGCAACTCCTGATCATCAACCTTAAGTCTTGACTTTGCTTGAAACGAGCAAAGGATAAGCTTGGGCGAGTTTGTTGACGGTTGTTATATACTAATTTCACCTGTCAATATAACTCAATTATGTGAAGGTGAAAGTCGCCTAGAGGGGGGGGGGGTGAATAGGCAATATGACTTCAAATAGCTTAATAAAACGATATTAAAACTCTTAGGCCAAACTAGTCTTGTCAGCGCCGAACTAGTCCGCTCAGCACAGGGTGAAAACCTAAAAACTTGATTTCTACAAGTTGTTTACAAAATTTAGGTTCACAATGGATAGATGCAATGTCTAGCAACCTAGTACAACTTAGATTAACAATTATAAGAAATTAGGTTGCAAGATTTCAACGAAGATCAATGTGAAGAATGATATGATCCCTAACAGCAATTCTAGTGCTTACGAAAAGTAAAGTGAGAAGAGAGACACGATTTATTCTATGGTTCAGCTCTACGGGTCTCACTTTACCCTCTTCTCACCAAGCCACCACAATGGTCGGCATGGTTTCTACTATATCAAAGGGTCATCACCAAGTTTTTGGGGCTGCTCACAAGTTGAGGCTCGCACAAATGAATACAGCAAGGAGCACACGAAGCTCAACTCAAACAAGCCACAAAACGCAACACCAAGTGCATGAGATGAAACTGAAAGCCAAAGCACGATGATCTTCCTTCACCTCCTTCCAAACCCTAATCTCTTCAAGATTTGGTCTTAGTGGGCGAGTAGGCGGAGTAGAAGGATTTGGAAGGCTCAAGGACAGTTGTGGCGGCGCTAGGGTTCAAGATACTTCAAATAGGAGTTGGGGGTCCCCGTTTTATAGGGGTCTCGGAAACTAACCGTTGCCAACAACACAAACCCAGACTAGTCTACCCCTGTACAACGGACTAGTCTGGCCTTTTGGGACCACCGACAATTCGACGTCACCGATCAACAAAACTGGTGACGCCCCGCCAATGTTTGAATATCAAATGGTCATGGCAACCCAGACTAGTCCGGCTCAAAATGGACTACTCTGGGAGAGCCCGTACTAGTCTGGCCCCTGAGGTGGACAACTTTGGCCTCCCATGACTTGGCTTCAGGATCTCACACTAAGGCTCCAACGGACTAGTCCGTACCAAAATGGACAAGTCTGTATCGAACAGAAACATTTAGTCCTTCCCAAAATGGACTACTCTGGGAGGGTCCAGACTAGTCCGGCCTTCGGGGCGGACAAGTCTAGCCTCTCAAGACTTAGCTCCACAAATGCTCACCAAGGTTGAACAGACTAGTCCGTACCCATACAGACAAGTTTGAACTCAAACAGAGACCTTTAGTCTGTCCCAAAATGGACTAACTTGGCCACCTGGACTAGTCCGGCCTGAGGCTTGGACAAGTCCAGTCCCTAGGGAATTTTCTCTCAAAGGCTTCTCACTTAGGTATTTCTCTCATCCACCACATTGACCCCTCTTTGATGATCTCAATGCACTTGATACACACACCCTGACACATAATACGGCTTGTCCAAACTCAACACAATAGAAACCCTAATTTCTATGCTTGAGTCTTCGACGCCCATTTCAACCTTTTCCTTTTTGAGGGATTTTGTCTCATTTCAATCATCATATGTGTGCTTAAGATCAACTGAGCTCATTAGTCTCTTAATTGTCATCATCAATCATCCAAAACCCATCGGGATTCCTAGATGCACTTTCAATCTCCCCCTTTTTGGTGATTGATGACAACACATTAAACTTCAACAAAAATATATTAATTGGTTTCCATAACATGTATGTGTATAAGTAACTCCCCCTCGATGTGATGAGTAGGTTTAGGCCCAATCTTCCGAAAGGTATGTCGATTGGGGTGGAGAACTCGACGTTGATGATCCGCGGCACACGAGCGGTTTGAGTACCCCTGCAATCACTACACCACGGTTCCGTTGGTTATCAACCGTGCTGCACACACTTAACCTCGCCAAGAAGGTTAATCCCTGCAAGTGCAACCAAGAACACGAGCAAGAACATCGAAGACACGATCGGAAATCGCGAAGTTGGGGTCTCACAAATCGTAGAACGGCGATATTATTGATCTAAGCAAATCCCACCGAATATGACCGGCAGCTGCAGTATTTATAGGCTAAGTTTCGACCAAAACATGATTAGTCGCGTCCCTAATGGACTCTTACGGGATACAAGGCCCAAAGGCCCGATTCAGTGGTGCAGCACCGGACAGAAATCTGGACACGACTTGTTTCGACGATTCCCAATGACTCCGGAGGAATTTTGAGGTTGGACCAGAACCATTGGAAATTTTATCTTCTCCTCTTTCCGTGCATATGTAGAACGTCAAAAACGGAGTCCGTATGCCTCCTGGGTGTCCGTTTTAAGGTGGACTGCTCCTGGACTCCGAGTTGAACTCGAGTCCGAGTTGTAAACTGTTTCCATCAACTTGTGGACGTCACAGCTGGTTCTCCACGCTCCCAAGGCCTCTTTCCTTCACTTGTTGATCTTTCCATTATTCCTAATACAATTAAATCATCACATATCAATCTATTCTCAAACTCACATGCAAAAAAAGTTAGGAACAAATTCACCTGTTGATTTAATAACCGTGCTCGTGCTCTTGTGATTGGTCCTTGCAGTTCAATGTGCGTCTCTGCTGTTGTGATGTCCTCATCATCCTCCCACTCTGGAATTGGAGTCGTCCTCGACTCAAGTTCATCTTCTTCTCCCAAGTACAGTCGCAAATCTGAAATGTTAAATGTTGGGCTAACCCCAAAATCGGGAGGCAATTCAAGCTTATATGCATTATCATTAATCTTTTCAATGATCTTAAAAGGACCAGCAGCTCGTGGCATAAGTTTAGATTTTCTCAAGTCGGGAAATCGCTCTTTTCTCAAATGTAACCACACCAAATCACCCGGTTCAAGTTTTACTTCTTTTCTACCTTTACTACCTGCAATCCTATACTTCTCATTCATCATTTCAATATTTTTCTTTGTAGTTTCATGCATCTTAGGAATGAATTCAGATCGTTGTGTAGCATCCAAATTTATAGTTTCAGAAGGAGGCAAAGGTAGTAAATCAATAGGAGCACGGGGATTGAAACCATACACTACCTGGAATGTACTTACCTTTGTCGTTAAGTGAACGGATCTGTTGTAAGCAAATTCTATATGTGGTAAACACTCCTCCCACGACTTCAAATTTGTTTTCTAGACAGCCCGCAACATAGTAGATAAAGTATGATTAACTACCTCGGTCTGTCCATCCGTTTGTGGGTGACATGTAGTTGAAAACAGCAATTTGGTTCCCAATTTATACCACAAAGTTCTCCAAAAATGACTTAAAAATTTTGCATCACGATCAGAAGCAATGGTATTTGGCACACCATGTAAACGAACATTTTCCGTCATAAATAAATCAGCAATGTGTGAGGCATTATCATTCTTATGACAAGGTATAAAGTGTGCCATTTTGGAAAAACGATCAACAACTACAAAAATAGTATCCCTCCCCCTCTTAGTCCTAGGCAATCCCAAAACAAAGTCCATAGAAATATCCTCCCAAGGTACACTAGGAACAGGAAGAGGCATATAAAGACCATGTGGGTTAAGGCGAGACTTAGCTTTGTTGCAAGTAGTGCATCGTGACACGTAGCGCTTGAAATCACGCCTCATCTTTGGCCAAAAGAAGTGTGTGGACAGCACGTCTTCAGTTTTCTTCACTCCAAAATGTCCCATCAAACCTCCTCTATGTGCTTCCTGCAAAAGTAATAGACGAACGGAGCTAGTTGGAACGCATAGCTTGTTAGCACGATAGAGGAGACCCTCTCGCAGCACATATTTATTCCAAATTCTTCCTTCTCTACAATTTTCAAAAGCATATTTGAAGTCCAAATCAGTAGGATATAATGCTTTAATTGTTTCCAAACTAAAGATTTTATGATCAAGTTGGGACAGCATGGTATAACGCCTAGATAATGCATCGGCAATGATATTTTCCTTCCCTTTCTTGTGCTTAATGATGTATGGAAACGACACTATGAACTCAATCCATTTAGCATGTCGTTTATTCAGATTGGTTTGACACTTAAGATACTTCAATGATTCATGATCGGAATGTATGACAAACTCCTTAGACCAAAGATAATGTTGCCAAGTTTGTAATAAACGCACTAAGGCATACAATTCCTTATCATAAGTAGAATAATTCAGAGAAAGACCATGAATTTTTTCACTAAAGAAAGCAACGGGTTTACCTCCTTGTATGAGAATGCCTCCAATATCAATGCCGCTTGTATCGCATTGTAGCTCAAAGGTATTGTCAAAATAAGGAAGTTGTAGCAACGGTGCTTGTGTAAGCTTCGATTTGAGAGCATCAAACGCTTGTTGCTGCTGTTCGCCCCATCAAAATGGAACTCCCTTCTCCGTTAGCTCATGTAGAGGTGCTGCAATGGTGCTGAAATCCCGCACAAAGCGCCGATAAAAACCTGCAAGACCAAGAAAACTACGAACCTGTGTGACGGTTGTTGGGGCTGGCCAGCTGGTGATTGCTTCAATTTTTTCCTATCCATCTCAATTCTCTGCGAGGAAACGACATAGCCAAGAAACGAGACTCGATTGGTGCAAAAGACGCACTTTTCGAGGTTACCAAACAAACGTGCATCTCTCAAAACAGTAAAAACAACACGTAAATGATCAAGATGTTCATCATATGACTTGCTGTAAATGAGGATATCATCGAAGTAGACCACCACAAATTGTCCAATGAAAGCACGTAAAACCTCGTTCATTAATCGCATAAAGGTGTTGGGTGCATTAGTTAAACCAAAAGGCATGACTAACAAATCATAAAGTCCAAACTTGGTTTTAAATGCAGTTTTCCATTCATCTCCTAGTGCCATTCTAATTAGGTGGTAACCACTACACAAGTCAATTTTTGTGAAGATGATAGCACCACTCAATACATCAAGCATGTCATCTAATCGAGGAATAGGATAACGATATCGAATGGTGTTGTTATTAATTGCTCGACAATCAACACACATGCGCCAACTACCATCTTTCTTAGGAACCAAAAGAACAGGAACGGAACAAGGGCTAAGGCTTTCATGAATGTACCCGTGGTCCAAAAGATCTTGGACATGTCGCTGAATTTCCCTAGTTTCTTGGGGATTTCTCCTGTATGCTGCACGATTTGGCAAACTTGCTTCTGGAATCAAATCGATCTTGTGTTCAATGCCTCTCATTGGTGGTAAACCAGGGGGAATCTCGGAGGGAAACACATCCTCAAACTCCTGCAAAAGGTTAGCAATAGCAGGGGAAATGCAATAGACAATTCAGGAAGTGAAAACATGGCTTCTTTGCGAACTAAAGCATAGCACATCCCCTTAGCATCGAATAAATCAGCAAGTTCAGATTTAGTTGCGAGCAACGATGGTGATTTTAACTTAATAACTTGCTGTTTTTCAGATTCTAATTTTGTTGCTTTGCCATCACAAATTTTACTCTTCTCAAAATGCACAATTTCAGTAGGAGTCATGGGGAGCAAAGTGATTTTCTTTCCCTTATGCATGAGAGTATATTTATTGGTTCTACCATGATGAATAGCATCTGTATCAAATTCCCAAGGACGACCCAATGAAAGAGAACAAGCATCCATAGGAACAACATCAAAATCAGCAAAATCACGGTATGAACCAATTGAAAAATGTATTCTCGCTGTTTGTGTTACGCGAACCTTACCGCTGTTGTTGAACCATTGAATGTGGTACGGATGAGGGTGTGCTCTTGTTGTCAAACCGAGTTTCTTGACGACGTTCGTGTTCACCAAGTTATTGTAGCTACCTCCATCAATTATAGTGTGTACACGGCAGTCCTTGACGACGAGAAACATGTGGAAGAGGTTGTGTCGTTGTAGCCTGTCGTCGGTCTCCACTTTGGAGCTCAAGGCACGCTGCACTATGATGCTCCTATAGTTCTCCATCGCCGCTGTACCAAGTACCTCTTCTTCGGTGTGTTCGTCATTTTGATCTGTAAAGTCAGTAGCAAGAGAATATTCATCTTCAACATCCGAAGTACTATCATACCCGCCATCGTCGCGTGCTATGTATGCTCATTTGCTCGGGCAATCTCTCATCGTATGACCAAGTCCCTGGCAGCGGTGACACTTAATGTCGGAAGAACGACCCGTAGAAGGAGTGGACGACGAAGGCTTGAATGATGTCGCCTTGCTACCTTCCGGCACGCGAGAAAGTGGAGGAGCAGGTATAGTTCGTTGGCCGCCATTGGGTGGTGTAGTCGCTGCATGGGGGGTCGAAGACGGTGCTGTTTTGGATGGTGTAGTCGCTGCACGCGGCGTGAAGTTGCTCCTCGTGCGATGTTGCTGTTGTTGTCGGCCCTGCAATTCTTTTTCTGCCAACATAGCAAGCTGAAACAATCTGTTAACAGTATCATATTCCTTGTAATCAACAACGTCCTGAATTTTACGCCTCAACCCCCCCCCATAAAAACGAGCTATTTTATCATTCATGTCCTCTACTACCCCACAACGCAACATACCCTTTTGTAACTCTTGATAATACTCCTCTACGGACATGTTACCTTGGTCTAAACACTGCAATTTTTTGCGAAGGTCCCGCTGAAAAGATGGAGGAACAAATCGAACACGCATAGCTTCCTTTAATCTATCCCATGTTGGAGGATCAGTTCTAGTTTTAACAAGTTCATTCCACCATATGATAACAAAGTCCTTAAGATCACTAGTGTCTTGACGAACTCTATGTTGTTCAGGAACAAGATGGGAATTAAATTTTTGCTCTACTATCATCTCCTAGTCAAGATAAGCCTCAGCATCATAAGCACCGGAAAAAAGAGGGTATAGTAAATTTCACTTTAGCAAAAGGATCATCAGGAGGATGATTATAATTGTTATGATTATTACCTCCCATACCTCGATGATAAAGTGGCAGTCTTGGCTGATTATTGTGATCTTCAAGTTCATCATAAGCATTGTCTTCTTGTCTTCCAGCGAGAGGCAACCGAGCCTCAAAAGTATTCATCCGAAGAGCAAGGTCATCCAGTTGGCGAGTCAAGTTCGCCAATGACTCCTCCATTGCTGCGTTGTATTTGGCGAACATATCCGTCATGGTCTTCATCATATCACGTAACTCAGCATGTTGAACACATTCGTCATCATTGTCTTCTACTGCCGTTGTTAGTAGGAAACAAAAGACAACAAAACAAAATGTTATCCCTATCAACTACAGTGACAATATGGAAGGTGGAAGAAAACAATCTCTCTCGCTCAAGCGTCTTATCATGCTCATACAAGTGTTCTTACAGACACAGCAGGTGGTGTGGACGGTGAGATGAACCAATGAAGCGTGGGGTGATTGCAGAGGTACCTGTTATGCTCAAGAGAAAGGTGGAGCTTGGATGGCATAATATGGTGGCTAATAAGCAGAAAATCGTTAACAGCTAAACAAAGTTGAATAAGTATTCAATGTAGGAAACTGTTGCTGGTCAACCAAGTGCCCTAGAGCCTAGCACAACGCAAGGAAGTATCAAGGCAAAAGAAAGACAGGATGATACAGCCAACAAAACAGCACCAAGTGGTATAGGTCAATTGCTTTAATATGTGTGCTCTTCACTATTTCTTTTCTTTTTTGTAATATTTTTTTGATACTTTTTCATTACTCAGGAGCACAAATATACGATGCACACAAATTTTCAGCTCAATTGGATGTAATATGCGACCTATAGAAAATCAAGAAGATTCTTTAAAATTCGTGTTGAAACTTCAGAGGCCCGATTGCCTATCTTTCGAGGGGAATTTGGGCAATCTAATCTCGCCGAACGCGGCTATGCGGCAGAAAATCAGATGCGAAATTTCGCGTAGATGAATTTGAAAAAAATCGCCCGATTTCGAGTTCGTATGCGAAAGTTATGGCCATTTTAAGGTAGGTTGTCCGAGTTATATTTTTTTGGATGTTCATTCCAACTCGGTTTGAGAACAGAACTCGCAATCGGATATGAAAATGATCGTGAATTTGCACAGCAACTAATCGGGTGGTGTGATGATTCAAGGATGAATGGCACAAAGGTTTGTCACCTAATCTAGGGCTGGCGATGCGGGAGTTCACGCAAGGCGGCTAGCTAGGGCAAACTGATGAACGTGTTGGATCGGTTTGTTATTTAGGGATTGTGGAATAGGTGTTGAATAGCATGAAAACAAGGACGAAACACGATAACTAGCACCCAAAACACAAAGCTAAACCAACAACAAGACTTGACCACACGAATGCAAACTCAACAATGCAAACTGAAAAACGAAACTGCAGGCACTATAGTCTGGGAAGCGGTAAAAACGATCTAATTTTTTTTTTGTGGCTTTTCTGTGGACTCTAGGTACGAAAAAAAATCGATCTAATGGAAGGAAAAAAAGATACCTCACGGGCAACCTGGAAATCTGATACCAATTGATGAGTAGGTTTAGGCCCGATCTTCCGAAAGGTATGTCGATTGGGGTGGAGAACTCGACGTTGATGATCCGCGGCACTCGAGCGGTTCGAGTATCCCTGCAATCACTACACCATGGCTCCGTTGGTTATCAACTGTGCTGCACACGCTTGACCTCGCCAAGAAGGCTAATCCCTGCAAGTGCAACCGAGAACACGAGCAAGAACGTCGAAGACACGATCGGAAATCGCGAAGTTGGGGTCTCAAAACCCTAGAATGGTGATATTATTGATCTAAGAAAAACCCACCGAATATGACCGGCGGCTGCAGTATTTATAGGCTAGGTTTCGATCAAAACATGATTACGCGTCCCTAATGGACTCTTACGGGATACAAGGCCCAAAGGCCCGATTCGGTGGCGCAGCACCGGACAGAAATCTGGACTCCACTTCTTTTGACAATTCCCAATGACTCCAGAGTAATTTTGAGGTGGGACCAGAACCACTGGAAATTTTATCTTCTCCTCTTTCCGTGCATATGTAGAACGTCAAAAACGGAGTCCGTATGCCTCATGGGCATCCGTTTTAAGGTGGACTGCTCCTGGACTCCGAGTTGAACTCGAGTCCGAGGTTTAAACTGTTTCCATCAACTTGTGGACGTCCTAGCTGGTTCTCCACGCTCCCAAGGCCTCTTTCCTTCACTTATTGATCTTCTCCATTATTCCTAATAACAATTAAATCATCACATAGCAATCTATTCTCAAACTCACATGCAAAAAAAGTTAGGAACGAATTCACCTGCTGATTTAATAACCGTGCTCGTGCTCTTGTGATTGGTTCTTGCAGTTCAATGTGCGTCTCCGCTATTGTGATGTCCTCATCATCCTCCCCCTCTTGAATTGGAGTCGTCCTCGACTCATGTTCATCTTCTTCTCCCAAGTACGATCGCAAATCTGAAATGTTAAATGTTGGACTAACCCCAAAATCGGGAGGCAATTCAAGCTTATATGCATTATCATTAATCTTTTCAACGATCTTAAAAGGACCAGCAGCTCGTGGTATAAGTTTAGATTTTCTCAAGTCGGGAAATTGCTCTTTTCTCAAATGTAACCACACCAAATCACCCGGTTCAAGTTTTACTTCTTTTCTACCTTTACTACCTGCAATCCTATACTTCTCATTCATCATTTCAATATTTTTCTTTGTAGTTTCATGCATCTTAGGAATGAATTCAGATCGTTGTGTAGCATCTAAATTTAAAGTTTCAGAAGGAGGCAAAGGTAGTAAATCAATAGGAACACGGGGATTGAAACCATACACTACCTGGAATGGACTTACCTTTGTCGTGGAGTGAACGGATCTGTTGTAATCAAATTCTATATGTGGTAAACACTCCTCCCACAACTTCAAATTTGTTTTCAAGACAGCCCACAACATAGTGGATAAAGTACGATTAACTACCTCGGTCTGTCCATCCGTTTGTGGGTGACATGTAGTTGAAAACAGCAACTTGGTTCCCAATTTATACCACAAAGTTCTCCAAAAATGACTTAAAAATTTTGCATCACGATCAGAAACAATGGTATTTGGCACACCATGTAAACGAACAATTTCCGTCATAAATAAATCAGCAATGTGTGAGGCATTATCATTCTTATGACAAGGTATAACGTGTGCCATTTTGGAAAAACGATCAACAACTAAAAAAATAGTATCCCTCCCCCTCTTAGTCCTAGGAAATACCAAAACAAAGTCCATAGAAATATCCTCCCAAGGTACACTAGGAACAGGAAGAGGCATATAAAGACCATGTGGGTTAAGGCGAGACTTAGCTTTGTTGCAAGTAGTGCATCGTGACACGTAGCGCTCGACATCACGCCTCATCTTTGGCCAAAAGAAGTGTGTGTACAGCACGTCTTCAGTTTTCTTCACTCCAAAATGTCCCATCAAACCTCCTCTATGTGCTTCCTGCAAAAGTAATAGACGAACGGAGCTAGCTGGAACGCATAGCTTGTTAGCACGATAGAGGAGACCCTCTCGCAGCACATATTTATTCCAAATTATTCCTTCTCTACAATTTTCAAAAGCATCTTTAAAGTACAAATCAGTAGGATATAATGCTTTAATTGTTTCCAAACCAAAGATTTTATGATCAAGTTGGGACAGCATGGTATAACGCCTAGATAATGCATCGACAATGATATTTTCCTTCCCTTTCTTATGCTTAATGATGTATGGAAACAACTCTATGAACTCAATCCATTTAGCATGTCGTTTATTCAGATTGGTTTGACACTTAAGATACTTCAATGATTCATGATCGGAATGTATGACAAACTCCTTAGACCAAAGATAATGTTGCCAAGTTTGTAATACACGCACTAAGGCATACAATTCCTTATCATAAGTAGAATAATTCAGAGAAGGACCATGAAGTTTTTCACTAAAGAAAGTAACGGGTTTACCTCCTTGTATGAGAATGCCTCCAATACCAATGCCGCTTGCATTGCATTGTAGCTCAAAGGTATTGTCAAAATAAGGAAGTTGTAGCAACGGTGCTTGTGTAAGCTTCGATTTGAGAGCATCAAACGCTTGTTGCTGCTGTTCACCCCATCAAAATGGAACTCCCTTCTCCGTTAGCTCATGTAAAGGTGCTGCAATGGTGCTGAAATCCCGCACAAAGCGCCGATAAAAACCTGCAAGACCAAGAAAACTACGAACCTGTGTGACGGTTGTTGGGGCTGGCCAGCTGGTGATTGCTTCAATTTTTGCCTCATCCATCTCAATTCTCTGCGAGGAAACGACATATCCAAGAAATGAGACTCGATTGGTGCAAAAGATGCACTTTTCGAGGTTACCAAACAAACGTGCATCTCTCAAAACAGTAAAAACAGCACGTAAATGATCAAGATGTTCATCATATGACTTGCTGTAAATGAGGATATCATCAAAGTAAACCACCACAAATTGTCCAATGAAAGCACGTAAAACCTCGTTCATTAATCGCATAAAGGTGTTGGGTGCATTAGTTAAACCAAAAGGCATGACTAACCACTCATAAAGTCCAAACTTGGTTTTAAATGCAGTTTTCCATTCATCTCCTAGTGCCATTCTAATTAGGTGGTAACCACTACGCAAGTCAATTTTTGTGAAGATGATAGCACCACTCAATTCATCAAGCATGTCATCTAATCGAGGACTAGTAAAACAATATCGAATGGTGATGTTATTAATTGCTCGACAATCAACACACATGCGCCAACTACCATCTTTCTTAGGAACCAAAAGAACAGGAACAGAACAAGGGTTAAGGCTTTCACGAATGTACCCGTAGTCCAAAAGATCTTGGACTTGTTGCTGAATTTCCTTAGTTTCTTGAGGATTTGACCTGTATGCTACACGATTTGGCAAACTTGCTCATGGAATCAAATCGTTCTTGTGTTCAATGCCTCTCATTGGTGGTAAACCAGGGGGTATCTCGGAGGGAAACACATCCTCAAACTCCTGCAAAAGTTTAGCAACAGTAGGGGAAATGCAATAGACAATTCATGAAGTGAAAACATGGCTTCTTTGCAAACTAAAGCATAGCACATCCCTTTAGCATCGAATAAATCAGCATGTTCAGATTTAGTTGCGAGCAACGATGGTGATTTTAACTTAATAACTTGCTGTTTTTCAGATTCTAATTTTGTTGCTTTGCCATCACGAATTTTACTCTTCTCAAAATGCACAATTTCAGTAGGAGTCATGGGGAGCAAAGTGATTTCTTTCCCTTATGCATGAGAGTATATTTATTGGTTCTATCATGATGAATAGCATCTGTATCAAATTCCCAAGGACGACCCAATAAAAGAGAACAAGCATCCATAGGAACAACATCAAAATCAGCAAAATCATGGTATGAACCAATTGAAAAATGTATTCTCGCTATTTGTGTTACGCGAACCTTACCGCTGTTGTTGAACCATTGAATGTGGCACGGATGAGGGTGTGCTCTTGTTGTCAAACCGAGTTTCTTGACGACGTCCGTGTTCACCAAGTTATTGCAGCTACCTCCATCAATTATAGTGTGTACACGGCAGTCCTTGACGACGAGAAACATGTGGAAGAGGTTGTGTCGTTGTAGCTTGTCGTCGGTCTCCACTTTGGAGCTCAAGGCACGCTACACTATGATGCTCCTATTGTTCTCCGTCACCGCTGTACCAAGTACCTCTTCTTCGGTGTGTTCGTCATTTGGATCTGTAAAGTCAGTAGCAAGAGAATATTCATCTTCAACATCCGAAGTACTATCATACCCGCCATCGTCGCGTTCTATGTATGCTCGTTTGCTCGGGCAATCTCTCATCATATGACCAAGTCCCTGGCAGTGGTGACACTTAATGTCGGAAGTATGACCCATAGAAGGAGTGGACGACGAAGGCTTGAATGATGTCGCCTTGCTACCTTCCGGCACGCGAGAAGGTGGAGCAGCAGGTATAGTTCGTTGGCCGCCATTGAGTGTTGTAGTAGCTGCACGGGGGGTCGAAGATGAAGCTGTTTTGGATGGTGTAGTCGCTGCACGTGGCGTGAAGTTGCTCCTCGTGCGATGTTGCTGTTGTTGTCGGCCCTGCAATTCTTTTTCTGCCAACATAGCAAGCTGAAACAATCTGTTAACAGTATCATATTCCTTGTAATCAACAATGTCCTGAATTTCACGCCTCAACCCCCCATAAAAACGAGCTATTTTATCATTCATGTCCTCTACTACCCCACAACGCAGCATACCCTTTTGTAACTCTTGATAATACTCCTCTACGGACATGTTACCTTGGTCTAAACACTGCAATTTTTTGCGAAGGTCCCGCTGAAAAGATGGAGGAACAAATCGAACACGCATAGCTTCCTTTAATCTATCCCATGTTGGAGGATCAGTTCTAGTTTTAACAAGTTCATTCCACCATATGATAGCAAAGTCCTTAAACTCACTAGTGGCTTGACGAACTCTATGTTGTTCAGGAACAAGATGGGAATTAAATTTTTGCTCTACTGTCATCTCCCAGTCAAGATAAGCCTTAGCATCATAAGCACCAGAAAAGAGGGTATAGTAAATTTCACTTTAGCAAAAGGATCATCAGGAGGATGATTATAATTGTTATGATTGTTACCTCCCATACCTCGACGATAAAGTGGCAGTCTTGGCTGATTATTGTGATCTTCCAGTTCATCATAAGCATTGTCTTCTTGTCTTCCAGCGAGAGGCAACCGAGCCTCAAAAGTATTCATCCGAAGAGCAAGGTCATCCAGTTGGTGAGTCAAGTTCGCCAATGACTCCTTCGTTGCTGCGTTGTATTTGGCGAACATATTCGTCATGGTCTTCATCATATCATGTAACTCAGCATGTTGAACACATTTGCATCATTGTCTTCCGCTGCCATTGTTAGTAGGAAACAAAAGACAACAAAACAAAATGTTATCCCTATCAACTACAGTGAAAATGTGGAAGGTGGAAGAAAACAATCTCTCTCGCTCAAGCGTCTTATCACGCTCATACAAGTGTTCCTACCGACACAGCAGGTGGTGTGGTCGGTGAGATGAACCAATGAAGTGTGGGGTGATTGCAAAGGTACCTGTTATGCTCAAGAAAAAGGTGGAGCTTGGGTGGCACAATATGATGGCTAATAAGCAGAAAATCGTTAATAGCTAAGCAAAGTTGAATAAGTATTCAATGTAGGAAACTGTTGCTAGTCAACCAAGTGCCCTAGAGCCTAGCACAACGCAAGGAAGTATCAAGGCAAAAGAAAGACAGGATGATATAGCCAACAAAACAGCACTAACTGGTATAGGCCAATTGCTTTAATATGCCTGCTCTTCACTATTTCTTTTATTTTTTGTAATATTTTTTTGATACTTTTTCATTACTCAGGAGCACAAATATAGGAAGCACACAAATTTTCAGCTCAATTGGATGTAATATGCGACCTATAGAAAATCAAGAAGATTCTTTAAAATTCGTGTTGAAACTTCAGAGGCCGGATAGCCTATATTCCGAGGGGAATTTGGGCAATCTAATCTCGCCGAACGCGGCTATGTGGCAGAAAATCAGAGGCGAAATTTCGCGTAGATGAATTTGAAAAAAATCGCCCGATTTCGAGTTGATATGCGAAAGTTATGGCCGTTTTAAGGTAGGCTGTCCGAGTTACGTTTTTTTGGATGTTGATTCCAACTCGGTTTGAGAACAGAACTCGCAATCGGATATGAAAACGATCGGGAATTTGCACAGCAACTAATGGGGTGGTGTGATGATTCAAGGATGAATGGCACAAAGGTTTGTCACTTAATCTAGGGCTGGCGATGCTGGAGTTCACGCAAGGCGGCTAGCTAGGGCAAATCGATGAACGTGGTGGATCGGTTTGTTATTTAGGGATTGTGGAATAGGTGTCAAATAGCAAGAAAACAAGGACGAAACACGATAACTAGGACCCAAAACACAAAGATAAAACAGCAACAAGACTCGACCACACGAATGCAAACTCAACAATGCAAACTGAAAAACGAAACTGCAGGCACTATAGTCTGGGAAGCGGTAAAAACGATCTAATTTTTTTTGTGGCTTTTCTGTGGACTCTAGGTACGAAACAAAATCGATCTAATGGAAGGAAAACAAAGATACCTCATGGGCAACCTGGAAATCTGATACCAATTGATGAGTAGGTTTAGGCCCGATCTTCCGAAAGGTATGTCGATTGGGGTGGAGAACTCGACATTGATGATCTGCGGCACTCGAGCGGTTCGAGTATCCCTGCAATCACTACACCAAGGCTCCATTGGTTATCAACCTTGCTGCACACGCTTGACCTCGCCAAGAAGGCTAATCCCTGCAAGTGCAACCGAGAACACGAGCAAGAATGTCGAAGACACGATCGGAAATCGCGAAGTTGGGGTCTCAAAACTGTAGAACGGCGATATTATTGATCTAAGCAAAAATCACCAAATATGACCGGCGGCTGCAGTATTTATAGGCTAGGTTTCTACCAAAACACGATTAGACGCGTCCCTAATGGACTCTTACGGGATACAAGGCCCAAAGGCCCGATTCGGTAGCGCAGCACCAGACAGAAATCTGGACTCGAATTGTTTTGACGATTCCCAATGACTCCAGAGGAATTTTGAGGTGGGACCAAAACCATTGGAAATTTTATCTTCTCCGCTTTCCGTGCATATGTATAACGTTGAAAACGGAGTCCGTATGCCTCCTAGGCGTCTGTTTTAAGGTGGACTGCTCCTGGACTCCGAGTTGAACTCGAGTCCGAGTTGTAAACTGTTTCCATCAACTTGTGGACGTCCCAGCTGGTTCTCCATGCTCCCAAGGCCTCTTTCCTTCACTTGTTGATCTTCTCCATAATTCCTAATAACAATTAAATCATCACATAGCAATCTATTCTCAAACTCACATGCAAAAAAAAGATAGGAACGAATTCACCTGCTGATTTAATAACCGTGCTCGTGCTCTTGTGATTGGTCCTTGCAGTTCAATGTGCGTCTCCGCTGTTGTGATGTCCTCATCACGATGTATGCATTAAGAATAAATAAATTGAGAGAGTTATCATAGATGTACATAGTATGGTGGGATGCCTAAGTGATGTGTTCATAATTTGTTATAAGACAATGAATATGAGTGATAAATAAGTGATTTCAAGCATCACATCATAATTAAGCATAGAAAATATTATAAAGTGCATACAACCCATAATAAATCAAGTTTTACACAAATTGAAATGCGGGAGTTTTTAAAACATAATACATGTCCATAGTAGGATCAAAAGAGACAACAAGAATAAACACTAAGTACCCCCTTCCAATCTCTCCCCCTTTGGCATCAAGACACCAAAAAGAAAAGAGAGGAGAGCCCTAAGATATACTCTTCGTTGTCGTCGTCGTCGTCGTCTCCTTGCTGCTGCTCACTTTCGCTCTCTGTAGCCTCTGGACCTTCGGCGTTTTCATCATCGCCTTCTTCTACGGAGGGTGCTGTTGTGGAGGTGCTAACATCACCAAATTGAGCAAGTTCTTTGGCGATGAACTCGGAAAATGATGTCATGTCTCCATCACTCTTCGCAACGGGAAACATGGGAACTTCGAGCTTGTCACACTTCGCCTTGTGATACTTCTCTTGATGACGCTCCATGCGACGTTGCCGAACTTCCACCTTCAGGCAAGAGGCGAAAATTGCCTTGAAGCACTTGAAGAAGCCACTTCCAGATTGTGATGGAGGAGGAGGTGGAGAAGCCGCGGGATGAGAGGATGAGGCAGGAGGATCCACATTTTTCCTTTGGTGCAACAGGCTCATGGAGGAGGAATCTGAGGACGAAGTCTCTTATGAGTTATATCCTTCTTGAAAGTCAGCCCGGAAACCTTCTCGATCATGTACATAATATAAGGTGCATAGCCACATGATCGGTTGGGTGTGTGAGAGATGTTGAAGATGTCATCAAAGATATAGTCCACCACATTGAAACCGACATCTCCATTAATGAGCACCATTAGATGTCTCAAATTTCATATGAATGATGCCCGTATCTCCATCCTTGGGGGCTATGGTCTTCCATAGCACATGGTTGAGCACACTATAGAAAGGCTTGATGTTCCTAATATTTCCCGCCTCATAAACCACATGACTTGGATACATGTAATCCAAGACATCTCTGTCAACTGCCTTGAGGTTGGAAATGATAATCTCATTCTCAAGTTGACTTTTCAAATCAAGGATATGAGCAAACTCCCAACAAGTGATGGTGAATTGCTCTCCATTGGTCATCCAGGTGATCCTCCGATCTCCAATAGTGTGAAAGTAGACAGTGGAATAGAACTGCACAATGACTTCAACATTCCAATAATAGCTGAAAGCCATGAGTTTCTTCAGTCCATGGCGCTCGATGGCTTCAATCACGGCGTTGAATGCAGCATGGTTCTTTTGTGCCATGTAATCCCAATCAATATGTTGGGTATCCGTCACTAGAGTCTGCTTAGACATGTAGACGGTCCGATAGTAGTCATAGTGGAAATCACACCAAAAACGAGGGTCGGCGGTGCTCTTCTCATGTCGATACACAAAACCAATCTTAGTCTCCTGGCCTTCTCAGCCCTTTGCCTCTGAATATGTTGGCTTCAATAGTAGCTTGGCGGTTGGGGTTTCTAGCAAGTGAAGACATCCTCAAGGGACCTATGGGTTGAGAGGGTCCCTTCCTAGCTTTGCTTGCAGGCTTCTTAACACCTGGAGCCTTCTTCTTGGGTGCCTCCTCAACTAGCTGAATGTGGCCTAGAGGGGGGTGAATAGGCCTTTTTGAAATTTGTCGGAACCTGCAACACTTAACAACCAGATCAAAACCAGAGATACCGGACTAGTCTGGTAAAGTGCGGACTAGTCCGGTGTATACCGACTAGGTTAATCAAGTTTGGTCAATTATTTTGATTCTACAATGTATGCAGCGGAAATATACAGTTAATTGAAGTGTTGCAAGATTATGGACTAGGATATATCACAATTCAATCTTATACTTAATGATTTAAGGTAAAGTAATAATATTGATTCAAACCCTAGATTGTGTGATGAATAAGAATGATAAACACAAAGCAAGAACACAAACGATTTATCTCGTGGTTCGTCTCCCACAGAGGCAACCTACATCCACGTTGAGGAGTCCACAAAAGGACCGGGTCTTCTCCAACCCTACCCTCGTCGGATCGCCACGAAGGCCATTCCTCTTCTCTTATCACAAATGTAAATAACCGAATTCAAGGGGCCTTCTCACACGTTGAGGGCTCCCCTAGATTACAATTACAAATCCACCAAGAACACACTCAAAAGATTATAATGAAAATTACAGGAGTGTGTTAGAGAATCAAACCAAGAGCTCAAGTGTGATGAAACATGTCTCTCTAATGTGCCAAAGTGTATCCTCAAGGGATTGATCTTTTTGGCTTTTGATTTCGTGGAGAGATGTGTTTTTGAGGCTCTTGGGAGGTGTGACAGCGCTAGGGTTCGAGAGAGGTTAAAGTTGGGCTGTGCACCTCTATTTATATGGGGTTTCTAAAAGTGACCGTTAGGGTTTACAAAGATCGGACTAGTCCGTGGTGGACACAGGACTAGTCCGGTGTGCTATGTGTAGCAAACCCTAAGTGTCCCAAAATATCAGACTAGTCCGGCTATGAGCGGATTTGTCCGATTTCGCTTCTGGAAATCTTCGGACTAGTCCAATAGACATCGTACTTGTCCGGACAGTGAAACACTAAGTGATTATGAGGACAATTCCGAACTTGGAGGACTTGTCTGATTTAGGTCATAGAGTTTTTCGGACTAGTCCGTGCTAATATCGGACTTGTCCGATTGAGATCAGAAAGATATCGGACTAGTCTGGTGTGTGATCGGACTTGCCTGATTTTGTGTGAATTGTGAAGTGTTTTGAGGACTAGTCCGATTGTAGTCAGAGAGATATCGGACTAGTACGATGGATATCGGACTTGTCTGATCTAGTGCAGAGTGAGATATCGTACTAGTCCAGTGTCATTCGGACTAGTCCGGTCCTGTATAAATTTGAGCAATGTGTGTGTTTATTTGTGATTGAGCTCTTGGGGTGTGTTTCCTTAACACACTCCACACACAATGACCTACTGCACTTGTTCCTTGAGCTCTTCTCCACATTGCTCCTCATTCTCCCTTCTTTTTGGTACTTTGCTTATTTTCAACTTAAAACTTGTGCTCATCTCAACAAAGTGATTAGGATCTCATTTGCTTGTCATAAATCATCCAAAACTCACAAGGGATTCCTAGATGCACTTTCAATCTCCCCCTTTTTGGTTATTGATGACAACCAATTGAGATTTCACAAAATATGATAAAAGTTGAGATTTTCATAAAGTATGCACATGTGAGTTTAAAATACATCAAGCAATGAAAACATGATCCATATGTGCATTCTTAATGGTGGGATGCATACCTAAGTGCATTGAAACAATAATTATGAGGAGAATGACATAATTGACATTAACACACTAACAACAAGCATATATGTCATTCTAGGAGCAAAATTACAAATTTCATAGATTAATTCACAAATAGATCAAGACATTGCATCACAGAACCATTAAGTAGCAAAATAGAATATAAACAGTTTACAACCCGCAAAATAGACAAAGAGCACAAAGGAAGCTGTCTCCTCGCATCCTACAGCTAAAGATCTAAGACCTAAGACTCCCCCTCAATCTCTCCCCCTTTGGCATCAAGACACCAAAAAGAAGGAGAGGAGGGACCTAAAGTCTTCACGCCTCGCTGTCGGTCCTCTCATCATCTTCATCTTTGTCTTCGAGCTGATGAGGAGGAGGAGGAGGTGCGGAGCCGCTCAAGCCCCCAATGCCAAAGTAGGCAACCTCGGAGGGGGTCAAGGGCCCGAGCTCGGTGAAGTCGGAGTCAGAGTCATTGGAGATCACTGGAGATCCAATGGGCTCAATCTCCAATTTCTGGCATATTTGCTTCACATTGGCCTTGACATACTTCATGTCTTCCTTTCTCTTCTTGTTCAGCTTGTGGGCCCTCACTTCGACCTTTTTGCAGGAAGCAAAGATGGCAGCCAAGTATTTGAAGATGCCACTTGCAGATCCTTTTTGAGAGGCTGCCCAAGTGGCAGGGGCAGCCCTTGCATCTTCACTTCTTCTTGCCGGAGCCTTAGGACAGGAGGTTGGCGAGGGAGCAGCCTGTACACTTGGCTCTTGACGCATCTGAGGCCTCAAAGGGAGGTGCTCCACATCTTTGAAAAATTCAATCCCGATGACCTTCTCAATCACAAACATCAGATATGGAGCATAACCACAAGACCTGTTGGGTGTGCAGGAAATGTTCACCATGTTATTCCAAATATAATCCGCCACATCAAACTGACAATCCTTGCTTATGACCCTCATCAGGGTCCAGAGATAACCCTGCACACTCCCAGCATCTCCATCCTTGGGAGCAATAGTCTTCCTCAAGACTTTGTTCAGAACACAAAGAAAGG
Organism: Tuctoria greenei; assembly: GCA_036927565.1. Taxonomy (NCBI): domain Eukaryota; kingdom Viridiplantae; phylum Streptophyta; class Magnoliopsida; order Poales; family Poaceae; genus Tuctoria; species Tuctoria greenei. Next base: position 58,115,888 of record JAYESD010000007.1, read on the forward strand.
CTTCATGTTCTTTGTGGAGGGAGGATTGAACTTTGAGTTTGGATCATAAAGGAATTTCATCCCGTCCTTCTCAATGACACCTATGTTGTGGATGATCAAGCTGTCATAACTTGAGGTGTCAAGGTGAAGCAGGCTTGCAAAATCTTCTTGAGTGATACTGTACTTGGATCCGTGAGTCATCCAAGTAACACTCTTTTCATCTTCACTTGAAATGGCACATCGCAAAGAATTGCGCGATGACTTCATCATTCCAGTTGTTCGTGAAGGCAAAAAGATCCTTCAGGCCGTGCCTCTCAATCGCTTCCACCACTTCAACAAATGGTGAGCAGCCCTTCTTCTCAAAATTTGTCCAATCAATCCACTGGTTGTGCACTATTGGTGTCTTCATGGGGAGGTACACAGACTTGTAGAAAACTGCATGGAAGTTACTCCAAAATCTGCCATCCACAGCTTGCTTCAGGCGGCCATACCAATCAACATTTCTGAATTTTACAGCCGAGTCGCTTCCCTTTCCATTGAATCTGTCTTCAGCGGGGTCCTTGACCCCTTCCCTTGGAGCATGCAGCCTCAGGGGGCCAACCGGGCCCATTGCTATTCCCTTGCCCTTAGCTTGGAGGTTGGCTTCTTGGCAAGCACCTTCCTCCGAGCCTGAGGAGGAGATGGATCTGGCTTGGAAGGTCGCTCTTGGCGTTTCTTGCCAAGGTTGTCGAGGGCCGAGGTGCCACGGCGTGGTCCATCTCAGCCTCGAAATCGGAGATCCCGTCGTTTGAGCTCGACATGTCTTAAGAATGAATTGTGCAAGACATGAATAACAATGGATTATTCAAGGCATGGGTGAGAAAGGATAACAAGGAATTGCATTGAGGAATTGCCAGGTTAGGTTTTGAGTTCAGAAAGATCGGACTTGTTTGGTGTACAGGCACAGACTTGTCCGTGCATTGACCGGACTAGTCCGGTATTCATCCTCAAAAACCTATGCAACTAGACAAATGGTGATTCCTAATGCACAACAATCTTAGCATAAGCGTAATACATCAAGGAGGCATGTATATAGTGAAGGAAGCTAGGCTATTCGATCAACAATGAAGAAAATAGGGATTTCTAGGGTTTGGGCAAAAATTACCAAAGAAATCGCTTGAATCTCGAAGAGAGAGGTGTTGAAGGCCGGACAAGTCTGAGAACTTCAATCTTCGAGCGAGGAAGCTTGATTTCCGCCCAAATGCAGAGCTTTTTGGTGGAGAGAGCAAGAAATCGCCTTGGGAGCTCGAGCGCGAAGAGAGAGAGAATGCGTGAGGCAAGAGTGGAGGTGAAGAAATTAGGGTTTGGCAGCGGCTAGGGTTATGGACACGAAAAATCAGACAAGTCCGAAGAAGACCGGACTAGTCCGAACTTTTTTAGAGACTATATCGGACTAGTCCGTGGTCTACCGGACTAGTTCGGCCTAACCGCCGCTCTACGGACTAGTCTGCATGGGCGTACTAGTCCGGGTAACCACGGACTAGTCCGTGGTCACCAGGCAAGAACTCTTAGCCCATTCATATATATTTGAAGGTACATATTTAGAAAATAGGGAGGCAAATCAAATCAAATAATCTAGATGAATATGATCAGTAAGCATACAACAATCAAACAATGACCATAATTCACCAAGATCTAGTAATTGACATAGTTTTTCAGAGAAAATTGAGAGAGATGATTTTCATAATCCAATCAACATATTTTGAATAAATCATATAGGTATGCAAAATTTTCAAGCCACACTCCGAGCATCAAGGATATTTAGTTCATTTCAGAGTTCACAAAAGCGCTTTTCATCAAGTGACTTGGTGAATATGTCGGCCAAATGTTTTTTGGTGTTGACATGGGAGATGGCTATATCTCCTTTCATGGAGTGGTCTCTCAAGAAGTGATGCCTTATGTCTATGTGTTTGGTTCTAGAGTGCTCAACGGGATTATGGGCAATTTTAATGGCACCCTCATTATCACAAAAGAGTGGAATATGGTTGATATTGTAACCGTAATTGCTTAGAGTTTGTCGCGTCCAATGGAATTGTACAAAACAACTCCCGACTGCAACGTACTCCGCTTCGGCTGTGTATAAGGCAATGGAGTTTTGTTTCTTGGATTACCAAGAAACTAGGGATCTACCAAGGAATTGGCATGTGCCGGAGGTACTTTTTCTATATAGTTTGCATCCGGCATAATCTACATCGGAGTAACCAATGAGATTGAATTTGGAGCCTTTTGGATACCAAAGACCAAGATTGGGTGTATGAACTAATTATCTCAAGATACTTTTTACGGATGTCAAGTGACACTCCTTAGGATTGGCTTGAAATCTTGCACACAAACATACACTCAACATAATATCTGGCCTAGATGAACATAAATAGAGTAGAGATCCAATCATGGAGCGATATACCTTTTGGTCGACGCTAGGTCCATCTTCATTGAGATCCAAGTGGCCATTTGTTGCCATGGGAGTCTTTATAGGCTTCGCCTTGTCCATTCCAAACTTCTTGAGTATGTCTTGTGTGTACTTGGTTTGGCTTATGAACGTCCCTTCCTTTTGTTGCCGCACTTGGAATCCCAAGAAGTACTTTAGCTCTCCCATCATAGACATCTCAAACGTGTCCATCATAATTCTACTAAATTCCTCACAAAAAGATTTTTTAGTTGAACCAAAGATTATATAATCAACATAGATTTGACAAACAAATAGATCATTGTCAATATTTTTTGTAAATAGTGTATAATCTATTTTGCCAATATTAAAGCCATTTTCAATTAAGAAATCTCTAGACACTCATACCATGCTCTAGGAGCTTGTTTGAGGCTGTAGAGAGCCTTACGCAGTTTAAATACATAGTCGGGGAACTCTTCGTCTTCAAACCCGGGGGTTGCTCCACATACACCTCCTCCTTGATTGGTCCGTTGAGGAAGGCGCTTCTCACATCCATTTGATAGAGCTTGAAATCATGGTGAGTAGCATATGCAAGTAATATTCTAATAGGTTCAAGTCTAGCTACGGGAGCAAAGGTCTCATCAAAATCCAAACCTTTGACTTGTGAATACCCTTTGGCCACAAGTCGTGCCTTGGTCCTTGTCACCACCCCGTGTTCATCTTGTTTGTTGTGGAAGACCCATTTGGTGCCGACGACGTTGGATTTGGGTCTTCCGACTAGTTCCCACACATCGTTTCTCTTGAAATTGTTGAGTTCTTCTTGCATGGCCACTACCCAATCCGGATCCTTCAATGCATCATCAACCCTGCGTGGTTCCAAAAAGGACACAAACGAGTAATGCTCACAAAAATTAGCTATGCGAGATCTAGTAGTTACTCCCTTTTGGATGTCACCAATGATGTTGTCGATTGGGTGATCCCTTTGGACGCATTGGTGTACTCTTGGGTGTGGTACTTGCTGTCTTGAATCTTTATGATCATCTTCTTCTCCCCCTAAATGATTGCCTTCGTTGACTTGTTGGTCATCTTCACCTTCTTGAGGTTGATCTTGTATGGAAGCTCCCCCTTGATCATTGGCCTCCTCTTGTGTTTCATTTTCCTCGTGGATATGTAGAGGTGGCTCTTGTGGTCGAACTTCACCTAACGCCATTCTTCTCAATGCTTGGCAAGGAGCTTCTTCTTTATCGGTAAGTAGCTCATAGGATGTCTTCTTGAGTAGTCGATGAAGATAAAGTCGATGTATGGCATGGCAAGTGGTGTTAATCGCTTCCGCCCAAAACCGATCCGAGGTCTTGTACTCATCGAGCATTGTTCTCGCCATCTCTATGAGTGTTCGGTTCTTTCTTTCGGCAACTCCGTTTTGTTGAGGGGAGTACGGAGCCAAGAACCCGTGCTTTATGCCTTCTTCATCTAGGTACTCCTCCACTTGTGTGTTCTTGAACTCCGTGCCATTCGCTTCGAATGTTCTTGATAGTTAATGAGAATTCGTTTTGAGCTCGCTTGAGGAACTTCTTGAGTATTCCTTGTGTTTCTGACTCGTCATGCAAAAAGAAAACCAAAGTGAAGCGAGAAAAACCATCAACAACTACTAAACCATATTTGTTACCGCCGATGCTTATGTAGGCAATTGGACCAAATAAGTCCATCTGAAGTAGCTCGAGCGGTCTTGTTGTAGTCATGACGTTCTTGGCGGGGTGAGGTGTCCAACTTGCTTCCCGGCTTGGCACGCGCTACAAGGCATTTCTTTCTCAAAAATTACATCCTTCAAACCTCGGATGTGATCGCCCTTGAGGAGTTTTTGAAGGTTCCTCATACCAACATGTGCTAGCCGTCTATGCCACAGCCAACCCATGTTGGTTTTTGCAATCAAGCATGTGTCAAGGTCAGCTTTATCCTTGTTGAAGTCAACAAGATAAAGTTTTTCTTTTAACATACCCTTGAATGCAATTGAACCATCACTCCTCCTAGATACGGTCACACCCTCGTTAGCGAACAAGCAATTATAACCTTTGTAAAATAATTGAGATATGGACAGCAGATTATAATCTAAGGAATCTACATGTAATACATGAGAGAGTGTGTGTTTAGATGATATGGCAATTTTACCGGTACCGAGCACCTTCCCTTGACTATTATCTCCAAAATAGATGCACTCATTTGGATCCTCATTTTCTTCATATTCAACGAACATTCTTCTTTCTCAGGCCATATGGTTGGTGCAGCCACTGTCTAGCACCCATTTAGATCCACCGGAGGAATAGGGCTGCAAAAACAATTTATGCCTTGGTTTTAGGTACCCAAGCTTGCTTGGGTCCTCGGAGCTTAGTCACAAGAGATTTGGGCACCCACACATGAGATTTGGTGTTCTCATGGCGTGGCCCAACATAATGAGCATAAACCTTTCCATAGTTACTTTTCATTAAGACATAGGATGCATCGAAAGTGCTGAAAAGTAACTTTTGTTGTTTATACACAGGACTAGTCTGGGAGGCCGGACTTGTCCGGAGTACCGGACTTATCCGGACCTTGACCGGACTAGTCCGACGGTCATGCGTGTTGTACTCATTAATTTTTGATTTTTCAGTTTGAAAGACTCCTCCCTTTACAAAGATATCGCTATCCCTGTTATTCTTATGGCTTGTACCATGTTGCTTTTCACCATAAGAGTAACCAATGCCATATTTGACATTTGGAGGTCTTGTGATCAAGTATGTACTACGTGCATATTTGATCTTCTCCTTGTCAAATATGCCACTTTGGGCAGGATGCTTATCCTTTGTAGAGGGTGACTTGTCTTTCAAACTGTTGTCAAGTTTACCACATGTACAAGTAGAAGCAACTTCAGTTTTGATGGGTTGAAGGTGAACTTGAAGAGGATGAAGGGTAACCTTGCTTGAGTGACTCAACTTGCACTTCAAGGATCTTGTTAACCTTGATTAGGTTAGCAAGTTCTTTCTTGATTGCAGCATTTGAGTCGTTCAACTCCAAGCAAGCTTCCTTGCTTGAAGCTAACTCAAGCTCTAGTGATTTGCTTCGCTCCTTTTCAAATTCAAGAAGTTTGTAAAGTTCAACATATTCCTCCTTTTGGGAGATAATCATGTCCTCTTGACGATGTATCAACCTCTCCTTCTCAACAAGTTGATCAAGTAAAAAATTTCATTTTTGTGGCAGTTTACCTATCTAATCCAATAAGCATATCCTCATTATCACTATTGATTTCATCATTGCTAGAATAGGAATGCACGGAAGGGGGTTTGGTGTTTACCTTGCGTTTACCTTCCTTTGCCATGAGGCAAGTGCCATTTCCCTTCCATGCGCCGAGTGTAGGGAGGAGAGTAGACTTCTTGGATGTCTTCTCGATGGCTATGCTAGCCATATCTTCTTCTTCGGATGATGAGGAATCATCATTTGAGTCCCACTCTTTCCCTATGTGCGCTTGTTTGGCTTGTTTCTTCTTCTTGAAGAATTTCTTGGGTTGAGGCTTGGCTTCTTTGGTCTTCTTCTTGTTCTCTTCATATGGGCAATCAACTATAAAGTGGCTATACTCACCACAATTATAGCATGCCCGCCTCAACTTTGGCTTTGTTCTTTCCTTGTACTTTCCTTCGCTTGATTTAGTACCTTGTCTCTTCTTCATAATTCTTTTGAATTTCTTCATGAACAGTATCATGTCTTCTTCATCTAATTCACTGCTCTCATCATCCCCGTCTTCTTCTAGCTGAGCTTCTCGAGCTTACTTAGATAGGGGCTTGAGGGTGGACTTCAAAGCAACCCCTTTCTTCTTTGCCGAGGTGAGATCGTCAATTTCCTTGACATGTTTTGCTTGTTTTTACATCATCTCGAAATTGATGATTTTTCCAAGTAATTCATCCGGAGTCATTTTCTTGTATCCGGGGCTTTCTCTAATCATTGAGTATAAGGTGGCGTTGCGAGGCATGAAAGCTCTAAGGATGAGCTTCACCACCTCGTGGTCATTCCACTTCTTGCTCCCGTATGATTGAACCTTGTTGATAAGTGTCTTTAATCGGTTGTACATATCTTGAGGTGACTCGTCTTCTTCGAATGCGAATCTTCCTAATTCGCCTTCGATCATTTTGATCTTTGCTTCACGCACATCACGGCCACCTTCATGTGCAGTTTGCAATGTGTCTCATATCTTCTTCACAATCTCGAGTCCATCAACCTTGGTGAACTCGTCCCGACTGAGCGAAGAGGTAATGACTGCCGCGGCTTGAGCATTTCGGTGAATTGCCTGCTGTTGGCTTGGGGTGAGCTCTTCGTCGTCGTCCGGGATATCTATCCCCGTGCACACAATATGCCATAAACTTGGATTGAGGGAAATTAGATACATTTTAATATTTTGCCTCCACATTGAGTAATAACATCCATCGAAGTGTGTGGCTTTTCCTAGAGGGATATATAAATAATGATTATTGCTGGGATTAAGACAATCATAGTTGAAAGGATATCGGGAGTAGTCGGTGTGACTACTCCCCTTCTTCTTCTCTTCAATCTTTACTTTCCCTTTGGAAAGTGACTTCTTTCTTAGGAGCGCCTTTAGTTCCAGCATCTCCTCATCGTCGTCCTCGAAGTCTTGAATGGCTTCGAGGAGCTTCTCCACCTTTTGGTTCTTGTCATCATCAACCTTTTCTTGGTTGTTTCTCTTGTGGATGTCCTTCATGTCCGACATGATCTTCTTCGACCGATTAGTCTATTTCTTGAAGAACCCGCTCTGATACCAATTGAATGTGGCCTAGAGGTGGGGTGAATAGGCCTTTTTGAAATTTGTCGGAACATGTAACACTTAACAACCAGATCAAAACTAGAGATATCGGACTAGTCTGGTAAAGTGCGGACTAGTCCGGTGTATACCTACTAGGTTAATCAAGTTTGGTCGATTAATTTGATTCTACAATATATGCAGCGGAAATATACAGTTAATTGAAGTGTTGCAAGATTATGGACTAGGATATATCACAATTCAATCTTATACTTAATGATTTCACATAAAGTAACAATATTGATTCAATCCCTAGATTGTGTGATGAATAAGAACGATGAACACAAAGCAAGAACACAAACGATTTATCCCGTTGTTCAGCTCCCACAGAGGCAACCTACATCCACGTTGAGGAGTCCACAAAAGGATCGGGTCTTCTCCAACCCTACCCTCGTCGGATCGCCACGAAGGCCAATCCTCTTCTCTTATCACAAAGGGTGAATAAACTAATTCAAGGGGCCTTCTCACACGTTGAGGGCTCCCCTAGATTACAATGACAAATCTACCAAGAACACACTCAAAAGATTAAAATGAAAATTACAGGAGTGTGTTAGAGAATCAAACCAAGGGCTCAAGTGTGATGAAACATGTCTCTCCAATGTTCCAAAGTGTATCCTCAAGGGATTGATCTTTTTGGCTTTTGATTTCATGGAGATATGTGTTTTTGAGGCTCTTGGGAGGTGTGATGGCGCTAGGGTTGGAGAGAGGTTAAAGTTGGGCCGTGCACCTCTATTTATATGGGGTTTCTAAAAGTGACTGTTATGGTTTATAAAGATCGGACTAGTCCGTGGTGGACACAGGACTAGTCCAGTGTGCTATGTGTAGCAAACCCTAAGTGTCCCGAAATATCGGACTAGTCCGGCTAGGAGCGGACTTGTCCGATTTTGCTTCTGAAAATCTTCGGACTAGTCTGATAGACATCGGACTTGTCCGAACAGTGAAACCCTAAGTGGTTATGACGACAAGTCCGAACTTGGAGGACTTGTCTGATTTAGGTCATAGAGTTTTTTAGACTAGTCCGTGCTAATATCGGACTTGTCCAATTGACATCAGAAGGATATCAGACTAGTCTGATGTGTGATCGGACTTGTCCGATTTTGTGTGACTTGTGAAATGTTTTGAGGACTAGTCTGCACTGGGAAGGACTAGTTTGATTCTAGTCAGAGAGATATCGGACTAGTCCGATGGATATCGGACTTGTCCGATCTAGTGTAGAGTGAGATATCGGACTAGTCCGGTGTCAGTCGGACTAGTCCGGTCCTGTATAAATTTGTGCAATGTGTGTGTTTATTTGTGATTGAGCTCTTGGGATGTGTTTCCTTAACATACTCCACACACAATGATCTACTACACTTGATCCTTGAGCTCTTCTCCACATTGCTCCTCATTCTCCCTTCTTTTTGGCACTTTGCTTATTTTCAACTTAAAACCTGTGCTCATCTCAACAAAGTGATTAGGATCTCATTTGCTTGTCATAAATCATCCAAAAACCACAAGGTATTCCTAGATGCACTTTCACTAGCGCTTTGCCCTTGTACTTTTATCTCCTAGCTTCTTGAGTTCTTCATTTCTCCCCCATTATCACTAGTCTCTTCTTCCTTAGGGCTATCTCGGCTGCAGCTATGTTGTCTACCTGTGTCGAAGTGTTTGATACGACACTTCCCCCGGACCCGCTAAGAAGCAGCCCGTGGAGGTTCTTTTGTGGTTGGGGCACGCAGAGATCAAGATCAAGATGATGACACCAGAGATTTATGTGGTTCGGGCCGCCTGAGCGTAACACCCTACTCCACGGGATTTGTGTTGTTCTATTGTGCGAGTATGTTTTTTGGGCTCAGCTCCAATGGCCTCCCCCCTGAGTTTGTGCGGTACAACCCTTTTATAGTTCTAAGGACTGACCGTTACAAAGCTTGCCTGGCCCGACATGTGCCCCTGGCATGTTTAATGACCTAATACACTGTCTAAAGAGCTTGATTAATAGTGTGATAATGTGCCATAATGGATGCGTTACCCCTATTAACAGCGCTCTTGATCGTGTGTCATTAATACATCATTAACAACACATAATCACATCTTGTAACCACCACTTTAATTACACTTGATGGCTCACGCTAAAGGAAATATGCCAGTGCATGTGTCGATGAAGGTCCGAAGGCTCCACACGTGGAAGCTCCGGAGCTTTCCCTTACGGGAGGTTAGGTCCGGGCTACTGTACACGTGTCGGCACCGGAGCTCCTCTCTGTTGGTGGTTAGCTCCGGGACTGTTGTACACGTGTTGGCACCGGAGCTTCCTTTTGTTAGGAGCTTAGTTCTGGTTTTCCTTTACACGTGCTGACCCAAGAGCTACCCATATGAGGGGAGCGGATCCGGTGCAATGTGACATGTGGAGCCTGAAAAGACCTTCAAATCTGTCAGGTAGAATTCTCTTGTACTCTTCATGGTACTAAAGGGTACCCGGTACGCAGGGTACCGATAGTGGCCCCCGGGCCACCTCTGGGAGAAACCCTTTGGGTTAAGTTATTCTTCCAGAAGTGGGGCCATTCTCGATTCCCGCGCTTTGATTTTAAGAGCCTTCTGATGTGCTGTTGGAGCGATGGTCCGGGAGTGAACCCTCAATGCGTGGCTCATTATGAATGCGGCAGATGAGATCTTTGAGTGAGGATCTCACGCAATTGAAGGTCGTCGGTTCCCAATACGAAAACCGTATCGGTTTCGCGCGTCCTATCAGGGCATGGACCTTGGTTTTCCCACCGCCCATCATGGCAACGGTTCGCCTTGGGTAGGAATCTCGATCTCTTCGTCGGGGTGGCCCCAGGCCCACCTGTCATTGACAGGGTAGATTTTTGAAAAGTGCCTTCATTCTCACTGCGGTTTCCATCCAAGCGTCATGGAGGCTTACTTAAGTGGGAAAGTGCGCATGGTTTGAGGACTCTTTACGCCTTCGGTCATCTTTGCGCTCAGAGTTTCCCAAACTCCACCTAACTTCCCTTCCTTTGCTCTGCTTTGTCGCGATGGAGTTGGGTCTCCCCAAGAGGCACCTCAAGAGTGATGATGATCTGAAGAAGGTTCGGACCTACATGGGGTGGTCCAGCGACTCCTTCAACCATTTGGTCCACGCCGGCAAGCTCCCATTCAGGAAAGAGCGCAATGGTGACATGGTGTACTTTACAGTGTACACCATGGTGGGATTCATTCCACCTTTCTCTTCCTTCCTTTTGATGCTGCGAGACTTTTATGGTTTACAGCTGTATCACCTTGGCCCCCATTGTCTCCTCCTCGTGGCGACATTTGTCCACTTTTGCGAGATGTGGGTGGGTATTCCCCCTGCGTCGAGCTATTTCGCACCTTCTTCACCATCCACACCATCGAAAAGGGGAGTGAGCTTCTTGGCTTCTACTATTTTGTGAAGCGCAAGAACTGCCCCTTCAAATACTTGAGGTTGTTTCCTTCCAGCAAGTGGTACGACTAGAAGAAAGATTGGATCATCGTTACAGTGGAGGAGCACGAGAAGTTGTAGATGCCCGAAGGTCTCCCGAATGTTGACACCAACGTCTGGAGTGTAGTTCCGGTGCTGTCAAACGCCTTCAACCCTATCTTGACCAGGATCTGCGAGTGCGTGGAAGGTGGAGTGACCCCCCTGATGGTCTTCTACAACTTCCTGGTCAACAGGTGGGCTCCGCTGAAGAAGAGGGAGAAGCTCGCGTGGGCCCTCAACAGCGTGATGGATGATGACCGGATTGAAACCGGTCTGAAATCCAACTTGGATGATGAATCCTTGGAGTTTCATCTCAAGAAATTCCAGCATGGGATAAATGTCAATGGTGATGACTTGGATCCGCCAGCAGCTTTTCTCCCTCCGAACATGGAGGCGCGGTTAAGTAGGGAGCTCCAGGGGAGTATGCCGGTGCTTGACGACCTTGGCAAGGTAGAAAGGCGTACGACCACCAAATTGGTGATCCCAGAGCTTCCGAGTGTGGCCCTGCCTCTGCCTCGAGCTGGAAGACTGAAGACACCAGCAAGGGTAAGGGCAAAGAGCCAGCTGAGCCTTCCAGCCGAAAAAGGAAGTAGAAGCACGCTGACGAGAGGTCCGTCAGACCTGCTCCTTCCACGACAAATTCTTCTCCCCGGCAGGGGAGATCTTCTGCAGCTACACCCACTCTAGTGCCAGCAGCTTCAAGAAGTGTTAGCTCCGGGCAGTCGACCCCGGCCTCAGTGCCGGCTAAAGGCTCCAGGCCTAGGAGTTCTTCTTGGCCAAGAGAAACTCTCGCCGAAAGAACTCCGGGAGCTGCGAGTGGTCCTCAACTGAGGTCCAAAGAATTTGTCTCACCAGACTTGGTGGTCTCTAGCTTCGGGCCTCAGAAGAAAAGGTTCCAAGGCGACTGGGATGGTAGCATCCCGAGGTATGCATTGTTTGCTCTCCCTAAAATGCTAGTCTTGTTTTTGATGTGTCTTTAATCTTCTCTTCCCTTTGTTTCTAGGGTGTCAAAGAAAGGGCCAGGAACTTCAGGGCCTATTAAAGCGGCCGAGGTTGCACCTGCCGAAGCTCTGGCTGCGAGCACCGAGCCTTCTTGTCAAGCAGAGGCGGAAGTCGCGATAGCTCCAACGCCAGCTGTCATGAGCTTGGACTCAGAGTACTCGCTCGAAGCTCCTGTGGTAGCGCCGGACAAATAGGGAGAATTCGAAGATACGCCCCTAGCAACGGTGACGGAGGCTGATGCTCCAGCACTGGATATGCCAGAAGTTCCGACTTTTGAGCTGTAAGTTGTCGAAGCCCTGGCTGCTGAGCCAGAAATAGTTGAAGCTCTGGCTATTGAGCCAGAAATCACTCAAGCTTCGGCCCTTGTTCCAGAAGCGGTTGAAAGCCCGGTGGTTGAGCCGGAGGCACATGAAGCTCCGGTCGTTGAACCGGAAGTAGTCGTCGTGCTAGAGCCTGAGCCAGCGGCGGTTGAGGCCCAGTTGAAGCCCCGACTGCTGCTCCAGAGGTAGTTGTCCCGGAGGTACCTGGGTCGGAGCCGGAGCAGCTTGAGGAAGTGGTGATAGGCCCCCCATCCTCGGAGCCTGTGACTGAAGGTTCGGAAGCAGCACCTTCAACTCCCGCACTGGAGGTGGGAATTCCCCCATCAAGTTCTTCCTCCGCTACCACTGAGGGGTTTCTCGAGAGCGGCCCTAGCACTACAGGAGTCTTGGGGACCACTATTGTAGAGTGGGACCCAATTTTTGTAATGGAAAATCCTTTTGATCCTGCGGAAATGGTCTTAGCAGGCCCAGAACCTATCCCTCTGGCATTGTCCATAGACAACGCCTGTTCAAGTCTCTGACAGGTCCAGCTTGCCTTCGATCATGAAAGCAAAGCCTTGGAGGAGGAGTGCCACACCTTGAGGTGTTGGCGCAACAGACTCCATTTTGAGACCAGGCTTGCCCAAACAAGAGTGGCTGACCAGAAGGAGTGGATTAAGAGAGAGAAGATCCAGTTAGAATACTGGGACATGCTAATGGAGGATAAGGAAGCCGCCATCCGGGCGCTCGACGCTAACGCTAGGGAGATCCTGGAGCAAGCCAAGGAGAGACGTGTTGCTGCTGACGAGCGTCACGAAAAACATAATGAATTGAATGAAATACTCTTGAAGCGTCGAGCAGACCTAGATGCAAGGGAAGAAAAACTCTTGGAGTAGCAGGAGGATGTGGTGAAGAGCGAGGCAGAGGTCACCCAGAAGTTGACTCTGGGTGAGCAGAATTTGGCAGATCGTAGCAAAAAACTGGATCTATGGAAGGAGGAAGAAAGGAAGAAGAACTGGAAGGTGGGGCAAGAGCTCTCAAAAAGAGAGTTTGACGTTGCCGCTAGGGAGGAGAGAGTCAAAGGCAGGGAAAAGGACCTAGCTGAAACGCGAAACTGCATCCACCTTCAGAAAACAGAGCTGGCCGAACGGGAGAAGCAAGTTGCTAAGAACATGCAGCAGCATGCTAAGTTGGTCGAGCGCCTTGCCTGGGAGAGTTCGGAGCTAGCGACCGCCCGGAGGTCACTGCAAGAGCTGCAGAGCTCAAAGGCAACTAAGTCCTTGATGGTATAGGACTTCTTGGGATGTGCGGACAGGGCCCTTGCGCCTCTTGGTTTTAGTCCAGTACGCCCGGAAGACCCAGCGCAGGAGCTGGACCAGACGCTAGCGGCACTTGGCTCGGCTGGCAGCAAACTCGACGTGATGGGTAATGTCATCCCTGATCAGCTAGAGACAGAGGGTAAATCCTTGGCTAAGAGTATGTATTGGCATGTTACAAAATCCGAGATCCCCAATTCTCCCTTGATCGGGTCTTTGAAGGAATCATCACCGAGGAAGAGGATGCCGCCAGAGCTAGTGTCCAAGAAGCTGCTGAGAAGGTTACTTCGTTTTTCCACAGGACTTAGATCCTCCAGTAGCTAGGACTTTTTCTCCTTTTGCCCCTTGTAATCCCAATTTTGTAATCTAGTACTTCTGATTAATGAAATCCTCCTTTCTACCTTGAATTTCACTTTGTCTTCAATATATTGTGCCATATCTTGTTGGCCCCCTGGTACATGTGTACAATTGAAGTGTGTACATGTACCAATGGTTGTGGCAGTATGTTGACGACTTGAATGCTTCGCACTTGTAGATTTTAGGTCCGAAGTCTTCAATTCTGAGGTGTCAAACACAGGCCCCCTGGGATGGCTTAGTAGCTCCAGCGTCGTCCACCATCGCTATAAATTTTTGCTTTTCCTGCACATTTAAGGCAAGAGAAAAAGTAAAATTCATCCTCTTGTCTATAAATTGGTTGTGATTTACTTTTCTTATTTGTACTTTAGGTTCAAAGAAACTCAACACGATAACGAGCATTTTTATATAATCTTTCTAGATCTATATGCCTTTTTAGTACTCACCCTACTGAGGCCTGCCGGGGTGTAGGTAGAGCGGCATACTTAGGGTGCAGGACTATGCTAAGCCGATAGCACTCTCCGAACCTATGTTGGCTTGGCGTTCAGGCAAGTAGACTATGTAGCAATGTTAAGATCCAAGAAGACTATCAATAAGGCTTGTAATGCATGTGAATTATTTCGAACAAAGCTCAAAAAGATTTGCACAACATCATTATAGACAAGAGGGGTGAAAATAATTTGATATATTGAGCCTTGCACAAAAAGCAAATGCACGTGGAGTCTTTTTTCAAACAACAATGCCTTTCATTATAGGTCCGGATTATAGAGGAGACAAGGACACACTTAGGGTGTTGGACCATGCTAAATGTGCTATACATCTTGTATTATCCCAGAGCAAGTAGTTACACTTTTAGTGTTGTGACTGTCTCAAGTGTTACTTGAACTTCTCGGACCCTCCTGGAGGGGTCCGGATGTTCTCCTGGAGGACTTGCCCGTTTCTGTAAAATGACTCTACAACATGCATTTTGTGTAATTATAGACTCACCTCTATGACTCTAAGCGTAAAACTTTCGAAGGTGCTCCATGTTCTAAGGATTTTGAAGTGGTGTCCAATCCTTAGTTGCCAAGCAAACGCATCCGGGTTGGGATACTTTGATCACTCGGAATGGACCTTCCCAGCTGGGGGAAAGTTTGTCCATTCCTTCACGAGTTAGTATCTTCCGAAGCACCAGACCGCCTTACTCGATTTGTCGGTTGTGCACATGCCTTTCATGATAGCGCCGGAGCGCTTGGCGATAACGTGCATTCCGAACAGCTACTTGGCACCTTCCCTCGTCGACGAGGTCAAGGTCTTCATGCCGGAGCTGGTCCTGTGTGGCTTCGTCGAAGGTCCGGACCCGGAGGGACCCCAAGGTGATTTCCGGAGGAAGGACTGCTTTAGCTCCGTACAACAGGAAGAATGGAGTTTCCCCAGTTGATCAGTTGAGTGTTGTCCAGTTCGCCCATAATGTGGATGGAAGCTCCTCAATCCAGTTAGATCCATGCTTTTTCAAGCGCTCATATGTGCGCGTCTTGAGTCCTTTTAATATTTCTGCATTTGCTCTCTCAGCTTGGCCATTGCTTGCGAGATGAGCTACTGAGGCGTAGCTAAGTTGAATGCTGCGGTATTTGCAATATTCTTGAAATGCAGCACTTGTAAATTGAGTTCCATTGTCAGTTATGACTTTGTTTGGAACTCCAAATCTGCATATAATGGACTTCAAGAACTTGATTGCAGATTGTTTGTTGATTGTCACAACTGGAGTTGCTTCCGGCCACTTGGTGAACTTGTCGATGGAAACATACAAGAACTTGTAACCTACGAAGGCTTTTGGGAAAGGTCCCAAGATGTCAATGCCCCACATAGCGAATGGCCATGTAGGATGTATCATTTGTAGTGATTGAGTCGGTGTGTGAATATGTTTTGCATGGAATTGACAAGCTTCACATTTTTTCACTAGCTCAACCACATCCTGAAGTGATGTAGGCCAGTAAAAGCCATGCCGGAAGGCTTTACGGACCAGCGTGCGGGATGATGCGTGGTTTACACACTCGCCTCCATGGATCTCCGCAAGGAGCTTGCGGCCTTCTTCCCTTTCAATTCATCACATTAGGATGCCATTGGCACTGCATCGGTAGAGATCCCCTTCTACCAACGTGTATCTTTTAGCCAATCTAACAATCCGGTCAGCGAATACACTGTCTTTCGGAAGGATGTTGTCTTTCAAGTAGCTCCGGATCTCCGAGATCTATGCATTGGAGCTAAATTGAGCTTCTGAGTCTTGCGTGATGGGTTGCTCGGTGCTTCCGACAGCACCTACGACCCTTGGTGGACGCCATGGTAACAGGGCCACCGGGACTGCCAGCTTCGAGGTGCTGGTCTCGCCCCCTTCGCTCAGTTCAGCAGGCTGAGTTGTTGGTTTTGACAACCTCTGGATGAAGATTCCTTCAGGAGCCGGAGCTTCGGTTGAGGTTTCTGTCGAGAGTTCATCGGCTTCACATTTGAAGACGTTGAACATGATGGAGATCCAGGACTTCGAAGTCCTTATGAAGCCTCTAGACTTCAAGGAGATAAGCAACTAATTGAGGATTGTTGCAGGAGCATTCACCCTTCACTTGTTTTATGATGAGTTGTGAATCTCCCTTCACTAGCAGCTGTTTGACACCATAAGATAGTGCCACCTTGAGTCCATAGATGAGGGCTTCATACTCCGCCATATTGTTGGTTGCCTTGAAATCAAGGTGTACCATGTACTTGACCTTCTCCCCGGTTGGAGCCAGGAGAAGAATTCCAGCTCCGGCCCTCTCCTTTTGCATGAAGACGTCGAAGTAGAGGGTCCAGTGAGGCTCGGTGAATACTGGAACTTTGAGTTCTGGTTTCTACTCACTGTGGCCCCCAGGGTTTGATGGAGAGGGAGTCCATTCCGCCACAAAGTCAGCCAAGCCTTGACTTTTGATTGCTTGTCTTCACACAAATTCTAGATCGAACTCGGCCAGTTCCGCTGCCCACTTTGCAATGTTCCCAGTAGAATTAAGATTATGCAAAATAGCACGCAGTGGAAAATAAGTTACCACTGATATTTTGTGGGCTTGGAAGTAGTGACGAAGCTTCCTTGAGGCGATAAGAACTGCGTAAAGCAGTTTATGCACTTCAATGTATCTTGTCTTGGCGTCGTGGAGCACTTCGTTGATGAAGTACACAGGACGTTGGATGGTCCGAACCCTTTCAGAAGGACCCGGAGCTCCCTCTCCATTGAACCGGACCCTACTGTAGGGTTCCGAACCTTCAGGTTGTGTTTCTTGGACCCTCCCGGAGGGGTCCAAAACTCCTTCTTGTTCAACTCGGACCTCACTAGGAGGATCCAGATTATCTTGGTTGGCTAGGTGAACCTCTTCAGATCAATGAGGTTGATCTCCTAGCACATCATTTTGAGGTTCCGTATCTTGGAGCTGAGACCCGGTCACATCTTCAGGTGATTCTGGACCCTCCCGGAGGGGTCCGGACACCTGAATCGGATGTGGCTCTGGTCTTTCTGCAACCAGGACCATACTGACAACTTCGATGGTTGTCGAAATGTAAAGCAGTAAAGGCTCACCAGGATTAGGCGCTACCAATATTGGTAGTGTGGTGAGGAGCTGTTTCGGCTCCTGAAACGCCTTTTCTGCTTCTTCACACCAATGAAAAGGTCTGGACTTCCTCAAGAGTTTGTGGAATGGTAGTGCCCGTTCTGCCAGTCTTGAGATAAACTGACTGAGTGCAGCTAGGCATCCAGTTAGCTTCTGGAGATCTTTAATGCGGGCTGGTGGCCGCATTTCTTCTATAGCATTGATCTTTGCCGGATTTTCTTCAATTCCTCAATGAGTTACCAAGAACCCCAGATGCTTTCCAGAGCTAACCCCGAAGACACACTTGTCCGGGTTTAGCTTGGTGCACGTAGTGCGCAGCTTGTCGAAGACGGCTTGTAAGTTGTCAAGGAGTGACTCCTTTTTTTTGATCTTGATGACAATGTCATCAACATACACCTCCACCAAGTCTCTAATTAGCTCTCCAAATGTTTTGTACATAGCTTGTACAAATGTTCAAGCAGCATTTTTAAGACCGAATGGCATGGCAGTATAACAATACAATCCATCTACTCTTATGAAGGAAGTATGCTCTTCATCTTCCCTAGACATTTGGATTTGATGATATCCAGAATATGCATCTAAGAAACACAGTAGCTCACACCCGGAGGTGGAGTCCACTATCTGATCTATTCTAGGTAGTGGAAATGGATCCTTTGGACATTCCTTATTTAAATTGGTGTAGTCGCTACACATCTGAAGCTTCCTGCCGGCCTTGGGTACAACAACTGGGTTTGCCAGCCATTTTGGATGGAAGACTTCCCAGATGAATCTAGCTTTGAGCAACTTCTTGATTTCCTGTCGGATGAAGTTTTGTCGCTCGATTGATTGCTTCCGGGGCTTCAGGTGTACAGGCCGTGCATCTGGGTAAATCTTCAGATTGTGCTCAATCACCTCCTTAGGGATCCCAGGCATTTGTGACGGTTGCCAGGCGAACACGTCGACATTAGCCCCGAGGAAAGTGATGAGCGTGAGTTCCTATTTGTTGTTCAGACCTCCCGATATACAGGTAGTCTGAGCAGCATCGGAACCGATTTGGATGACCTTGACGGGAACGTCATTGTCGCTGCTTGGTTGCACACGGGGTGCGGAAGTAGAGCCTTTATGATGAATGCTTGGAGGATTCGAATTTGGCTCCTTACTAGATGCTTCCTCTTGCGCTGTGGTAAGCGCATAGAGTTCTTCCAGTGCAATAACTCCTGCAGTACGATCTTCGCGGATCCGGAGAACGCCCGTGGGTGTTGGCATCTTCAACACCAAGTAGCCATAATTGGCAGCAGCCATAAACTTGTATAAAGCTGGCCTACCCAAAATGGCATTGAATGGCAGACTGATATGTGCGACATTGAAGACCAGTTTTTTGGTTCTGTAGTTCCCCTGGGTCCCGAAGGTCACTGGGAGTGTGATGGAACCGAGTGGAGTAATGGTTCCCAGACCTACTCCGGAGAAAGGTTGGGATGGGCGAAGGTCCGAAGGCCAGAGCTGAAGCTTAATGAAAGCTTCGAAGCTTATGAGGTTAAGCCTGGAACCTCCATCCACCATTACATGGTGGATTTGAATATTGCTAATGGTGGGTGACACCATCAACGGGAGTTGACCAGCCCCGATCATGTTTCAGGGGCAGACCGAAGCATCAAAAATGATGGGTGTATCCATCCACTTCCGATGTGGTTTTGTCTTGGCAGCGGGAGCTGTGACGGCCATGTCCTGCCGCATTGTCTTGAGGATGCGACGTGATGCGACGTGAGGTGATGTCCCAAGAACCACCATAGATGGTGTTCATGGTCTTTCGACGTTCGTTGTAAGAGACATCGGAGTCGTCTTCGACAGTGTTGTAGACGGCTTTCAAGACCTTTTTGGGGTCCTAGAAACCTGGCTCCTCTTCAGCCGGAGCTTTGTCGACTTTTTGTTTTCCTTCCCTTTAATGGAAAGGAGCTTCTTCTCGGTGCTTGTTGTAGCGTTCGGCAAGGTTCTGAACAGCCCAGCACTCTTCCAAGTTGTGTCGGTTCGTCTTCTGAATCGTACACCATGCTTTGGAATTGTTGTCGTCCTCTGATGAAGGACGAGGTCGCTTCTTGGGGCGTGGCCCGCGGCCACCAGGAGCTGCAGAGCAGCAGCTGGAGCGCCAGCCGATGGCTTCTTTTTGCCGTTTGGCTTCTTTTTCTTCTTGCCACTACCAGAGGTAGTGGCTTTAGTTTTGGAGGACTTCTGATTGACCTCCAGAGCTGGTTTAGAGTGCATTTCACGGCCTTCCGCAGCCTTAGCACATTTTTCTGCCAAGCTGAAGAGTTTCGTGACACTGGTGACTTCTTTGGTCGCCAGCTTCTCCAACATATTCTTATGTCGAACGCCCTGTCTGAATGCAACGATAACTAAAGAGCTCGAGATTGAAGCGATGATATTTTGTACCTGAGAGAATCACTGAATGAAGCATCATAGCGATTCCCCTGATGTTTGCTTTACGGCAAACAGGTCCAATTCAGTGCCAGGCCGGGTGTAGGAACTCTCGAAGTTGGCAGTGAATTGC
The DNA here is from genome assembly GCA_036927565.1 of Tuctoria greenei. NCBI lineage: Eukaryota > Viridiplantae > Streptophyta > Magnoliopsida > Poales > Poaceae > Tuctoria > Tuctoria greenei. The sequence continues at coordinate 58,135,707 of JAYESD010000007.1, forward strand.
TGGCATAGCTCTGCCCAAATATTAATGGAGTCGGGTGGAAGATTCATGAACCAGGACCTTGCAGTCCCAGTTAAAACCACTAGGAAGTAATTGGCCATTACAGCTTCATCACCTCCCGCTGCTAGTATGGCAGTGGAGTAGATTTGAAGAAACTCAGCGGGGTTGACAGTCCTGTCGAATTTTTCCGACAAGTGAGGTCGGAACTTCTATGGCCATCTGACCATGCGTAAGTGCATGGCCAGGGCAGAACAGCCTCCTCCTACTCCTTGAGGAGCAGGGTTGTCCCGTGCTTCTCGCCTCTCACGAGCACGCACGATTTGGACACGACCGTCCTGCTGCCGATAACAGCGATCCAGTTCCGACCGCAAGTCATGAGTCAGAATCCTAGTAATTGTGTGGGTGCCTCGTGCCCCAGGGCGCACCAAGGTCACCTGCTGGGATGCAGCACGTCTCCTCTGCAGCGAAACTTGTGGACCAAGTCGGCCCGACAAGGTCCGTCATTGTGACGGTGCTCAACCCGAAGGTGGAGGACCTTGATTGCTGATGCCTGCAGCCGCAGCTGCGACCAGATGGTCAACATAAGCCTCCACTGCTCCATAGCACCCTGGGGTGCACATGGAGGCGGTGGGTGTTGCAGGAGAGCTTGCACGGCTATAAGTGTGTGCTCAGGGTTGTTGTTTGTTGATGCAGTGATAGACGTGAATGCCCCATCTTGTTGACCAGTATTGTTTGCCGGAACAGATGGTGGTTGTGGCGCCAAAGTGCCTATTGGAACAATGGCAGCTGCTGGTTATTGGGCGTTAGAGGGGTTGCCTCCAGCAGGTTGTCCAGTGTGGTTACCATTGGAGGATCTAGCAGCTGAATTCACCATCTTGTGATCTCAGGATTGCATGCCCCTACCTGGCGTGCTAGATGTCGAAGTGTTTGATATGATAGCTCCCTCGGACCCGCTAAGAAGCAGCCCGCGGAGGTTCTTTTGTTGTTGGGGCACGCAGAGATCAAGATCAAGAGGATGACACCAGAGATTTACATGGTTCGGGCCGCCTGAGCGTAACACCATACTCCACGGGATTTGTGTTGTTGTACTGTGCGAGTATGTTTTCTGGGCTCAGCTCCAATGGCCTCCCCCCTGAGTTCGTACGGTACAACCCTTTTATAGTTCTAAGGACTGACCGTTACAAAGCTTGCCTGGCCCGACATGTATCCCTGGCGTGTTTAATGACCTAATACATTGTCTAAAGAGTATTAAGCATGATTAATAGTGTGATAACGTGCCTTAATGGCTGTGTTACCCCTATTAACAGCGATCTTGATCGCGTGTCGTTAATACAGCATTAACGACACGTAATCACATCTTGTAACTGCCGCTTTAATTACTCATGATGGCTCAGGCTGAAGGAAATATGCCAATGTATGCGTCGATGAAGGTCCGAAGGCTCCACACATGGAAGCTGAGGAGCTTTCCCTTACGGCAGGTTAGGTTCGGGGCTATTGTACACGTGTCAGCACCGGAGCTCCTCTCTGCTGGTGGTTAGCTTCGGGACTGTAGTACACATGTTGGCCCCGGAGCTTCCTTTTGTTAGGAGCTTAGTTCCAGTTTTTCTTTACACGTGTTGACCCAGGAGCTACCCATATGTGGGGAGCGGGTCCGGTTCAATGTGACATGTGGGCCCCGAGAAGACCTTCAACTCTGTCAGGTAGAATTCTCTTGTACTCTTCGCGGTACTAAAGGGTACCTGGTACGCAGGGTGCCGACATCCTCTCTTTGCTTTTTCTTTGTATTCCTTGCTTCAGTCATCGAGTTGAGATAAGCTATATCAAGCTCTCGCTCCTCTCGATCACACTGACGTAATTCATGTCTCGCTGCCTCACGCTCGGGATCAGATAGAGGAGAATAGTCGCGGTCCGACATCGTCACTGAGAAGAGATGCAAAAGAGAGTATATGAGTCAATTGAAGTGGAATATTGCATTAGAATTCATAGAAATGATCAAGGTTAGGGTTTTCACTTTGAAATCTGGACTTTCCGCCCATGGGCGGGACTAGTCCGCACGAGCCGGACTTGTCCGCCCTGTGGTCGAACTAGTCCGGTTTACACAGCAAGAACCCTAATCTTGAGGATTTTTGTAAAAACTATGGATCTAACAACAATAATCCAAGGATAGGATCACAATGACATATATAACAACTTTTGTGAAGAGGTTTCTAGCAAAAGAGCTAAAATAATTGAGTTTCGAAGGATTTAGGGCTAGGTCAAGAATACCTCTTCAAATCTTCAAATCGATGAAATGTGGATGAAGAATCAGCCTAGGGTGCCTGGGGATGAGTTCTCACGCACCTTGGAGCTTCAATCCATGGATTGGGACTGAGTTTTGGTGGATGGAATCGAAAATCGCTGATTTACGCTGTGGTTTTTGTGTTTTGAGGAGAGAGGGTGCTTGTGTGGAAGTGAGGAGGTCGGGGTTCCCCGGGGAGGTTAAGTCCCAGTGACCAGACTAGTCCAGTTGGGGACCCAGACTTGTGTGGCCAGCGGACTAAATCCGGACTACTCTGATGGGCCGGACTTGTCCGGCCCTTGGACGGACAAGTCCATTTTGGACTTATCCATCATAGGCCGACGGAGCTGGACTCCGGACTTGTCTGTCCAGTTGGGCGGACTAGTCCGGTCCAAAAGCTGAACACACATATATATCAGGCTTCCACAGGAGATTTGATCCTTTTGGACTAGATTGTCACAAAAGTTCTTTGCAAACATGGTCAGTAAGCAATCAACAACCAAACTATGACCATGATTCACAAATATTCAATAATTTCAAAATAGCTTTGTAGAAAATTGCGCAAGTGTTGACGGCTGTTATATACCAATTTCATCCGTCAATTTAACTCAATTATGTGAAGGATTTGTCATTTCTTGCACACATCACCTTTCTATCTAACCCAACTCCACTCGGACTTGGAGAAATATGTGTATGCAGCATTTTATGCAGCCAATGAGGAAATGTAGAGGGACCAATCCTATAAAATATCATCCCAGCCAATCAGGCGACGACACGTGGCATCCCATGGATCAAATGGCCCACAAACAGAAGTATCCGAGGAGATCCAACGGTGTATCACCCATATATATCAATGGGACCCACCTGGCAGCCACCTGGAGAAAGCACACGAGAATTGGTGCAATGACCAGGTCGGCCGACCTGGTCTCTGCACCAAACTCGGTCAGCCTCCACATATTGGCACCTCCCGGCTTCCTGGAGTCAATGGTGACTGATTCGCACGCTTTTGGTGTCGGGAACAGACCTCAACACTAGTATAAACAGGACCCCCTACCCCTCACTTCAACACACACCACTTGAGCTTCATCTCTATTGTATACACTATCATCCATAGTCTTAGAGGAGTTAGGTTGTAGAGAGGAGAGTCTCTAGTCCCAAGTCCAAATTGGGAAAGGAGTAAGGAGTCTCTCTCTTCCCAATCCTACATTGGGAAAGGTATGGCTCATGTATTCTTTCTTGTATTTGTGACTTTATGCATAATAAAGATAGTATCTTTAGTCTCTACTTATACATATACTTGGGCAAAGTGTTTCTTGTTTGATTGTGGAGTCCATGTATGTGGAAGGTATAGCTTCTATGACTATTTCATCATGAACATATCTCATTATCATAGAACCTATAGACCCCCACTATAGTCTAGTTAATTATAACATAACTAGGTTAGTATGGATAATTATGTTGTGTATAAACATTGGTTCAATGATGATTCAATTCATTGCCTTAGGATGGATTGTGCCTAGGCTCTTAAGGTAAATACATTATATGCTAGCATGGTGCTAGGATAGCTAAGTAGCATTGGATGTCTCGTAGACCCACAGATTAAAGAGGTAGGCAGTAGGTGGTGACAGCCCTATCTGTCCTTTGTAATCCTCCACGTTCGGCTATGCCACAGGCTCTTGGCGGGAGTCGCCCTAGTATTGCTAGGGGTAAGCCCGTGCCGGATGTGTTGAACCACATAACATAAGTATTCACTATTGATATAGCTTATGAATAATTAGTTTAGACTATGTATATGTACAATAGAGAATAGTAGGAGTACCTCCATAACTCTCAACCTTAACTAACCTATAGGATCCTCTTACCCCCCTTAGACTTGAAAGCTCTTGTGTCTGTCACACTACCTCCACTATTATTTTATCCATCCTTACTAGATTCTTACCTAGACCTTTCTACCCCTTTCCACTTGATGATTGTTATATCTCTACCCGGCCTTCCTTTGGGATCAAATAAATGACACCCTTGGGAATACTCTTAAGGGGAAATGCTACAATGATACCTCCGTGCGCTTGCGGAATTCACTCTGTGATCCAATAGAACTGTTAACAAGCAGTTCTGTCGCATCAGTTGGATATGTTTAGCTAATGGTGCATAAGAAATACTAACAAGCATTTTTGGCGCCGTTGCCGGGGATGATTTGTTAGTATATCTTAGGAGCCATCAACAAGCATTTCTGGCGCCATTGTCGGGGATGATTTGTTAGTATATCTTAGGAGCCGTCAACAAGCATTTCTGGCGCCGTTGCCAGGGAAGGCAAATAGATATATAACATGACTAAGTGAATAGGATAGAACCTTGGGTAGGACTGTAGTAGGATAACCATTCTTTGTTTTCTCATTTTTAATGTGAAAACATGGTAGTGTATGTCTGGTTTCCGCCTGCCGGAAAACTTTGTTGAAGATCCTGAATCTCTTCTGAGAGACCGACCCCGTGTCGTTACTCCTCAGAAGATTCGAACGGCAAGGCAAGCCAACATTTCTGCACCAACAATCCAAATGCCAATGGCTCAGAATACCCTTCATGAGTTCTCAGCTCCCTCTGCTAACAATGTGCCTATTGGGCCCACTGTTAACACGGGAGATGTGAACTTCGAGATCAAAACTGGCCTTATCACTATGGTGCAAGCCAACCCATTCTGTGGGAAGGCTAACGAGGATGCAAGTTCGCACCGGCAACAATTCCTCAAGATCTGCAGCACTTTTAAAATCAAGGACGTGTCTCCCGATGTGGTCCGTCTGAGACTATTCCCGTTCTCTCTCCTTGGGAGAGCGAAACGGTAGTTCTACGTGAACCGAAGTGCTATAGACACTTGGGAGAAGTGTTCTACGGCATTCCTCGCCAAATTCTTCTTGTTGAGCAAAACCAATGCCCTACGTGGAAGGATTTCCATCTTTCAGCAAGAGCCCAAGGAATCTATTCCCGAGGCATGGGAAAGGCTTCAGGAGTACATCCTAGCCTGCCCCCACCATGGGATGGATGACTGGCTCCTTATTCAAAATTTCCATAACGGGCTGATCCCATAAGATCGTCACCATTTGGATGCTGCTGCTGGAGAAGCCTTCTTCTCATTGACGGTGCCAAAAGCTAAAGATCTTATTGAGAATATGGTGTCCAACATGGGATGGAATGATGAGCGTCTCCATACCCGACAGCGAGGCATGCACACCTTGAAGGAGGTGGACATGATCGCTGCAAAATTGGACCTCCTAATGAAGAAAATTGATGGACAAGCCAGTGGTGAAGTGTCGGGCAATGCCTATGCCCTAGACTCTCACATCACGTGCGAAGTCTGTGGCGACACGGGTCATATGGGCAATGATTGCCCAGAAACTCGTGAGGATGCCCTATACCTCACCAACAACATAAATTTCAACAACAAAAATGGCTATCGTCTAGGAGGTCAAGGGTGGGGTCAACAACGCCCATTCTTTCAACGATGCCCTATCCAAGAAGCTATCAGCTAATGACAAGACCCTAGAGAATGTCAATGCAAAGATTGAAGGACTATCCTCAGCCTTCAAGAATCAACTGAGCTTCAACAAGATGCTTGAGACTCAGTTGGCTCAGCTGGCAGCTGCTATTCCTCCGATGGAGAATGGCAAGATGTCAGGCCAGTCGGAACCTTCAACGGAAAATGTCAACATGATTTCCGTACGAGAGAGCAACTGGCAAAAGGACCCTGGATGTCCTACCATTTCATGCTCAATTGGGGCTCACCACTTTAGCAAGGCACTTTGTGATTTGGGAGCAAGTGTTAGTGTGATGCCCAAGGTTGTGTTTGCCTAGCTGTACTTCACAGAGTTGACTCCAACAACAATGCAGCTACAACTGGTTGACTCTTCAGTTCGTTATCCAGCGGGTATTGCTGAAGACGTCCCTGTGAAGATCCGGAACTACTTCATACCCGTGGATTTTGTGGTGCTAGACATGGACACTGAGAAAGATACACCACTCATTCTTGGGCATCCATGCCTAAGCACCGCAAAAGCTCGTATAGATGTGGGAGTTGGAGAAATCCACCTCCATATCAATGGCAAGGAGGAAAGTTTTATCTTTCGAGCAAAATCAAAACAATGCTCCATGATTCAAATCAAGTATGGGCCGGATGATGAACACATCAGAGAGGTCGAAGTCACACCTCCAAAGGTGGACTCACTCATTGCATTCATGAGAAGAATAATCTACAAGGAGAATTTGTCGTTTCGACCACGCCGATATCCAAAGGCGACGGAATCATCTAGATCTTCCCGAAGGCCCAAGTCTACCAAGCCGCCAATGAAGGAATGGCGGAAGAATCAAGACAAGCCGTCCAAGCCCATCCCTCCGGACCCGGATGTGAAATGAAGACGGAGGAATGTCCATCTCATCGGACAGTGGTAAGACCTATGCCAATAGGTTAAATTGGTAGTTATCCCACTCTATTTTTCTTTCTTTCTTTTTCCACCCCATTTGGATTTTTCCCATTGCATATTTGATTTTCCCTAGCAAGTTGAGAATCTTATATTCTCAACTATCATTTTTCTTTCTTTCTTTCAAAAGAAAATTTTTTATTGGATTTGAAAAAAGGTTTTTATTTGAAAAACATTTTTTTCTGAGCTGCACATGTGGCATTTCACCAACATGCTAACTTTATAGCCGTTGGGGAGCCACTTGCCAAATGGGGAACCAGGGGGGCCACCTGTCAGGTCGGTCGAACCCCTTGGTCGGCCGAACAAAGAGTGGAGCCAAATTGGCTCCCCTTGCTCCAACGGCTACATTTTGAACCCCAAGTGACTGTTGGAGGGTGCACCCTATAAAATTTTGGCTGTGAGGAGCACCTCTCTTCACACACCACATCATTTTACACCTCCCCAAGTCACTCTCTAGCTAACCTTGTTTTTCTTGCTCTTCATTGCAACACTCTTGCTCAAATCCATCCCCAAAAAGATTTTCTTTTGTTTGCATTTGCTTTTTACACTCAAGCCTTCAAGAGGAGAAAATTCATCGATGGTTTTGTTTTCCAAACATCGCTTCTTTTTGGATTTTTCTCGCCTTGTTTTGTTCTTGCTTGTTGAACTCAAAAAGACATGAAGAGGTTGTTTGGAAAGAGGAAGGAGGCTGCAAGCTCAAGCCATGGTGAAGGTTCTAGTGCACGCCTCTCTTCCATGGATACAAGCCCAAGGAGGAGAAGTGTGTGTGAGGACACTCCCATGGACGAGAGAAGCAACCCACACCAAATTCTTCATGACAACAACCTCCACATAAAAAGCGAAGTTGAAGATCAAGCACGCAGGCTTCTCCAAGATCGTGAGTTCCGCCACACCAAGGCTTACGATCCACATTTGATCTCCAAAATAGGTATGGACTCCGAATTTCTTTCCATTTGCCATGCAATTGTATTTGATGACTTTGCTCACATAGAGGAGAAAGGTTCACACCTTCTCACTATCCAATTCCTTTGCACGCTAAGAATAGGATTTGATGGTATTTCTTTTAGATTATTTCTAAAAGAATACAACATCCTATGGAAAGAATTAGGTAGCATCCTAGGCTTCCATAAACGGTGTTTGCTAGATTTAGACAATTTGACTAAGTTTAACAAACAAAGTTTTTGGCATGAGCTAACGAGTGAGGTCACATGTAGGGCTCCTAGGAATAGACACATCCAAAACCCTACCTTACGCTTCATGCATAGATGGGTGGCTATGACTATGTTCCCTAGGGGAGATGTTAGGGTTGTGCGAGATGATGAATTGAAAATTTTGTTTTCCATGACTAAAAAGATAAAAGTTGCTCCAGTCAAAGCCATGATGACACAATGGTTAGATTACATTTCAAAATCAGGAACAATTGAATGCACTTCATTGATTACTCTTATTGCTGATAGGGTAGGAGCACTTAAATACTCTTCATTTGAATACATTGAAAAAGAGAATTAATTGATGAAGACTATTTAGTGCAAGGACATACCCTTAAGCATAATCAAGATGGGTCCTTGATATTTTTCTATCCCGGCTTTGTCAATGAAATTCGGTTACCTAACCCGGATTTTCATTTGTACAAATGCCGGAGGCTAACCATTAATATTCTTCCCCTTGAGGAAGCAAGAAGAAGTAATATCTCTGGCAGGGTAACAAGGAATCGTGTGAGGGCTGCAGCTACAGGCATGCCACCGATAATCTCTCCAGTCCATGAATACTAAGAGGAAGAGAACCCAACGGGTTGTGCGCCCGGATGGACTCAACATCCGACGTATGAGACTGTGGGATCATCTTGGCAAGAATGGCCAAGGGATCCACCCTTAAACACTTCAAGCTCTAGCAGCTTGCCCCCAACGTCCATGAGAGGACGTCGTTCCTTTTCGGCCAGAAGTCATCATGACTATAGCCAAGGAATGACGGACCTCACTAGACGTATGGGAGAACTTGAAGTGAGAACGGGTGACATCTACAGCACACTCCAGGAGCATGTTCAAGGTACCCAGGATTGGCAACGACACATGGATGCTCAATTCACCAACTTAAACACAGCGCTACAACAACAACAAGCCGATCTTGCAGCATACTTCCGTCATCAACGGTTCAACCCTTATCACAGAGGTAGTTGAAGAACAAGCTTGGGGGAGGACCCTCACTTGAGGTAACATGTATCACATTCCTTGCATATTTATTTTCCATCCATCCATCATCCACCTTGCATCTAAAAAAATAATAGGTTAGATTTGCTTTCATCAAATAAAGATGTGCGATAAGAATGATTTAGAATTCACATAGATGAAATGATGAATAGTTGCTCTGTTTTATTTCCTAAGTCTCTAGTTTACAACTAGCTACTCTCCGAATACTGCTTTCATTGGTTTGAAATAATTTTACCTTAATTTGGAAGTTGTGGGTAGCAAAAGCTTAATCTAATTCTAGGTTGTTTCAAGACTAGAATTGGTAATAGGGCTGCTAGTCCTAGTTTGAAAGTAAAACTTTGATTTCCGGAGAAATTCGAAAAAGATTTAAGTTTCCCTCAATTGATTGGAAATACCTACCAAAGCCATATGATATTCATACATAGACAAAACCTTATGCATATGCTATTTGCTTTCACATTGAGCCTAGTCAAACTAGAGACCTATGTGAGAAATCATTCAACTCTTTTTGAATTCAAGACTTCACTTGCACATGCTATACTTCTACACTAGAAGTAAGCAAAACGTCCATCATATCCACCATACCACAATAAAAAGAGAAACTCCATGATATTCATGTTTAGCACTCTCTTCAAAATTCATTGCAAAGAAAGGGAGTAGAAGACATGGCTAAAAAATGAAAAAAAAGGAGAGGCACGCTTACATCATAAGCATGAGAAAAAAATAGCCATGTTTCATCCCTGCAAAAGAAAGAGAGAATATACCAAAAAAGAGTTATCTCAAGTATCCACATCCACTTCCACTCCATCACACATGCACTAGTCTTGAATCAAAAAGTTTTGATTTGAATTCTCCTAAGGCTTACTCTTTTGACTTAGCAATATATGTGATGCAAATATGCCTACTTACTTTCCTTACCAAGCTCCACATACAAGCCATATCCAATGAGTAGGAATAGTAGAGGCACAATGCTTTGGTGAGGAAATATTTCCACTATCCACAAAGGAGTGATTGAAAGAATCAAATTGAGGTACTTAATATCTAAATTGAATTCTTCGGGGTTTAAGTGGAACTTGATTCTGGGCTATTGTCTACTGTTGGAGTCGGCAGATCTCCTGACACTACTAAAGTGTTGAAGGAGTTTGTAGTTCGGTGTGGGCGCGCGGAGACTCAAGAAGGTGAATCACGATTGGACACGAGAGACACAGTGGTTTACGTGGTTCGGGCCGCCTGAGCGTAATACCCTACTCCACGGGTGTGTGGTGTTGTATTAGTTTATGTATGAAAGCTCATGTCAATGCGTGTGTGCCTGAGAGCCTTCGAGAGCCCCCTTCGTGTATCGTCGGCCTGTCCTTTTATAGTACAAGGACAAACCGTTACAAGTTAGCCTGGCCCGACATGTGGCCCCAGCGGTTACTAGTATTGATACACGATTAATTGTTGTTAATAACCCTGTAACGGGCTCCGACAGTGCCCTTACAGGTGTTAAGATTGTCCGATTAAGTGTCATTAACATGGAATTAATGACAATTAATCGGGTCTTGAAGTCCGCGGTTATCCTTTGAAGATCCGGAGTCGTTACAATGTCTTCCGGAGGTTTGAGGCGGCCAGCTCCGACGTTTGGACACGTGGCAGCTCCAGAGCTTGCTTGTGGGAAGCAGGAAGCTCCGGGGTGGCCTGGCACGTGTCAGGTCCGGAGCTTCTCTCGGTCAGGGGTTAAGTCCGGAGGTGCCGTTTCGGTACCTAGCCCGGAGCTTCACCCTTGTGGGTAGTAGCTCTGGTCTGGCAGTACACGTGACAACCTAGGGGTTAACCATGTTGGAGAAGCAGGTCCGGTTATGTCTGACAAGTGGGCCTCCGAAGGTCTTCAATTTGAGTAGACGTCCTTCCCTTGAGATCTTTGTAACCTCAGGGGGTGTATGGTTTTTAGGGTACCGACAGTGGCCCCCTGGACCTACCTCCGGGGAAAGTCACCGGGGTGAAGTCATTCCGTCGGAGGTGGGTCCATACTCGCGACTCTTGAACTGGGTCTTCAAGGGTCTTCGGAGGTGCCGTTGGCAGGGCTTTACGGTTAAATCCTGACGCGTGGCGCACCTCAGGCGGCAGATAAGATCTTTGACGTGCGGATCTCTCGCAATTGAAGGTCGCCGGTTCCCGATACGAAAACCGTATTGGTTCCGCGCGCCTTGTCAGGTCGCCGCCTTTGGGTTTCCCGCCTCGTGATGACAACTGTTCGCCTGGGTAAGAGCCTCGACTTGATCGTCAAGGTGGTCCCGGGCCCTCTTGTCATCGGCAGGGTTGAATTCTTGAGTAGTATCCTTGACTCCCCTGCAGTTTCCATCCAAGCGTTGCGAGGGCTTACATAAGAAGGAAAGCGCACCGTCGGGAGTTCTTTACGCTTCCCATCTGTTCTTGCGCTCAAACTCCCAACTCGTACTTTGCTCCTCTTCTCTTGCCTAGCTATGCTGCGATGGAGTTGGGTCTGCGTGAAAGTCGCTTGAAGACTGACAGCGATCTGAAGAAGGTCCGGGCCCTCATGGGGTGGTCTTCGGACTTCTTCAATCGCTCGGTCCGCGCCGGCGGAGAGCTCCCCTTTGAAAAGGAGCACGCTGGCGAGATGGTGTACTTTTCCTCGTACGCCATGGTGGGGCTGATCCCACCGTTTTCTTCTTTCTTCTTGATGCTGCTGGACTTCTATGGTCTGCAGCTGTACCACCTTGGCCCTCACTCCATTCTCCTTGTGTCCATCTTTGTCCACTTCTGCGAGATGTGGGTGGGCGTCCCTCCCTGCATCGAGCTCTTCCGAACCTTCTTCACCATCCAAACCACCGGCCGAAGCGATGAGTATCTTGGCTTCTACTACTTCGTGAATCGCAAGAAGTGCCCATTCAAGTACCTCCGGTCATTCCCTTCCGGGAAGTGGGATGACTGGAAGAAAGATTGGATAGTCGTCCGGGTGGAGGAGCATGAGCGGTTGGAGTTGCCAGACGGTCTGCCCGGCATTGACACGTCGGTATGGAGCGAAGTTCTGGTGCTGGCGGAAGCTTTCGACCCTGTCCTGACCAGGATCCGCCGATGTGTGGAGGGAGGATTGACTCCCCAGGCGGTGTTCTGCAACTTCCTGTCCAACAGGTGGGCGCCGCTGAAGAGGAGGGAGAAGCTCGCCTGGGCCCTCAACAGCGTGATGGACGAGGACCGGGTTGAGACCGGGTTGAAGTCCAGCATGGTGGGGAAGACCTTGGAGTTTCACCTCAAGAAATTCCAGCACGGCATCGACGTTGACGGAGATTACTTGACTCCGCCGCCGGCCTTCCTCCCTCTGAACGTGGAAGTTGAGTTCAGCAGGGAGCTCCGGCGGACGATGCCCGCGCTTGACGACCTGGGTGTCGTCGAGAGAAGATCAACCACCCGGTTGGCAATCCCCGGGTTGTCCGAAGACGGCTCCGCCCCTGTCCCACAGCCAAGAGCTGAGGTCATCGGCAAGGGCAAGGAGCTGGCGGAGGAGCCGGAAAGCCGGAAGAGGAAGCTGCGACATGCTGATGGAAGGTCCATCGGGCCTGCCACTTCCACCCCAGTTCCCCCTCCTCAGGAAGGAAGATCCTCCGCCACCGTGGTGACTGTCCCCATGGTGGGGTCCTTCCGGAACGTTACTGTTCTGGCGGTGGGATCCTCCCGGAGTGCGACTGTCCCCGTGGTGGATCCCTCCTGTGGGGCTAGCTCCGGGCGCGCGACTCCGGCATCTGGAGCAGTGAGGGCCTCCAGGTCCAGGAGTTCCTCCCGATCAAGGAGAGCTCCGACCCGGGAAACGCCCGCGGCTGTGGCAAGTCCTGGGAGTCCTCCCGGAGCTCCTACGCCGACCGTGGGCAGCCCGGATCGTCCGGGAAAGAGGTTCCGCGCAAGCTGGTGCGGGAGCCTCCCAAGTTAATTTTTCTTTTTTACCTCGATTAACTTTTTAATTGTAGCATCTGTTTGCTCAATTTCTTCGTTCTTCATCTGCAGTGTTCCCAAGAAGGGGAGTGAAGCTCCACCCTCAGCCACAGTGTCTGAGGCTGCGAGGGCTTCTGCTCCAGTCCCGGTGCCGCCCCAAGCGGAGGCTGCGACAGCTCCGGCGCTGGCTGTCGTGGTCATGGACCTCGACTCGTCTCCAGAAGTTCCCGTGGTAGCGCCGAACCACGGGAATGAAGATGCGCCAGCGGCACCCGTCCCGGAAGTGGAAGCTCCGGGTCCTGGTGCTGCAGTAGTAGAAGCTCCGGCTGTTGAGTCGGAGGAAGTAGCAGTCCCGGCTTCGGAGCCGGAAAGTGCTGAAGCCCCGGCGATTGAGCCGGAGGTGGCTGAAGCCCCGGCATGCGAGTCGGAAGTCGAAGTAGTTCCGGCAGTTGAGCCGGTTACTTCCGAAGCTCCGGCCGCAGAGCCGGTGATTGTTGGAGCGCCGGCCGCAGAGCCGGCGGCTGAAGAGGCGAGGGAGCTTGAGCCTCCCTCAGAAGAGGTGTCCCGGCCGGAGCCAGTAGCAGCTCCTGCTCCGGAGGCGACGACGTCGATGGTACCTGTGGCAGAGCCAGAGTGCCTGAACGAAGTTGCCGGCCCCCAGCCTGAGGGGGCAAATGAAGACTTGGTGGCGGGACCTCCTTCGATGGCGACTGAGGCCGTCTCGGAGGAAGGCCCTAGCGCTTTGGAAGCTCAGGGTTCCACTCTCGTAGAGTGGGACCCAATTTTTGTATGTGAAGACCCGCTGGAACCAGCGGAAGAGATTCCAGCAGGTCCGGAGCCCATCTCGCTGTCGATGTCCATCGACAACGCCTGCTCCAGTCTTCGTCAGGTCCAACTGGCCTTCTTCCACGACAGCAAGGCTCTTGAAGAGGAGCGCCAAACCCTTAGGCGGTGGCGTAATCGGCTCCACTTCGAGACTAAACTGGCGCAGTCGAGGCTTGCGGATGACAAGGAGTTGATCAAGCGGGAGAAGATCCGCCTGGAGCTCTGGGATAAGCTGCTGGACGAGAGGGAGAGCATGACTCACACCCTCGATGCTCAATCCCGGGAGTACCACGACCGAGCTAAGGCTGCTAACGACGCGGCCAATGCTCGGTTTGATCAGCTCGAGGCCATCAGCACCGCACTCATCAAGCGCCGAGAGGCACTTGAAGGGAGGGAAAGACGGCTCGAGGACGAGGAGCAAAAACTCCTAGAGCTACGGGATGACGTCTTGCGACGGGAAGAAGAGCTCGCCGAGAAAACAGCTCTGGCGGACAAGGGCCTCGAGGAGCGCGCTAAGAAATTGGAAGAGCGCTGCCTCAAGGAAGAGGAGAAGACCTGGGTGCGGGGGCAGGAACTCTACGAATACGAGTGTGCCCTTGTCGCCCGGGAGAAGAAAGTGGAGGCTAGGGAGAAGGACCTGGTCGACCGCCGGAACAAGATCCACCTCCGGGAGGAGGAGCTCGGAAGACTTGAGAAGCGGGTTGCTGCGAAGATCCAGCAAAACGCCAAAGAAGTTGAGCGCCTCGCCCGCGAGAATTCGGAGCTGACGGCGGCCCGGAGATCCCTGGAAGAGATGAAGAACTTGAGGAAGGCGGACTCCCTGCAGATTTGGGAGTTCCTGGGCAAGGCCGACGACGCGCTGACGCCGATGGGTTTCAGCCCCGTGCACCCGTATGATCCGGAGCCGGAGCCAGACCTTGCGTTGCAAGCGTTGAGCGCCGCAGGCAGCAAGCTCTCCAAGGTGGGCGACGTCATCGCGGACCAGCTGGAGGTCGAGGGGCAATCCCTGGCTAGGAACGTCACAGAATATGTGTTGACGTGCTACACCAGCCGGAACCCTCGATTTCCTCTGGACCCGGTGCTTGAAGGCCCCGTCGAAGGAGAAGGCGAAGCTACCTGAGCCTGCGTGTCGGAGGTCGCCCAGAAGGTCGCCGAGTTCTTCCATAGGGTCTAGGACCGTCTCTTTTAGCCTTTACTTGTATCTTCTCTTCTTCCTCAATTTTGTAATCCCTTGTCTCCAGATGTAATCTCCGGTCTTCAGATGGAATGAAATCCCCAATTTTTTGCGAATTTCATTTTTTTTTGTCTTCAACATCTTTGTGTCTTCACTTGGTCCCCTGGTAGATGTGCACAATTTGATTGTGGACATGTACCAAAAGGATGTTGAGTTTTGTTGAAGTCGAATTTGCTTCGAACTTGTGGAATTTAGGTCCGAAGTTTTTGATAGTGAAGGTCCCCTGAAGTTGTCGGAGCTTAGAAGCTCCGGCACTGTCCATCGCTGGAGCTTAGTAGCTCCGGCAATAGCCTCTATCAACACGTTGAGCGTCGGTAGTTAATACTCCAAGGTGTCGGAGCTTAGCAGCTCCGGCAATGACCTTTGCCACACTTGGTTTGTTGGCAACAGACTCCAGTGACGGGGTCTTCTCACCAACTTTTAGTCAACGCCGACGGTTGACGCCCTGGTGGGAGTCGGAGCTTGGTTAGCTCCGGTTTTTCTCCATCAACGTAGGGTTCATTTTTCCTGCACACTTAAGCCAAGAAAAATAGTAAAATTTGTTCCTTGTCTATAACTTCGTCGTGGCTTACGGTTCTCAAGAAAATTTTAAGTTGAACACGATTTTTAATACGACTGGATGAATTGTCTTTTCCGTTAGATTCAATTGTCCATGGACCCACCTTACTTTGGCCTGCCGGGATGTAGGTAGAGTGGCGTACTTAGGGTGCTTGACCAGGCTAAGTCGATAGCGCACTCCGGCCCTAGAATGGCTTGGCGGCTTTCAGGCGAGTTGGCCACAGACGATATTTAAATCCAAAAAATCTGACAATTCAACTCGAATCGTATGTAAACCGGTCAAACTAGAACTTCTTAAGAATTGCACGTTTCTATTATAGACAAGAAAGAGAAAAATAAAAATGTCGAGCCTATGCAAAAATGAATGCACGTGGAGTCTATTTCACATGAAGATGTCTTTCATTATAGGTCCGGGGTACAGGGGAAACAAGTACACTCTTAGGGTACGGAACCAGGCTAAGTGTGTTTGGTTTCTCGTTTGACCCAGGGTAGTTAGCCACACTTTTAGTCCGGAGACTGTGTCAAGTGTTGCATGAGCTTTTCAAACCTTTCGGGAAAGGTCCGGCTGCTCTCCCGGAGGAACTACCCGACTCTGTACAATGACTCTATAACATACATTTCAAGTTACTTAAGACTCACCTCCGTGGAATTAAGTGTAGAACTTACGGAGGTGCTCGATGTTCCAAGGATTTGGGAGAGGTGTCCCATCCTCGGTAGCCAAGCGAACGCTTCCGGGACGGGATACTTTGATCACTCGAAAGGGCCCTTCCCAGCCGGGGGAGAGTTTGTTTTGCCCTTCTCTGGATAGTATTCTCCATAGCACCAGATCGCCTTCCTCGAGCTGTCGGTTGTGTACATGCCGCTGGTGATAGCGCCGTAGAGCTTGGCGGTATCGGGCATTCCGAACAGCTGCTTGGCACCTTCCCTCCTCGAGGAGGTCTAGGTCTTCGCGCCGGAGCTGGTCCTGCGCGGCTTCGTCGAAGGTCCGGACTCGGAGGGAACCCAAGGTGATTTCCGGAGGAAGGATCACTTCAGCTCCGTACACCAGAAAGAAGGGTGTTTCTCCGGTTGCCCGACTTGGAGAAGTCTTGTTGGCCCATAGAGTGGGTGGAAGCTCTTCGATCCAATTGACTCCGTGCTTTTTCAAGCGCTCATAAGTGCGTGTTTTGAGTCCTTTAAGGATCTCTGCATTTGCTCTCTCGGCTTGTCCATTGCTGGCAGGATGAGCTACAGAAGCGTAGCAAACTTGTATGTCGAGGTCTTCGCAATATCCTTGAAATGCGGAGCTTGTGAATTGAGTCCCATTATCAGTGATGATCTTATTTGGGACTCCGAATCTGCTCACGATGGATTGTAGAAAATTGATTGCAGATTGTTTGTTGATCGTCACAACGGGAGTTGCTTCCGGCCACTTGGTGAACTTGTCGATGGCGACGTACAGGAACTTGTAACCTCCGATGGCTCTAGGGAAGGGTCCCAAGATGTCCATCCCCCACACAGCGAAAGGCCATGTGGGAGGTATCATTTGTAAGGACTGAGCAGGTGTATGAATTTGCTTTGCATGAAATTGGCATGCTTTGCATTTCTTCACCAGCTCAGTGGCATCCTGGAGCGCTGTAGGCCAGTAGAAGCCGTGCCGAAAGGCTTTTCCGACCAGCGTGCGGGAAGATGCGTGGTTCCCACACTCGCCTCCATGGATTTCTGCGAGGAGCTCGCAGCCTTCTTCCCTTGTGATGCACCGCATTAGGATGCCGTTGGCACCGCGCCGGTAGAGATCCCCTTCTACCAACGTGTATCTTTTAGCCAACCTGACTACCCGATCAGCGGATACATCATCGTCAGGAAGGATGTTGTCTTTCAAGTAGCTCCAGATCTCCGAGATCCATGCATCAGAACTGACTTGAGCATTTGAGTCTTGCGTGCTGGGTTGCTCGGAGCTTCCGGCAGCACCTACGACCCTTGATGGCTGCCATGGTAACAGGGCCATCGGGACCGTCAGCTTCGGGATGCTGATCTCGCCCCCTTCGTTCAGTTCGGCAGGCTGAACTGTGGGTTTTGACAACCTCCGGACAAAGGTTCCATCAGGAGCCGGAGCTCCAGTTGACGCCTTGGTCGAGAGTTCGTCAGCTTCAGCGTTGTGAGCACGCTGAACATGGTGAAGGTCTAGGACTTCGAAGTCCTTCTGAAGCCTCTGGACTTCAAGGAGGTAAGCCGCCAGCTGGAGATTATTGCAGGAGCATTCACCCTTCACCTGCTTGATGACGAGTTGTGAATCTCCTTTGACCAGCAATTGCTTGACACCGTATGATAGTGCCACCTTTAATCCATAGATGAGTGCTTCATACTCCGCCATGTTGTTGGTTGCCTTGAAGTCAAGGTGTACTATGTATTTCACCTTCTCCCCAGTTGGTGCAAGGAGAAGGATTCCAGCTCCGGCTCCCTGCTTCTGCATGGAGCCGTCGAAGTAAAGGGTCCAGTGAGGCTTAGTGAAGGTTGGAACTTGAGGTTCCATCTTCTGCTCGTTGGGGCCCCCAGGGTTTAATGGAGAGGGAGTCCATTCTGCCACGAAATCTGCCAACGCTTGACTCTTGATTGCTTGTCTCGGAATGAATTCAAGATCGAATTCAGCCAATTCCGCTGCCCACTTTGCAATATTCCCAGTTGAATTGGGATTATGCAGGATCGCTCGAAGTGGATATGAGGTCACCACCGAGACTTTGTGAGCTTGGAAATAGTGTCGAAGCTTCCTTGAGGCAATAAGAACTGCATAAAGCAGTTTATGCACCTCTAGGTATCGAGTCTTGGCATCATGTAACACTTCACTGATGAAGTATACCGGGCGTTGAATGGTCCGGACCCTCCCGGAGGGGTCTGGAGCTTCCTCTTCATTGATCCGGACCCTCTCGGAGGGGTCCAGACTCTCTTCGGGGACCTCCGGGTTCTGGGTGGAGGAACCCGGAGCTTCTTCAGAAATGACCTGGACCCTCTTAGAGGGGTCCGGGTCCTCTGAAGTGGCTTTTTGTGGGTTTGAGTCTGGGAGCTGGGACCCAGACCTGCTTTCAGGAACCTCCGGACCCTCCCGAAGGGGTCTGGATTCCTGAGTATTGGGTAGTTCCGGTCTCTCCGCAACCAGAACCATACTGATGACTTCGTCAGTAGCTGAAATATAAAGCAACAAAGGCTCACCAGGGTTCGGAGCTAAAAGGACTGGTAGGGTGGTGACGAACTGTTTCAGCTCCTGGAATGCCTTCTCTGCTTCTTCAGACCATTGGAATGGTCCGGACTTCCTCAGTAACTTGAAGAAGGGAAGTGCTCTTTCTGCCAGTCTTGAAATGAACCGGCTAAGGGCTGCTAGACATCCAGTTAATTTTTGGACGTCTTTGATGCGGGTTGGTGGCCGCATGTCTTCAATGGCTTTTATCTTCGCCGGATTAGCCTCTATGCCCCGGTGACTTACCAGGTAACCAAGAAGCTTTCCGGAACTAACCTCGAAGACGCACTTGTCTGGGTTTAGCTTCGTGCGGGTGGCCCGCAGCTTGTCGAAGACAGCCTGCAAGGTGTCCAAGAGGGACTCCTTGTTCTTGACTTTGACAATGATGTCATCGACGTACACTTCCACTATGTCTCTGATGAGTTCTTCGAAAGTTTTGTACATAGCTCGTACAAAAGTTGAAGCTGCATTCTTGAGACCAAACGGCATGGCTGTGTAACAATACAATCCATCCACTGTGATGAATGAAGTATGCTCTTCATCCTCTCTAGACATCCTGATTTGATGATATCTAGAATATGCGTCTAGAAAACACAGTAACTCGCACCCGGAGGTGGAATCCACTATCTGATCTATTCTAGGTAGTGGGAATGGATCTTTTGGACATGCCTTATTCAGTGTGGTGTAGTCGATGCACATCCGAAGTTTCTCGCCGGCCTTGGGCACAACGACTGGGTTCGCCAGCCATTTTGGATGGAAGACTTCTCAGATAAATCCGGCTTCGAGCAACTTCTTCACTTCTTGTCGGATGAAGTTCTGTCGCTCTACAGATTGCTTCCGAGGTTTCTGATGCACAGGCTGAGCATCGGGGTAAATCTTCAGATTGTGCTCAATCACTTCCCTGGGGATCCCAGGCATTTGTGACGGTTGCCAAGCAAATACGTCAACGTTAGCCCGGAGGAAAGTGATGAGCGCGAGTTCCTATTTGTCATTCAACCCACCCGATATGCGGGTGATTTGAGTGACATCGGAACCAATTTGGACGACTTTGACGGGGATGTCGGTGTCGCCGCTTGGCTGCACACGGGGAGCAGAGGTTGATCCTCGTTGCCGAATGCTCGGAGGTTTTGGAGCCTGCCCCTGTCTGGAGTCCTCCTCTTGTGCAGTGGTGAGTGCATGGAGCTCCTCCAGAGCAGTTACTCCGGCGGTGCGATCTCCACGAATCCGGAGAACGCCTGCTGGTGTTGGCATCTTCAACACCAAGTATCCATAATGAGCAGCTGCCATAAATTTGTATAGGGCAGGTCTACCCAAGATGGCGTTGAATGGTAAGTTGATCTGAGCGACGTCGAAGACCAACTTCTCGGTGCGGTACTTCTCCCGTGTCCCGAAGGTAACGGGGAGAATTATAGCTCCGAGTGGGGTAATGGCCCCCGGACCTACTCCGGAGAATGGTCGAGAGGGCTGAAGATCCGAAGGTCGAAGCTGAAGTTTGGTAAAAGCTTCAAAGCTTATAAGGTTCAGCCCCGAACCTCCATCCACCATAACATGATGGAGCTGGATGTTGTTGATGGTGGGAGATACCATCAAGGGTAATTGGCCAGCTCCGACCATGCTTTGAGGACAGTCCGAAGCATCAAAAGTGATGGGTGTGTCCATCCACTTTCGATGTGGCTCCGGTCTAGCTGTAGGAGCTACAGCAGCCATATCCCGTCGCATAGTCTTGATGACACGACGAGAAGTGATGTCCCATGATCCACCAAAGATGGTGTTCATGGTTTTCCGACGCTCGTTGTCGGAGACGTCGGAGTCATCATCGACGGAGGTGTAGACGGCTTTCAGGACCTTTTTGGGGTCCTGAAACCCTAACTCCTCTTCAGCTGGAGCTTCGTCAACCTTCTGTTTTCCCTCCCTCTGTCGGAAAGGAGACCCTTCCCGGCGCTTGTTGTAGCGCTCGGCAAGGTTTTGGACCTCCCGGCAGTCTTCCAGCCTGTGGCTGCCCGTTTTGTGAATGGGGCACCACATTTTGGATTTGTCGCCGTCTTCGGAAGACGGTCGAGGTCGCTTCTCGGGGCGTGGCCCCCGGCCACCAGGAGTTGCAGTGGCTGCAACGTTGGATGTGCCGGCCGACGGCTTCTTCTTGCCTTTAGTCTTCTTTTTCTTCTTGCCACTCCTGGAGGTAACGGCTTCTTCTTTGGAGGATTTTTTGTGATCCTCCAAGGCTGGTTTGGAGTGCATTTCACGACCCTCCGCAGCTCTGGCACATTTGTCTGCCGAGCTGAAGAGCTCCGTGACGCTGGTGATCTCTTTGATCGCCAGCTTCTCCAACATCTTCTTGTCTCGTACACCCTGTCTAAATGCCACAATGACAGAAGCGCTTGAGATAGAAGGGATTGTGTTGCGTACCTGAGAGAACCTCTGGATGAATGACCGCAAAGATTCTCCCCCTTTTTGCACGACCGCAAAAAGGTCTAGTTCAGTGCCCGGTCGGGTGTATGAACTCCCGAAGTTGGCAGTGAACTGACGGCACAGCTCCTCCCAACTGTCGATAGAGTTGGGTGGAAGGCTCATAAACCAGGACCTGGCGGTCCCAGTTAAGGCCACTGGAAAGTAGTTGGCCATTACGGCCTCGTTTCCTCCAGCTGCTAAGATTGCAGTGGAATATATCTGCAGAAATTCTACGGGGTTGACAGTCCCGTCGAATTTTTCCGGCAAGTGTGGCCGGAACTTCTGTGGCCATCTAACCATGCGCAGGTGCATGGCTAGGGCGGAACAGCCTCCTCCTACTCCTTCCAGAGTAGAAAGGTCTTGAGCATCCCGTCTTTCTCGAGCTCGCTCGATATGGACACGGCCATCCTGTTGGCGGTATCGGCGATCAAGCTCCGCCCGGAGGTCGTGTGTCGAAAGCCGAGATACCGTATGGGTGCGTCGTGCCCCAGAGGGCAATGACGTCACTTGCTGTGACACAGCACGTCTTCGGTTGTTGGAGACATGCGGACCAAGTCTTCCAGACAACGTCCGTCGCTGCGACGGGGCCCGCCCTGAAGGAGGAGGACCCTGGTTGTTGAGGCGTTCGGCCGCTGCTGCGACCAAATGCTCGACATCAGCCCTCCATTGCTCCATGGCATCTAGAGATGCATCCGGAGGTGGTGGTCGCTGGAGAAGAGCACGCGCTGCATGGAGCGCGTGTTCTGGGTTGTCATGACTTGCCGGCGCAGTATGTGACGCCGGCGCACCATCGTGTTGCCCGGCACGTTTTGCCGGAGAAGATGGTGGTGGTGGGAGTGTGACTCCTCCTGGTGCTGAGGCTCCTGCTGGTGGCTGCATGTTGGAGGGATTGCCCCCGACAGCCTGAGCAGCAGGTTGCCCGTTGGATGATCCAGCCGCAGAATTCACCATTCTTGAAAATCTCAGGCGCCCCTTCCTGGCGCGCCAACTGTCGACTGTTGGAGTCGGCAGATCTCCTGGCACTACTAAAGTGTTGAAGGAGTTTGTAGTTCGGTGTGGGCGCGCGGAGACTCAAGAAGGTGAATCACGATTGGACACGAGAGACACAGTGGTTTACGTGGTTCAGGCCGCCTGAGCGTAATACCCTACTCCACGTGTGTGTGGTGTTGTATTAGTTTATGTATGAAAGCTCACGTCAATGCGTGTGTGCCTGAGAGCCTTCGAGAGCCCCCTTCGTGTATCGTCGGTCTGTCCTTTTATAGTACAAGGACAAACCGTTACAAGTTAGCCTGGCCCGACATGTGGCCCCGGCGGTTACTAGTATTGATACACGATTAATTGTTGTTAATAACCCTGTAACGGGCTCCGACAGTGCCGTTACAGGTGTTAAGATTGTCCGATTAAGTGTCATTAACATGGAATTAATGACAATTAATTGGGTCTTGAAGTCCGCGGTTATCCTTTGAAGATCCGGAGTCGTTACAATGTCTTCCGGAGGTTTGAGGCGGCCAGCTCCGACGTTTGGACACGTGGCAGCTCCGGAGCTTGCTTGTGGGAAGCAGGAAGCTCCGGGGTGGCCTGGCACGTGTCAGGTCCGGAGCTTCTCTCGGTCAGGGGTTAAGTCCGGAGGTGCCGTTTCGGTACCTAGCCCGGAGCTTCACCCTTGTGGGTAGTAGCTCCGGTCTGGCAGTACACGTGGCAACCTAGGGGTTAACCATGTTGGAGAAGCAGGTCCGGTTATGTCTGACAAGTGGGCCTCCGAAGGTCTTCAATTTGAGTAGACGTCCTTCCCTTGAGATCTTTGTAACCTCAGGGGGTGTATGGTTTTTAGGGTACCGACAGGGCTATGTTTGCTCCATTTGCTATTCTACCTTTTAACTACTCATGGATATGAGAAAGCATAAGCCCCATGATTACTTAAGAAAGGTAGGGTATCATAGCCAATTTCTGCAATACTAGGTAGAGTATCTTGTTGTGCATTAGATACTTTTGAAAATAAGACATTGTAGCAACTCCTGATCATGAACCTAAAGTCTTGACTTTGCTCGGGACGAGCAAAGGATAAGCTTGGGGGAGTTTGTTGACGGCTGTTATATACCAATTTCATCCGTCAATTTAACTCAATTATGTGAAGGATTTGTCATTTCTTGCACACATCACCTTTCTATCTAACCCAATTCCACTTGGACTTGGAGAAATATGTGTATGCAACATTTTATGCAGGAAATGAGGAAATGTAGAGGGACCAATCCTATAAAATATCATCCCAGCCAATCAGGCGACAACACGTGGCATCTCATGGATCAAATGGCCCACAATCAGAAATATCCGAGGAGATCCAATGGTGTATCACCCATATACATCAATGGGACCAACCTGGCAGCCACCTGGAGAAAGCACACGAGAATTGGTGCAATGAATAGGTCGGCCGAACCAGGGGGTCGACCAACCTGGTCTCTGCACCAAACTCGGCCAGCCTCCACGTGTTGGCTCCTCCCGGCTTCCTGGAGTCAATGATGACTGATTCGCACACTTTTGGTGGCGGGAACCGACCTCAACTCTAGTATAAATAGGACCCCCTACCCCTCACTTCAACACACACCACTTGAGCTTCATCTCTATTGTATACACTATCATCCATAGTATAAGAGGAGTTAGGTTGTAGAGAGGAGAGTCTCTAGTCCCAAGTCCAAATTGGGAAAGGAGTAAGGGGTCTCTCTCTTCCCAATCCTACATTGGGAAAGGTATGGCTCATGTATTATTTCCTGTATTTGTGACTTTATGCATAATAAAGATAGTATCTTTAGTCTCTACTTATACATATACTTGGGCAAAGCGTTTCTTGTTTGATTGTGGAGTCCATGTATGTGGAAGGTATAGCTTCTATGACTATTTCATCATGAACATATCTCATTATCATAGAACCTATAGACCCCCACTATAGTCTAGTTAATTATAACATAACTAGGTTAGTATGGATAATTATGCTGTGTATCAACATTGGTTCAATGATGATTCAATTCATTGCCTTGGGATGGATTGTGCCAAGGTTCTTAAGGTAATTACTTAATATGCTAGAATGGTGCTAGGATAGCTAAGTAGCATTGGATGTCTCGTAGACCCATGGATTGAAGAGGTAGGCAGTAGGTGGTGACAGCCCTATCCGTCCTTTGTAATCCTACATGTTCGGCTATGCCACAGGCTCTTGGTGGGAGTCGCCCTAGTATTGCTAGGGGTAAGCCCGTGCCCGATGTGTTGAACCACATAGCATAAGTATTCACTATTGATCTAGCTTATGAATAATTAGTTTAGACTATGTATATGTACAATAGAGCACAGTAGGAGTACCTCCATAACTCTCAACCTTAACTAACCTCTAGGATCCTCTTACCCCCCTTAGACTCGAAAGCTCTTGTGTGTGTCACACTACCTCCACTATTATTTTATCCATCCTTACTAGATTCTTACCTAGACCTTTCTACCCCTTTACACTTGATGATTGTTATATCTCTACCCCGCCTTCCTTTGGGATCAAATAAGTGACACCCTTGGGAATACTCTTAAGGGGAAATGCTACAATGATACCTCTGTGTGCTTGCGGAATTCACTCTATGATCCAATAGAACCGTTAACAAGCATTTCTGACACATCAGTTGGATATGTTTAGTTAATGGTGCATAAGAAATACCAACAAGCATTTCTGGCGCCGTTGTCGGGGATGATTTTATAGTATATCTTAGGAGCCGTCAACAAGCATTTGTGGCGCCATTGCCGGGGATGATTTGTTAGTATATCTTAGGAGTCGTCAACAGCAAGCATGCGTGAATTTTGAAGCAAATACATGTAACAATCAGATATGCACGATTCAAGCCACATTTCGAGAATCTAAGATATTGAGCTCACTCCTAAGTTCAAAAAAAAAAATTTCTCATTTAGGGGCTTGGTGAAGATACTGGCCAATTGTTTTTCTGTTCTCACATGGGAAATTTCTATGTCTCATTTGATGGAGTGATCTCTCAAGAAATGGTGGCATATATCGATGTGATCGGTCCTTGAATGTTCATCTAGATTGTGGGCTATTTTGATGGCACTCTCATTGTCACATAGGGGGGAGATATAGTGCTAGTTTATGCCATAGTCCATAAGAGTTTGTCGCATCCAAAGAAGTTGTGCACAAGAACTTCCGGCGGTGACATACTCCGCTTCGGCTGTGGAATGAGCAATGGAGTTTTGTTTCTTTGAGGACGAAGACACTATGGAGCAACCAAGGAATTGGCAATTCCCGGACGTACTCTTTCTATCTAATTTGCACCACACATAATCCGCATGGGAATATCCAATGAGATTAAACATAGAGCCCTTGGGGTACCAAAGTCCTAGGGTTGGTGTGTTAACCAAATATCTAAGAATTCTCTTAATGGCGGTCAAATTACACACCTTAAGAGCAGCTTGGAATCAAGCACACATACAAACACTTAGCATTATATTGGGCCTAGATGCACATAAGTAAAGCAATGAACCTATCATGGAACGATATACCTTTTGGTCCACACTTGGACCATCTTCATTAAGGTCAAGGTGCCCATTTGTTACCATTGGAGTCTTGATGGGTTTGGCTTTGTCCATGTCAAATTTCTTGAGTATATCTTGTGTGTACTTTGTTTTACGAATAATGTGCCTTCCTTTAGTTGCTTCACTTGGAAACCTAGGAAGAACTTCAACTCCCCCATCATAGACATCTCAAACCTTTCAGTAATTATCTTGAAAAACTCATCAAAAAAAGTTTTGTTAGTAGAATCAAATATAATGTCATTGACATATATTTGGCAAAAAAACAAATCATCATTGAAAGGCTTAGTTAATAAAGTGTAATCCTCCTTCCCAATTTTGAAACCATTTTGATTTAAGAAGTCTGTAAGGCACTCATACCAATCTCTAGGAGCTTGTTTGAGGCCATAGAGATACTTACGCAATTTGTAGACATGGTTTGGGAAGTCTTGATCTTCAAAGCAATGGGTTACTCCACATACACCTCTTCTTTGATTGGACCATTGAGGAATGCACTCTTGACGTCCATTTGGTATAGCTTAAAATCATGGTGAGTAGCAAAGGCAAGTAATATACAAATTCATTCAATCCTAGCTACGAGAGCAAAGGTTTCATCGAAATCCAAACTTTTGACTTGTGAGTACCACTTGGCCACAAGTCGTGCATTCTTCCTTATAACCACCTCGTGCTCATCTTGTTTGTTGTGGGACACCCACTTGGTTCCCACAACATTGGCGTTTGGCCTCTTCACGAGCTCCCATACTTGATTTCTTTCAAAAATGTTGAGCTCTTCTTGGATGGCCATCACCCAATTCGGATCTCTTAGTGCTTCTTCAACCTTATGAGGCTCCAAAGAAGAAACAAAAGAGTATGTTCACAAAAATTTGCAACACGAGATTGAGTAGTTACCCCCTTGGAGATGTCTCCAAGGATGTTGTCAATTGGATGGTCCCATTGAACGCTTTGATGTACTCTTGGCTGTGGTTCTTGAGGTATTGGATCTTCATCTTCATCTTCCCCATTTTCTTCGTCTCCCCCTTGATCGATGCCTCCATTTTCATCTTGTTGAAGCACGTCTTGGGGTTCTTGAGCTTGATTACTTGAGGAAAAGTTTGCTTGATGTGTAGGATGATCACTTGAGTCATGATATTGTTCTTGTGGTCGAGTATCTCCAAGTGCTATCCTTCCTATCACAACTTATGGAGCTTCTTCTTTATCTAGCACATAACGATCAATGTGCTCCACTTGGGAGCCACTAGTCTCATCAAACACTACGTCACGTGCTACTTCAATAATTCCGGAGAATTTGTTGAAAACACGATAGGCGTAAGTGTTTGAGTCATAACCATGCAAGAAACCCTCGTCGAACTTAGAAGCAAACTTCGAAGTCCTAGGCTTCTTGTTGGGATTATAGCATTTGCTCCCAAAAACGCGAAAATAGGAAATATTAGGCTTGTTACCAGTTAGGAGTTCATAAGACGTCTTCTTCAATATGAGATGGAGATATAATCGGTTTATGGCATGGCAAGCGGTGTTAACCGCTTCCACCCAAAACCGGTCCGACGTCTTGTATTCATCAAACATGGTTCTTGACATCTTGATGAGGGTCCTATTCTTCCTCTCGGCCACCCCATTTTCTTGATGGGAGTAGGGGGCCGAGAACTCATGCTTGATGCCTTCTCCATCCAAAAACTCTTCAACTTGAATGTTCTTGAATTCGATGCCATTGTCACTCATTATGGTCTTGATCCTTAAGGAGAACTCATTTTGAGCTGTCCTCAAGTATTTCTTCAGGACACCTTGAGTCTCACTTTTATCATGCAAAAAGAACACCCAAGTGAAACATGAAAAATCATCAACAATTACAAGACTATATTTGTTACCGCCAATACTTATGTAGGCGATTGGACCGAAGAGGTCCATGTGTTGAAGCTCCAGTGGTCTTGTTGTCGTCATGATGTTCTTGGATGGATGTTGAGCTCGAACTTTCTTTCCGGCTTGGCATGCGCTACATGGCCTATACTTTTCAAACACAACATTCTTTAAACCATGGAATGTGCCCGCCCTTAAGAAGTTTTTGCAAGTCTCTCATCCCTACATGGGCTAGTATTCTATGCCAAAGCCATCCCATGTTGGTTTTTGCAATTAAGCATGTATCAAGTTGGGCTTTATCCACAGAGAAATCCACAAGATAGAGCTTTCCCTTGAGTACACTCTTAAAAGCAATTGAGTCATTGCTTCTTCTTGTGACGGTCACACCCTCATTAGTGAATAGACAATTATAACCTTTGTCACATAGTTGTGATATGGACAAGAGGTTATGATCAAGTGAATCAACATGTAAAACATTGGAAAGAGTATGATTAGGGGATATAGCAATTTTACCGGTGCCAAGGATTTTCCGTTGTCTATTGTCCCCAAATTAAATTCCCTCACTTGGATCTTCATTTTGCTCATACTCCACAAACATCTTCCTTTCTCCGGTAATATGATTTGTGCATCCACTATCAAGAACCCACTTGGTTCCACCGAAGGAGTATGCCTACAAAATAGAATTAAGACATGGCTTTAGGTACCCAAGTGGTGTTGGGTCCTTTTATGTTAGTCAAAAGGAACTTTTGCACCCACACACAAGGTTTTGGACTCTTGCGGTTTGGCCCAACATACCTAGCATAAGGCTTCCCAAACTTGTTTCTTAACAAAACATATGAAGCATCAAAATCATGAAACAATGGATGAGGTTCTTTTTTTTGCATGTTATGAGATGTAGCAATGCTCTTTACTTTGTCATTGTTATATGAACCTCCTTTGACAAAAACAATAAAATCTTTGACAAGAGGATGTCTTGTGTTGGTGTATTCACTACGTGCATATGCCATCTTATCCTTGTCAAAGATGCCACCTTTTGGTGTTTGGTTGTTTTTTGCCATCTTATGCTCATCTTTAAGTTTTAAGATCAAGTTAGAGCACTTGCAAGTTTAAGATATTTCGGATTTGATATTTGTGGAAGGTGAGCTTTTAGAGGAAGAAGGTGCATTGACCTTGAGAGACTCCACTTGTGTTTCAAGGATCATGTTAACTTTTTTCAAGCTATAAAGTTCATCCTTTAGCACAATTATAGTGTTCTCAAGGTTTGAGCAAGTTTCCCTGCTCAAGGCAAGTTCACGCTCAAGTGCATTGCTCCTTTCTCTTTCAAGCTCCAAGAGATCCTCAAACTCTTGACATCTCTCCTTTTGTTGGATGAGCATATCCTCCTGACGATTGATGAGCTCTTCCTTCTCAAATATCTCATTCGACAATATATCCATTCTTTTCAAAGTACTCTTACTCATATCTTTAAGCATATATTAATTTTCACTACTACTATCAAAATCATCATGTGAAGAAATTGAAGAAGATGATTTAGATTTAACCTTCTTTCTTCCCTCCTTGTCCATGAGGCAAGTTGGCCTTGAGTTCTCCAAGTTGGGGAAGAGCTTGTTCTCCATGGTTGACTTCTTCATAGCAATAGTTGTTATATTTTCTTCTTCAATGGAGAAGGATTCTTCATTTAAATCCCACTCCTTCCCAAGGTGTGCATATCTCGATTGCTTCTTCTTCTTCTTGAAGTATTTCTTTTATTGAGACTTGCCCTCCTTCTTTTTCTTGTTCTCTTCATGTGGGCAATCAACAATGAAGTGGCTGTATTCCCCAAAATTTTAGCAAGCCCTCTTTGATCTTGTCTTGGGCTTTTCTTTGCACTTGCCTTCACGATGGTCACTCCCCCTCCTCCTTCTAAACATCCCCTTGAAATTTTTAATGAAGAGTGCCTCTTCCTCATCAGTGTTAGGGCTCTCTTCATCACTCTATTCTTTTTATTGTGATCTTGAGGACGTTGCCTTGAATGCAACATCTCTCTGCTTGGAGGAGGAGAGTTTTTGAAGGTCGTTGTAGAACATGGCCTCTTGCTCCATCATCGCATGGTTGATGATTCTCCCTAGAAGTTCTTTGGTATTCATCTTGTGGAATCCCGAACTTTCACTAATTAGTGAGAAAAGAGTAACATTTCTAGGAATGAATGCCCGAATCATTCTCTTCACCACTTTGTGGTCCGTCCATTGGGTGCTTCCATAAGATCAACTCTTGTTGATGAGGGTCTTGGTTGTATATGTCTTGGGGGGTCTCACCATCCATGATAGTGAACCTCCCAAGTTCTCCTTCAATAATTTTGATCTTGGCCTCCCTAATGACACGGTTGTCCTCATGTGTCATATTGAGCGTGTCCCATATTTCTTTGGCCACCTCCAACCCTTCAATCCAGTTATACTCCTCTCGAGTCAATTAGGAGGTGATTACTCCAACCGCTTGAGCATTGCGATGGAGTAGGACAACTTGTTTCGGGGTAACGTCTTCCTCATTCTTGGGAAGATGAACACCTATCAAGACAATTTGCCACAAGCTAGGGTTTAAGGAAATGAGATGCATCTTCATGTTATGCTTCCACATAGAGTAATCATTTCCATTGAATTGGGGAGGTTTCGCAATAGGAATGGATAAATAGTGATTGCTAGCAGCTAATCGCTCATAGTTGTAAGGATATTGAGAGTAGTCTTGTGAACTACTCCCATTGTTGTTGTTGATTGGATCGATCGTGTTGGTCTCCTTCTTGGGAAGACCTAGCTTCTCACGAAGCCGCACCTTGAGTAGACGCACTTCATCATCATCATTGGGATCATCTTGTAGCACATCGACATTCTTCGTCTTGTCATCATCGATGATCAATGGGACCTCATTATCACCCCTTCTGACCATCTCCTATCCGAGTTGTTAGACTATTGGTTGAGGGACCTGCTCTGATACCAATTGAAAGTCGCCTAGAGGGGGGTGAATTGGAAATATTACCTGAAATATCTTAATCAAACTAGATTAAAACTGTAAGGTCGGACTAGTCTGGTCAGGGTCGGACTAGTCCGCTCAACACATGGTGAAAACCTAAAAACTTGATCTCTACAAGTTGTTTGCGGAATTTAGGTTCACAAAAGATAGATGCAATGTTGAGGCTCTGACAAATAAATACAGAAAGGAGCACACGAAGCTCAACTCAAACAAGCCACAAAACGCAACACCAGGTGCAAGAGATCAAACCAAGAGCCAAATCACGATGATCTTCCTTCACTCTCCTTCCCAAACCCTAATATCTTTAAGATTTAGTCTTAGAGGGCAAGTAGGCTGAGTAGAAGGCTTTGGAAGGCTCAAGGACAATTGTGGGGGCGCTAGGGTTCAAGATACATCAAATAGGAGCCGGGGGTCCCCTTTTTATAGGGATCCCAACAACAAACTGTAGCCATCAACATAAACTCGGACTAGTCTGGCCCTGTACCATGGACTAGTCCAGCCTTTTGGGACCACCGACAATTTGACGTCATCGATCAACAAAACTGGTGGCGTCTCCACCAACGTTTGAATTTCAAAGGTCATGGAAACCCTGACTAGTCTGGCTCGAAACAGACTAGTTTGAAGTCGGACAGAACACTTTAGTCCGGCTCAAAACGTACTCTGGGAGAGCCTGGACTAGTCCCGCCCCTGAGGCAGACAAGTCCGGCCTCCCATGACTTGGCTTCAGGATCTCACACTAAGGCTCCAAAGGAGTAGTACGTACCAAAATGGACAAGTACAAACTTGGACAGAAACATTTAGTCCATCCCAAAATGGACTACTCTGGGTGGTCCGAACTAGTCCGGCCTCTGGGGCGGACAAGTTTGGCCTCCCAAGACTTAGCTCCACAAACGCCTACCAAGGATGAATAGACTAGTCCGTACCCATACGGACAAGTCCAAACTCCAATAGAGACCTTTAGTCCATCCCAAAATGGACAAACCTGGCCACCCAGACTAGTCTGACCTAAGACCCGGACAAGTCTGGTCCCTGGGGAATTTTCTCTCAAAGGCTTCTCACATAGGTATTTCTCTCATCCACAACTTTGAGCCCTCTTTGATGATCTCAATGCACTTGATATACACACCCTCACACATTATACGGCTAGTCTAAAGTCAACACAATAGAAAGCCTAATTTCTATGCTTGAGTCTTCGACGCCCATTTCAACCTTTTCCTTTTTGAGGGATTTTGTCTCATTTCAATCATCACACCTGTGCTTAAGATCAACTCAGCTTGTTAGTCTCTTAATTGTCGTCATCAATCATCCAAAACCCACGGGGATGCCTAGATGCACTTTTAGAAGGAAATATCATTTCTTGCACACATCCCTTTTTAGTTAAGCTATTTCCACTTGTCCTTGGAAAATTGGTGCATGCAGGTATTTTATACAGAATTGAAGTGAAACAAGGGGATGGATCCTATAAAATATCATCCCAGCCAATAAAACGCAAACATGTGGCACCACATGGATCAAATGGCCCCACAAACAGAAGTATCTAAGACCATCCAATGGTGTAGCACCCATATAAAGGGATGTTACCCACATGGCAGTGGCCTGGAGAAAGCACATATGAAACGGTGCAAAGACCAGGTTGGCTGACTCTCCTAGTTAGCCGACCTGGTCCTGGCGCCAAACTCGGTCAGCTTCAACGTGTTGGCTCCTCCCGGCTTGAGGAAGTCAGTGGTGACTTATTCGTGTGCTTTTGGTGGTGGGAACCGACCCTTCTCCACCCATAAATAGGACCCCTTACCTCTCACTTCAACATATACCACTTGAGCATCATTCTATTATAGACACTAGTTCTCTTAGTCCTTGGTGGAGTTAAGCTATAGAGAGGAGAGCCTCTAGTCCCAAGTCCGAATTGGGAAAGGTATGGCTCATGTATCTTTTCTTATATTTGTGACTTTATACATAATAAAGATATTATCTTTAGTATTCTCTTATTCATATACTTGGATGAAGCGTTTCTTGTTTGATTGTGGATTCCATGTATGTGGTAGGTATAGTCTTTATGATCATGCCCTAATGTCACTATAATATCATCATAAACACTATAAACCCCCACTATAGTCTAATTAGCTATGATATGATCATGTTAATATGAATGACTTATGCTATGCTTCAACATTGGTTCAACAATGTTTAGGTTAGTCATTGCCTTAGGATAGCTTGTGCTGCAGCTCCTAAGGTATTTACTTAATATGCTAGCATGGTGCTAGGATAGTTAAGTAGCGTCGGATTTCTCGTAGACCCATGGATTGAAGAGGTAGGTAGTAGGTGGTGACAGCCATATCTGTCTTTTGTAATCCTCCACGTTTGGCTATGCCACAAGCTCTTGACAGGAGTCATCTTAGTATTGCTAGGGGTAAACTCGTGTCCGATATGTTGATCAACTTAGCATAAGGATTCACCATTGACATGCTCATTAGTATCTAACCTAGGCTATGTATATGTATATTAGAAGTACTGTAGGAGCAACTCCCCAACTCTTAGTCTAACCTCCATTAAGACTCTTCTATCCTTTAGAATAGATTGCTTAGGTGTGATTCACACTACACATATATTGTCAACTTACCCCTGTCTTGATAATTGCTTAGTATCCCATAGATTGATCATAAGAGTATTTTTTACTTTACTCCATTGCCTTCCTTTGGGACAAATATGATACCCTTGGGAATACTCTTGGGTGAAATGCTACGCGACAGTTTCCGTGAGCTTGTGGACCTCATCTCTTTCAAGAGATGAACTGTGACGTAAGAAACGTCAACACTGGTGAGTGCTCCAAGGGGTGGCGATAGACATTGCATGCCACCTACAAGAGTTATTTGACTGATGATGAACGTATATGAAACAAGCCTGATGACGTAGGGGACGTCGAATGGTTTCACCTAATAGACTATTTTGAATCTGAGAAATTCAAGGTCAGCTGACTTTTTAATAGCTTCACATCATACAAAAGTTATTTAATTCAAATTCATTGGTTGAATTAATTCTAAAAATTGCAGTCTTTAAGTAGGACCAATTCTCATAATCGAAGAAGTCAAAATACGAAACACTTGCTTGGCTCCAAATCCTACGCCCAACTTAGTTACGAGAAGGTATGAAAAATAAATCATGCTTTTACTATGCGCTGCAATCAATATGTATACCTACATATTGAATTTTACTTGTATTTTGTGTAGGAAGACCCAGAAACTGGAGAAGAACCCGATGACATACAACTGTGGGAGGCAAGCTATTTGAAGAATGGTGAATGGGCAAACGAGTAGGCAGAAACTGTACATGTGAGTAACACTTCAAACAATCCTCATTTAAATAAATATTTGAAATGTACCTGTGACTTTTCTTTTCGTATATAGAGCCAGACATGTGCCCAAGTGAACGAAAAGAAAGCTGAGCAGAGAGGCCCAATCCAAAAAGAGGAGAGAAATAACATCTTCTAGCATTGTAATAGATCCTCAATCGATTGTGGAGCATCATAGGCTCGAAGGCATGGTTATATGACTAAACCCAATGTTTCTGAAAGACTGCGTATTGAGATGGCTGAAAACCTCAACTACCAAGTTTGAAACTTAGAAAATACAAATGTAGAACTCAATCTACAAGTGCAGGACTTGGAAGGAAGAAATAATGACTTAACCACCCAGTTGAACGGCATAGGCCGGAAGAATGAAGAGCTAAACCCTCAAGTCTAGAACTTAGAAGGTCAGATGGCAGCTGATCGTGTACGGAGAGCTAAGAAAATGGAGGATATGCACACAATGATTGATGAAATGCACAAAATTGTGGAGATTCAACGAACATGTACACATAAGCTAGTAACTCCACAAAAGGGTTCTTTTCAAAAAAGGGTGTTGGTCAACAAAAGGGTTCTAGAACTCCTATTCTTACAATTAGTCCCAGTCATCTTAGAAAAACTGTAAACATACAACAACGTCACATTAATACTTGAGTGTTCTTATGTGTGTTGCATCAATCGATGGATGTTTATTATTAAACTCGACATATGTATCGTGTGCGAATAATTTGATTCTGTTGCCACTAATTTTCAAACCTGGTGCATTAGGATTCTATTGCTGCTGATTATAAAACGTGGCATTATGAATTTATTGCCACGAATGATAAATTGTTGCAATAGGAATGTATTGCCACGAATTACAAAATGTTGCAGTAGAAACATCTGGCCACGACTAAAAAAATGTTGCACTAGACTGCTATTGCCACCACACAGAAAGCGTTGCATTACAACCCTATTGTCACAGATGAGAAAATGTTATATTACACCTCTATCGCCACAAATCATTAAGGTCCTATTGTTGTGACTCAGAAAATGTTGCATTACAACTGTATTGCCACAGATAAGAAAATGTTGTATTACGAAGTTATTGCCACAGATCAGCAAACGTTGCATTACGAACCTATTGCCAGAGATAAAGCAACATTGCATTACGAACCTATTGCCACAGATTAGAAATTGTTGCATTACAAACCTATTGCTACAAATCTGCAATCGTTGCAATACCATACTATTCGCCATGGTTGTGGAATCGTTGAAATATCATACTATTTGCCACGGTGTGAAATCCTTGCAATACCATACTATTCGCCACAGATGTGAAATTGTTGCAATACCATACTATTTGCAACGGATGTGAAATCGTTGCAATACAATGTTACTCGCCACGCTTGTGAAATCGTTGCAATATCATATTATTTTCCACGGATATGAAATCATTGCAATACCTTACTATTTGCTACAAATGTAAAATCGTTGCAATATCATACTATTTGCCACGGCTGTGAAATCGTTTCAATACCATACGATTTTCCACGAATGTGAAATCGTTGTAATACCATACTTGCTATTCACCATGAATGTGAAATCGTTGCGATACCATACTATTCACCATTGATGTGAAATCATGACAATACCATACTATTTTCCATGAATGTGAAATCGTTGCAATACCATACTACTTGCCATGAATGTGAAATTGTTGCAATACCATACTATTCATTGCAATACGTTAAATCGTCGCAATACATTAAATCATTGCAATACCATACTATTTGCCACCGATGTGAAATCGTTGCAATACCATACTATTTGCCACGGATGTCAAGTCGTCGCAATAACTTATTGCCACAGGACATATAGCTACGATTCGTAAAAACTATCGCCACATTTTTTCGTTGCAAGAGTGACTTATTGCAATAAATTTTTACCTATTGCAATGATTTTTTTCAACGCGATAAACCAGGATCCTTGTAGTGTAAATGGTATGTTATACCTTAGTCAAGGAGCAACGAGTCACACTCAAGCCATTTTGAGTGCACGTCATCCCTTTGTGATTATAGGTTTCTTGTACCTTAGCTAAGAAACAACGGATCATACTCAACACATGTTGGGTACATGTCACTTCTTTTTGGCTAAAGGTTATCATTGCCTTAGCCAAGGAATGATGGATCACACCCAATACATGATAGGTACAAGTTATTTTTTGTGGCAAGAATAAATGTTACACCTTAGCCAAAGAATGACGGAACAAATTGAATGCATGTTAAGTATGTGTCATTCCTTTGTAGCTAAAGGTTATCATTACCTTAGCCACAGAATAACAAAGTACACCCAACACATGAGAGACACTGAGGTGCGGATGAGCGACATCAACAATACTCTCTTCCACCACACTCATGGAACCCGTGGGATGCAACACAACATCGACACTCAATCCTCCATTGTCAAAGTCACGTTGCAACAAGGATAGGCCAACCTCATGGGCTACCTCTGTCGCTAGGGATTCAACCCCTGTAGTGGACCATGATCAAGAATAAACTTCGGGGAAGACCCCCACTTGAGGTAACTTCTATCACACCCATTACTGTTATCTTTCATCCATCCATCCACCTTGCATCTAAAAAAATTAAAAATATAAATAGTAACTTAGATTTGCTTTTGCTTAAACAAATAAAGATGTGCGATAAGAGTTATTTAGATTTCACATAGATGAAATGATGAATAGTTGCTATGTTTTATTTTTCCTAAGTCCTTAGTATGCAACTTTCTACTCTCCAAGTATTGCTTCTATTGGCTAGAATTAACTTTTCCTTGATTTAGAAATTGTGGGTAGCAAAAGCATAATCCAATTTCTAGGTTGTTGTGAGATTTGAAATAGTAATTGGGCTGCTATTCTTAGTTTGAA
The DNA here is from genome assembly GCA_036927565.1 of Tuctoria greenei. NCBI lineage: Eukaryota > Viridiplantae > Streptophyta > Magnoliopsida > Poales > Poaceae > Tuctoria > Tuctoria greenei. Next base: position 58,172,526 of record JAYESD010000007.1, read on the forward strand.
GGTAAAACTTAAATTTCCGGAGAAATTCTAAAAAGATTTAGGTTCCCCTCATTTGATTTGAAATACCTACCAAAGCCATATGATGTTTTACATTGATAAACCTTATGCTTATGCTATTTGCTTTCACGTTGAGCCTAGTCAAACTAGTATAATCCTATGTGAGAATTAATTCATTTCTTTTGAGTTCAAGACTTCACTTGCACATGCTAAAACTTCTACACTAGAAGTTAGCAAAATTCCATCATATCATCATTCCACAATAAAAAAAGAAAGTCCATGCCTTTTATGTTTAGTACTCACGTCAAGTTTATTGCATAAAAAGGAGTAGAAGACATGTCAACAAGAAAAAAAATAAAATGAATGCTTACATCATAAGCATGAGAAAAAATTCATGCTTACTCAATAAGCATGAGAAAAAAAAAGAAAAAGTAGCCATGTTTCATCCTTGCAGTAAAGAGAGTCCACATCAAAAGGAGGTATCTCAACATTTCCACATCTACTTCCACTTACATCACAAATGCACAAGTCTTGATTCAAAAGTTTGAATTAATTTCTCATAAGGCTTACTCTTTTGACTTAGAAAAATATGTGTTGCAAATATGCATACTTACATTCCCTACCAAGCTCCACATATAAGCCATATTTAGTGGTAGGATTAGTATAGGCAAATGCCTTGGTGAGGACATATTTCCACTACACACAAAGTAGTGATTGGGAGAATCAATTGAGGTACTTGGAATCTAAATTGAAACTCTCCGGAATTTAAGTGGAACTTGATATCTAGGCTATGCTTGCTCCATTTGCTGTTCTATCTTTCAACTACCCATGATTAGGAGAAGTCATAAGCCCCATAATGACTTAAGAAGGGAGAAGTACCATAGCCAATTTTTGCAATACTAGGTAGAATCTTTTTTTGTGCACTTGGTACTTTTGACAGGTTAGAACATAGTAGCAACTCTTGATCATCAATCTAAAGTTTTGACTTTGCATAGGGACAAGCAAAGGATAAGATTGGGGTAGTTTGTTGACGGTTGTTATATATCTATTTCATCCGTAAATATAACTCGATTATGTGAAGGATATGTCATTTCTTTCACACATCACCTTTCTACTTAACCTATTTCCACTTGTCTTTGGAAAAATAGTGCATGCAGACTTTTATGCAGGAATTGAGGTGAAAGAAGGGGAGCAATCCTAAAAATTACCATCCCAACCAATCAAGCGACAACATGTGGCATCACATGGATCAAATGGCCTACAAACAGACGTATCCGAAGATATACAATAGTGTATCACCCACATCAGTCAAGAGGACCCACCAGTCAAGGGGACCCACAAGTTAGTGACCTGGAGAAAGCCCACGAGAAATGGGGCACTAACCAGGACAGTCGAACCCCCTGTTCGGCCGACCTCTTCTTCGCGCCAAACCCGGTCTTCTTCCACGTGTCGACTCCCTATGGTGTCCTGATAAAGATGAAGACTGATTCGTGCACTAATTATGGCGGAAACCAAACCTTCTCAGCTACAATTAGGACCCCCTACCCCACTTCAACACACACCACTTGAGCATTATTCTATTGTATACACTACTTTTCTTAGTCCTTAGAGGAGTTAGGCCGTATTGAGGAGAGTCTCTTGTCCCAAGTCCAAACTGGGAAAGGAGTAGAGGGAGTCTCTCTTCCCAATACAAAATTGGGAAAGTTATGGCTCATGTCTTTCTTCTTGTATTTGTGCCTTTATGCATAATAAAGATATAATCTTTAGTCTTCCATTATACATATGCTTGGATGAAGCATTTCTTGTTTGATTGTGGATTCCATGTATGTGGTAGGAATAGTCTTTATGATCATGCCTTCATGTTAATATATTATCATCATAAACATTATAAATCCCCACTATAGTCTATGTAGTTATGATATAATCATGTTAATATGAAGAAATATGACACGTATCAACATTGGTTTCAAAGACGATTTTGCCACAGGCTCTTGGCGGGAGTCGTGCTAGTATTGCTAGGGGTAAACCCGTGCCCGATGTGTTGAATAACTTAGCATAAGGATTCACTATTTACATGCTCATTAGCACCTAACTTAGGCTATGTATATGTAAACTAGAAGCATTGTAGGAGCAACTCACCAACTCTTAGTCTAATCTTCACTAGGACATGTTTACCCTTTCAGAATAGATTGGTTAGGTGTGTGTCACACTACCTATATTATCAACTTACCCCTATCATGATAACTGATTAGTGTTGATATTTCCTATGCACTACTAACAATTCATCCCTAGCAATGGTGTCAGAAATGCTTGTTTGTAGGTTTTGATTCTTAAATGAATGCCCGCAAGGGCACGAAAACTATCGATGTAGCATTTCCCCTTTTAAGAGTATTCCCAAAGGGTGTCATTTATATTTTCCCAAAGGAAGGCTAGATGGAAGTAAAACAATCATCAAGTGGAAATGCTAGGTTGGCCTAGGTAGGGTTCTAGCAAGGATGGATAAAAGGGTAGTTGAGGTAGTGTGACACACACAAGAGCATACTATCCTAAGGGGATAGATGAGGTAATAGAGGGACTAGACTAAGAGTTAGGTAGATACTCCTACTATGCTTCTAATGTACACATACATAGCCTAAGTTAGTTACTAATGATCATGTTAATTATGAATTCTCATGCTAAGTGAATTAACACATCGGGCACGGGTTTACCCCTAGCAACACTAGGCGACTCCCGCCAAGAGCATGTGGCATAGTTGAACGTCGAGGGTTGCAAAGGACAGATAGGACTGTCACCACCTACTGCCTACCTCTTCAATCCGTGGGTCTACGAGACATTCAACACTTCTTCTATCCTAGCAGCATGCTAGCATATTGAGTAATTACTTTAAGAGCCCAGGCACAAGCCATCCTAAGGCAATGAACTAAATCATTGTTGAACCAATGTTAATTCATAGCATAAGTGATTCATATTAACATAGTCATATCATAGCTAATTAGACTATAGTGGGGGTTTATAGTGTATATGATGATGTAATAGGAATGGTATGGCACAATCATAAATGCATTCCAACCACATACATGTAATCCACAATCAAACAAGAAATGATTCATCCAAGTATATGAACAATAGTAGACTAAATATATCATCTTTATTATGAATAAAGTCACAAATACAAATAGGAATATGGGAGACATACCTTTCCCAATTGTGAAGGGACTCCTTCTACTCCTCTCCTACTTGGACTATGCACTAGAGCTCTCCTCTCTACAGCCTATACTCCTCTAAACCTATAGAGAGTAGTGGATACAAAGGAAGAATACTCAAGTGGTGTGTGTTGAAGTGAGGGGTCCTATTTATAGCTTGGAGAAGGGTCGGATCCCGCCACCAAAAGCGCGTGAATTAGTCACCCATGACCTCTTCAAGCCGAAAGGAGCCAACACGTGGAGTTTGACCGAGAAAGGCGGCAGGACCTAGTCAGCCGACTAGGGGGGTCGGTCGACCTGGTCTTCAACCCTTTTGCGGTGTGCTTCCTCCAGATGACTGATAATGGGTTGCATTGACTGATATTGGTTCTACACCATTGGATGGCCTTGGATACTTCTGTTTGTGTGCCATTTGATCCATGTGGTGCCACGTGGCATTGCCTGATTGGCCAAAATGATATTTTATAGGATCCATTCCCTTGTTTCACTATATTTTTGCATAGAATCCCTGCATGCACTACTTTCTCCAAGGACAAGTGGAAATAGGTTAAATAGAAAGGTGATGTGTGAAAGAAATGACAATTCCTTCTCATAATTGAGTTATATTGACGGGTGGGTGTATAACAGCCGTCAACAATTAGTATCCCATAGCTTGATCATAAAAGTAGTGTGTACTTTACTCCATCGCTTTCCCTTGGGATGAATATGATACCCTTGCGAATATTCATGGGTGAAATGTTACAACGGTATCTTCCGTGCGCTTGCGGACCTCATCCCTTACTAGAGATGATCTGTGGTGTTAAGAAATACCAACACCATGCGGTCTAAATCATATGTCCAATCGCTCTATCTACCCCAATTCTATGATAAATGGGCCAGAGTGTACAATGTTCCTTATATATCACTGGAATTACATATAGACCTTTTAGTTTAGCTTAATAAGATGGTTTTCTGAGCTTGCCTCGGGCTGAGCTCGGGTCGCGGAAGTCGGCACCACACCTGCTTTGGTTTGTCACCAGCCGGCAGCGTGTTGCGGCACTTCATCTACCACTGTTTAGACGGGACTGGACGAGGAAGATGTCAATAGGGACTATGGCTTGTGTCAGCATTAGGTTGAGTGCACCCATCCTTCCAGTAATGAAGTCGTCTGCTCTGATCCATGTGCTTCCATTGAATGTCGCTGCCTACTTCAATCTTTGGCACTCGAGCTCGGTCGGGTTCTTGTCCCAACCTCGGTGATCAGGGCTTAGGTATGTGTCTCGCCTTGAGCCAGTATTCAGATACGACATGTGTCATATTGCATTGGAATACCATCAATGGCCAGTATTCTTCGATCCCCAGGGTACGGAATCCCGTTAGGTGGATTGTACTGGTAGCCGTAGTGGGGTGGGGCTGGGACAATGGTGGGGTACCATACCTGCTGCTTCCACTTCCCTAGGAAAGGAGGGGTTGGGTTGAGATTGGGCCACCATATTAGGGGGTCGAGGAGACGAGGAGGTCTTGCCTTCATTTGGGGGCTTCTTGCCGTACAGCGGAATGGAGGAGTTGTAGGACGGTGGTGGCGCCGCATAGCTTAAGAGAGCGGCGGAGTGGATAAATTGAGGATTAGATTTTTGGGGGACGAAAGTCCGAGGGGGGGGGGGGGGTCGGTCAAGTTACAGGCTTGTGCTGGCTTGGGAGTTTTTGGTACCCCGCGTACAGGGTAACCTCGCACACGGGCTGAAAGTGCCCAGGTACGTTCAGTGGTGCCACGTGTCCAGAAGGTGTTGGACCTCGACCTTCCTCAAGTATGGGATCTAGCACTGCCACGTGGACCACAAAGATGGGACCCGGCTCCCTCGATAAGACAAGCTCCCAAGATGCCACATGTTCTGGCGGGGCCTTATCATACTATAGGGAGAGGTCCGACACAACCACGTGGCTTGAAGCGCAAGGTCGGATGCCTCATGCAGAGAAGGGCTCCGGAGCTGCCACGTACCCCAAAGGGCTCCGGAGCTGCTGCATGCACCGAAGGGCTCCGAAGCTGACATGTGTCTCGAAGAACCAAGCCTGACCTCCCCTGGCAGAGGCCAGCCCCGAAGCTGCCACGTGTCTCGCAACTCACCTTGGGCGGTGGAGTGCGGGAGTTAAGGGATGGTGTGCCCCGTCTAAATCAAGCATTAAAGATAGACACCCACCTCTGGGGGCAACGTGGAGCACGCCAACGGTCAGAGACCGCTGCGCCCAATCACATCACAGTGAAGACACAGCAGGCCTACCCTGCTCTGCTAAGTGGGTAGCTTGCGGTGACCAGACAGACGGGCGGGACATCCGATGACACCATCAGCGACTACGCATGGGCCACTAGTGACTGAGGCGGCAAGACGGCGAGTCTTCAGGCCATGGTCAGGGGAAGTTTATGCGAGAAGCCATAGATCCTTAGGATAATATTGCCCCGGGGCCACCTGTCGGGCCTCAGACCCCACTTGTAAGGCATCTAGCCTTGTCTATAAAAGGACCAGACCACCACCTTTATGAAGGACGGCCAACCGATCCCCAACACACACACACACACACACCAGCTATACAACATCACCGTGGAGTAGGGTGTTACGCACTTGCGGCCCAAACCACATAAAATCCACCGTCGCATACACTCATACACTCCATCACTCGATAGAGGACTAAGCCCTGTCGATTGAAGAACCTCCGCGGGCTGCTCCTTAGTAGATCTGGGGGAATGTTACATTAACACTTCGACATTTGGCGCGCCAGGTAGGGGCTTTTTCCCTCAAAAAGTGGTTGCACTTTCATCGCAATGGTAAGCATGAAGCATGCGAGCAGCGGCCAGATCAGGCCACAAAAGGTCGACCACAAGGTCGGCAAAGACATGGAGATGGAGTTCCAAAAGCCTGAACGAGCCATTGAAATGGTCCACCAGGCTGAGAACATCGCCCTCAACGGTGACCACAAGCGCCGAAAAGCACTCCACATCATCTATGGGGGATCTTGGAAACCCACGTCCTGGAATGCGGTCAAGACCCTGCATCGAGCAGTAGCGTCGCTGGATCCTACTGACACCCTAGTGTTGCATCACAGATGGATGGAGACGCCGATCAGCTTCAATGCCTCTGACTGCCTATAGAACATGTCAGGAGCCGGGCTTCTGCCCTTCCTCATCGCCCCCACCATCGCCAGCATCAAGTTCTACCAGGTATTGATAGATGGTGGGGCCGGCCTCAATCTCATCAGCCGTGTGACCTTCGACAAGCTAAGGATCCCTGTATCCATGCTCGCCCTGTCGAGATCATTCTCGAGGGTAGGGCTAGGGAAATTATCCTGTGCAGCAACATCTACCTCTGGGTGACCCTCGGAACGTCGAGAACTTCAGGACGAAGAATATCCTATTTGACTTCATGGAGGTCAGCCTCCCCTACAATGCCATTATCGGTAGGCAAGCCCTATATTGATTCATGGATGTAGTCCACTACGGCTACCTCATTCTCAAGCTGTCGAATCCCTCTGGCGTCCTCAAGATCTGCAGAGATCGCGAAGCAACAGTATCTACTTTGGAGGAGCTCTGAGCACTGGCAGTAGCCCCAGCACCAGCCCCGGGCGATGCTGGACCTAGTCAGCCTTTGTCGAGCTCGCGCGAGCGCGAGTACGTCGCTGCACCACGGGTGCAGCCCTCTGACAACGACTACATACTCGTCAAGACTATCCAGATTGGCTCGATTGCTACCCAGACCACCCGCATTGCTAGCAGTCTAGAAAACAAGCAGGAATCGGCGCTCATTGCCTTCCTACGAGCTAATATCGACGGGTTTGCCTGGCAACCATCTCAGATGCCTGGCATCCCCAGGGAGGTGGTCGAGAACAACCTGAAGATCTAACTCAATGCATGGCTGGCATAGAAGAGGCCACGAAAGCATTCCACCGAGTGGTACAACTTCTCCACGAACAGATTAAGAAGCGGCTTGATGCTGGCTTGATTCGGGAAGTCCATCATCCTAGGTGGCTGGCCAACCCTGTCGTCATCCCCAAAGCTGGTGGGAAGCTTTGGATGTGCATCGACTACACCAACCTCAACAAGGCATGTCCTAAAGATCCTTTCCCTCTCCCTAGGATAGATCAAATCATAGATTCAACCTTGATATGCGACTTGCTCTGCTTTCTAAATGCATACTCGGGGTTCCACCAAATCCCCATGTCTATAGAGGATGAAGAGCATACCACGTTTATAACTGTATATGGCCTATACTACTATGTCTCCATGCCTTATGGTCTTAAGAATGCCTTCCCTACTTTTGTACGTGACATGCATAAAATATTTGGGGACCTCATTCGGGACCTGGTAGAGGTGTACGTCGATGATATCGTTGTCAAAATCCAAACACATACATCATTGTTAGACAACCTTGCCCTAGTCTTTGATAGATTGAGGACCACATGCACAAAGCTTAACCCTGACAAGTGCGTGTTCGGAGTCAAAGCTGGTAATCTCCTTGGTTTCTTGGTCTCACACCGGAGAAGATCGAGGCGGTAGAGCTGATGCGACTTCCATCCCACGTCAAGGACATGTAGAAGCTTGCAGGTTGCTTGGCAGCGCTCAGCCGATTTATCTCTAGACTGGTTGAACGAGCCCTCCCATTCTTCAAACTATCGCGCCAGTCTGGACCGTTTGTCTAGACAGAGGAGGCAAGAAAGGAGTTCCACGAGCTAAAGTGACACTCACGTCATTGCCCATTATGATGGCCCCGGAGCCAGGGAGCCTCTGTACCTCTACATCGCTGCCACGACATAAGTAGTGAGCATGGTCCTGGTGGCGGAGCTACATGGTTCCCAGCAATCTAAAAAGACAGACAGGGCCCCTGCTGCTGATTATGGGCCTTGGGGCTTGGAGTCCGCAGAGGGCCCCAATGACCATGATGCCTCCGGGTCTCAGTCCCCGGAGGGTAGCCGGGTCCCCATAGGGGGGGGCGTAGACCAAGAAGCCTCTGGGTCCCAGCCCCCAGAGGATGTCCTGGGTTCAGGGAACGCAAAGTCTCTGGGCCTAGAGCAGATGGAAGAAGATGTGTCGTATTCCCCAAGGAGGGTTCGGACTATCCAGCACCCGGTCGACTTCATTAGCGAAGTCCTATATGAAGCAAAAACAAGATACCTTTAAGTGCACAAGTTATTGTATGCAGTGCTGATTGCATCGAGGAAGCTCTGCCATTACTTTCAGGCACACAAAGTTTCAGTGGTGACATCATTCCCACTGGGGGCGGTGCTCCACAGTCCCAACACAACTAGCAACATCACCATATGGGCGGCAGAACTGACGGAGTTCGCACTCGATTTCTTGCTGCGACATGCGATCAAGAGCCAAGAACTGGTAGATTTTGTTGCTTAGTGGACTCCCTCACCAAGCAACCTAGGGGGCATGGAAGTTAGTGAGCTCATCGGACCCCACTGGACACTCTTCTTCGACGGATCATCGCGGATGCAAGGGGCCAGAGCTGGTGTACTGCTCACCTCCCCAACAGGGGAGCAGTCCAATTATGTGGTGCGCCTTGACTTTAAGGCAACCAACAACATGGCGAAGTATGAAGCCCGCATCTTCAGACTGATAGTTGTGCAAGGTTTCGGTGTCCAGCAGATGCTGGTCAAGGGAGACTCCCAGCTGATCATCAAGCAAGTCAAGGAGAATACTGCTGCAACGACTCTCATCTCGCGGTGTACTTACTGCACGTCAAGAAGTTAGAAGATTGTTTCAAGGCTTTGGACCTCTGCTACGTGCCGTGCGCTGACAACTCCATTGCTGATGCCTTGTCAACTATGGCATCCACTGGGGCCCCGGTTCCTCAAGGTGTCTTCGGCAAGATATTAGTGCCTAACAAAGAAGGCGAGCCCAACACCTCGGAACTGGTGACCTCGGCGGCCCTACAAGCTTGGAGCCCATCGCGGTTCTTGTGCGTCACCAGGGACCTCAGATTTCCCGACGCCGAAGATCCAGAACCTCTGGAAAGTTCCTATGAATGGATCACGGAGATCCGAGACTACATGAAAGACAACATCCTTCCGAAGGAACACATATCCGCTGAGCGGATCGTAAGGATGGAGAAACACTACACGCTGGTAGATGGAGACCTTTGCCAATGTTGTGCCAACGGCGTCTTATTGCGGTGCATAACTCGGGAGGAGGACTGTGACTTGCTCGTAAAGATCCATGAAGGAGGGTGCGGGAATCATGCTGCTTCCGTCACACTGGTCGATAAAGCCTTTCGACATGGCTTCTACTGGCCAACAGCACTCCAAGACACCACCAAGCTGGTGAAATGATGCAAGGCGTGCCAGTTCCATGCCAAGTAGATTTAAACTCCAACACAAACAACGTAGATGAGCCCACCCTCCTGGCCATTCGCGGTCTGGAGGCTGGATATCCTGGGACCCTTCCCCAAGGCAGTCGGAGGGTACCGGTTCCTCTACGTCGCTGTAGACAAGTGCACCAAGTGGCCGGAGGCCGCCCTAGTGATCAACATCAACAAGGAGTCCGTAGTCAAGTTCATCAAGTCGATCGTCTGCAGGTTCGGGGTCCTGAACAGAATGATCCCGAACAACAAGATCCAGTTCACCAGTGCGACGTGCCAAGAACACTATGAAGACCTCGGCGTCCAAGTTTGTTATGCGTCCGTAGCTCACCAAAGAGTAACGGTCAAGTTGAAAGGGCCAACGCTGAGATCTTCAGGGGCCTCAAGACACGAACTTATGACTGGTTGGATAAACATGGTGCCAAGTGGGTTGACGAACTCCCATGTGCGGTGTGGGCTAGACGAACGTCGCCCAGCCAAACCACAGGAGAAACGCCTTTCTTCCTGGTGTGTAGTGCTGATGCTGTCCTAGCCCAGAGATTGCAGTGGGCTCCCTTTGAGTCTGATCATTCGACAAAGCCGCACAGGACCAGCTCCAACGCGAAGATGTCGACCTCGTCGACAAAGCAAGGTGGCATGCCACCATCAGAAACAGACGTACCGGCAGGCGCTCCAGCGCTACCAGGAGCTGTTCCTGCGGAGTAGAGAGCTCCAGACAACCGATCTGGTGCTGCGGTGAATACTTTTTTAAGAAGGGGCACACAAACTCTCCCCAAGCTAGGAGGGCCCCTTCCAGGTGACACAGTTATCCCGCCCTGGGTGCGTCCGCCTGGCCACGGAAGAAGGAGAGCACCTCCCCAACCCTTGGAACATAGAGCACCTACGTAAGTTTTATCCCTAAGCATAGTAGTAGGGCAGTGTAGGGTGTCATCATGCCAGGGATCAGCACTTAGGACAACCAAGCTAGGGGGGGGACAGGTCCAGAGTGTTCAACCATTTAGCTTGGTCCTGTACCCTAAGCATGAATATTGTGCCTCCCTTGCCAACCGGAGTGGGTCGTTGCCTTATTGTAAATCCAGTCTCCTCCTATGAATGCCAATTTGAAAGAATCACTATCTTACCCTGTGATTTCTCTTATGTTCCCTTAATTACCTGTTAATTTGATCAGTCAAGCTAGTCTTGTTTTTCATGTATTAACTTCATATACCTTGTGATTTTTTTCTCTACATCACCCCTAGTGGAGTTATTCAACCTTGCTGAAGGTGGACTTGTTTGAGGTACCTACAAGGTGTTTCAAGATCTCACGGTTGCCCTCTTACTTGGGGCCCTGTGGTGCCAAATGGTCCCCCACGAAAGGCCTATGCCGAGATGGAGGTCCAGAGCGCGCAACCTGCTTAATTCTGTCCTGTACCCTAAGCATGCGCGCTTTGCCTCCCAGCGCTACGGCAAAGTACTGAGTGCCAGAAAGCTCACACCCTGAGTAAGGCAGGAGCCGGATCCAAGGTGCTAACGCACATAATTACCAAACCTTCGTACCAGCCCGGGACTATAAGACATGGCAAAACTAAAGAGTAGGGAAAGATCGCCGACGAGCAAAAAATATGCCCCCTATTGTGTGTACAGGACATAAAAGCAGGTCGATTCAGGCACAACCAGCAGCAACATCGCCGAGGTACACATCGCCCAACACAACACCGACAATGGTGGGCAACGCTGGAGCAGCTAGCTCGGGCACCACCCACGGGGCCTGCCGTCGATGTATCTGCGACATTGATGGGCGACGCCACATCATCCAGCTCTGGCATCACAAAGGGGGCATGCCATCGACGACTCTGCAATGATGGTTGGTGATGCAGGAGCAGCCAGCTCTGGCACCACCTAGGGGGCCCTCCGTCAACGTCATAGCACATCGAAAATAGCATCAAGCGCTGATTCGTGAGTACAATCTCCCATCCCGCTTTTGTTGCTAACAGGGTTCTATTGTAGTACATGTACACCAGGGGCATGCCATTGACGTACTGCACATCGGTGGCAGACGATGCTGGACCATCCATCTCAAGCACATCCCATAGGGCCTGCGTCGATGTCACTGCAACGATGGTGGGCGACGCCGGAGCATCAAGCTCTGGCACCTCCAAGGGGCCTGCCATCGACAACTCTGTGACGATGGTGGGCAACGCCGGAGGAGCCAATTCCAGCACCACCCAGGGGGCCTGTCGTCGATGTCTCTGCGATGATGGTGGGCGATGTCGGAGCGTCCAGCTCTGGTACATCCTAGGGGAGCCTGCCGTCGACATCTCTGCAATAATGGTGGGCCACGTCGGAGCAGCAAGTTCTGGCACCACCCAAGGGGCCTGCCGTCGACGTCTCTACGACGATGGTGGGCCATGCCAGAGCAGCCAACTCCAGCACCACCCAGGGGGACGTCGTCGATGTCCTATCACATCGAAGATAGCAACAAGCGCTAATTCGGGCCTGCCATCGACGCACTACACATCGGTGGTGGACGACCCTCGAGCATCAAGCTCCGGCACCTCCATGGGGCCTGCCATCGACGACTGCGATGATGGTGGTCGACGCTGGAGCAGCCAACTCCGGCACCACACAGGGGGCCTGTCGTCGACGTCTCTGCGATGATGGTGTGCGACACAAGAGCATCTAGCTCCAGCACCTCCCAGGGGGCCTACCGTCGACGACTCTGCGTTGATGGCGGGCGACGCCGGAGAAGCCAGATCTGGAACCAACCCAAAGGGCCTGCCATCAACATCTCTACGACAATGGTGGGCGACGCTGGAGCAGCCAGCTCCGGCACCACCCAAGGGGGCCGCCATCGACGTCCCAACACATAAAAGACAGCAGCAAGCACTGATTCATGAGTACACTCTCTTGTCCCACTCTTGTTACTTATAGGGTTCTCTTGTGGTACCTGTACACCAAGGGTCTGCCGTTGACGTACTGTATATTGGTGGCGGACGACGTCGGAGCATCCAGCTCTAGCACCACCTATGGGGCCTGTCGTTGACGTCTCTGCGATGATGGTGGGCGACGTCGGAGCATCAAGCTCCATCAACTCCAAGGGGACTACCGTTGATGACTCTACGATGATGGTAGGCGACGCCGCAGCAGGCAATTCTTGCACCATCCAGGGGGCCTACCATCGACGTCTCCGCGATGATGTTGGGCGATTCCGGAGCATCCAGCTCCGGCACCTCCCAGGGGGCTTGCCATCGATGACTCTTCGACGATGGTGGGTGACGCTGGACTAGCCCATTCCGGCACCATCCAAGGGGCCTACCATCAACGTCTCTACGACGATGGTGGGCGAAGCCAAAGCATGCAGCTCCGGCACCACCCAGGTGGCCCACTGTCGACGTCCCAGCACGTCAAGGACAGCAGCAAGCGCTGATTCGTGAGTACACTCTCCCATCCCGCTCTTGTTGCTAATAGGATTCTCTTGTAGTACCTGTATACCAGGGGTCTGCCGTCGACATACTGCACATTGGTGGTGGACGACACCAGAGCATCCATCTCCGACACCATCCACGGGGCCAGTCGTCCACGTACTGCACGTCGGTGGTGGGCGACGCTGAAGCAGCCAACTTCAGCAGCACCAAGGGGGCCTCCCATTGACATCTCTCAGACAAAGCTTGGCGCCAAGGGCCCCACTGAAGCCATCCACTCAAAACTCCCCTGCTCTGCAGGGGGCGCGTCAAAGACATCCTGCGATCAAGTGGTAGGAGTGCCCAACCACCCGCCCACACCTACCAGGGGGGCTCTAAGGGGGCTCCATAGGCAGGACGTCAATTGACACAAGATTGGCAATGTCAAATGTGCGATCGTTAGTTCCTCAAAAACTAATGAACTCGACAAAATTTCCCAAGCCCTAACGCAACTAAGGACTTGGAGCGACAGATTGAGAAGCACAAGACAAGCCAACAATAGAAACATAAATTCAAATTTATTAACGGTTATTTGTACAAAGGGGCCATCCCTGGTTACCAGGTGCTCTGCTTAGGGACTGCCGGTCTCAACTCCATTGGAACAAAGAGGCCACCTTCTTAGCAAGGTCCTGGACTTTGGCCACCGCCTCCTCCTCTCACTCATCAAAGGGGCCTTTCTCTACCGACTCCAGCGGGATCTGCGGGTACCAGCTCTGGAAGCACACCAAGACCTGGGAGGCTACTTGCTCTGCCATCTCCCTTCATTCGATCTCCAGCCGCCTCACAAGGACGGTGTTCATCGACCCCAATGTCAAGCAAAAGGAGTCCAAAGCTGGGAGCAGCTCGGCCACCCCATGAGCTGGCTCCCCGCGCGGCACGGGACCAAGTCTGAGGGGTTCCAACACCGCCACGGCACCGGCCAGGAAGTCCCGAATCCCTTGGTCCTCGTCGCGCGAGAGGCCTGAAGGCCTTCCGTCTCTCTCCGCGCAGCTTCCTCCCAGTCGGTAAGCTCCCAAGCACGACGCTCCAAGTCGTCCTCCCGTCGTTTGATGGCGAGTCCTGCACAGCTCGGCGCCTCTCCTCCAGCATGCTAAGGATCTGGGAGACTTCTTCTTCCTTCACCACCAAGTCCCGTTCCGTATTAGCAACAGCAACCTCGCGGCGGACCAACTCCAGTCGCTTATCCTCGGACAGCTTTAGGCGGGCCTCGGCGACAGCATGGGCCTTTAGGACCTTTGCCTCGAGCTCCTTATTCTTCGTGTCAACCAGCTTCACTAGGCACCACTCCTCAGCAAGCTCATCCCGCTCTCAAGCAAAAGAAGCTTGCGGCTTGCGCAAGGCTGACTGGGCCGTGGCAACAGCATTAGAGAGGGGGATTGGCATGGCCGTCGCCACAGACCGCTGCCTCTCTGCATCTTCTGCCAGTTCCACAGCATACACCAATGCCTAGGGATCAGATGGCTCCCCGGGTGGAGCTCTCGAAGTCAGCACTTCGCTGCCCAGCAACGAAGCACTCCCTGCAGCCACAAAGGTATCGCCGACCGCCGGTGGTGAGTCACCGTCTTGCACGCCAACGACATCAGGCGTCGGCACAGTATCGCCGGGCGGGTCCTCTACACCAGGGGTAGCCGCGATGGCCAAAGTGGCCACCTCCTTGCCTGGCATTGCCTCAGCCTCATCTGCTCTGACGGACGGAGGAGTAGGAACATCAGCATCACTGAAATCCAGTGCACCATCAGGCATAGGACACGGTGCAGCAGACCCCGTTCCAGTTCTGGGAGGTGCGGGAGCTACCAAGCCCCCTCCTTGAAGTACCAAGGGCACTATGTCGGCTGACGACGCCCTGAAAAGCCAAAACCAACTATGTCAGAGCAAAGAAACAATGAAAAAATAGCGGAGCAAGAAACTCACCTTACCGGCGGGTCGGGCTGCTTCAGAGACCCTGGCCTCCCAGCTCGCTCAGCGGAATGAGTCCCCATGGGACCGACGATAAGGCCAGTGCCACAACCTCTTACACCTTTTCTTGGACGGCTTGTGTAGGAGCGGCCATCAGCGCAGACTCCTCCGCGCCTCCTCTGGAACAAGAGCTCCGCTGGAATCAGAGACCCAGTCAACGACAAAGGCTTTAGCCCCTCCGGCTCCCTCGCGTTGGGAGATTGGGTTACCATCACCCAAAGTTATCTTTGGCTTCTTCAGCACAGAGGTGGCGGAACCCGCGGCCAGGGTACATAAGCGCTTTCTCGGTGCCGGAGCTAGCGCCGGCTGGCTGCCCTCCGCCCTGTCAAAGATTGTTGAGAGCCCTACCTCCGCCCTTCCCGAAGGACGTGGGGAAGACCCCAACCTTAGTTGTGTTGCAGCATGGCACTGCTCTAGGACCGCTGAAGATCCAGTCGTATCCTCAGGGTGGAGACAGAGAATGCCAAACACGTTGACCTTCGTCATCAAGCTCTGCATTTTGGCCCTCAAGTCAGATGTCATGAAGAGCGGCTAGCAGTCGTCCGGGATGGAGACGTGCTCATCGTCAATAATGACGCAGGTCACCGCCTTCAACATCTCCTCCAGCATCTCTGTGGTTGGGATGTCCAGATCAAACTGGCACTGGTCGTATGTACTGGTGTAGACCCAGGCCTTGTACAGGCGCTTCTGAAGGGGGGCGGTGTGGCGGTGCAAGAAGTCTGCCAACACCATTAGGAAAGTCAAGCCCTTGTCAGCCAAGAACCAGATCCTCTTCAATACTGGCTTGTACTCCTTCGTCAACCCCTAGAATGCTTCCCAGGTGGTGGGATCAGAGGCTGGACCTTCAAATGGCATCTTCCACAAAGCATGGACCTCGGTCCGCATGATAGCCTAGTCTTCCCTTGAGCTGCTCCACTTGCCCCCTTTGAACGAGGCAATGTAGGTCCGGGAGGTCTTGTCCCGATGACGAAAGTAGTAGGCCCCCACTTGGCTCGTTGCACTCGTTCTGGTATTCTTTGTCACGAAGAAGAACCAGAACAGATCCACTGTTGACGTGCAGCCCACGAACGCCTCGCACAAGTGGACGAACACAACGACCAAGGCGATGGAGTTCAGCGACAAGTGGTGAAGCTGCAACCCGTACTCCTCCAGCACCACGAGGAAGAACCTCGACAATGGGAGTCAAAGCCTCGTAGAGACGTAGGCGATGAAGAGAATAGTCTTTTCTATGTGCACGTCCTGAAGATCAGGAGATCCACAGTGAATCATCCATCCTAACTCTACCGCTGCACAGTCGAGTAGTCGCCTCATCTGCATTTGATCCTCGGTCGACCGGAAATGAGAAGGAGGCAGCTGGGAAGCCATCGGAGCAAGCAAGAATGAGGGCTTTGGCTGAGTGATGAAGGCTTGGGCGCTCAAGGAAGAAGGCAAATGCTCGGGGAGTGGCATTTGAGTAAGGAAGGAATCGTCCTTTCTAACAAAAGTTTCCTTTTTATCACCCCTGCAACGCCTGAGCACTTCGTGTGTATCGCAAATGCTCGGCCCGCACCACTCAATCCATAGTGTAAATCATAGTGCAGGCTAGGCGCCAAGACAGAAGTGCTGGCCCAAGCTGTCAGCCACATGAGAAGACAGCTGAAGAGGTTCCCATAAAGGCAGAGCAAACATAAGTGCTATAGCTACGTTGAGAACCGCCGCGGTTAAAGGTGCCGCAGAAGACAGAGATACTACAACAAGCAAAGATCTCGTCACCATAGTCCCTCAACCAGAAGTGAACATTTGGCCACGTTGGCAGAAGCGCCCATCGCTTCGAATCACCAAGACAAAATTCAAAGAGAAGTGCGGCAAAAGATGGTAAGGGCTCCACCCTCTGGCTCATCACCTCCCCCCAAGGTGGACCCAAGGGCCACTATCAGTACCCCGCATACGGGGTACCCTCGCACACAGGCTGAAAGTGCCTAGGTACGTTCAGTGGTGCCACGTGTCTAGAAGGTGCCGAGCTCCAGCCTTCCTCAAGTACGGGATTCAGCACTGCCACGTGGACCACAAACATGGGACCTGGCTCCCCCGGTGGGATGGGCTCCCAAGATGCCACGTGTTCAGACAGGGCCTTATCCTACTATAGGGTGAGGTCTGGCGCAACCACGTGGCTTGAAGCACCAGGTCGGACGCCTCCTGCAGAGAAGGGCTCCGGAGCTGCCACATACCCCGAAGGGCTCCAGAGCTGTCACGTGTCACGAAGGGATCTGGTGCTGCCGCATGCCCCGAAGGGCTCCGGGGCTAACACGTGTACCGAAGAACCAAGCCTGGTCTCCCCTAGCAGTGGCCAGCCCTGAAGTTGCCACGTGTTTCGCAACTCACCTTGGGTGGTGGAGTGCGAGAGTTAAGGGATGGTGCGCCCCGTCTAAATCAAGCATTGAAGACAGGCACCCACCTTCAGCGGGTAATGCGGAGCATGCCAACTGTCAAAGACCGTTGCACCCAATCAAATCACAGTGAAGACACCGCAGGCCTACCCTGCTCCGCCAAGTGGGTAGCTTGCGGCGACCAGAAAGACCGACGGGACATCCCATGACACCATCAGCGACTATGCATGGGCCACTAGCGACAGAGGCGGCAAGGCGGCGAGTCTTTAGGTCGCGGTCAGAGGAAGCTTATGTGAGAAGTCGTAGATCTTTAGGATAAGATCGCCCCGAGACCACCTGTCGGGCCCCGGACCACACTTGTAAGGCGTCTGGCCTTGTCTATAAAAGGACTAGACCGCCACCGTTACGAAGGACGACCAATCGGTCCCCAACACACACACACACACCAGTAATACAACTTCACCGTAGAGTAGGGTGTTACGCACTTGAGGCTCGAACCACGTAAAATTCACTGTCTCA
This sequence comes from Tuctoria greenei, assembly GCA_036927565.1. Classification (NCBI taxonomy): domain Eukaryota; kingdom Viridiplantae; phylum Streptophyta; class Magnoliopsida; order Poales; family Poaceae; genus Tuctoria; species Tuctoria greenei. The sequence goes on from JAYESD010000007.1 coordinate 58,190,339, forward strand.
TACACTCATATGCGCGATCACTCGATAGAGGACTAAGCCCTACCGATCAAAGAACCTCCGCGGACCGCTCCTTAGCAGATCCGGGGGAAGTGTCGCATTAACAATTCGACGGGAGTATTTTCGTGCGTAAGTATGAGACCCACAAAAATAGTCCCTATTAATTACGTGAGCCAATACTGTAGCCCACAGAAATAACCCTTATTTTTATGAGCCGGTTGTAGGGCCCATGAAAATAGATGTTATTTTTGTGAGCCAGGAAGGCGACCAACGAAAATGGACTTTATATTTCTGACCCAGGGAAGGCGGCCCACAAAAATATATATTCTTTTCGTGAGCCATGTTATGGTCTACAAAAATATATTTTGTGAGGACCCACGAAAATAGTTTATTTTCCTGTAGTGATTTTCATGAGCCAGATTCACGACTCACGAAATACCTATTATTTTCGTAAGCTGACAGAAGGGCCCGCATTATTTTCGTGAGCCATCACCACGGCATACGAAAATAATAGAGATTTCCGTGAGTTAGCACCATGCTTTACGAATATAGTTGTTATTTTCATAAGCCGTGTCGTGGCTAATGAAAATGTATTTATTTTTGTCAGGCACACAAAAATAACTTTGTTCCACGAAAATACTTCGTTTTTCTGTAATGACATACAATGCACAAATCTTTAAAAAGACCCACTTGTCAGTGTTATGTATACTGTTAAACATGTGCATGCTTGATCTAGGTACTCTCTATGTGACAAAGGAATAATATATCCGTAATATATGTTTTATTATTTGGAGCGGCTATATAAGAATTCAAGGAAACAGACTGAAAGTATAGCCACCGTTTAGGTGATCCTTTACCAAGTGACTATCGCGGACATGCGAGTCCGCAAATGTCACTAGATAATTATTACAGCATAACCTAGGAAACCTGCAGCCGTCTTCCGGTGAACATGTAGAGGAAATAGACGTTACGAACACATTTTCTTACGTAATGGAAGACCTGACAAACATATGCAATGCTGAAAATTTCATATCCGATGGATCATCGTCGCTCCTCAGTTGGTAACCCTGCAATTCTTACGGATCTGCCCAGCCGACCCTGCCAGCGGATTGATGTTACCCATCTTGACCATGGACTCGACGAAATCGCAGAAGAACCGCTCTCCGTCGGAGCTGTAGGCCTGCACCAGCTCCTTGGTGCTGGCGACGCCTTCGGGGCTGGAGAAGAGGCCCTGGTCGGAGGATAGAAGGCCCCTCTTGACCTGGAGGTTCTGGTAATAGTGGTTGTCGAACACGTCGGCGGAGCTGGCATCCAGCGCAGTGGTCTGGTTGCCGTCGCCGCCTGCACAGAGGCTCTGGAGGCTGACAGCAAGAGTGGCATCAAGCGTTGGATCTACTGAATTCGTGGTCGAGAAGTTGGACAGGCGGTTACTGAAGAGCACGCACCGGGACCGGCCGATTGTATGGGCTCCTGCTTATTTCTATGTTAGTTCTTCAGAACATTCGCAGGGTAGTATAATAATATGACGAAGAATACATGATTGATCAAACATTTTCTGGTAAGTTATGGAGTGTATATGAACTTCCATAACTGACAAGCTGCGTATATATACGCTATTGAGTACAAGTGTGTACTAGTTCAGGGGGTAATATATATTACCTGACAAGACGACGACATCGGTGGTGTTCAGGCCAACGGCGTTGAATTTCTGAATGATCGAGTCAATCGGTTCAAACGGTGACGGCAAGCCGCTGTTTGCTCCAGATTGATTCGCCACCAGTCCGTCCCTCCTTCCAAGGAGAACATAATAGTAAGGCCCTCCACTCTAAAAAAATAAGAAACATTATGTTACACGCAGAACATAATGTCACGAGAACTGGAGTCTGAGGACCAGAAAGAACTTACAAAGAGTACTCCGTAGCTGGCCGCAAGGGCAACAATATCAGCGCAGGACACAACCTCTGGGCAAACGCTCTCGAGATCGGTCTTTATAGCGTCGATGACCTCGTAGCCTCTAACGGAGTTCTGGTTAGGAAGGGCAAATTTCTCTCCGCTTTCTCCATCGAGAAGGATTGAACCATCACAACCCTGCATGCAACAAGATTTCAGCCGTGACTTAACTCTTGGTAGAGAAGAGAACATTATCAGAGACGTAGTAGAAGTTATATATATTTAAGTGACAGTTACATTGACAAAGCAGTCATGGAAATGGAGCCTTAGGAGGGACGCGCCCATCCTCATCTCAGACATCATGGCGGCAAACACGTGATGCTGAACGATGGAATACAGCTGAGGGCACGTGTTGTCGTAGAAATCATCAGTTAGCTGAGACCTCGCGCCCTGGCTACCGAGGCACAGCGCAAGGGCTGAACATACGACCACCAACCGGCAGTAAGAGTGCTCCATGTCTTCTTAGTTTACTAAGTTCACAAAATATTAGGCTCGCTACTCTGGCCACACTATCTTGGGCTTGTAAATGGGTGACTCCTTGCAGTGTTCTTATAGGCAGCTAAAGTGATCAATCAGTGAATATACTGACTCTATAGTAGGCTAACACGGCTCTTTAGTGGGCGGCTGCGCATGCACTTGACCCCACACTGTTAGAAAGATTTAACAAAGATTGCACTGCACGTTCGGAAGATAGCAACTGGAGCATTGGCAGAGGCTCTTTTTTTGTTCTGCCTTCTACTACACAATACTACTCGATTCCGCAGTGCTGCACTTAGCTGCGAAGTGCTTTTTGTCTCTAAGTCCAAAGTGGTAGTGGAGATCCAACCAAACAAATAGGGTCATGTGCATTCAGCTTCGTGAGGGGCATGGAATTTAGTATGATGTCTGGGAAAGATGAAATGGTGGGCTGATGCATGCACTGCTCGATTGATGAGTATAGGCAATTGTTGCATGTTTGCGTCGTCGGAAAATTAATCTGGCCACTGCAGGGTTCAGATGAAGTTCTCTCATCCAACCTGTGAGTTGCTTGCCGCATTGCTAACGATTTCTGTTCGATGAAAGTAATCGTGCAGCTCAACCAGTTCCCACATAGTGCACAACTAGTCAAGCCGATAAGTATTTAGTATGAATGCTATCCCAGTGTATAAGCATTACACTGAACCTGGTACTGTAGGCAGTGCTCATGCCTTCGTTCAAAAAAATGGCAGTGCACGGTACCCAATTATGTCTTACTACAAACTGCGAGGCAGTTCCTACCCACCATATATAAGCGCACTTTTTAAAATGGAAATATTAATTTTTCAGACATCTGAAATTGACATCTTCTTTGAACATACACCCTATGTTGTTGAATCTATTTCAAGGCACACGCTCTCACTGCAGGAATCCAGTTGGTAAATAAGCTATTTACGATGGTTTGCCTATTTGCGACGATTTTTTGCTGTCGTAAATTATCTATTGTAAATAAGCGGGCTCTAAGCCGTCATAAATAAGAGCACGGACCACGTGGGTGGGCTGAGCCTCCTAATTTATGACGGCTACGACGGCCGTCGTAACTGACTTACAATGGTATTGTATAAAAACCGTCGTAAATAAGATTTTCTATTTTTTTTGAAAGAGAAAATGGCTACCCGGCGCGATGGCCAGAAATAAAGGTTTCACATACAATATACAGCAGTTTACACAATATTTGTCGAAGTGTGCCAACAACACTTTCCCCAGTACTACTAAGAAGTAGTCTGCGAAGGTTCGTACTTAGACGGGGCGCTAATCAAGATCCAAAACACGGTGACACAGAAAATTTTTACGTGGTTTGGGCCGCCTGAGCGTAGTACTCTACTCCAAAGGGTGTTTGTGTATTGTATGAGTATGGATGACTTGGGATTCGTTAAGGTTAGCTTAGCTTGCCCTGGAATGACTTCTATCGTGCAGCGCAACCCTTTTATATGCCAAGGACTGGTTGTTACAGTGTGCGCCCTGGCCCGACAGGTGGCCCTAGCTGTAATAACCGCCCTATACACGATCTACAGGTGTTAAGAGTGACTAATAGTGTGATAACATGCCTTAATGGCAGCATTACCGGTCTTGACTGTCCTCTGATCGAGCATCATTAACATAGTATTAATGACGCATTAACCTGGTCTTGTAACGGTCGACTGATAGCCTTTGAGTGTCTGCGCCGTTAGATATCCCGATGTCTTTCGGTTGTAGACATAGGTCCGGACGTGTGACACATGGTATCTCCGGAGCTTCCCTCTACGGGGAGGCAGGTCCGGAGCTACTGGACGCATAGTAGCACCAGAGCCTCCCCTGTCAGGGACGTAGGTCCGGCGCTCGAGGACACGTGGCAACAACGGAGCCACCCTAAGGAGGGAAGCAGGTCCGGTACTGCAGGACACGTGGCAGCACCGGAGCCACCCTATGGAGGGAAGTAGGTCCGGCACTGTGGGACACATGGCAGCACCGGAGCCACCCTAAGGAGGGAGGCAGGTCCGGCACTGCGGGACATGTGTTGCCTCCGGAAGTCCACAAAACTAGAAGATGGAACTTGATGTGTCTTCTTCTGATACGAAGGGATACCTGGTATGCAAGGTGTCGATAGTGGCCCTCGAGCCCACCTCTTGTGAGATTATGAGGTTTCAATGCTGGAGGTGGGGCCATTATCTCTCCCGCATTGCTGCTTCAGGCTTCCCTTTGGGACATATGGTCCTTCTTTATTTGGTAGGTGAGATACATGATGTGCTAATCTCACAAAATTGAACGACGCTGGTTCCCAATACGATTTTTGTATCGGTTCACGGCATAATCTTTGTAGTCCTGTCAGGCTACCGCCCTCGGGCTTCCAAATTCTCATCATGACAACAGTTCACCTGGTGCGCCTTTTTTAACAAAGTGGACAAGGGCCCCCTTGTCATTGACGTGGTAACTTGCAGAGCGTGATTATAGTCCAAATGCAGTTGCCATCCAAGTGTTGTGGAGGCTTAATAAAGGAAGAGGCGCTGCAAGGTGGGAGAACTCTTACACATCGATCTATTCTTCCCATAGAGTTCTCTGCTTGAACCCTTGCGACGCGCTCCCACTTTTGCTCCACTTTGCGACGATGGAACTCAGACTCCCCCCCAGCAAGATTATGAGCGATGATGAGCTCACAAGATTTTGGAATCTGATGGGCTGGCAAAGCGACTCCTTCAACAATGCTATTCATTGCGGCAAGCTCCCATTCAAGAAGGAGTCTTTTGGGGATATTGTTTACTTCTCGGTGTACGCCATGGTTGGGCTGGTTCTGCCAGTGTCCAACTTCTTGCTGATGCTACTGGAGTCGTACAGGCTCCAACTGCACCACCTCGAACCTCACTCTATCTTGCTAGTGGTGAAATTCATCCACTTCTGCGAGGTGTGGGTGGGTGTGCCGCCCTGCATCCCTCTGTTCCAGACCTTCTTCACTCCCTGAACGATAGGCAAAGGTAACTGCTTGTTGGGGTTCTACTACTTCATAAAGCGTAGAAATGCCCCATTCAAGTACATCAAGACCTTTCCTTCTGCAAAGTCAGAGACATAGAAGACCGATTGGGTTGTGATCTAGGTGGACCCTCATGATCGGCTAGAGCTGCCAGAAGGGCTTCCAACGACAAATTCCGACTCTTGGGAGGAGCTCTCGGAGATGTCTGAGAAGTACAACCCCGTGCTGACAAGGATCTGACACCTAGTGGATGGAGGATTAACATCTATGATAGTGCTCTGCAACTTCCTGACCAACCGCTGGACGTCTTTGCGACCTAGTCTTTCTCTCGAGAAATGGATTTTCTCATAATTGAGGTTGGTCGGGGCACCAATCTGGACGAGCGCGCCTTGAATCTCCATCTACAGAAGATAAACAATGGAACTTTTTCAAGGGATGACCTCGGACCTCTGACTGAGTTCCTGCCTCTAAACATAGTTCCCAATGTCAGGAGAGAGTTGCAGAAGATGATGTCACTACTTGACAACACAGGTCTTGTGGTACGTCAAAGGAGCCCTCCGCCAGTGGGGATTGTAATCCCCGGAGCTATGGCCCCCTGTCCGCATGAAGGATCCGACTCCGCGCCTGTCAGCAGGAAGGGCAAGGCTCCTGCAGATCCAAGACAGAAGAAACCCGACTCAAGTCTCCTGCAGATCCAAGCCAGAAGAAACCCGAATCATGTCAAGGCAAAGGCAAGGAGCCCATCGACACCTCCAGTCGAAAGAGTAAGTTGATGTCCGACGCAAGTAGTGCCACCGCCTCGGCCAGGCCTTAAGTCAGTGCTGGTTGTGCCTCCAGCGACGGCAAGTCTGGCTCTGATGGCCAGATCATCTTCGGATCCAGTGCCAACAGGGGACACTAGGTCCGGCAAGTCTACTCTAGTCTCGGTGCCAGCGACGGGCTCTGGTTTTGGAGTACCTTCTCAAACGATAGAGGTCCCAGCTGGGACAACACCGGAGGCTGTCAAGACCCCCGGGATGAAGTCCGGAGCCTCTGCCTCACCAACAACGGTTGGTTATGACTCCGGCCATCCAAGAAAGAAGCATCATGCCGACTGGAGCAGCAACGTTCCCAGGTAATGATCGACTCTTAGACTACATTTTGTTTTTGCTTTTTGCTTTTTCCTGAACTCTTCATTAATCCATTTCCAGAGTATCGAGAAGAGGAGTTGCAGCTCCACCTGCCAGTGCCGCGGCCACAGAGACCGCACCAGCTGCCAAAGAAGCCGCGGTTGCGCCGAACCATGCAGAAGAAGCACCGGACCAAGCTTTAGCTGCTCCGGAGCCAGCACCGGAGGTCCCGACACTAGTGCCGGAGGTTTCGGAAGCTACAGCGGAAGTTCTAGGACCAGCTCCAGAGGTAACGGCATTGTTGGCTAATGCTTATATGCCAAAAATGGTTGTGAGGACCGGAGTCCACACTTTCCAGGAATGACATTGGGTGGTGCCATGCGATGCGACACCCAATAGCACACACGAAAAGACATAGTAACGATACAAAGTTTTCATTTCATAATAAGATAGTGTTGACAACATAGTGTACAATAGGGTACACATGCAGCAGAAAATATATACTCACACTATAGACCTATCTAAGCACAAGAGAAGTTGCCCATGCCCGCGGATGCTTCTCACTAGCAACATGAAGATCATAAGGCAGCGGCGTGGTGTCATGTCAGAGATACATCTCGATAGCTCGAAGCCTCACAAACAACCAATAGCAGCAACAATATAAGTAAACCTGCAAAACCACAAATATAGCAACCGTGAGCACGAAGGCTCAGCGAGATTTAACCATCTCACCTAAAGCATGAAACTCTACATGCTGAAAACTCTAAAGACTGAAGCTAAAATTTGCAGAAATGAACTCGCTGAAAGTAAATCCTTAGTTGTCAGTTTTAGAGTAGCAAATGCTGAGATCAATGGGCATGCATCATAATGAACTCCACAATCAAACAAGAAACACTTCATCCACGATGATACTTGCCCAACGCTGCATAAGCTTCATTCAAGTTAAATGTTTTGAAATGATAACTTTAATTATGCTATCTCTAATTCAGTCAAGGCTACAATATAAAATATTACTCATAGCAGCATATTCAAATTCTTTCATCTACTCTTTATTACTACATCACAACTCAGTGAACAAGTGATACTCATAACCGCGAGGGACGGTGTTTCGAATCAAGATACCCATAATACACGACACGTACGCCCATACTAGGAGTCAAGTAGGTGCACTCCACAGACGTCGTACGTAGCAACCTTTCCCAAGGCCAGCCCAAGTTGAATCGATTCAATCATCTAGGATAGTATTCCCACTCACAGTGCACCCTTCACTGTGAAGATGTCGTGAGCGAGTTTCTGTCTACTGTGTTGCGGCCAAAAGCCTGAGGCGATCGAAAAAGTCTCAACAAAGGCTTCTCAAGGTACATCGGTTTCCTGGACCCCATATATCCACTATGATTCCGGTACAGTTCAAATTTGCTCAGCAGGGCGGCATACGGATCGGTCCTTAACCGACACAGGCAGGGCTACACATCCTACCCCGCTGCCCGGTCTCATATTCAGTTCATAAACGATTCTCTAAAATAACCAATCTCCAGTGACAATATTGCCATCTCGCGAGTGGATTCCAACCACTCGACTTCTACCGGATTTCCTATAACATTAGCATGGCAATTCTATGCGTTGAGCAATAAACGTACCTATATACTCCATAGGATTGTGGGTCATGCATGTGGAGTATTCATACACAATAGAACTAATGCGCAATTCGTATACTAGTGAACATAGTGATAAAAGCAAAAATTTAGAATGACACATAAATACAAACCGGGGCTTGCCTTAAGTTGCGACTAGATAAATGTCAGATGTTATTAGCTTGATCTTCAGAGGTGGAGTCTCTCCTCAAGGTCCTCAACTGCATCTTGTTGCTGCTCCGAAGTATTTGCTTGCAGCAGAATCATTTAATTGTTTCTTCCCCTCCGGGGTGTTCTTCTCGTCGTTCTCCATTGCGAGACCTACCGAGATGAAATGCATGTGTAGCAAGTATAAATTCACAATTTAATAAATGAAGTTTCTTATACTCAAAGGAGGTTCAAATACTAACTGGGGAATGTGAGTTGTCTCAGTGGTTTTACAGCACCATGGAAGAAATCACTTATGCAATAGGTCTAGGTAGAAGACTATTTATGTTTTTATGAAAGATCTATGCATAATGTGCAGACCAGGGTCCCGACGTCCAAGGATCACATTGGGTGGTGCCGTGCGATGTGGCACCTAACAACACACACGAAAAAAATTACCAATACAAAGTTTTCATTTCATATATAATTAGAGTTTACAAAATAGTGTACAATATAGGTACACACGCAGTGGAACTACATACTCATATTCTCACCTATCTAAGCATTAGAGAAGACGTCCATGCCCTAGGACGCTTCTCACTAGTATCATGATGATCATCTAGCAGTGGCGTGGTCCACACGAGATTCTTCTCGACACCTTGAGGTCTCATGTACAACCTCAGCAGCAGCAATAAACTAATACTTGCAAAAATCATTAAAGCGCAAACGTGAGCATAAGGCTCAGCAAGACTGACCCTCTCACTAGACATATGCAAGGTAAAGTCTAACCATATGTAAGGAATAGAATAAATAGACTCGCCTACAAGTGGATCCTTATAGTCATGTTTTAAGTAGCAAATGACATTCCTCAGACACGGCACATCATAGACTCCACAATCAAACAAGAAACGTTTTGTCAATGATATGTCATGCTCAAAGCACATAATTTTATTACAGATTAAGTATTTGGAAATTGTAAACTTTTGATTGTTCTATCTCTAATCCATACAAGTTGCAATACAATAATAATCATGGCAACAATTTCATATAATTCCATTACTCATTATTACTACGTCACGGCGCAGTGAACAAGTGGTACTCAAATAACCATGAGGGACAGTGATTGCAATCAGGACACACCCGGATAATACGTCACGTACACCCGTGCCTAAGGAGCATGCCGTGCTCCTCACCACTTTATACACAGCCACCTTTCACAAGAGAACTCAAACGTCGAACCGGTCCCACCATCACAGGCATAAGGTTCCCGCACGGAGCGTGTCTGTGCCCGCCAGCGAATTTACACCTTACTACTCTCAGCCCACCCCTATCAACAATGGGCTATGCCTCGACATCCAAGTTATCAAGTTACATCGGTTTCCTGGGTTCCATATGCCCAGTATGCATCCGGTACTATTCAAACTTGTCCAGTAGGGCCGCACACAGATCGGTCCTAAATCGACACAAGCAGGGCTACGCACGTAAGACCACATCTCGCTGCATCCTATCCCGCTGCTCGATCTCCAATTCATATTTACAAACCATTATTTTCTCAAATCCATCCCATGTGATAAATCCTATCTCGCGAGTAGATTCTGACTACTCAACTTCTACCAGATTTCTAAAAACATAAGCATGGCATTTTTTACTCGTCAGGCTGTAAACCTACCCAATACTTCATGGGATTTGTGGGTAATGCAAGTGGAGTAACAAGCACCTTAGCCCTAATGCACAAAATTCACCCTAGACATAAGTGATATAAGTAGGAACTTTAAATAGCTCTTAAATGCAAACCGGAGCTTGCCTTAGTTTACGACTCGATTAAATGTCAATGGTCAGTGGTCTTCTTCTGGGACTCCGCCAAGTAACTTCACGACGGGCACCCTGACCTTCTCCTCCAAGCGAAACTCCTCGTCGATCACCTATGATCACGTTCCTATCGACATGAAATGCATATAAGTAAACATTGTAACTATACTTTAGATTGAACAAGTTAAACCAAACTCTAAGATTGATGATATTAACTAGGAGGAAGAGGTATGCCTCTATTGTGTGGATAAACAAAGGATGGAGTCAAGTGGTCATAGTAGTGTCGCGATGTGAATTGAAAGGTGCAATGAAAGCATGTAATGCCATTATTCACTTAACACTTGGAGCTATGCCACTCGAGAACGCTGAGACTAACTGGTGTGGAAATGTTGGACTGATTAGGTGTTCGACTGAAGAATTGAAGTCGTCTAAGGACTAAGAGATGATCCACAAAGTTTCTATGTGAAAGCATCTAGGCCCCCATGAGGTATGGTTTCGGTGATTAATGACAACCATTGGATTTTACTAATGAATTTGTGGATGCAAGGTCTCCCATACCACTCAATCAAATGAAATCTATATAAATATGAACATCATCTACTGATCATTGGACATAATTGGAGACCCCTAAACAATCATTTGATGAGATCAATCAATGTTATGAAGATTAGAAGTAAAAGCTCATATGTTAAACTATTCAACCATAATCGACAGCACTCAATGCTTGATAATCATTAGAAGAATATTTACAACAAGCGTCTAGGAGGTCAATCGAGAAAATTCCAAAAGAATCACTTAGAACAACTCGAAGCAAACAAAACCAACTCACCGGATCAACCAATGTTTCCAGAAAACAACACATCGGTCGAGTTGGTTCAGCAGAAGAAGAAGACCTCAGAACCAAGTACTCACCGGATCATCCGATGATAAAAGACAATGTTACATCAGTCCATCAGTACAGTAAGCTATATCCCTGGACCAAGTGTAACACCGGATCATCCGATGCACAACTTTGAACACATCGGTCAATCACTCCAGTAAGCATCAAGTTTGAACCAATTCTGGAGAAAGTGCCATCGGATCATCCGATGAGAAGACAAGTGCAACATCGGTCTAACAACGGTCATATCTGACACAATGACATCAGTTAATTTGGATTTGACCGATGATAACTGAAGGGGAGACATCGGATCATCCGGTGTTCGCAGAACAGTGATGTCAGCCTACTTTTCCAACGGCTATTTCATGGAGGCTGACTATTTATACCCCTTCAACCAGTCTATTCGATATGACTTGAAGCCCAGACTTACTCTACACCTTACCAAGCATTCAAGGCATTGAACTACCACTTCCATATCATTTTCACCACTTGTACACCAAGAGATAGGCTAGAACTAACTAGAGATAGTGCTTGTGTGCCTCCATTCCTGGTGATTGGGGTCTCTAGTGTAGTGAGAGCTGTAAGGGAGTGTCCTTTGGTGTTTGTAATTGAGAGAGACTTCTAGAGCTTTCCAAGACGATTGTGGAAGCCCGGAGGATCCAAGTTGTACAAGGCTTGAGCTCCACCTTGCCGAGGTTGGCAAACGGAGAAGAATAGTGAAGATCCCTAGTCTCGGTGACTTGGGTGTGGCTATACCCTTCGGTGGGTGCCACAACGTGGATGTAGGAAGATCTTGACGATCTTGCCGAACCACGGGATAAATCTCCGTGTCTCCTCGGGAGTTTGCATTCTCTTACTCTCACTTTACACTTATGCATTTCATATATCGCAAAGTTACTAGTCTCTTGAATGCATAGGTTGTTTGCGTAGGAAATTGGGCTTTTAGTAATTAAGTGGTATTGCTTTAATTTTTGAAAAGAAGCCCAATTCACCCCCCCTCTTGGGCATTCGATCCTTACAATTGGTATCAGAGCTAGGTTGCTCATTGGATCATTCTAGCTTCACCGCTAGAGAGCTAAAATGGCCAAGATTGGGGGTTCGGTTCCTATCTTCGAGGGCAAGAACTTTGCCTATTGGAAAGCACGCATGTGTGCTTATCTAGAGGCTATTGCTCCCGAAGTATGGGAAGCGACCCATGCGGGGTTTGGTGAGCACAATTATGTTGGTGATCAAATTAAGTGGGATGCTAAAGCTAGGAATGCAATTTATGAATGTATTAGTCAAGATGTGTTTGCTAGGATTGCTAGCAAAGAAAAGGCTTGTGAAATTTGGGCTTGCTTAATAGAAATTCATGAGGGTTGTTCTCGTGTCAAGGAACTAAAATATCACATGCTTAAAGCCAAGTATGATGAGTTTAAAATGCTACCTCATGAAAATGTCAATGAAATGTTCTCTCGCTTGAATGTGCTTATTGAAGAAATTAATGTTCTTGACATTGCTTCTCTTGGCAAGGGACTCATCAACCGCAAGATTCTTATGCTCCTTCCCAAGCCAAAGTACAACATCATCAACTCCATGCTTCAAAAGGAATCTCTTGACCACATTGATGTTTCGGAACTCATTGGAGAGATTCACGCTCATGAGATGAGTGTACTTGGGATGATGGAGCAATCATCTTCAAAGACAATTGCTCTAAAGGCCTCCACCAAGAAAACAAGTCCCAAGAAAAAGAAGGTGGTTGAGCCTAGCTCAAGTGAAGAAGAGCAAGCATCAAGTAAAGATGATGATGATGAGCTTGCATTGATGATGAGAAAGTTCTCTCGCTTGAACTCCAAGATTGCCAAGAAGGTATACACCTTTGATCCCAAGAAGAAAGCATTTCTACCAAGGAGAGATGACCACAAGACTTGCTACAATTGTGGTGATCAAGGCCACATCTCCTATGATTGTCCAAAACCGGACAAAAGAAGAGAGAACCACAAGAGCAAGCACCGCAAGCTTGAAGATAGTGAAGATGATGAAGAAGAGGTCAAGCCCAAACCAAGATCCTTTGGGAAGAAGAAACATGGCAAGGGCAAGAAGGCAAAACTCTTCACAAAGAAGAGAAATGGTCCACAAAAGGTGTTCATGTGTGAGGCAAATGAATGGGTCACCGACGAAGAATCAAGTGATGAAGAGAGTGAAGTGGAAGAAGAAAGTTTGGACGGCCTTGCCATTGCCAACAATGATGACTCACCTCTTCATCCACCACCCATGTGCCTCGTGGCTAAAGGTAACACCAAGGTATGTGATGACTCTAGCGATGATGAGCTTTCCCCCAATGATTTAACTTCATTAATAAATGAATATCACACTATCATTAAGAGGTAAAAGAGTAAGGTTAAGGCTCTTGAAGAAACTTGTGCTAAGCTTGAGAGTGCTAACCTCGATTTGCTTGACAAGTATGAAAGCATACTTAAAGAGCATGACACGCTCAAATCCCATGTCAAGCAAGTTGAGGAGGATAAGGCTCAAATCAAGCTAGATCATCATGAGCTTGACTTAGCCCACCAAGCACTCTTGGGAAAGCACAATGAGTTGATCCAAGAGCATCAAATACTTAACCTTGCTCATGAAGCGCTTGATCAAGAATTGAAAAATATAAAGAAACAAACTATTAATGATAAGGTATCCATTACTTCTCATGCCACTAAAGTCTTGCACAAGTCTTTGCCTTTGAAAGACAACACTAGGGAGAAGGACATGTTGGAAGAAATTGAGAGTCTCCGCACTAGTGTGGCAAGACTATCAAAAGGATAAGTCAAGCAAAAGGAAATCCTCTTCCAACAAGCAAAGGCCTTCAACAAGAGAGGACTTGGATCCTTCCCGGTGCCTAGCAAAGGAAAGGTGCCCTCACCAGAGCTTAGAACAAGCTTCATCAAGGAAGTTGGTTCCTATTGCCAACATTGTGAGATCACCGGTCACCATACAAGGGAGTGTCCTCTTCCTAACCGGCCTTCTCCAAAATTACCTACTAACTGCAAGTCTACTTTCAATGATCATTATTATCTCTTAAGTAAAGTAGATGGCAAAGTGAAGGCAAGGTTCATTGGCAAAGACATAAAGGGCATGAAGGGGAAGCTCCCCAAGCAACTTTGGGTCCCAAAGACACTTGTATCACACATACAAGGACCTAAGTTGGCTTTGGTGCCAAAAATCAAAAATTGAATGCATGTGTGTACGTGAACTACAAAGCCGGTGGAAAGCATTGGGTACTCGATAGTGGGTGCACTCAACACATGACCGGCAATGATGGTATGTTCACCTCCATAGAGGACCCCCGACAATCATGAACAAGTCACATATGGTGATAATTCTAAGGGGAAGGTAATTCGGTTGGATAAGATTGTATTTTTCACACGGTTTATTTATTTCAAATATGTTGCAGGTTAAGTCACTTAGTTTCAATTTGCTTTCTATTGCACAAATTTTGTGATCTTGGGCTAACGTGCACCTTTAGCAAGAATGATGTTGTTGTGACAAGCCTAAAGTTGAGGAGAGCCATGATCAAGGGGGAGCTTCAAGTTCCAACATCTACACATCGACGGAGAATTATTCATTTGTCAAATTTATGTCAATGATATTATTTTTGGTTCAACTAACGAAGCTCTTAGCCATGAGTTTGGCAAAATGATTTCTAGGGAATTCGAGATGTCAATGATTGGAGAGCTCAACTTCTTCCTTGGATTTCAAATCAAGCAACTTCAAGAGGGGACCTTCGTCTATCAAGAAAAGTATACCAAGGACCTCTTGAAGAAATTTGAGATGGGAGATTGTAGCTCAAGAAGCAATCCAATGGCAACAAATTGTCATCTCGACGCGGATAAGGACAGTAAACCTATTGATCAATCTAACTACCATTCTATGATTGGTTCATTGCTTTATCTTACCGCATCTAGGCCCGATATCATGTTTAGTGTATGCTTGTGTGCTCGCTTTCAAGTGGCACCTAAAGAATCGCATCGGAAGGCGGTCTTTAGGATACTTAGGTATATTAAGCATACCCCTAGTGTGGGCTCGTGGTACCCTAAAGGTGCAAAATTCCATCTCTTGGGATACTCGGATTCGGACATTGCCGGATGCCGCGTGGATCGCAAGAGTACCTCCGGTGGGTGCCACTTGCTTGGGCGTTCCCTAGTATATTGGTCTAGCAAGAAGCAAAATTTTGTCGCTTTGTCCACGGCGGAAGCGGAATATATCGTGGCCGGTGCATGTTGTGCCCAAATTCTTTATATGAAGCAAACCCTTTTGGACTTTGGTATTAAACTTGGTTGTGTGCCTCTCCATTGTGACAATGAAAGTGCGGTTAAGATAGCTAAAAACCCCGTTCAACACTCCCGCACTAAGCACAGTGATATTCGCCATCATTTCTTGAGGGACCATGAAGCTAAGTGAGACATCTCATTGCGAGGTGTTAGGTCCGAAGAACAATTGGAATATATCTTCACTAAACAACTTGATGAGAAAACTTTTTCTAGGCTAAGAAGTGAGTTAAATGTGCTAGATGCATCGAACGTCATGTAAGTTGTCATAATCATGTAAGAATGCATCTCATATAGATCTTGTCTAACTTTCAAAGGATAGGGGTGAGCAAGAGTTAGCTTGCGATGGAGGTTCTTCTGGGTTTCCCCAAGCCTTGGAGAGTGGCTCTCCCTGAAGAAGCTTTTGAAAGGTTCAAATTTGACAAGATAGATTTATTTTATGCCTTGCATGATGCTTTCCATGTAGACTTGCACTCATATTTAAACTTCTTGCATTATAAATTATTTGGCATTGCATACGGTAGATTGTCACAAAGGGGAACCCACCTCATGAAAAAGAGACTTGTTTGAAATGCAATATCTCAACTCATATGAGGTGGAAAGAACAAAATGTTAGGTGCGTTAATGCCTAAAGGAACATGCTTTAAAGAGATAGAAGTCTTCATCCTCTAGCTCACAAAGCATGGGCCTTACATTTTATTTGGATAATTTCGTCCCTATTTTCTCGGTGTTCTATTTGCTTTAAGGCTTAGCCAAGTTATTGGCAATTAGTATTTTTGAGGGGTAAGGGGTGCCCAAAAAGTCCTGAGACATGTGTTTCTCATTGTTTGTTTGTTTGGTCAAAGGACATATATGGGATGTTGCTGTTTTGTAGTCATCGGATTATCCGATGCTTAGTCCAGACCATCATCGGATCAGTTGGTGTTCAAATACCAAGAGTCAGTTCAGTCAGTGTGACAAATCAACCGACGAGTTCATTCTGAGAAACATCAGTGCATCCGATGTTCACATTTCTGGAACTGTGCTGAATTCCACCGATGCTAATCCCTTCCACGTCGGACCATCCGGTGGCAACCGTACCTTTTGGAATACCCTTACTGTGCCATTCAACCAATGCTCCTATTATTCGACGTCGGTTCATCCGGTGTTAAATTTTGAGCTAGGGTTTGGGCCCCACTTTTTAAACGCCGCTTCGCCTCCTTCATTTCTCTCTCCTCGACCCCGACGCCAGCGCCCGACGCCTCCCGTGCCTCACGCCGCCGCCCTCCAGTCGCCGCCCTCCGGCCACCGCCGCCTCCGGCCGCTGCTGACGCCCTCAGGCCTCAGCGCCGCCGCCGCCGCCGCACCACCGCAACAGCACCGCCGCCGCCTCTGCTCCACCCTAGCACCATCGCCGTCGCCTCCCGTGCACCACCGCCACCGCCCCAAGCTCTGCCATCGTCCACATCACCGCACCGCCACCCTCTGCGCCGCCGTGGTGCCTCCCTCTACGGTCGCCACCACTACGCCGCTAGGGTTCCCGACCGCAACAATTGTTGTGTCGCCGTTCCGTGCGCCCGACATTGTCGATCCACGACCTCAACCTCTCACTTGTCTCATCGCAATGGTTTATGACAAGAAAGGAAAGGGCAAGGCCATTGCGGAGCCGGCCGCAAAGAATCAAAAGCTGTCGAAGGAAGAAAAGAAGGCTTTGATGGTCGCTCGCGCCACCGAGGAGCGAGAGCGTGTCTGAGGAGGATCAATGAGGAAGCGCGAGGCCCGTCAGAGGTAGAAGATACCGAGGAAGAAGAAGAGCCCGAAGTGTCGCTCGTTCGCCGATGCTCAGCTAGGACCCGCGGGGGTCATCCAGCGGCAGTACCACGACCGAGACCGTCAGCTGCTGATCTTCGAGAGGACAGGGCGGCCCAGAGAGCCGTCTATGAGATGGACACCAACGTCCGTGTTGGTGAGGGTGTCCGGCTGACAGACTACAGAAAATTGAAGGCCAAGCAGCTCAGAAGACTTAGATGGAGCATCTTGCTTGAGGAGTGGTTCCCGCAGCCCAGAGAGGCACTTGTGGACAGCCGGTTTTGGACCTTGACTCAGGCGTCGCTGTACGAGATGTACAGACATCGGGGCCATAAGTTCTTCCAGCACAACTTCTTGGACTGGGATCAACTTGCACTGGCAGCTGAGACGGAGGTATGACCCTACTTTGAGAGATATAGAGGGCTGGTGGAGCTGATGTCCTACGAGAGGAGTGCCTACGTGGAGGACTGGGTCCGCGTATTCTATGCTACATTCTACATTTCTGAGGGCCGCAGATCCATTGACTTTATGTTCATGGGCCAGCATCATCACTTGACCAGGCAGACCTTGGGACAGCTACTAGGAGTGGATCTCCACGACACTTGCCTGCACGAGAGGGTGTATGGACAGGCTGACCCGCCGAGGAGGCCGCTCACTGGAGGAGTGGTGCCACCACTGGAGGAGATATGCTCTCTGTTTGCTCAGCCCTTCTCTCCAGACCAGCCATGGGTACCGGCACTACTCACTCCAGCTGCGCGCACTGCGCACCTTGCCTCGCGCTGCACACTTCTGCCGAGGTCCGGATATCTTGAGGGGTTCACTAGCTTGCAGCAGACTCTCCTGTTCTACATCATGAACGGGATGTAGTTCGATATTGTGGACATCCTCATATGTGAGATGGAGGACGTGATCACTGATGGAGTTGGGATGATGAGGCAGCTCGTATTTGGTCACTGGATCAGCTACTTGCTCTACATGGTTGCTCCTGAGGGGTCCGCCGTGTGTGACAGTCTCACTGACGAGAGCATCACACGGTTCAGCCACTACCGTGCTCCAGCTCCTGGAGACCGCCGCCTTGGCCGTCCAGTTGAGCGTCAGGTTCGTGCTCGTCTATCTGAGGAGGACTGGTCAGACCTGGAGAAGGAAGATGAGAGACTGGCACAGGGAGAGGCTCAGGGTGACGACCTTTAGCACATTTGGTCCGAGAGTGACACGGATGACAATGTTGAGGAGTACTTCCCACCTCCTCCCTCACCCAGGCAGCACGACGCGGAGGCTGGAGGCTCGACTGTGCCACCTCCCAAACCACCTCCCATGTCAGAGGCACAGGTCTCTCAGTCGTCCGAGCTCACCTCCCTCCTCCAGCAGATGGTTGAGCAGCAGCGCCAGGACCGGCTTGCAACTGAGCAGGCCCGAGATGAGCAGGCCGCGCGTCTCTTGGATCTCCAGCAGCAGCAGCAGCAAGAGATGCAGCGACAGATTGCCCGCGAGAGGCGAGAGGATACCGACAGGCTGACTGGGCTGATCGATCAGATGCACCAGCGATCTCTTGACCAGCAGCAGCAGACACAGCAGGCGATCATGGGAATCCTGGGGTTGATCATCAACCTCTACACACAGACCGGGATTGCCCTCCCGTCGCAGCTTCCAGCCTTGCTCCAGGTCCTCCTGTTCTGGCTCCAGCTGCAGCACCAGTGCCGACCACGTCGATCCCGACGATCAGCATGTCTCCCCTGCTTGCTCCAGGTGCCCCCATCCACTCTCCGCTACCGGCCATGACGCTTTTCCAGCAGACGCTGACATTCATTGTCAGTGCCCCTCTTCCTGCAGTCCAGTCCCAGCAGGCACGGACAGCGGCTCCTATAGCTCCCTCCACTTCTAATCCAGCCTCAGTCGCAGCAGCAGGCAGCAGCTCTGACGACAGCACCCCTGACGGTGACCAGTTCGTCATCGCTCCGAGCACTCAAGGTTCTTAGGCACTCGAATTCCTTTTTGGTGTCTTGATGCCAAAGGGGGAGAAGAGTTAGAGAAGAGTCAGGGGGAGGATAGCTCAGTCTCAGGGGGAGTCCTAGCTGTAGAGGGAGTCTCTATCTATATCTTTTGTAATTTGGTGTTTTTGCTACTCATTTGCTATTCATTGAGTATTCATGTGCCACTTATTCTCTTGAGTTATTGATCGATTGAGCTTTCGAGTTATTAATCTCTTTTGAGTCTTCAAGTTTAATATGCCATATCTTGTACTCATTGCATATCTTCTTGAGTATCGTACTATCAAATTCATTATTATTATGCTTCACTTGTTGTGTTGTCATCAATCACCAAAAAGGGGGAGATTGAAAGCATCTAGGCCCCCATGAGGTATGGTTTCGGTGATTAATGACAACCATTGGATTTTACTAATGAATTTGTGGATGCAAGGTCTCCCATATCACTCAATCAAATGAAATCTATATAAATATGAACATCATCTACTAATCATTGGACATAATTGGAGACCCCTAAACAATCATTTGATGAGATCAATCAATGTTATGATGATTAGAAGTAAAAGCTCATATGTCAAACTATTCAACCATAATCGACAGCACTCAATGCTTGATAATCATCAGAAGAATATTTACAACAAATGTCTAAGAGGTCAATCGAGAAAATTCCAAAAGAATCACTTAGAACAACTCAAATCAAACAAAATCAACTCACCGGATCAACCGATGTTTCCAGAAAACAACACATCGGTCGAGCTGGTTCAGCAGAAGAAGACCTCCGAACCAAGTACTCACCGGATCATCCAATGATAAAAGACAATGTTACATCGGTCCATCAGTACAGTAAGTTATATTCCTGGACCAAGTGTAACACCGGATCATCCGATGCACAACTTTGAACACATCGGTCAATCACTCCAGTAAGCATCAAGTTTGAACCAATTCTGGAGGAAGTGCCACCGGATCATCCGATGAGAAGACAAGTGTAACATCGGTCTAACAACTGTCATATCTGACACAATGACATCAGCTAATTTGGATTTGACCGATGATAATTGAAGGGGAGACATCGGATCATCCGGTGTTCGCAGAATAGTGATGTCAGCCTACTTTTCCAACGGCTATTTCGTGGAGGCTGGCTATTTATACCCCTCAACTAGTCTATTCGATATGACTTGAAGCCCAGACTTACTCTACACCTTACCAAGCATTCAAGGCATTGAGCTACCACTTCCATATCATTTTCACCACTTGTACACCAAGAGATAGGCTAGAACTAAAATAGTGCTTGTGTGCCTCCATTCTTGGTGATTGGGGTCTCTAGTGTAGTGAGAGCTGTAAGGGAGTGTCCCTTGGTGTTTGTAATTGAGAGAGACTTCCGGAGCTTGCCAAGACGATTGTGGAAGCCCGGAGGATCCAAGTTGTACAAGGCTTGAGCTCCACCTTGCTGAGGTTGGCAAACGGAGAAGAATAGTGAAGATCCCTAGTCTCGGTGACTTGGGTGTGGCTATACCTTTCGGTGGGTGCCACAACGTGGATGTAGGAAGATCTTGACGATCTTGCCGAACCACGGGATAAATCTTCGTGTCTCCTCGGGAGTTTGCATTCTCTTACTCTCACTTTACACTTATGCATTTCATATACCGCAAAGTTACTAGTCTCTTGAATGCATAGGTTGTTTGCGTAGGGAATTGGGCTTTTAGTAATTAAGTGGTATTGCTTTAATTTTTGAAAAGAAGCCCAATTCACCCCCCTCTTGGGCATTCGATCCTTACACTATGGACTTAAGAGGAACTTATTATGATTTTTCTTTAAGTGTTCTAAGACTCTAACTCTACATTACATTTGTGTAGTAAGGAATCAATTCTAAGGTTCCTAGTAACTATAGAGGATTGGATCATCTAAACTTCTTAAGGTGCCTATGATGAGAACAACTATTAACCAAACTACAAGAATTAGATGAAACCTCGATAAAGAGCTTAAGTCAAGGAAGAGACATCAAGATAGAAGTACAATTGTAAGACCTATGTGTGCTGAATACATTGGCTTGTAGTGAATACACTTGGCTTTGATGATAAAAGTTTTAAATATCACCAAAACACCTTTTTATCAAGGTCTAACTCTAGCTCTGAGCTACAGCAAGGTCCGACGGTAGGTCCGGCTTGGTTTCGGTAGCTCCGGTTACGTTCGATGCTAGATCCGACTAGCTTTGGTAAGCTCCGGTGAAGTTTTATCTTTAGCTCCGACATGTTTTTGATAGCTCTGGCGTGTTTTTGCTAAGCTCCGAAGTTGATTCTTCTAGCTCCGGCTTTTGGGATTACTAGCTCCGACTAGTTCTGGTTAGCTCCGGCGCTAGGTCCTGCTAGTTTTGTAAGCTCTGGCGGGAGCTTGGTTGTACTAGTTTTGGTAAGATCCGGCGCTAGGTTGCTCTGGCAAGGTCCGGAACTTGACCGCAGTGCTTTTGCTTTTCATTTGCAATGTTTTGTACTTGCTTTATATTTTTGGAAAGTTTGCTTAGTATACTTATACTAAGTTTTTGGTACGTTTTGGTTGATATGGATGATATTGTGTTGCTGTGATTTTGCAACATGCTTATGTGAGGTTCTCACGTAAGATGTTGTGTTCGGAACTAACTTGAGTCAAGTCGAGGACTTGGGCTCGTATGGATTGGTTGTTTATTCATGTGTAGGTGTTGCTTGAGTTCAAGACATGGCTGGTGACGGGATCCATTGGACTAGTCTCAGGGAGGAGATGAGGTTCCAACAACCAAATTCAGGAGGAACTGTGGTTGAGCTGATCAGGAGGTTGTGCAACATGATTGAATCAATAACAATGCATGTGAAGGTATCGTGGACGTCATTGGAAGATGTTTGCACGTGTGCAAGGAGTGCATGGACGTGGCTACATGGTTCCGAGATGTGATGAAGAGATGTGGATGTAAAGCGTTGGTCGGAAAGGTCCAACCGACTAGGTTATGGACTCAGGCTGCGGCTGAGTCGGGTTTGACTCAAATATGGAAAGATTTGAGTTGGTTATGATAGGATTTCGTGTGGGTCACGAATTTGAGTTCTTTAGGAATGTGGGATACGTTCCTAAGGTGTTTGGAAGTCTTAAGATTGCTTCTATCTGCGTATAGAAGAATCCTAAGCAGTTATGGAAAGTTACGATTCGTGATTAGAGTAGGATTAGGTTCCTGATTTGAGTTGAGTTGGCTTTTGAGCTGGTTATATAAGCAAGGGAGCCCAGAGCTCGTGGGGCACGACTTTGGGGCTGTTCCTCTTGTGTTCTATTGAATAAAATTCATAGTTTGAAGGAACTTTTGTGCCTTGTTCGTCCGACTTGTTCCAGACAAGTTTTACTCGTCGAGTTTCTGGACAGTACTACCTTTCATCGGCGGTTGTATCATAACTCGAGTTTTACATATTCAATTGACGTGATTCTTTTTGGGTTGTCTTTACAACTTGATTGTCTATCATCTGTCAAAATTTCACGGTCATTGGATTTGTGGTCTATGATGTACACGAGTTTCTTTGCAGCGTTCCAGAACTGTTTTTTGTCTGGTAGGACAGATTGACTATTGTTTGATCGTTTTTCTCGACGGATTTGAGTGATTCTTTTTGTGTTATCTTCGTGACTTGATTCTCTCTGATATCTATCACTTTTGTCATGGTGAAACACGTTTAGATTAGTCTCACACACGATTTCTTTAACAGATCGTTTTTCTGCCGAAAGGGTTTGGAGTTTAATTGTTTCTGCTGCGTAAGATTTTTAAATCTACCATTAACCCCCCCTCTGGTAGCTTTTCATGTGCTCTTTGATCCTACAATTGGTATCAGAGCCACGGTGCTCTAATCTTTGTGATTTGCACGTGTTTTTGACTAATCATCATGGAGAAGTACTCCGCCAAACCTTGTGTGTTTGCTGGTATTGATTTTCAGGTTTGGAAGGCACGCATGGAGGCTTTCATCCAGAAACAAGGCTTTGCAATATGGGAGAAGGTATACAAGCCTTACGAAGTTCCATCAAACGATCAAGTTACAGCTACAAATCTGAGAGATGTCGACAACAACAACAAGGCTCGGAACTTAATCATACAAGGATTAACACAAAGCGACTTCTACCGTGTTGCACACCTCCGATCTGCATACGATGTGTGGAAAGTACTTTGTGACTACCACAAAGGATCCAACACGATCAAAGAGGTAAGGCAAGACATGTTCAAAAAGGAATACATGCGCTTCGAGATGCAACCCGGTGAGTCTATTGATGACCTTTTTGCTCGCTTTAATAAAATTCTCAGCAACTTGCGTAGTGTCAATGTTAATTTTTCAGATGCTGAAAATGCTAGGCAATTGCTAAGTGCATTAGATATGTCAATTTGGGAGATGAAAGTCACATCTATTCTTGAATCTACTGTCATGAGTTCTCTTACATTAGATGTACTCTATTCTAAACTAAACTCGTGAAATTGACATCCTAGCACGTAAGAACCCAAATAAGTCTATTGCATTTGTTTCACAACGTGATATGTCTAGCTCCGGCCAATCATCATCTTGCAATACTCTTGCTTTGTTGTCCTCACTAACCCTGGAGCAGATCGAAGAATTTCCAGAAGAGGAGTTGGCACTCATCTCTACTAGATTCTCAAAAGCATTGCAAAATGTGAGAACTAGAAGGAGAGGAAGCTCCGGACCTCAACGCTATTTTGAATGTGGTAAAATAGGACATTTTCGTACAGAATGCCCTAACGTTTCAGGTCCGACCACCTGGGAAGAAAAACAAAGCAAGGTCCGGACCTCCTCTGGAAATTCCAACAAGAACAAGAAAGGTACCATAGGACGCAAGATGATCAACAGTTTCATCACCGCGCTTCAAGAGTTCAGTTCAAGAGACGTGGACATTGGAAGTGATGAAGATGAAGATGATTTGGCAAACTTGTGCTTTATGGCGGGCAAGTCAAGATCAAGTATGGAGGAGGCAGAACACAACAGCAACAATGAAGAGGTATGTCCTACTTGCGAAGAAATGTGTGATGCTATTTCTCGTGCCACTATTATTGTTAAGAAAAAGGACAAAAAGCTTAGGGATAGTGCTGCTAAAATTGAATCACTAGAATCTGAAATCAACCGTTTAAAAATTTTGATTCCTAGTGATGATGCATGTTCCTCATGTGATTTAATATATGAACAATTGTCCTCATTAAGAAGTGCGCACACCCCCACACTTGATAAACTTGAGTTAGAAATTGAAAAGAACAAAGAGCTTGCTGCACTTAATGATAAAAACTTGAAAGATGCTAGCTGTTCTACAATTGATTTGCATTGTTCTACTTGTGATGATCTTGATAAGAAACTACAGGATGCTATGAATGAAATTTCTATATTGAACAATGCTTTACGTTCTCATGAAGTTAAATTTTGTTCAAATTGCAAACTAAAAGGGAAAACTTCATGTGAAAATTGCCTTGATCTATCCAGTAAACTTGATGACATGCATAGGACATTAGATCGGTTTTGTAATGGGAATAAGAACCTAAACTTACTGTTGAATTCTTCCAAGTCTTGCAATGATAAAACTGGTTTAGGTTTTGATTCTCATGCTCATGCTAAGGCACATCTACCTAAAATTGTAAATTCATTAGGAAGTGGTTTGATTCAAACGGTTCCTAAACAAAAAGGAGTGGTTTTCAAATCTGCAGGAGTGCTGCCTCATTCGGTTTCAAATAAAAATATTGCTTGTTCATCTAGACATGAACACAAAGTTAAATTTCATTGTACCTTCTGTGGTAGAGATGGTCATGTCATAGATTTATGTTATAGACTAGCTAAACAACAGAAAAGGGAAAGAATGGTTGCTATCTCATAACTTTCATACAAAATTTGCTGCACACATTGAACCGAATGTACAACCTGCTGTTTTGAGTCAAAAACATTCAAAGTTTACCTCCAGACCTTCTGTTTTTGCCTCCGGAGCTACTGATTTTTGTGCTACACAAGTAACACCTTATAGGTCAGTAGTCAAGAATAAAAAATCTCAAACTTTGACTCATAAACCTGCTGTTTTGTCTCAACTTTCGCGTGTTTTTCTTGCTGCACCTCGCGTGACTCTGTACTGGATTCCTAAATGCCTTATGACTAACCCCAGTATTGAGTCATCGACATATTTTGCTTTTATGTAGGTTACACGTTTGAGGAAGGAGAACATTTAGATTGTGGATTCAGGTTGCTCACGCAACATGACCGGTAACAAAGACTGGTTCTCCTCCCTCTCTTTTGTGTCACGTGTAGAAAATGTTACTTTTGCCGATAATTCTTCAACTCCTATAATTGCTAAGGATTTGGTTAGAGTAAATGATCACTACACTTTGAAGGATGTGGCACTTGTCAAAAATTTGAAATACAACTTGCTTTCTATTTCACAATTGCTAGATGAAAATCTGGAAATTATTTTCAATAAAAACTGCTGCAAAGTTGTAAGTTCAAATAGTGAGCTTATTTTTAACATGTCTCGGTTTGGAAGAGTTTTTAAAGCTGATTTTGATATGTCTTCCTCTAAACATAGGTGTCTAGTTACTAATGATTCAAAGGACTTATATTTTTGGCATCGTAGACTTGGTCACGTAGGCTTTGATCACCTAACGTGTGTTAGTGCTCTTGATCGCATACGTGGGCTTCCTAAGCTTAAAGGGGACAAAGAAATTGTGTGCTCTTCTTGTAGACATGCTAAGATGGTTGCAGGTTCACATACCCCTCTCACAATGATCATGACAACTGAACCATGTCAACTTTTGCATCTTGACACCGTAGGACCTTCACTTGTTCAATCCTTCGGAGGTAAATGATATGTTCTTGTTATCGTTAATGATTATTCTAGATACTCTTGGGTTTACTTTATGGCGTCTAAGAATAAAGTTTTTAGTCACTTTAGAACTTTATTTCTTAGATTATCAATTGATCACCTAGGATCATTAAAAGCAATTAGAAGTGATAATGGAACTAAATTTAAAAATCAATCTTTTGATCACTTTTGTGCTGAAAATAGAATAGATCATCAATTCTCTTCACCATATGTACCTCAACAAAACGGTGTTGTAGAAAGAAAGAACAGAACCTTAGTTGAGATGGCTAGGACTATGCTTGATGAATATAAAACTCCTAGGAAATTTTGGGCTGATGCGTTAGCAACCGCTTATTATGTCTCAAATCGTGTTTTCTTGCGTGCTAATCTAGGTAAAACACCATATGAGCTCCGATAGGCCTAGTGTTACACACTTTCGGGTCTTTGGTTGCAAATGCTTTGTTAAGAAACATGGTAACCTTGATAAATTTGAACCTAGATCCATTGATGGTATGTTTCTTGGTTATCCATCTCATACTAGAGGCTACCGTGTGCTTTTATTTGACACTAACAAAATTGTGGAGACTTGTGAAGTGTCTTTTGATGAAGCTAGCCCAGGTACTAGATCCGGTGTTGCAGGACCAGATCCGTATCCTCAGGGGAGGGTATTTTCGAAGATGAAGAAGAGCCAGTGATACTGCCTGGTAGTTCCAAAGTTGACACGTGTCCAGCTCCGGACATTGAACAGGCTCCGGCTATCACCTATGCTGGTCCTGATCGTCCACAAGTCACAAGCTCATCAATCTATGATGAACCTAATGAAGAAGAAGCTTGTGAGACATCTGTTCCCCTATGTTTTTACAAAGATCGCCCCCCCACAACAGATGATTGGAAGCTTGCACGAACGAGTCACACGGTCCAGGTTTTACGATCCAAACTCTCATGCTCATTCTGCTTTTGTTGCTTCTTTTGAACCCAAAGATATATCACACGCACTCACTAATGAATCTTGGATTATTGCCATGCAAGAAGAGTTAGAAAATTTTGAAAGAAATAATGTTTGGAAACTTGTACCTCCACCTCAAGGTCACACTTTAATTGGAACTAAATGGGTATATAAAAATAAACAAAGTGAGGATGGGGTTGTGGTTAGGAATAAGGCTAGGTTGGTTGCTCAAGGTTTCACTCAAGTTGAAGGTCTAGATTTTGATGAAACTTTTGCTCCTGTCGCTAGATTAGAAGCCATAAGAATTTCGTTAGCTTTTGCAGCATCTAAAGGTTTTAAGCTATATCAAATAGATGTTAAAAGTGCTTTTCTTAATGGCTACATAGATGAGGAGGTTTATGTCAAACAACCATCGGGTTTTGAAAATCTAGATTTTCCTAATCATGTTTACAAACTGTCCAAAACCTTATACGGTCTCAAACAAGCCCCTAGAGCATGGTATGATAGGTTAAAAACATTCTTACTTGAAAAGGGGTTTATCATGGGCATGATTGATAAAACTCTTTTTGTGCTTAAACATGGCAATGACTCATTATTCGTTCAAGTGTATGTGGATGATATTATCTTTCGTTGTGCTTCTCATGATCTTGTGTCCAAGTTTTCAGCAATGATGAGTTCCAAATTTGAAATGAGTATGATGGGTGAACTTACTTACTTTTTGGGGCTGCAAATCAAGCAAACCAAGAAGGGTACCTTTGTGCATCAAACGAAGTATACCAAAGACCTTCTAAGGCGCTTCAACATGGACAAAAGCAAGTCTCTTCGGACACCAATGGGAACAGCAACAACACTTGAACTTGATGAAGATGGTGAATCTATGAATCAAAAAGAATATAGAAGCATGATCGGATCACTTTTGTACCTCACGGCATCAAGACCGGACATACAATTCAGCGTATGTCTTTGTGCACGGTTTCAAGATTCCCCACGTGTTTCACATCGTCAAGCCGTCAAAAAGATTCTCAGGTACTTACATGGAACCCAAGAATTTGGCATTTTTCTTCCTTCTTCCTCAACCATTACTTTGAAAGCTTTTTCGGATGCTGATTTTGGGGGTTGTAGGATTGATAGGAAAAGTACTTCCGGTGCTTGTCATTTTCTTGGTAATTCTCTTGTTGCTTGGTCCTCTAGAAAACAAAATTCAGTTGCACAATCCACAACCGAATATGAATATGTAGCTGCTGCTAGTGCTTGCTCACAAACTCTTTGGATTGTTCAAACACTTAAGGACTATGGGGTTGATCTAGAGAGTGTTCCACTGTTTTGTGATAACACTAGTGCCATTTGCATTGCTAAAAACCCTGTGCAACATCCTAGAACTAAGCACATTGCCATTAGGTATCACTTTCTCCGAGATAACGTTGAAAAAGGAAACATTGTGCTTCACCATGTAGATATCGAACATCAATTGGCTGACATTTTTACAAAACCTTTGGATTTCACTCGTTTTTGTTTCATTCGTAGTGAAATAGGGGTTATGCATCCTCATGGCTTAAATTGAGGGGGATTTTTGAAACTTGGGAAGTCTATGTGTGAATATGAAATTAAAATAATATGAGCATAGTATTTCATACATATATGACTATGTGATTCCTTTTACATGCTGAAAGTTCTTACTGCATTACTCTTGTTATACATTTTGTAGTTTTTGCCATGTCTAGTAATTGGAATAATTACTTACACTAAAACTGGTCATGGTCGAACTTTCTTGCTGTTTTGATCTTGTTACATGTTCACAAGTGCTTTTAATCATTAAGAATTAATCAAGTAATCAACTCAAATGTTGAGTTTTTATGAACAAATATAAATTGAGAAAAGATCAAGAGAATATGCATGCATCGCACTTCTTCTTTTGAGATGGCTTGTCATTGCACTTAGATATGAACTTGGAAGAAGTTGTGTATGACTAAAACCATGTCCTTAAGCTTATGATTGTCAAATGACATAGGCTTGGCTTGGTTGGTTAGAATAAGGCGGATGCGCATATAATCTCTTGCAAATATCATATGATCTAAATTTATGCTTTGAAAAATAATAAAATGCAGCAACTAGTGTCATGCTTTCAAGTTTTGAAATAGTTAAGTTTGTGAGATCATGACTTGCTTAAATTGAAAATTACATTTGATCTCTAGCATGACTTACACTACTTTATGTATTTCATTGATGTGATAATGTAAGGTACTTGATAGTTGACTTGGATGAGCTTTGTTTATATGTATATGTTATAATATGCTCATAACAACTAAAGTTGGAGAGAGAATATGACTTGCTGAATACATTGTCAAAGGGGGAGAGATAAGCATGAAGAGAGAAAGATAATGTGCATGGGGAGAGATGATAAAGGGGGAGAAGGGGAGAAATATGTGAATTTTGAATTTTGAATTTTTGCTTTTCCTCTCATTTTATTTCTAATTTACAAAAAGGGGAGAAATTGTCTTCAAAAATTTTAATGAGAATAAGCCAATGTTCGGATTTTAAATGGTGTTGCCAATGCATTCATCAAGGGGGAGATTGTAAGACCTATGTGTGCTGAATACATTGGCTTGTAGTGAATACACTTGGCTTTGATGATAAAAGTTTTAAATATCACCAAAACACCTTTTTATCAAGGTCCGACTCTAGCTTTGAGCTACAGCAAGGTCCGACGGTAGGTCCAGCTTGGTTTGGGTAGCTCCGGTTATGTTCGATGCTAGGTCCGACTAGCTTTGGTCAGCTCCGGTGAAGTTTTATCTTTAGCTCTGACATGTTTTTGATAGCTCCAGCGTGTTTTTGCTAAGCTCCGAAGTTGATTCTTCTAGCTCCGGCTTTTGGGATTACTAGCTCCGACTAGTTCTGGTTAGCTCCGGCGCTAGGTCCTGCTAGTTTTGTAAGCTCCGGCGGGAGCTTGGTTGTACTACTTTTGGTAAGCTCCGGCGCTAGGTTCTACTAGCTTTTGTTAGCTCCGGTTCAAGGTCCGGGTTGCTCTGGCAAGGTCGGGAACTTGACCGCAGTGCTTTTGCTTTTCATTTGCAATATTTCGTACTTGCTTTACATTGTTGGAAAGTTTGCTTAGTATTATTTTACTATGTTTTTGGTGCATTTTGGTTGATATGGATGATATCGTGTTGCTGTGGTTTTGCAACATGCTTATGCGAGGTTCTCACGTAAGGTGTTGTGTTCAGAACTAACTTGAGTCAAGTCGAGTACTTGGGCTCGTATGGATTGGTTGTTTATTTATGTGCAGGTGTTGCTTGAATTCAAGACATGGATGGTGACGGGATCCATTGGACTAGTCTCAGGGAGGAGATGAGGTTCCAACAACCAAATTCAGGAGGAATTGTGGTTGAGCTGATCAGGAGGTTGTGCAGCATGATTGAATCAAGAACAATGCATGTGAAGGTATCGTGGACGTCATTGGAAGATGTTTGCACGTGTGCAAGGAGTGCATGGGCGTGGCTACATGGTTCCGAGACGTGATGAAGAGATGTGGATGTAAAGCGTTGGTCGGAAAGGTCCAACCGACTAGGCTATGGACTCAGGCTGCGGCTGAGTCGGGTTTGACTCAAATATGGAAAGATTTGAGTTGGTTATGATAGGATTTCGTGTGGTCACGAATTTGAATTGTTTAGGAATGTGGGATACGTTCCTAAGGTGTTTGGAAGTCTTAAGATTGCTTCTATCTGCGTATAGAAAAATCCTAAGCAGTTATGAAAAGTTACGATTCGTGATTAGAGTAGGATTAGGTTCCTGATTTGAGTTGAGTTGGCTTTCGAGCTGGTTATATAAGCAAGGGAGCCTAGAGCTCGTGGGGCACGACTTTGGGGCTGTTCCTCTTGTGTTCTATTGAATAAAATTCATAGTTTGAAGGAACAAGTTTTACTCGTCGAGTTTCTAGACAGCACTACCTTTCGTCGGTGGTTTTATTATAACTCGAGTTTTACAGATTCAATTGACGTGATTCTTTTTGGGTTGTTTTCACAACTTGATTTTCTATCATATGTCAAAATTTCACGGTCATTGGATTTGTGGTCTATGATCTGCACGAGTTTCTTTGCAGCGTTCCAGAACTGTTTTTTCTCGGGTAGGGAAGATTGACTATTGTTTGATCTTTCGATCATAACTTGAGTTTTTCTTGACGAATTTGAGTGATTCTTTTTGTGTTATCTTCGTGACTTGATTCTCTCTGATATCTATCACTTTTTTCACGGTGAAACACGTTTAGATTAGTCTCACACACGATTTCTTTAACAGATTGTTTTTCTACCGAAAGGGTTTGGGGTTTAATTATTTCTACTGCGTAAGATTTTTAAATCTACCATTCACCCCCCCCCCCCTCTGGTAGCTTTTCACGTGCTCTTCGACCCTACAGCAATAGGACGAATGACCACGTAGTCATCCCCGTCACTAAACCATATGTGCAGGATTACGGAACACTAGTAGAACTACCTTTCTATCCTTATAAGCATGCTCACCTTGTAGGCATTTCACCGAATATCTTGGGTGTGTTCTTGATTCTGTCACATCAACACCATTCAAAGAGCATATCGGCACTTAGGCTTGTCTGTTACAACATCACCCTACCCCTGCATCACAGACCAGCTCTGAACATCAACAAAGTTGGTTCTTTCCTTGTAAACATTTCATCGAACACCTTGGCCGCAGCACTGTCCCAACTAATCTTTGCACAAGTCAGAGCTAACCTTGAACCAATTATCGTCTCTGTTGTGTCATTGACGTGTTCTTGCATCTCAAACATCATAAGAATCATTCGCCTTGCTTCCAGGACATAGCCACGACGCAGAACATCGCATTGAAGGCGACAGGCATCCACACGGTTCAGTGGTCGAAGAGCTTCGAATGTGCACGCTGCCTTGCCTGTGGCGTAGAGGTGGATGGAAATGGCCTGGAGACGCGGTGCAGCAGCGCCATGAGGTGGAGACGCGGCAGCGATGACAACAAGGCGGCGAAACGCGGAGGGAGGCCATGGACGACGGTCACCGCAGCGCGGGCGACGTGGAATGGAGTGGGGAGGAGGGTCGAAGGACGCCGGTGCAGGGGCAGGCAGGCAGGGTGGCGACGTGGACAGCGGCAAGGGCGGACGTCCATCACTGAGGCCGGTGCGGGCACGATGCGGCATGGCGCGCGACGAGGCATGGCCAAAGTCGCGGCGGGCGTAGCGAGGGGCGAGCAGCAAGGGAGGAGCTGCAGGGCTAAGGCGCGCGGTCGAGCAGGACGGCGAGCTTGCGCGAGTGGGAGCCGAGAAGGCGGCCGGCGTGGGGCGGCGCTGTGGCCAGGCGAGCAGCGCTGCTGGATGCCAGGGAGGCGCGGGCACGAGGCTGGTCGGGACACAGCCAGGGTGAGCGGCGCGTGGGGCAGCGCCGGTGAGGAGGCGGAGCGGCACGTGCAGGGAGGCGAGCCGGCGCCGGCGTGGGACGGCGCTGCAGGCGGCCGGGCGAGCGGTCAGGAGCGTGCTCGGTGGAGCAGAGCCGGGAGAAGGCACGTAGAAGAAGCAAAACCTGGTTTCTGTAACTGGGATAAGTCTGACATGTGGGTCCCACCACATGATATGATCCTCTTTTCCTTTTTCCTAGATTCAAAACAATGCTTACAAGAACTCAACGCAAAAAAACATGGGCTGGTTATTTGGTATGTGGAAAATTCAAAATTTTAAACCAAATTTGAGAATTGAGTCAATTGAATTTCAAATTCACATTTGAATTTTGAAAGCACCCTAGGCTTTTGCTTTTGTTCTTTATCTATTTTCTTTTCTTCTAAATTAGATTTCTACTAGCAAAAGTCTCCAACAGTAATGTAAATTGAGGCAGGGTGACCGAATGAATGTGCAGAATATAATTGTATTCTTTAATTTTTACATTAGACACATTTGTTTTGTTGTTGAGCGGTTGAGGCGACGGCACAGGGCTAGGGGCAACGTGGACTTGGCGGGGAAAAGCGCTGCCACGAAGGCAGAAGGAAAACGTGCGGTGTTCATAGATAAGGACGACGCTTCATGGTGCGTCGCCGGCTCTTGATAGGTACAAGCAGAAGAGAAAACCAAACGACGTTTCATGAGAACTGACGAGTGGGCCACCCATGATATTATTCTCACTGGTACAACAAAAGATTAGGATAGAAGTTCTCGAAGATACTACACATCGTCAATCTAGCTGGAAACTCCATGATGTTGCTCAAGTCGATGTTGGAACTTGAGTTTGAATAAACATTCGAATTGCTAATCTTTTAGGCGGAATATTCCAGCTAAGGTTTTAAGTTTTAACAAGTTCCTATTTTTAGTGAACATTGGTTAACTCACATAGTACACGTGAGTTTGGATTTCCAAGTCCACTTTCAAAATTTTTAAGTTCGTATTTTTGTGTTTTTGTTCTTCCAAAAAGCGGGCTTTTACAGATAATACATGCTAATCTTTCTATGGTTCATTGGGCTGGTAACGAAAGCAGGAGATGTCTACTTTTAAGTTAGATAACAGATTATAGAATCTGGTGTGGTTGGGATGGACTGAATATAACTTAAATTCAATTGGTTATGCACACAAATGGGTGTATGAACATTCAAATTGGCATATGAGTTTCAAACACAGCTTATAGAGGTTCAACAACTCACTTGGGGCTGTATATTTTACAGAAGCTTCATAAGGTTATGGAGGACTAACTAGAAAAGTTTCAGCATTTGTTAAGGAAGAATGTGGCCTCCATCACTAAGGATTTTCTTTTCTCTGATTTTCCAGAGCAAAAATGGAGTTTTGTCATACCTAAAAGTATGTTTTCCATTTACTGTTTGTCCTATGTAGTTCAACAAAATTTGTTTCACACTTTTTGGAGCTTTCTACAGGGATCTATGGATTTTACAATGTTCTATTATTTTTCTGGAAGTGCTACTGTTGTTTTTTTGGTATTTTCACTAAGCTGAGCAAAATATCTCAATTTTACTACCTTGGTAAAGGTTAATGAAGCTCAAATTTTTACTGGACATTCAAAGGTCCTATATGAAGATTTCTGAAAAGTTAGAGAATTTTTCATATAGTGGATCTCCTAGAATTAATTCCTAAAGGAATTTGGAATTTGAATTGTTCAGAAAAATCACATGTATTTTCATACCATTAAACCTGCACCATTGCAAAGTACATAGAAATAGGAGTTAAAAAAATTATTTGAGAATTTTTGGACAATTATACAGGGACTAATGAGTTTTGGAAGTTTTAGTAGAATCTGGACTTAATTTCGTATGGGAAAATAGTTTAAGTGGCTGACAGTGGGGTCTACTGGTCAGCTCCATCTTCTACCTCTGGACAGCTCGAACAGGAGGCTTCACAGTGACTTGGCTCGCCCGTTTCCGCGTCTGGGGGCGACGAAAGGCAGCGATTCAAAAACAAGAATTGATCTTCGGATCATGGAACACATGTTGGGCAACATGTCCGTACTCGAAGGAGACTGGAATGGTACCGTCGACGGCGTAGCGGTGGACACCATGGTGGCGCCATGGAGGAAACAGCGCCGAGTGGGTTGATTTGGCTCGTAATCGCATCCTAAATAATCCTTGGTTGAGGAGGAACATGTATCCGACCTCTAATTGGACGGAAAATGGCTGCAATGTAAGAATCGACAGTGACCTAGGGTTGGCGGTTGGAAATGGGGAAAACTTGCATTTTGACATTATGGATTGATTATTTTTTGACCTAGCTGCTCTGGGGGATTCGCCATGACCTATATTAACTATCTCTTAATGGAAATGAAGATCGATTAGGCATAGAAATCTAATTCTATTGATTATTACGGTCGGTGGTCAAGAAAAACTGGCACAAGAGCTCCAACTATGGCCGCTAGGGTTGATATTATGACAAGACTGATTAATGAAGGTAAAGAGGAGTCTTGTGCAAACCTTTTTGCGTCCTTGGTTGATCAAACGAGGTTTCGAACCGGGTGGGCAGCGTTGAGGCACGGTGGCAGTCCAAACCGCGATGAAGGAGAAGCTTCTACCTGGGTGCAGCTCGGTGAAGAAGCTGGGGCAGGGCTGAGTTGAAGAAGAAGATGGAAAAACCGCACAGCTCGTGGCGCACACGGTTGGGCAGGGGTGCGACGGCTACACCAGACGTCAATGAACGGCGGCAGCACACGGTGGCGAGCAGCACATCCAACAGGGGCGTGTTCCTTGCAGAAGAAAACCAGAAAGTAAAAAGAACTCGATGCTTCACCTTGAGCAGAGAAAGATCACACAAGGGATAAGAAGGGAATAAGTGAACTGGAGTCAAGCAGCTCGGTGGCACTGCATGTGCGCCGTGGTGCTAGCTACTGGAACAGAGACGTCAGTAAGTTGATAGAGTCTCTGACAAGTGGGTCCCGATTTCTAATTAGCCCCTCCATTGATTATTCAAAACATAAATCATACAATCTCTAAAAATTATGAAATTTGGCAGTCAGACTAAATCAAATATGTGGAGTCCAATTGTGAGTTCCAAAATTGAGAATTTACAAAGTATGAATGTGAAATTCAAATTTGAATTTGAATTGCCTCTTTATGTTGCATTGGAATACAGGAGTAACTTGCCCCATAAAAAGTGAAATTGGGTATCCTAAGCAATCATATCATCAGATGTTCACTGAGGTATTCAGATTTGTAAGTCGGACACACATGAATGTGGAATTTATATTTGAGATTCAAATTTTATTTTTATGACATGATCCAACATTATCCTGACATGGCACAAGATAGCATTTTATTTTCTTTCTAACATTAATCCTAGATCTGAATTGATTTTTCTTTATTTTAGTATTTTTCATTTGAGTTTTTGATTTGAATCAAAAGGTTGTTGTCGCATTGTATTTATCTTTGTCCTTTGGATCG
This sequence comes from Tuctoria greenei, assembly GCA_036927565.1. NCBI lineage: Eukaryota > Viridiplantae > Streptophyta > Magnoliopsida > Poales > Poaceae > Tuctoria > Tuctoria greenei. Next base: position 58,226,077 of record JAYESD010000007.1, read on the forward strand.
CATTTGGGATACTATCTTTTAATAATTATAAGCTTAAGTGCAAACATACATTCACAAGCTCCCATTAAATTTGAAGATTTAATAATCTCCATTTTTAACATCATTTAGTGGTTAACATAGTTCATGTAACTTTGAATTCCATATTCAACTTAATTTTTTTTAAGTTCTAAATTTTTCATTCTTTTTCTTTTCAAGTATGGAATTTCACAATCCTTTACCCTTAAAGGAATCTCGTCCCGAGATTCAAGTGAATGGAGAAAGGAGCCGGTAGGAGACAATTGATGAAGAGAGTCGTTAACACACTAGCGATCAATAACTTTGGAGTGCTTGAATTTGCGATAATCTTTTGGTTCCAGTTTGTTTCTCTATACTGTTCTAAATTATGTCTGGTATTGGTTATAAGGAGCTCGAGTAATCGACGCTACATGGAATTCTCAAAGATGATGAATCAAGCAAATGTCATTATTGATGATACGGTTGTCCATAGCTCAAGATTATTTAGACACCACTCATATATTTGAATGGTGGCACATATTCTTGCTCAAAGTTCATTATTAAGCATTTTTCAAGTGTTTTTAAGTCCTTAGTGATCAATGAGTCATGATGCATCACAAGTGGAAATATGTAATGCATATGCAAGTCGGCTTGAGGTGGACATGCATAAGATATGGTGCAAGCACATTTATAGTTGGAGCAAGAGTATGTAAGACAATTCAAACACGCTAAGGAATATGTCAAGATTCACAAGGACCGACTAAACTTGGTCATGAAAGGTGTCAGTCACGGAATACACCTTGCATATCTCGACCAAGGTCATTGTACTAGTTAACAAGATAACAAGGACGGGTGGAACTCAACTTAAATCAACACAACAAATGAGGTTGCGCTGAATGACTAAACTTGTCGATGAGGTAGCGCTCCATGAAACCTTCTAACCATAACTTAAAGTAGTATTGTGGTTCAATAGCAAAGGATCAAATTTTTCATCTCGTGGTGTTCTTATTAATGATCTCTACTCTTTATCGAAGGTGGTTGGATTATCTTTAGAAGTAGCAAGGAGGGTAACCTTTGAAGAACGAAAAACCAACCTCCACGTTGCAGCGTGAAAACTCAACTAACAAGCTTAGCTCCATGATAGAACATCACCAAGTAAAGGTCAAGGCCACTAGAAGTGCCCGAAGTAATGGTTCTTCATTCATTCTTCCTTTTGGTCCGATGAGATGGTCGCGTGCTTGAACTTGATCACTTGAAAAAGATCCAATTATATTTTGTTACTTCAATGTTGATGTGTTCCGGTGTAGACTGAATAGGTGATCAACACCTTAACTGATTCTGCTGCACTCCTTCCCCCTTAAGTTCCATTGTAGTATCCTGAGAACTGACTCCATATATACTTCTAGGGATGTGTTGTGCACAAATATCTCAGCGTACCGACAACTTCATTGCAGAAATTTGGTCCTCCTAGTATTCGGTGGTGATGAACGATTTAAATTTGTACAAAAGAACAGTAATGCTCCATATCATTCATAACCTTTTCCACTAACTATTCAGATACACTTAAATCCAACAGCAACATGATGAAAGGTGAAACGCGAACATGTGAAAAACTTTAGGAAGTCTAACAATATCCACGTTCGGCACGATCCATCATGTATGCATAACCGAGCGATTCCCTGACAAGTCTTGAGTAACTCTGATCAGTCGGTAGAAATCTCAAATTTTTCTTAAGTTAATGGTAGATTCTTGATCTGATGTGAACATCAAAGTTTCAGTTAACTTTGGTATCTTTCTAACTAGTGTTTACATGCCCCTAGATCAAAAGTTATGTAGGTTCAAAGTTGACAGATTTTTAACAGTTTCAGCAGCACCTCATTAAGAAGTACCTACTTTAATCCAAATATTTCATACATTTCTGCTCCAAGTTCAAAAAATCACAAATATAAAGGTAACAAGTGAGCCTTACTGATTTTTATTTGGAATGTTATGGTCAAACTACAAGATTGTGCAGAAACAGTTTCAGATTTGGTGTTTTGGACAGTTTGTGGAGTTTTGGAGTTTTAACCAATATAAAAAGGGATTCTGGTCTTGGAGTGAATAGTAATATTGTGTAGGACTTCTATATATTTCCAAAACGTATTTATTTGACTTCATAGCATTTCTGGTTTGAGAGATATGGCTTTTCAAAGATGAGTTAGTCAACAGATTTTTGAGAAAATTTTGACAGCACCTCCTTCGTATATTGTTGATTTGTCCACAGTTTAACACATAGATAATAACAGAATTCAAGGAAATGTTAAATTACAAAGTTGTAACATATCTCTCCAGCTTCCCAACGGAGTAATACATGACCCTATTGAGTCTTCTTACAGAGAGTTATGGTCAGATTACTAAGACATACAAAAACTGTTCTGTTTCTGGGACAGGTTCTATAATTTGGACTTTTTCACTAACTTAATTCTGAATTTTGTCTTACAGGTCAAAAGAAAAATTGTAGAGGACTCCCATATGTTTCCACCCATGTATTATATACCTTCATTGGTGAAGTATACTGAGATTTATGTCTTTTCCAAGTTCAACAAAATTTCTGCTCAAAACCAGGTCACTCTGTTTTTGAAAAGTTTGGTTTGTAACTAAACTCTAATTTGAATCTTAGTTCAAAATCAGAGCTAAATACCTTGTATTTATCTTGAAAATCCTAGTTTTAGTCTCGTGGTCCAGTTGTTGACACGTTGCACAGTGAGGTGATTATGTTGATCACAATAAGAGTGAGGTAGAGACGAGAAGTATGTCGGTATTACGTTGCCTCACCAAATAGAAAACCTAACTGGTAGATTCTGGCATATATGTATCGACAGTGGCACTAAAGACGATCTCTCGAAAACGTGTTCTACTCGCAATACGTTCACATAGTTAGTGTACCTGCATAAGATGGATCACATCAACAAGCTATTCACGAAGCTTAATCCATTCCGCTAGCATTACAAACCCCAGCACCAAACTCCTGCCAGTTCTACCATTAGTTCTACCATCATTACATGTCTGTATGAGTTCTACTAGCACCCTTCCATAATCACCTTGAAGATCCAAAAACAATCCATAAACAAGTTTCAATAACAATAAAAAAGATCCACTCGACATCCTAAGTTAAGCTAAAGTAGCAGAAACAACAAAATAAGTGAAACACTGGAAATGCACCCAATAAGAGTCATCACTCACCAATCAACCTATTACCAACCTATACAAGCTATCCAAATCCGTAGTTGCCAAACAATTTAAACACTGTTAGTTTGCCACCTTAATAACTATGCTACTATAGTCCTTATGTGGGCATATAAACTAATCCTCCCTCGACTACTTCGGAGTTTTAAAAATAGACTCTTTTCGAGCGTGCTATTCCCAATGCAGCTCTGATACCAGACTGTGAGGACCGGAGTCCACACTTTTCAGGAATCACATTGGGTGGTGTCATGTGATGCGATACCCAACAGCACACACGAAAAGACATCGTGAAGATACAAAGTTTTCATTTCATATAAGATAGTGTTTACAACATAGTGTACAACTCGTTACACATGCATCGGAAAATATATACTCACACTCTCAACCTATCTAAGCACAATAGAAATCGCCCATGTCCGCGGACGCTTCTCACTAGTAACACGAAGATCATAAGGCAATGGCATGGTGTCATGTGAAAAATACATCTTGACAGCTCGAAGTCTCACATACAACCAATAGCAGCAGCAATATATGTAAACCAGCAAAACCACAAATATAGCAACTGTGAGCATAAAGGCTCAACAAGACTTAACCATCTCACCTAAAGCATGAAACTCTACATGTTGGAAACTCTAAAGACTAGAAGCTGAAATTTGCAGAAATGAACTCGCCGAAATTAAATCCTTAGTTGTTAGTTTTAGAGTAGCAAATGCAAGATCAATGGGCATGCATCATAATGAACTCCACAATCAAACAAGAAACGCTTCATCCACGATGATACCTGCCCAACGCTGCATAAGATTCATTCAAGTTAAATGTTTGGAAATGATAACATTAATTATGCTATGTCTAATTCAGTCAAGGTTACAATACAAAATATAATTCATAGCAGCATATTCATATTCTTCCAACTACTCTTTATTACTATGGCACAACTCAGTGAACAAGTGGTACTCATAACCGCGAGGGACGGTGATTCGAATCAAGATACCCAGAATACACGACACATACGCCCGTACTAGGAGTCACGTAGGTGCACTCCACGGACGTCGTACGTAGCAACCTTTACCAAGTCCCGCTCAAGCTGAATCGATTCAATCGTCTAGGATAGTATTCCCACTCACAGTGCACCCTCCACTGTGAAGATGTCGTGAGCGAGTTTCTGTCTACTGTTGTCAAAGTGTGCGATCAACACTTCCCCTGGTACTACTAGATCGTAGCCCGCGGAGGTTTTTGATTGGTTGGGGCGCGCGTGAGATTACAAACAAGATGATGACACGAGGGATTTTACGTGGTTCGGGCCGCCTGAGTGTAACACCCTACTCCACGGGTTGTGTGTTGTATGTATGAATTTGAGTAGCGTTTGTGGGCCTGTGTCCTTCGTTCTCCTGTACCATGCGGCGCAACCCTTTTATAGTCCAAGGACTGACCGTTACATTGTCAGCCTGGCTTGACACGAGGCCCTGGCCATAGTCAATTGCCTAATACACGATTTGTGACTATTAAGCATAATTAACAGTCTGATAACAAGCCTTAATAGTGTTGTTACCGTTGTTAAAAGTCCTCTGATCGTGTATCATTAATATAACATTAATAACAAATAATCAGGTCTTGAAACTGTAGCTTTAACTGTCCCTTGAATATCCGCGCCATCGGAGATCCGACAGTCTCTTCGTTGTTGTCTTAGGTCCAGTTGCTCGACACGTGGCGGCTCCGGAGCTTCCCAACGTGGGGAGGCAGGTCCGGAGCATCTATACACATGGCAGCACCGGAGCTTCCCTCTACAGGAGGTTATGTTCGGAGTCACTAGACAAGTGGCAAGACCGGAGCTTCCCTACAGGGGAGTTAGCTCCAGCCTTGTGTTACATGGGGCAGTGCTGGAGTTACCCAAACAAGGGAGGCGGGGTCCAGTGCTGTGTAGCACGTGTAGCCTTTGGAGGTCTTCAACTCGGACGGGTGGAACTCCTCGGTGTTTTTTGCGGTATCATAGGGTACCCGGTACGTAAGGTACTGACAACTGTGCTGCGGCTGAAAGACTGAGGCGATCAAAAAAGTCTCAAGAAAGGCTTCCCAAGGTACATCGGTTTACTGGACCCCATATATCTAGTATGATTTCAGTACAGTTCAAACTTGCTCAACAGGGCAACATACGGATCGGTCCATAACCGACACATGCAGGGCTACACATCCTACCCCGCTGTGCGGTCTCATATTCATTTCATAAACCATTCTCTAAAGTAATCAATCTTAGGTGACAATATTGCTATCTCGTGAGTGGATTCCAACTACTCGACATCTACCGGATTTCCTATAACATTAGCATGACAATTCTATGCGTTGAGCAATAAACCTACCTATATACTCTATAGGATTGTGGGTCATGCATGTGGAGTATTCATACACAATAGACCTAATGCACAATTCATATACTAGTCAACATAGTGATAAAAGTAAAACTTTAGAATGTCACTTAAATGCAAATCGGGGCTTGCCTTATGTTGTGACTAGATAAATGTCAGTTGTTATTGGCTTGATCTTTAGAGGTGGAGTCTCTCCTCAAGGTCCTCAGCTGCATCTTGTTGCTGCTCCGAAGTATTTTCTTGCAGCAGAATCATTTAGTTGTTTCTTCCCCTCCGGGGTGTTCTTCTCGCCGTTCTCCATCACGAGACCTACCGATATAAAACGCATGTGTAGCAAGTATAAATTCGCAATTTAATAAATGAAGTTTCTTATACTCAAAGGAGGTTCAAATACTAACTAGGGAATGTGAGTGGTCTCTGTGGTTTTACAGCACCATGGAAGAAATCAATTATGCAATAGGTTTAGGTAGAAGACTATTTATGTTTTTATGAAAGATCTATGGATAATACATGCTAATCTCTCTATGGTTCATTGGGCTGGTAACGAAAGCAGGGGATGTCTACTTTTAAGTTAGATAACAGATTATAGAATCTGGTGTGGTTGGGATGGACTGAATATAACTTAAATTCAATTGGTTATGCACACAAATTGGTGTATGAACATTCAAATTGGCATATGAGTTTCAAACACAGCTTATACAGGTTCAATAATTCATTTGGGGCTGTAGATTTTACAGAAGCTTCATAAGGTTATGGAAGACGAACTAGAAAAGTTTCAGCATTTGTTAAGGAAGATTGTGGTCTCCATAAATCATAAAGGCTTTTCATTTCTCTGTTTTTCCAGAGCAACGATGGAGTTTTGTCATACCTAAAAGTATGTTTCCAGTTACTGTTGGTCCTATTTAGTTCAAAAAAATTTGTTTCACAATTTTTGGAGCCTTCTACAGGGAGCTATGGATTTTACAATGTTCTGGTATTTTTCTGGAAGTGCTACTGTTGTTTTTCTGGTATTTTCACTAAGCTGAGCGAAATCTCTCAATTTGACTACCTTAGTAATGGTTAACGAAGATCAAATTTATATTGGAAATTCTAAGGTACTAGAAGAAGATTTCTGAAAAGTTTTAGAATGTTTCATATTGTGGATCTCCTGGTATTAATTCCTAAAGGAATATGGAATTTGAATTGTTCAGAAAATCACAGGTATTTTCATACCATGAAACCTGCACCATTGCAAAGTACATGGAAATAGGAGTTCAAAAAAAATTATTTGAGATTTTTTGGACAAATCTACAAGGACTAATGATTTTTGGAAGTTTGAGTAGAATATGGACATAATTTCGAATGAGAAAATAGTTTAAGTGGCTGACAGTGGGGTCCATTGGTCAGCTCCATCTTCTACCTCCGGACAGCTCGAACAGGATACTTCACAGTGACTTGGCTCGCCAGTTTCCGCGTCTGGGGGCGACAAAAGGCAGCTATTCAGAAACAAGAATTGATCTCCGGATCATGGAACACATGTCGGGCAACATGTCCGTACTCGAAGGATACCAGAATGGCACCGTCGACGGCGCAGCGGTGGACACCATGGTGGCGCCATGGAGGAAACAGCACCGAGTGGGTTGATTTGGCTCAGAATCGCATCTTAAATAACCCTTGGTTGAGGAGGAACATGAATCCGACCTCTAATTGGACGGAAAACGTTTGCAATGTAAGAATCAACGGTAACCTAGGGTTGGCGGTTGGAAATGGGGAAAACTAACATTTTGACATTATGGATTGATTATTTTTCGACCAAGCTGCTCTGGGGGATTCACCATGACCTATATTAACCATCTTTTAATGGAAATGAAGATCGATTAGGCGTGGAAATCTAATTCTATTGATTATTATGGTTGGTGGTCAAGAAAAACTGGCACAAGAGCTCCAACTATGGCTGCTAGGGTTGATATTATGACATGGCTGATTAATTAGGAAGGTAAAGAGGAGTCTCTTGTGCGAACCTTTCTGCGTCCTTGGTTGATCAAACGGAGTTTTGAACCGGCTGGGCAACGTTGAGGCACCGTGGCAGTCCAAACCGCGAAGAAGGAGAAGCTTCTACCTTGGTGCAGCTCGGTGAAGAAGCTGGGGCAGGGCTGAGTTGAATAAGAAGATGGAAAAAACCGCACAGCTCGTGGCGCACACAGTTGGGCAGGGGTGCGACAGCTACACCGGACGTTGACAAACGGCGGCAGCACACGGTGGCGAGCAGCACATCCAACAAGGGTGTGTTCCTTGCAGAAGAAAACAAGAAAGTAAAAAGAACTCGAGGCTTCACCTTGAGCAGAGAAAGATCACACAAGGGATAAGAAGGGAGAAAGTGAGCTGGAGTCAAGCAGCTCGGTGGCACTGCATGTGCGCCGTGGTGCTAGCTGCTGGAACAGAGACGTCGGTAAGTTGATAGAGTCTCTGACAAGTGGGTCCCGATTTCTAATTAGCCCCTCCACTGATTATTCAAAACATAACTCAAACAATTCCTAAAAATTATGAAATTTGATAGTCGGACTAAATCAAATATGTGGAGTCCAATGGTGAGTTCCAAAATTGAGAATTTACAAAGTATGAATGTGAAATTCAAATTTGAAATTGAATTGCCTCTTTATGTTGCATTGGAATACTTGAGTAACTTGCCCCATAAAAAGTGAAATTGGGTATCCTAAGCAATCTTATCATGAGATGTTCACTGAGGTATTCAGATTTGTATGTTGGACACAAATGAATGTGGAATTTATATTTGAGATTCAAATTTTCTTTTTATGACATGATCCAACATTATCCTCACATGGCACAAGATAGCATTTTATTTTCTTTCTAATATTAATCCTAGATCTGAATTGATTTTTCTTTATTTTAGTATTTTCATTTCATTTTTTGATTTGAATCAAAAGGTTGCTGTCGCATTGTATTTATCTTTGTCCTTTGAATCGCATTTGGGATACTCTCTTTTAATAATTATATGCTTAAGTGCAAACATACACTCATAAGCTCCCATTAAATTTGAAGTTTTAATAATCTACATTTTTAACATCATTTAGTGGTTAGCATAGTTCGTGTAACTTTGAATTCCATATTCAACTTAATCTTTTTTTAAGTTCTAAATTTCATTCTTGTTCTTTTCAAGTATGGGATTTCACAATGGCCATGCCTGAGCCGTTGCCTTAAGATTCGACAGCGGGACCTTCATCGTCTGAGCCAGAGGTGGATGAGCTCCCGGAGCCGAGCGCTGCTGATATCGAGTTGTTGGAGTCCGTGGTTGTGCCATGGCCTCCGACGACTATTCCAGAAGATTCGGTGGAGCCGGAGGAGGAACCTCCAGCATGTCTTGAACAAATCCCCGTGGATATGTCTATCGACAATGCTTGCTCAAGCCTCCACCAAGTCCAGCTCGCCTTCGACTACGAGCGCAAGACCCTGGAAGAAGAGCTTGAGACCCTGAGGCACCGGCGGAAGCTGCTCTACTTCAAGACAAAGTTGACGCAGTCTCGTCTAGCGGACCAAAGGGAGTGGCTGGAGGCCGAGAAAGCTCGGTAGTCGCGTCTGAACAAGGAAATGGATGAACATGGGGCTGTTATAAAAGCCCTCGATGACAAGATATGGGAGATCTACGAGCATGCCAAAAAGGTCAATAAGTGGCCGATAGTCGCTCGGAGAGTCTCAATGTTGTGAGGGAACAACTCCTCAAATGCCGGGATGAGTTGGATAATAAGGAGGATGAACTACAAAAGAGAGAGAGGATGAAATCTCTCAAAAGCTAGCATGCGGCGAGCAGGACTTGGTTGACCGCGTGGAAAAATTCAAGTCCTGGTGCGAAAACGAAAAGCACCAATTATGGATGGCAGGGGAAGGAGTCAGCAAAAGAGAGAATGATATCTCTGCCGGGGAGAACAAATTGAAGGCGAAGGAGAAGGACCTTGCGGAAAGGCGAGACCGCATACTCCTCCGAGAGAACCAAATCGCTGACCAAGAGAGGTTGCTGACTGAACGGATCCATCAGCATGCTAAAGAGGTCGAGTGGTTCTAAAAGGAAGGTTCTGTGGAGCTTCCATCTGCAAGGAAGTCATTGGAGGAGCTCCGGAGCACAAGAGCAATTGAGTCCCAACAGGTCTGGGACTTCTTCGGGTGAGTGAATGAAGCTCTGGTGCCTATGGGATTAAGTCCGGTCCAGTCGACTGACCCGGAGCTAGAGATGGACCAAGTCTTGGTGGCGCTCAACTCCGTCGTCTCTAGCTAGGAACGTCGCAGAATATGTGCTGACGTGTTTCTAAAGCTGAGACCCCATGATGTCTTTAGCTCCGGTGGTTGAAGGACCCATCGCTGAGGAAGAAGAAGCTGCCAAGGCTAGCGTCCAAGAAGCTGCCAGAAGGTTGCTTCATACTTCATGCGGAACTCCAACAGCTAGGACCTTTCCTTTTGTACATTCATCTTGTAAATCTCCAAATTTTGAATGAATTAAATCCTTTCGAATTCCATTTTTGTCTTCGATACATTGCCTTTATATTGTTGGCCCCTAGTAGATGCACTGAATTGATTGAGGACATCTACCATAAGGAATTTGACAATATCTTCAAAACTTGATTGCTCTGAACTCGTAGCTAGTATGATAGCTCCGAGGTCTGAGGCTTTCATCCTAAATCTCCAAGGACCCTTTGTTACGTTGACGGCGGGCCCCCTAGGAGTTGTCGGAGCTTAGGTGCTTCGATAGCGCCCACTGTCAATGCAAAAAAACATCGACGATGGGCTTCCTGGGAGTTGTCGGAGCTTGATTGCTTTGACGACGCCCACTGTCAACGAATAAAACGTCAACGGCAGGCCCCTTGGTGGTTGTCGGAGCTTGATTCCTTCAACGGCGATGGCAATCACTATCAACGCATAAAACGTCAACGACAGGCCCCCTGGGATCGTCAGAGCTTGGTTGCTTCGACGACGCTCACTATCAACGTATAAAATGTTGACAGAGGGCCCCCTGGGGTTTTAGGGGCTAGATCGCTTCGACGACGCACACCGTCAACGCATAAAACGTACACGGCGGGCCTCTTAGGAGTTGTCGGAGCTTGATTGCTTTGACGGCTCCCACTGTCAACGCATAAAACGTTGATGGCAGGACCCCTGGGGGTTGTCGGAGCTTGATTGCTTCGACGGTGATGGCGTCTACTGTCAACGCAAAAAACATTGACTGTGGGACTCCTAGGGATCGTTGGAGCTTGGTTGCTTCGACGACGCTCACTCTCAACGCATAAAACGCCGATAGCAGACCCCCTGGGGGTTAACGGAGCTTGGTTGCTTCGACGTCGCCCACTATCGACGCATAAAACGGCAACGGCGGCCCCCCTGGGTGATGCCGAAGCTAAGTGCTCTGGCAGGATCCACCATCGCCATGCAGATTGCCGTCAACTATTCATTTTTCCTGTGCATGAGAGACAAGAAAACAAGTAAATTTGTCCTCTTGCCTATAGCTTATTTGTGGCTTATTAACCTTCTTTGAATTTTAGATTTTAACAAACTCAATGTTACAACATAAGTATACTGATTAAACTTCCTTAGATCCGTTTGTTTTTCGGACCCGTCTTACTGAGATCCACCAGAATTGGTAGAGTGACGTACTTAGGGTGCTAGACCAGGCTAAGTCGATAGCGCATTCTGGACCTATCATTGGCTTTGGTTTTCAGGCGAGTAGACTATCTAGCAATACAAAGATCCAATAGAAGATTACCAATGAAACTTATATATCACATGAGTCTCTAGGACTAAATTTCAAGTGGATTGCACAACATTGCTATTGACAAGAACGTAAAAATTGGGAAAATGAGCATGCACAAAATTACTGCACGTAGAGTCTGTTTGCATATAAATGTATTTCATTATAGGTCCGAATAATAGGGGAGACACGAACACAATTAAAGTACAGGACCAAGTTAAGTGTGCAATTCATCTTGTACTAACCCAGGGAAGGTAAAGACATACTTAAAGTACAGGATCAGGTTAAGTGTGCTTTTGATCTAGGACCAACCCGACTCTGTTCGTTGACTCTATAAAATACATTTTATACAAACACAGACTCACCTCCATGTAGCTAAGTGTAGAACTTACAAAGGTGCTCAATGTTCTAGGGGTTGGGAACGCATCCGGGACGGGAATTTTTGACTACTCGAAAGGGACCTTCCTAGCTGGGGGAAATTTTGTTCATCCCTTCGCGAGTAAGTATTCGCCGTATCACCAGATCGCCTTCTTCCAACTGCCGGTTGCACACATACCTTTGGTGATAGCGCCGAAGCGTCTGGTGGTATCTCGTGTTTCTAACAGCTGCTTGGCACCTTGCCTCGTCGACAAGGTCTAGGTCTTCGCGCCAGAGCTGGTCATGCGTGGCTTCATAGTAGGTCCGTACCCGGAGAGAACCCATGGTGATCTCCGGAGGAAGGTTTGCTTCAGCTCTATACACCAACAAGAAGGGTGTCTCTCCTGTCGCCCGGCTGGGTGTTGTCCAGCTCGCCCACAATGCAGATGGAAGCTCTTCTATCCAGTTGGCACCATATTTCTTCAAGTGCTTATAAGTGTGTGTCTTGAGTCCCTTGAGTATTTCTACATTTGCTCTCTCAGCTTGGCAATTGCTTGCCGGAAGAGCTACTGATGCGTAGTCGACTATTATGCCGAGGTCTTCGAAGTACTCTTGGAAAGATGCACTTGTGAATTGGGTTTTGTTGTTATTGATGACTTTGTTCGGAACTCCAAATCTGCAGAAAATGGACTTCAAGAACATGATGGCCGATTGCTTGTTGATTGTCACGACAGGAGTAGCTTTCGGCCACTTTGTGAACTTGTCGATGGCGACGTATAAGAACTGGTACCCCCCGAAGACTTTTGGGAAAGGTCCCAAAATATCCATCCCCCACACAGCAAATGGCCATGAGGGAGGAATCATTTGCAGTGACTACGCTGGTGTATGAATTTTCTTCGCATGGAACTGGCACATTTCGCACTTCTTGACTAGCTCGACTGCATCCTGGAGTGCTGTAGGCTAGTAAAAACCATGCCGGAAGGCTTTACTGACCATGGTGCAGGATTATGCATTGTTGCCCCACACGCCTCCATGGATCTCTGCGATAAGTTTGCAGCCTTCTTCCTGGTAAATGCACCGCATTAGAACGCCTTTGGCACCACGTCGGTAGAGATCCTTTTCTACCAATGTGTATCTTTTGGCCAATCTGACAATTCGCTCAGCAGATGCACCGTCTTTAGGAAGGATGTTGTCCTTCAAGTAGTACCGGACTTCCGAGACCCATGCATTAGGACTGACTTGAGCTTTTGGATCTTGCACGCTTGGTTGCTCAGAGCTTCCTGTAGTGCCTACGATCCTTGGTTGACGCCATGGTAACAGGGCCACCGGGACCGCCAGCTTTAAGTTGCTGATCTAAACCCATCACTCTGTTCAGCAGGCTAAGCGGCAGGTGTTGGTAACGTTCTAACAGGACCTCTGTCGGGTGCTTGAGCCCCAGTTGAAGCCTTCATCAAAAGATCATCAACTTTAGCGTTGTTGAGATGCTGGACATGGCAGAGGTCCAGGGCGTGGAAGTCTTTCTGCAACATCTAAACATCAAGTAGATATGCAGCAAACTCATTGTTATTGCAACTATGTTCACCTCTAACTTCTTTGATGATGAGTTGCGAGTCACCCATCACCAGCAGCTGCCGGATGCCATATGATAGTGCCACCTTGAGTACGAAGATGAGAGCTTCATATTCTGCCATGTTGTTGGTTGCCTTGAAGTCGAGCCGCACCATGTACTTGACCTTCTCCCCAGTCGGAGCAAGGAGAAGGATTCCAGCTCCGACCCCTACTTCTGCTCGGAGCCATCGTAGAGAACCAGTGAGGCTCAGTGAAGACCGGGACCTTAGGTTCTGATTTCTGCTCGTTGAGGCCCCCGTACATGATGAAGAAGGTGTCCACTCTGTGATGAAGTCAGCCAGCGCTTCACTCTTGATTGCATGTTGAGGCAGGAATTCGAGATCGAACTCTGCCAACTCTGCTACCCACATGGCGATATTTCCTGTTGAATTAAGATTATGTAGAATAGCTCGCAGTGAATAAGAGGTTGCCACTGATATCTTGTGGGCTTGGAAGTAGCATCGTAGCTTCCTTGAGGCAATAAGGAGTGCGTACAGCAGCTTATACACCTCAATGTATCAAGTCTTGGCGTCATGAAGTACTTTGCTGATGAAGTACATTGGCCGCTGGACAGTTCAGACCCTCCCAGAGGGGTCTGAAGCTTCTTATTCATCAACTTAGACCCTCCTGTAGGGGTCTAGATCTCCTTCCTAAGCAGTAGATACTCCCTCGGATGAGAGAGGTTGATCCACAGGCATCTTGACTTTAGGATCCTTGCCTAGGGGATGGGATCCAGACTCGCCTTCAGGTAGCTCTGGACCCTCCTAGAGGGGTCTGTGCTCCTTAGTTGAAGATGTTTCCGGTGTTTCTGCAACCAGAACCATGCTGACAACCTCCGTAGTTGCAGTGATGTAAAGCAGAAGAGGCTCACCAGGTTCCGGAGCTACCATGATTGATAGAGTGGTGAGGAGCTTTTTGAGCTCTTGGCACGCCTTCTCTACTTCTTCAGGCCAATGAAATGGTTCAGACTTCCTCAATATCTTGAAGAAGGGAAGTGTCCGCTCAGCCAGCCTTGAGATGAATCGCTGAGTGAATCTAGACACCCAGTAAGCTTCTGGACATCCTTGACATGGACTGGAGGTTGCATCGCTTTGATGGCTCTGATCTTCGCCGGATTTGCTTTAATTCCTCAGCCGATCACCAAGAAACCAAGAATCTTTGGACTCAATCCTGAAGACACACTTGTCGGGGTTGAGCTTCGTGCGCGACAGGCGCAACATGCCAAAGACGGATTGAAGATTGTCATTGTCAAGGAGTGTTGACGATTCTTACGTAACAAATCATCTCTCGAAAGAGATGAGTCCGCAAGCGCACGGAAACTATCGTGTATCATTTCATTCAAGAATATTCCCAAGGGTATCATATTTATCCCAATGGAAGGCAATGGAGTAAAGTAAACACTACTCTTATGATCAAGCTAAGGGATACTAATCAATTATCAAGACAGGGGTAAGTTGATAATATATGGGTAGTGTGACGCACACCTAAGTAATCTATTCTAAGGGGTAAATGGGTCCTAATGGAGGCTAGACCTAGAGTTGGGGAGTTTCTCCTACAATGCTTGTAATATACATATACATAGCCTAGGTTAGGTACTAATGAGCATGTTAATAGTGAATACTTATGCTAAGATGTTCAACACAACGGGTACGGGTTTACCCCTAGCAACACTATGCGACTCCCGCCAAGAGCCTGTGGCATAACCAAACGTGGAGGATTACAAAGGACAGATAGGGTTGTCACCACCTACTGCTTACATCTTCAATCCGTGGGTCTACGAGACATTCAGCGCTACCTCCTATCCTATCACCATGCCAGCATACTAAGAAATTACCTTAAGAGCCCGGGCACAAGCCATCCTAAGGCACTGAGCTAAATCATCATTGAACCAATGTAGATACATAGCACAAGTGATTCATATTAACATGATCATATCATAACTAATTAGACTATAGTGGGGGTCTATAGTGTTTATGATGATAGATTAAGAGTGATATTGTCGGTGGTTTTGATCCGGCAGATCTCCCGACACTACTAAAGTGTTAGAGGAGTTTGAGGTTCGGTATGGGCGCGCAGAGATTCCAGAAGGTGAGATGTCGGGTGACACAAGGGACACGAAGATTTACGTGGTTCGGGCCGCCTGAGCGTAATACCCTACTCCACGGGGTGTGTTGGTGTTGTATTGGATGTATGAGCTCAATGTCAGTTGAGAGTGTAAAGTCAGCGTGTCTCCGGATAGTGTGTCCAGAGAGTGTGTCCAGAGAGTCTGTCCAGAGAGTCTGTCCAGAGAGTCCTATGTATCGTCGGCCTGTCCTTTTATAATACAAGGGCAGACCGTTACAAGTTAGCCTGGCCCGACATGTGGCCCTGGCGGTTACTGATATTGATACACATTCAACACGTTTAATTGCCCTTAATGACCGAGTTGTGGGCTTTGACAGCACGGTTATTGGTAATTAAGGTCGTCCGATCGTGTGTCATTAATATGGTATTAATGACACTTAATCGGGTCTTGAAGTCCTTGTTCCCCTTTGAAGATCCAGACCGTTATGGAGTCTTCCGGAGGTTAGAGGCTGAAGATCTGACGGTTTGACACGTGGCAGCTCTAGAGCATACTGTAGGAAACAGATAGGTCCAGAGCTACCTGACACGTGTCAGTTCCGGATCTTCCCTCGGTCTGGGGTTAGGTCCGGGGGTGCTATTTAGGTACATAGTCCAGAGCTTCCCCCTTGTGGGCGGTAGCTCCGGTTTGATAGTACACGTGGCGCCCCTGGGACTAACCATGTTGGAGAAGCGGGTCCGGTTATGTCCGACATGTGGGCCTCCGAAGGTCTTCAAATCAAGTAGATGACATTCCCTTGAGATTTTTGCAATATCAAGGGGTGTACGGTTCCCAGGGTACCGACAGTGGCCCCCTGGGCCCACCTCTGGGGAAGACCCCTTGGATGAAGTCATTTCGCCGGAGGTGGGTCCATCCTTTGACTTTCGAACTGAGTCTTCAAAGGTCTTCGGATGTGCCGTTGGCGATAGTTTGGAGTTAAATCCTCGCTGCGTGGCGTATCTCGTGTGCCGCAAATGAGATCTTTGGCATGCGGATCTCACACAATTGAAGGTCGCCGGTTTCCGATACGAAAATCGTATCGGTTCCGCGCGCCTTGTCAGGCCGCCACCTTCGGGCTTCCCGCCTCATGATGACAACCGTTCGCCTGGGCAAGAACCTTGACTTGATCGTCCGGGTGGTCCCGGGCCCTCTTGTCATCAGCAGGGTAGGATTTTTGAGTAGTATCTTCGACTTCCTTGCGGTTTCCATCCAAGTGTTGTGAGGGCTTACTTAAGAAGGAAGGCGCGCACCGTCTCGGGTTCTTTACGCCTCTCATCTGATCTTGCGCTCAAACTCCCAACTTGTGCTTGCTCTTCCCCTCCTGCCTTGCTGTGCTGCGATGGAGTTGGGTCTCCGCGAGAGCCGTTTGAAGATCGACGGTGACCTGAAGAAGGTCCGGGCCCTCATGGGATGGTCCTCGGACTTCTTCAACCGCCTGGTCCACGCTGGGGGAGAGCTCCCGTTTGAGAAGGAGCACGCCGGCGAAATGGTGTACTTCTCTTCGTACGCCATGGTGGGGTTGATCTCGCCTTTTCCTCCTTTTTCTTGATGCTGCTAGACTTTTATAGTCTGCAACTGTACCACCTTGGCCCCCACTCCATTCTTCTTGTGTCCGTCTTCGTCCACTTCTGTGAGATGTGGGTGGGCATCCCCCCCTGCATTGAACTCTTCCGGACCTTCTTCACTGTCCATACCACCGGTAGGAGCAATGAGTACCTTGGCTTCTACTACTTCGTGAAGCGCAAGAAGTGCCTATTCAAGTACCTCCGGTTGTTTCCCTCTGGGAAGTGGGATGATTGGAAGAAGGACTGGATAGTCATCCGGGTGGAGGAGCACGAGAAGCTGGAGCTGCCCGAAGGCCTCCCCAACATTGACACTACAGTCTGGAGTGAAGCTCCGGTGCTGGCGGACGCCTTCAACCCTGCTCTGACCAGGATCCGCCAGTGCGTGGAGGGAGGATTAACCCCTCAGGCGGTGTTTTGCAACTTCCTGGCCAACAGGTGGGCACCGCTGAAGAGGAGAGAAAAACTCGCTTGGGCCCTTAACAGTGTGATGGACGACGACCGGGTCGAGACCGGGCTGAAGTCCAACATGGTGGGGACAACCTTGGAGTTTCATCTCAAGAAGTTCCAGCACGACATCGACGTTGCGGGAGATGACTTGACTCCGCCATCAGCCTTTCAACCTCTGAACGTGGAAGTAGAGTTCAACAGGGAGCTCCGATGGACGATGCCGGTGCTTGACGACCTTGGTGTCGTCGAGAGAAGATCGACCTCCAGGGTGGTGATCCCTGGGGCTTCCGAAGGTGGCTCCGACTCTGCCCCGAAGCCAAGGATCTAAATCGTCGGCAAGGGCAAGGAGCCGGCGGACGAACCTTTGAGCCGAAAGAGGAAACTGCAGCATGCCGACGGAAGGTCCGTCAGGCCTGCAACCTCTGCATCAGCTCCTTCTCCCTGGAGGGGGAGGTCTTCTACAACCGCGACGACTGTACCCGCAGCAGCGTTCTCCCGGGGTGCTAGCTCCGGGCATGTGACTCCAGCACCGGGGCCGGTTGAGGCCTCTAGGTCCGGAGGTTCTTCCCGATCGAGGGGGGCCTCGACTAGGGAAATGCCCATGGCTGCAACGAGTTCCGGGGGGCCTTCCGGAGCTTCTACACCGGCGGTGGCTATGGTCAGCCCAGAACGCCCGGGAAAGAGGTTCCGCACAAGCTGGTGTGGAAGCCTCCCAAGGTAATTTTTAATATTTACCTCAAACAGTTGTTTTGTTGTAGTAACTATTTTTTAAGTTTCTTCATCCATCATCTGTAGTGTTCCCCAAGAAGAGGAGTGAGGCTCCACCCTCAGCCACAGCAGCTGAAGTTGTGAGGGCGGAAGCTTCTGCTCCTGTTCTAGTGCCGCCCCAAGTGGTGGCTGAAGCTGCGACAGCTCCGGCGCCAGCTGTCGTGGTCATGGACCTCGACTCATCCCCAGAGACTCCCGTGGTAGCGTCGGACCGCGGGAGAGAAGATGCGCCAGCGGTACCTGCCCTGGAGGTTGAAGCTCCGGGTCCTGGTGCAAAGATGATGGAAGCTCCGACTGTTGAGCCGGAGGAAGCAGTAATTCCGGCCCCAGAGCCGGAAATTGTCGAAGCTCCGGCGGTTGAGCCGGAGGTAATTGAAGTCCCGGCGTGCGCGCCGGATGTTTAGAAAGTCTCGGCGGTTGGGCTGACTACCTCTGAAGCACTGGCCGCAGAGCTGGTCGTTGTTGGAGCTCCGGCCGCAGGGCCGGTTGATGTTGAAGACCTTCCGGCTCCCGAGCCGGTTGTTGCGGAGGCGTCAGCGCTCGAGCCCCTAGTAGAGGAGGTGCCCAGGCCAGAGCCAGAAGCAGCCCTTGCTCCGAGAATGACGATGCCGGGGGTTCCCGCAGCTGAGCCGGAGTGCCCAGAAGAGGTTGCTGCCCCCCTGCCTGAGGGGGCAAATGAAGACCTGGCGGCGGGGCCTTCAGAACCACTTCCGGAGGTCGGAACTTCATCATCGGGACCTTCCTCGATGGCGACTGAGGCCATCCCGGAGGACAACCCTAGTGCCATAGAGGCTCAGGGGACCACTCTTGTGGAGTGGGACCCAATTTTTGTAACTGAAAACCCGCTGGAACCAGCGGAGGAGACCCCAGCAGGTCCAGAACCTATCCTGTTGTCATTATCTATTGACAACGCCTGCTCCAGTCTGCGTCAAGTTCAGCTGGCATTCTTCCACGACAGCAAGGCTCTTGAAGAGGATCGCCAAACCCTTAGGCGGTGGCGTAACCGGCTCTACTTCGAGACCAAGCTGGCGCAGTCGAGGCTAGCAGATGACAAAGAATGGATTAAGCGGGAGAAGGTCCGCCTGGAATACTGGGGCAAATTATTGGATGACAGGGAGAGCATGACTCGCGCCCTTGACGCTCAATCCCGAGCCATTTATGAGCAGGCCAAAGCAGCTAATAGTGCGGCTGATGAACGCCAAGAAAGGCTGGAAGCCATTAACACTACTCTCATCAAGCGCCGGGAGGCACTTGAGGAGAGGGAGAAGAGGCTCGAAGATGAAGAGCAGAAACTCCTTGAGCTACGGGATGATGTCCTAAAGAGGGAGGAGGAGCTCACCGAAAAGGTGGCTCTGGCTGACAAGGGCCTCGAGGAGCGTGCCAAGAAATTGGAAGAGTGATGCGCTGAGGAGGAGGAGAAGGCCTGGGTGTGGGGGCAGGAACTCTACGAGCAAGAGTGTGCCATCGCTGCCAGGGAGAAGAAAGTGAGGGGCAGGGAGAAGGACCTGGTTGACCGTCGGAACAAGATTTATCTCCAGGAGGAGGAGCTCGGAAAACTCGAGAAGCAGGTTGCTGAAAAGATTCAGCAAAATTCCAAAGAGGTCGAGCGCCTCGCTCGCGAGAATTCTGAACTGGCGGCGGCTAGAAGATCCTTGGAAGAATTGAAGGGCTTGAGGACTGCGGACTCCCTACAGGTTTGGGAGTTCCTGGGCAAGGCCAACAATGCACTGACACCGATGGGCTTCAGTCCCGTGCATCCGGATGATCCGGAGCCGGAGCTGGACCTGGCGTTGCAGGCGTTGAGCTCGACAGGTAGCAAACTCTCCAAGGTGGGCGACGTCATCGCGGACCAATTGGAGGTTGAGGGGCAATTCCTGGCGAAGAACGTCGCAGAGTATGTGCTGACGTGCTACACCAGTCGGAATCTCCAATTCCCTCTGGAGCTGGTGCTTGAAGGTCCCGTCGAAGGAGAAGGTGAAGCCGCCCGAGCCAATGTGTCAGAGGCTGCTCAGAAGGTCGCCCAGTTCTTCCATAGGGTCTAGTACCATCTCCGTAGCTCCCACTTGTATTCTCTCTTTTTCTTCCTCAATTTTGTAATCCCTTGTCTCCAGATGAATGAAATCCCCAAATTTTTGTGAATTTCACTTTTTGTCTTCAACACTTTTGTCTTCACTTGGCCCCCTGGTAGATGTACACAATTTGATTATGAACATGTACCAAGAGGATATTGTGTTTGGTTGAAGACTCATCTGCTTCGAACTTGTAGAGTGTAGGTCTGAAGTCTTCGATAGTGAAGGCCCCCTGAGGTTGCCGAAGCTTAGAAGCTCCAGCATTGTCTATCGTCGGAGCTTAGTAGCTCCGGCAATAGTCTCTATCAACGCGTAGAGCATCGATAGTTAGTCCTCCGGGGTGTCGGAGCTTAGTAGTTCCGGCAGTGACCTTTACCAACGTTTAGTTTGTTGGTAGCAGACTCCGCTTGCGGTGTAACACCCTCAATTTTTGCATCATGCATGGCATACATATCCATGCATTAATCATTAGTAAAATAAAAGAAAAATGATAAAACATAAAATTAGCATATATATACAAATGTATGTAGCAAAAGAAGAAAAATAAAATAATATATAAATAATAAAATATACAAAAATAATATATATATATATAAATAATAAAAGAAAAATAAAGAAAAAAAAACAAAACGACCGCCTGCTGGCCAGGCCAAGCGGCCCAGCTAGCAGCGGCCTCCCGCGCGACGCACCACGCGCCTGGGCCACACCCCGCCCGATGCGTCCCGCTGCCGCC
Organism: Tuctoria greenei; assembly: GCA_036927565.1. Classification (NCBI taxonomy): domain Eukaryota; kingdom Viridiplantae; phylum Streptophyta; class Magnoliopsida; order Poales; family Poaceae; genus Tuctoria; species Tuctoria greenei. The sequence continues at coordinate 58,247,035 of JAYESD010000007.1, forward strand.
CTCACGCGCGCTCCCGCGCGCACCTCGCTCCAGGCCCCACCCCGCCACGGCTCCCACGCCCCGCCGCCCTCCAGATGCAGCGCGACCCCACCCTGGCCCGAGCCGCTCGCGCCCCGATGCCCCCCGACCGAGCGGTCAGTGCTGCCCAGCCCCGCATCGCGCGACGCCCCGCCCGAGCGCGCTCGCGCCGCGTTGACCCGCTCCCGCGCACGCACACGCCCGGCCGTGCGTCCCGTGCCTAGCTCCCGCGCGCCGGCCCTAGCGCTGCGCTGCGGCTATAAAGAGTCCAGGGCGCTTCGTATTTTCCAGAGACGCTGCAGAAAACCCTAGCGGCCAGGGAAAAAAGGACGGGAGACCAGAGGCTGCGCCGCAGGGAAGAAAAGGAGGAAAAAGGAGGGGAATAAGAGGAGGAAAAAGAGGAGGGTACCGCCGTCCACCGGAGATCGTCGTCGTCGTCGCTTCGCCGTCGTCGTGCCGCCGAGGGACTGCTGCGCCATCCACTTTGTCTACGCGTCGCATTCGTTCCGCGATCGTCAAGCCGTCACATCTACGGTAGGATTCGTTCCCGATGCGAATTTTAGCAACGCATTAGATCTAATAGACATAAATTGATTTTAGTTGCATTGTCTTTTTATTTTCAGCAGCATTAATTCTCACTAAAACCCCCGTAAACTCATATGAACACGTATGAACTAGTTACATCTAATTAATTAACAACCATAGTTAATTAATAATTGAACCTTGCATGCATGCATATCATCGCATGTTGATCAATGTGTGTGCATCATATTGAATTGTATGTATTTTCTTGTATGTGTTATCACGAGTAGAGGGAAGTGCTCAAGAGATCGTGTACGAGGATTTCGAGAACCAAGACTTCGCAGCGCTTGAGCAACCCTATCCGCCGGAGCAAGGCAAGTGTCCTTGAAGCATATTGATCGTGTTTTTTAATTAAATGTTTTGTTTGTAAAACTGCATGCTTGTGTCAATTTTGATGGGAATCCTATGGTAGGAAGTTTACTAGACTTGCTAAACCACCCTTGTCACCTGTAATTTATGGTAGAGCGCTGGGATGGACTTTCTACCTTTTTGCTTCGCTTAATCAACTGGGATGGGAAATAACTATACCACTCAACTTAATTATGCATGGATGAGATTATGGTTAGCATGAACTGGTTAAATATGGTATGGTAATGGATGATCTAAGCAAGCCTGGTATGTGGATGGGTTGGATGTCATGGTGTTTTTGCTTGCTTTAGATCTATGGACCGGTTCATGCGAGAATAAGCCAGGACTACAGTGCCACCACGAGGCCAAGTATGGGTGCGGCGTAGCTGATTAATTAGGGCTTTGCTAGTGCTGTTTGGACCATTGTGGATGCTCGGGGAAGGGGTAGTCAGATTGGGTTTGTTGAGGATGGGTGGGACTACCCTGGGATCCGAATGGCTCAAGAGGGGGCCCTTGGTTGAAGATGTGCTCAGTTGGAGGCATCACCACCGGTGAAACCTCAGTGGGGTCTAAATAGGATAGTAATCCCTTTGTAAAGGCTATTTTGTGATCTCTTGGCCAACACCAAAGGAAGTGTAATAGGCATAAGGGAGGTTCTTTAGTCGCCGACGGGTGATGAAATCACAAACACGTGGGTAAAGTGGTACAAACTCTGCAGAGTATTAAAACTATCATGATAGCCGTGCTCCCGGTTATGAGCGCCTAGATGACCTACATGATTAGAGGGAAATTGGGATTTGGGATGGTTATGGTTTGGTAATAGTTATGGTTTGGTAATGGTTATGGTTATGATTATGGTTATGGTTATGGATGGTATTATGGTTTATGACATTGATTATGGTTATTGGTAATAGTGAATTATGGACTGGTATCATTATGGTTACAAGGTTTATGATGGGTTTACTTCACATAAATATGATACATTGCTTTTTCCAAATGGTTTTACTGTACTTTTCAGCACATAGCCATTATTATTGTCGTCATTTGAATCAGCCACATGTCATACTTTTCACACTTGCTGAGTATGACATGTACTCACCCTTGCAATCCCCCCAACAGTTGCAGGTCAGGATTTTGAGTTTAATGGCGATAATGCAGAGTTCTAGGCTATGTCTACCGTCAGCTTTGCTTGTGGTGTTTTTGGAGCTGTGCTATCCCTTTTGCTTAGTTTGCTTAGTTGCTTAATTAGTTTATTTCCGCTGCATTAGTTGAACTTGTCATTAATATTCATTAGAGCTTGTATTTGAGGATAATATGGTTTGTGTTATAAAATTTGATAATTAATCTTGTTCTGTGGTAATTTTCTGTATACTCTTTTGTGATTGCACTCGTGTATGTGTGTTGAACATCCTGGGCACACATATGCGTTAGCTTGGTTCATTTTTCAGAACCGAGCATCACAGATTGGTATCAAAGCCACAGGTTGACTGTAGGACGCAACCTAGATAGAATGGACACTTTAGAGCACATAGGAGCTCTCAGGAATCAATGTGTTTTTGCTTAGTGTGCTGTTTGCTATATATATATATTGTTTGCTTGTGTGCTTAATAGAGGATTTTGGGATGCTTTAGCATTTCCATGTCCACCTAGGCTAGTATAGCTAGTTGGTTAGCTTCATATCCCTTGATGCATATAGTTGGGGACGTTTCTAAATTCTTACCTATTGCTTTTCTTCAGATGGTGAGGACTCGCAATCAGAGGGATGTCAATGGTGAGGAGAACCATGGAGTACCTCAGAACAATACTGGACAAGGACCTGCTCATGGAGCTATCAATATTGAGCAGCTACTGGCTATGCAGAACAGCTCATGCAAACCATGATACAAACTATGGGACAGCTGCAGGCTGGCAATAACAACAATCAGCCCCACATGCCTCCACTGCCACCCCCACCTCCTCATAACCGATTGGGAGAGTTTATGAGGACTAGGCCGCCAACCTTTGCTCAAGCTGCCGACCCTATGGATGCTGATGATTGGCTGAAGTCCGTTGAGAAGAAACTTGCTATTGTCCAGTGCACTGATAGGGAGAAGGTTCTCTTTGCATCACATCAACTAGTTGGAGCAGCCGCTGACTGGTGGGAAGCTCTTTGCAACGCTCATGATAATAAGGAGGCAATCACTTGGGCTGAGTTTAAGCAGAGTTTCCGTTCCCACTATGTACCTAAAGGAGTTATGATACTGAGAAGACAAGATTTTGAAAATCTTAGGCAAGGAAGGATGAGCGTGAGTGAGTATCTCAACAAATTCACTCAACTCTCAAGGTATGCGCCTGAGGATGTTAGTCGGGACAGCCGGAAGCAATACTTGTTCATGAGAGGCTTGAACAATGAAATCCAAGTGCAATTGCTCAACTGTGATTATGTCAATTTTCAGAAGCTTGTGGACAAAGCAATTGTGGTGGAGAACAAGGTTCGTGAGATGGAGCAAGACAACAAGAGGAAGACGCCATACCAAGGACAACAACAAGGAAGTAATGTGCGCCCTCGCTTTGCGCCACCCAATGCGCCTCATTACAACTCCTCTATTCCTGCTCAGCGCCCTGGTTATGCACCACGCCCAACTCAGTTCGTGCAGCAACGCCCTGTTATGCAAGCACCTAGGCCTCCAATGCCTTATGCACCTCGTGCTAATTTCCCAAATGCAAATTCTCAAAACCAAGCTCACCCCAATAATTCTGGTGGAGTTAAGAAGTGCTATACCTGTGGAGAAGCTTGACACTTTGCACATCAATGTCCTAAGTCAGGCCTTGGTCAAGGAAGCAATGCGCCGAGGCAAAACCCAAGACCCAATGGAGGACAGCCACAAGGAAACCGGGGACAGCAGAATTTTGCTCGTGGCAATGCGAACCATATCTCTACGGAGGATGCTCAACAAGTGGATGACGTGGTCATTGGTATGTTTATTGCCAACTCCAACCCCGCGATTATGTTATTTGACTCTGGAGCATCGCATTCATTCATTGCATCGAAGTATGTTGCCAAGCATAGTTTGCCTATCTCTCATATGAAGTTTACTCTATTGGTTAAGTCTCCTGGAGGAGAGATGAGGACAAATATAGTATGTCCAAAGGTAAGCCTTAGAATAAGGGGGGTAGACTTCTCCGCCAACCTCATTGTTTTGGATTCTCAAGGATTGGACATTATACTTGGTATGGACTGGTTGAGGAAGCACAATGGAGTTATTGAGTGTGCCACAAAGATGGTGAAGTTGACTAATGAGGAAGGGATCACCATAGAATTTGAAGCATCTCAAACCGCACCGAAGCAATTGGAGTTGAATCATATGGACGGTGCCGCAATTGAGGAGATTCCGGTTGTATGTGAATTTTTTGATGTGTTTCCGGATGAGTTGCCAGGTATGCCACCTGATCTAGACATTGAGTTTGCCATTGATTTAATACCTGGAACTGCACCTATAGCTAAGAGGCCGTATAGGATGCCTCCTATGGAATTAGCGGAGCTCAAGAAACAAATTCAAGAGCAACTAGAGAAGGGTTTTATTCGCCCTAGTTCCTCACCTTGGGGAGCGCCTGTGCTGTTTGTGGACAAGAAGGATGGATCCCAAAGGATGTGCGTGGATTACCGAGCTCTCAACGAGGTAACAATCAAAAACAAGTATACCTTGCCACGTATAGAAGACTTGTTTGATCAGATGAAGGGTGCTCGTGTCTTCTCTAAGATTGATTTGAGGTCGGGATACTTCCAAATGAAGATTAGACCATCGGACATACCCAAAACAGCTTTTAGGACACGGTATGGATCTTATGAGTACACCGTGATGTCTTTTGGATTGACAAATGCGCCTGCCTACTTTATGTACCTCATGAATGAAGTCTTCATGGAGTACTTGGATAGATTTGTTGTGGTGTTTATTGATGATATTATGATCTACTCGAAGGATGAGAAGGAACATGAGGAACACTTGAGGCTTACATTGCAGAAATTGAGGGAGCGTCGATTGTATGCCAAGTTCAACAAGTGTCAGTTTTGGTTGAAAGAGGTACCATTCTTGGGTCATATAATCTCAGGAGGAGGAGTATCGGTCGACCCCGGAAAAGTGAGAGACGTGTTGAAGTGGGAGCCGCCGCAAAATGTCAAGGAAATAAGGAGTTTTCTTGGGATGGCTGGATATTACCGTCGATTCATCAAGGACTTTTCTAAGATAGCCAAGCCAATGACGGAATTGCTAATGAAGGGGAAGGCTTTCCAATGGACTGAAGCTTGTCAAAACAGTTTTGAGGAGTTAAAGAAAAGGTTGACAACCGCGCCGGTGTTAGTATTACCGGACGTGAGCAAGAGTTTTGATATATATTGTGATGCATCAAGACAAGGACTCGGATGCGTGCTTATGCAAGAAGGTCAAGTGGTCGCCTATGCGTCCAGACAATTGAAGAAACATGAGCAGAATTACCCAACACATGATTTAGAACTTGCAGCCGTGGTACATGCATTGAAGATATGGAGACACTATGTTTTTGGTCACCGATGTGAGATTTATACGGATCACAAGAGTCTCAAGTACATATTTACGCAATCGAATCTGAATCTGAGGCAACGCCGATGGTTGGAGCTCATCAAGGATTATGACGTGGGGATCAACTATCACCCTGGGAAAGCCAATGTAGTGGCTGATGCTTTGAGCCGAAAAGGAGTAAGCCACCAACTCACAGTCCGGGAGCTGCCATCCGAGTTATGCAAGGAGTTTGAACGGTTGAACCTTGGATTCATAAATGAGATGGGAACGATGGAAGTCAACCCAACATTAGAGCAGGAAATACGGGAAGGACAGACAAAGGACAACGAAATACAGGAAATCAAGGAAAAGACCCAAGAAGGAAGAGAATTCAGATTTGATGAGGACGAACATGGTACCTTATGGCTTGGAAAGAGGATTGTGGTACCTAATGTTAGGCATATACGGGAAATAATATTGAAGGAGGCACATGACTCGCCGTACTCAATTCATCCCGGTTGTACAAAGATGTACAAGAACTTGAAGACATGCTATTGGTGGGCCAGCATGAAAAAGGACATAGCCGAATATGTTGCATTGTGTGATGTGTGCCAACGAGTTAAAGAAGAACACCAAAGGCCAGCTGGATTATTGCAGCCATTAAAGATTCCGGAGTGGAAGTGGGAAGAGATTGGTATGGACTTTATAGTTGGATTACCACGTACACAGTCCGGATATGACTCGATTTGGGTAATCGTGGATCGATTGACAAAATCAGCTCACTTCATTCCTGTCAAGACCACATATACCACTGCAAGGCTAGCAGAATTGTATATGGAGCATATTGTGTGCCGACATGGAGTCCCTAAGAAGATAGTCTCGGATAGAGGTTCTCAATTTACCTCCAGATTTTGGCAGAAATTGCATGAAGCAATGGGAAAAATGTTGAACTTCAGTTTGGCGTATCACCCTCAAACAGATGGACAAACCGAGAGGACCAACCAAATTTTGGAAGACATGTTAAGAGCTTGTGCTTTAAAGCATGGGAAAAGTTGGGATAAGAGCTTGCCATATGCAGAATTTTCATACAACAATAGTTACCAAGCCAGCTTGAAAATGTCACCGTATGAAGCACTATACGGAAGGAAGTGTAGGACACCTTTGTTTTGGAATGAGACAGGAGAGAATCAAGTATTTGGTCCTGACATGTTATAAGATGCTGAAAGACAAGTCCAAATAATACGGGAAAACCTAAGGGCTGCTCAGTCGCGACAGAAAGGTTATGCGGATAATAGGGGAAGGAGTCTGACTTTCGAAGTTGGAGAGTTTGTATACCTCAAAGTGTCACCTATCAGAGGTCAGCGATGGTTTAACGTCAAAGGAAAACTAGCACCTCGTTATATCGGGCCATTTAAAATTCTGGACAAGCGAGGAGAGGTAGCTTACCGACTTGAGCTGCCGGCGCATCTCTCCGATGTACACGACGTGTTTCACGTGTCTCAACTCAAGAAGTGTCTCAGGGTACCGGAAGAACAAGTGCCGATGGACGAATTAGAACTTCAAGAGGATTTGTCTTATGTCGAGCAACCTATCAAGATCTTGGACGTAAAGGAAAGGGTCACGAGAAATAAGAGGATACGTTGGGGCAAAGTGCAATGGAAACACCATACAGAAGCCGAAGCAGCGTGGGAACGTGAAGAAGACCTGAAGGCAGAATTCCCGCATCTTTTCTCCAAGTTGTCGAATCTCGAGGGCGGGATTCACTTTAAGGGGGTAGGTTTGTAACACCCTCAATTTTTGCATCATGCATTGCATACATATCCATGCATTAAACATTAGTAAAATAAAAGAAAAATGATAAAACATAAAATAAGCATATATATACAAATGTATGTAGCAAAAGAAGAAAAATAAAATAATATATAAATAATAAAATATACAAAAATAATAAAATATATATAAATAATAAAAGAAAAAGAAAGAAAAAAAACAAAACCACCGCCCGCTGGCCAGGCCGAGCGGCCCAGCCAGCAGCGGCCTCTCGCGCGACGCACCACGCGCCTGGCCCCACCCCACCCGACGCGTCCCGCCACCGCCCTCACGCGCGCTCCCGCGCGCACCTCTCCCCGGCCCCACCCCGCCGCGCCTCCCACGCCCCGCCGCCCTCCCGATGCAGCGCGACCCCACCCTGGCCCGAGCCGCTCGCGGCCCGATGCCCCCCGACCGAGCGATCAGTGCTGCCCGGCCCCGCATCGCGCGACGCCCCGCCCGAGCGCGCTCGCGCCGCGTTGACCCGCTCCCGCGCACGCACGCACCCGGCCGTGCGTCCCGCGGCTAGCTCCCGCGCGCCGGCCCTAGCGCTGCGCTGCGGCTATAAAGAGTCTAGGGTGCTTCGTATTTTCCAGAGACGCTGCAGAAAACCCTAGCTGCCAGGGAAAAAAGGACGGGAGACCAGAGGCTGCGCCGCAGGGAAGAAAAGGAGGAAAAAGGAGGGGAAGAAGAGGAGGAAAAAGAGGAGGGTACTGCCATCCACCGGAGATCGTCGTCGTCGTCGCGTCGCCGTCGTCGTGCCGCCGAGGGATTGCTGCGCCATCCACTTCGTCTACGCGTCGCATTCGTTCCGCGATCGTCAAGCCGTCACATCTACGGTAGGATTCGTTCCCGATGCGAATTTTAGCAACGCATTAGATCTAATAGACATAAATTGATTTTAGTTGCATTGTCTTTTTATTTTCAGCAGCATTAATTCTCGCTAAAACCCCCGTAAACTCATATGAACACGTATGAATTAGTTACATCTAATTAATTAACAACCATAGTTAATTAATAATTGAACCTTGCATGCATGCATATCATCGCATGTTGATTAATGTGTGTGCATCATATTGAATTGTATGTATTTTCTTGTATGTGTTATCACGAGTAGAGGGAAGTGCTCAAGAGGTCGTGTACAAGGATTTCGAGAACCAAGACTTCACAGCGCTTGAGCAACCCTATCCGCCGGAGCAAGGCAAGTGTCCTTGAAGCATATTGATCGTGTTTTTAAATTAAATGTTTTGTTTGTAAAACTGCATGCTTGTGTCAATTTTGATGGGAATCCTATGGTAGGAAGTTTACTAGACTTGCTAAACCACCCTTGTCACCTGGAATTTATGGTAGAGCGTTGGGATGGACTTTTTACCTTTTTGCTTCGCTTAATCAACTGGGATGGGAAATAACTATACCACTCAACTTAATTATGCATGGATGAGATTATGTTTAGTATGAACTGGTTAAATATGGTATGGTAATGGATGATCTAAGCAAGCCTGGTATGTGGATGGGTTGGATGTCATGGTGGTTTTGCTTGCTTTAGATCTAAGGACCGGTTCATGCGAGAATAAGCCAGGACTACAGTGCCACCACGAGGACAAGTATGGGTGCGGCTTAGCTGATTAATTAGGGCTTTGCTAGTGCTGTTTGGACCATTATGGATGCTCGGGGAAGGGGTAGTCGGATTGGGTTTGTTGAGGATTTGTGGGACTACCCTAGGATCCGAATGGCTCAAGAGGGGGCCCTTGGTTGAAGATGTGCTCAGTTGGAGGCGTCGCCACCGGTGAAACCTTAGTGGGGTCTAAATAGGCTAGTAATCCCTTTGTAAAGGCTATTTTATGATCTCTTGGCCATACACCAAAGGAAGTGTAATTGGCATAAGGGAGGTTCTTTAGTCGCCGATGGGTGATGAAATCACAAACACGTGGGTAAAGTGGTACAAACTCTGCAGAGTGTTAAAACTATCATGATAGCCGTGCTCCCGGTTATGAGCGCCTGGATGACCTACATGATTAGAGGGAAATTGGGATTTGGGATGGTTATGGTTTGGTAATGGTTATGGTTTGGTAATGGTTATGGTTATGGTTATGATTATGGTTATGGTTATGGATGGAATTATGGTTTATGACATTGATTATGGTTATTGGTAATAGTGAATTATGGACTGGTATCATTATGGTTACATGCTTTATGATGGGTTTACTTCACATAAATATGATACATTGCTTTTTCCAAATGGTTTTACTGTACTTTTCAGCACTTAGCCATTATTATTGTCGTCATTTGAATCAGCCACATGTCATACTTTCCACACTTGATGAGTACGACATGTACTCACCTTTGCAATCCCCCCAACAGATGCAGGTCAGGATTGTGAGTTTAATGGCAATAATGCATAGTTCTAGGCCGTGTCTACCGTCAGCTTTGCCTGTGGTGTTTTTGGAGCTGCGCTATCCCTTTTGCTTAGTTTGCTTAGTTGCTTAATTAGTTTATTTCCGTCGCATTAGTTGAACTTGTCATTAATATTCATTAGAGCTTGTATTCGAGGATAATATGGTTTGTGTAATAAAATTTGATAAATTAATCTTGTTCTGTGGTAATTTTCTGTATACTCTTTTGTGATTGCACTCGTGTATGTGTGTTGAACATCCTGGGCACACATATGCGTTAGCTTGGTTCATTTTTTGGAACCGGGCATCACATGCGGGGTCTTCTCACCATCATTTATTTTGCGTCGACGGCTGGCCCCCCTAGCTTTACCGGAGCTTGGTTGCTCCGGTGATGCTCGTTTTCAATGTTTAACATCGATTACAAGCCACCTAGGGGGAGTCGGAGCTTAGTTAGCTCCGGATTTTCTCCATCAACGTGGATTCTTTATTTTTCCTGCACATTGAAGCCAAGAAAAATAGTAAAATTCGCTCCTTGCCTATAACTTCGTCGCGGCTTACGATTCCCAAGAAAGTTTTAGGTCAAACACAATTATGAATACAACCAAATGCGTTGTCTTTTCTTCCAGATCCAATTGTACTTGGACCCGCCTTACTTCGGCGTGCCGGGGTGTAGGTAGAGTGGCGTGCTTAGGGTGCTTGACCAGGCTAAGTCGATAGCACACTCCATCCCTAGATTGGCTTGGCGGCATTCAGGCGAGTGGGCCATGAATGATGTTTGAATCCAAAAGAATTGACAATACCGCTCGAATTGTACATGAACTGGTCGAACTAAAATTTCTTAAGAATTGCACAACTTTGTTATAGACAAGAAAGAGAAAATTAAAAATGTTGAGCCTGTACAAAATAAATGCACGTGGAGTCTGTTTCACATGAAGATGTCTTTCATTATAGGTCCGGGGTACAGGGGAAACAAGTACACTCTTAGGGTACGGAACCAGGCTAAGCGTGTTTAATTTCTCGTTTGACCCAGGGTAGCTAGCCACACTTTTAGTCCTGAGACTGCGACAAGTGTTGCATGAACTTTGCGGACCTTCCGGGAAAGGCCCGGCTGTTCTCCAGGAGGAACTACCCGACTCTGTACAATGACTCTATGACATACACCTCAAGTTACAACAGACTCACCTCCATGATATTAAGTGTAGAACTTACGAGGTGCTCAATGTTCCAAGGATTTTGGAGAGGTGTCCCATCCTCGGTAGCCAAGCGAACGCTTCCGGGACGGGATACTTTAATCACTCGGAAGGGTCCCTCCCAGCTGGGGGAGATTTTGTTTAACCCTTCTCTGGATTGTATTCTCCGTAGCACCAGATCGCCTTCCTCGAGCTATCGGTTGTGTACATGCCGATGATGATAGCGCCGAAGGGCTTGGTGGTATCGGGCATTCTGAACAGCTACTTGGCACCTTCCCTCCTCAAGGAGGTCTAGGTCTTCATGCCGGAGCTGGTCCTGCGTGTCTTCGTCGAAGGTCCGGACCCGGAGTGACCCCAAGGTGATTTCCGGAGGAAGGATTGCTTCAGCTCCATACACCAGGAAGAAGGGTGTCTCTCCAGTTGACCATTTTGGAGTTGTCCTGTTGGCCCATAAAGTGGGCAGAAGCTCTTCAATCCAGTTGGCTCCATGTTTTTTCAAGCGCTCATAGGTGCGCATTTTGAGTCCTTTAAGGATTTCAGCATTTGCTTTCTCGGCTTGGCCATTGCTTGCTGGGTGAGCTACGGAGGCGTAGCAAACTTGAATGCCGAGGTCTTCGCAATATCCTTGAAATGCAGAGCTTGTGAATTGGGTCCCATTATCAGTGATGATTTTGTTTGGGACTCCAAATCTGCATACAATGGACTGCAAAAAGTTGATAGCAGATTCCTTGTTGATTGTCACAACTGGAGTTGCTTCCGGCCACTTGGTGAACTCATCAATGGCAACGTACAGGAACTTGTAACCTCCGACATCCCTTGGGAAAGGTCCCTAGATGTCCATCCCCCACACAGCGAAGGGCCATGTAGGAGGTATCATTTGTAGGGGCTGAGTTGGTGTGTGAATTTGATTTGCATGAAATTGACATGCTTCGCATTTCTTCACCAGCTCAGTTGCATCCTGGAGTGCTATAGGCCAGTAGAAGCCAAGCCGAAAGGCTTTACCAACCAGCGTGCGCGAAGACGCGTGGTTCCCACACTCGCCTCCATGGATTTCTGCGAGGAGCTCGCATCCTTCTTCCCTTGTGATGCACCGCATTAGGATGCCATTGGCAACACGCCGGTAGAGATCCCCTTCTACCAACGTGTATCTTTTAGCCAATCTGACTACCCGGTCAGCGGATACATCATCGTTAGGAAGGATGTTGTCTTTCAAGTAGTTCCGGATCTCCGAGATCCATGCATCAGAACTAACTTGAGCATTTGAGTCTTGCGTGCTGGGTTGCTCAGAGCTTCCGGCAGCACCTACGACCCTTGATGGCTGCCATGGTAACAGGGCCATTGGGACCGTCAGCTTCGGGATGGTGATCTCGCCCCCTTCGCTCAGTTCGGCAAGCTGAGCTATGGGTTTTGACAACCTCCGTACAAAAGTTCCATCAGGAGCCGGAGCTCCGGTTGACGCTTTCGTCGAGAGTTCGTCGGCTTCAGTGTTGTGGGCACGCTGGACATGGTGGAGATCTAGGACTTCGAAGTCCTTCTGAAGCCTCTAGACTTCAAGGAGGTAAGCAGCTAGTTGGAGATTGTTGCAGGAGCATTCACCCTTCACTTGCTTAATGATGAGATATGAATCTCCCTTGACCAGCAGTTGCTTGACACCGTATGACAGTGCCACCCTTAGTCCGTAAAAGAGTGCTTCATATTCCGCCATGTTGTTGGTCGCCTTGAAGTCAAGGTGTACCATGTATTTTACCTTCTCTCCGGTTGGTGCGAGGAGAAGGATTCCAGCTCCAGCCCCCTGCTTTTGCATGGAGCCGTCGAAGTAGAGGGTCCAGTGAGGCTTGGCGAAGACCTGAGCCTTGTGTTCTGGCTTCTGCTTGCTGGGGCCCCCAGGGTTTGATGGAGAGGGAGTCCATTCCGCCATGAAGTCTGCCAATGCTTGACTCTTGATTGCTTGCCTTGAAATGAATTCAAGATCGAATTCGGCCAATTCCACTGCCCACTTTGCAATATTCCCAGTTGAGTTGGGATTATGCAAGATTGCTCGAAGTGGGTAAGAAGTCACCACTGAGATCTTGTGAGCTTGGAAATAATGGCAAAGCTTCCTGGAGGCAATAAGAACTGCATAGAGCAGCTTATGCACCTCTAGGTATCGAGTCTTGGCGTCATGAAGTACTTCACTAACGAAGTACACTGGGCGCTGGATGGTCCAGACCCTCCCGGAGGGGCCCGAAGCTTCCTCCTCATTGATCTGGATCCTCCCGGAGAGGTCCAGATTTTCTTCGGGGACTTCCGGGTCCTTGCTGGAGGAACCCGGAGCTTCTTCAGAAGCGACCTGGACCCTCCTGGAGGGGTCTGGGTCTTCTGAAGTAACTTCTTGTGGATTCAAGTCTGGGAGCTGGGACCCAAACTCGCTTTCAGGAACCTCGAGACCCTCCTGAAGGGGTCTGGACTCCTGAGTATGGGATGGTTCTGGTCTCTCCGCAACCAGGACCACACTGATGACTTCGTCAGTGGTTGAAATGTAAAGCAGCAAAGGCTCACCAGGGTTCGGAGCTACCAGAATTGGTAGGGTGGTGAGGAGCTGTTTTAGCTCCTGGAACGCCTTTTCTGCTTCTTCAGACCATTGGAATGGTCCGGACTTCCTTAATAACTTGAAGAAGGGGAGTGCCCGTTCCGCCAGTCTTGAAATGAACCGGCTGAGGGCTGCTAGACATCCAGTTAACTGTTGGACATCTTTGATGTGGGCTGGTGGCCGCATGTCTTCAATGGTTTTGATCTTCGCCGGATTAGCTTCTATGCCCCGGTGACTTACCAGGAAACCAAGAAGTTTTCCGGAGCTAACCCCGAAGACACACTTGTCTGGATTTAGCTTTGTGCGGGTGACCCGCAGCTTGTCGAAGACAACCTGCAAGCTGTCAAGGAGTGACTCCTTGTTCTTGACCTTGACCATGATGTCGTCGACGTACACTTCCATTATGTCACTAATGAGTTCTTCAAAGGTTTTGTACATGTAAGGATCGAAATGCCCAAGAGGGGGGGTGAATTGGGCTTTCTTTCAATTTTTTAAAGCAATTAAGATTAACGACCTCAAGCCAAATTCCCTATGCGATTAAACTATGCAATCAATGTAAATTAAAGTTGCGGAATGAGAATTGCATAAGTGTAAAGAGGGAGAGGGATGCAAACGCTCAAGGGACACGGAGTTTATCCCGTGGTTCGGTAAGAACACAAGGATCTACCTACATCCACGTTGTGGCACCCACCAAAGGGTTTTGCCACTCCCAAGTCACCGAGACAAGGGGGTTCTTCACTATTCTTCTCCGTTCGCCAACCTCGGCAAGGTGGAGCTCAAGCCTTGTATACTTTGGAATCCTCCGGGCTTCCACAATCTTCTTGGCAAGCTCCGGAAGTCGCACACACCAAGGGACACTCCCTTAGGGCTCTCACTACACTAGAGACTCCAATCACCAAGAATGGAGGCACCCAAGCACTATCTCTAGCTAGTTCTAGCCTATCTCTTGGTGTACAAATGATGAGCAAATGATGTGAAAGTGGTAGCTCTATTGCTTGAATGCTCTAGGATGTGTAGAGTATGTCTGGGATTCAAGTCTTGTCGATTTGACAGGTTGAAGGGGTATAAATAGCCAGCCTCCACGAGATAGCCGTTGGAAAAGTAGGCTGACATCACTTCTCTGCGAACACCGGATGATCCGATGTCTCCCCTTCAGTTAACATCGGTCAAAGCCAAATTAGCTGATGTCACTGTGTCAGATATGACCGTTGTTAGACCGATGTTGATCTGTCTTCTCATCGGATGATCCGGTGGCTCTTCCTCCAGAATTTTGCTTGATCTTGAAGCTCACTGGAGTGATCAACCGATGTGTGTAAGTCTGCACATCGGATGATCCGGTGCTTCACTTGGTCCAATGGTATTGCAATCTGTGATGATGGACCGATGTCACTGAGCCACTCACATCGGATGATCCGGTGAGTGCATTTGTCTGAGGTCTTCTTCTTCAGTTGAACCAACTCGACCGATGTAGTCAACTCATAGAACGTCGGTTGATCCGGTGTGCTCAATCTTGTTGACTTCGAGTTGTTTTGAGTTGTTCTTTTGGAATTTGAACTTGTGACCTCTTTGACACTTGTTTGAAATGTTGTTTTGATTGTCTTCAAGCATTGAGTGATATCAAGTTAGAGCTTTCACTTCTTGTCTTCATATGATTTGATTTGATCTCATTCGTTGATTTTATATGGGTCTCCAATGTAATTTTGATTTCATTTGATTGAGTGTTATTGAGACCTTGCATTCACAAATTCATTAGTAATATCGAATGGTTGTCATTAATCACCGAAACCGTACCTCATGGGGCCTAGATGCTTTCAATCTCCCCCTTTTTGGTGATTGATGACAACACAATAATTTAAAGCGCAAAAGATACTGAATTTTATGATAATACTCAAGTATATATGCAATGAATACAGCATAGGACACATTAAGCTTGTAAAACGCAAAAGAAATTTGTGGTGCGAAAAGCTCAATTGATTAAAAACATAAGCAAATGAGACAAGTGAAAGAGTCCTTAATTAAAATTACAAAAGAGTACTCAAGCATGAATACAAAGGATAAGCACACACACACACTCCCCCTACACTCCCCCTGAGACTACCACTCCCCCTGACTCTTCTACATCTTCTCCCCCTTTGGCATCAAGACACCAAAAAGGGATCAGAACGCCTACAGACCCTGAGAGCTGGGCGCGAGGACGAACTGGGCACCGTCGCAGTCGTCGGAGCTGGAGTCGCCGGTCGTAGGAGCTGCCGGGGCGGCGGGAGCTGGAGGGTCTGCTGCCGGTGCTGGAGGAGAGGAAGCAGGTACTGGAGGTGCCGGTGGAGCTGGAGGAAGTGGAGCGCTCACCACGGACGCCGGCGTCTGCTGGAACAAGATCGTCGCCGGCAGTGGTGAGTGAATCAGTGCGCTGGATGCCAGAAGTGGTGACATACTGATTGAAGGGATAGGAGTAGTAGGCACCTGAGCAACACCTGGAGCCAGTCCCAGTCCAGGCTGCTGTGGAGGAAGGGCGATCCCGGTCTGAGTGTAAAGGTTGGTGATCAACCCTAGGATCCCCATCATGGCCTGCTGGGTCTGCTGCTGCTGGTCGAGGGTACGGCGGTGCATCTGATCTACCAGGTTGGTGAACCGGTCCGTATCCTCTCGCCTCTGACGGGCGATCTCCAGCTGGAGCTCCTGCTGCTGCCGCTGCAGCTGTGCCAGGTGAGCAGCCTGCTCTGCCCTGGCCTGCTCAGCAGCGAGCCTGTCCTGGCGCTGCTGCTCGATCATCTGCTGGAGGAGCGAGGTCAGCTCAGACGGCTGCGTCACCTGTGCCTCAGTGATGGGAGGTGGAGTGGGAGGTGGTACTGTAGAACCTCCAGCCTCCGCGTCGTGCTGCCGGGGAGAGGGGGGAGGAGGGAAGTACTCCTCGACACTGTCGTCGGTGTCGCTCTCAGACCAGATGTGCTGCAGGTCCTCCCCCTGAGCCTCAGCCTCAGCAAGCCTCTCGTCCTCCCGCTCTAGGTCGGACCAGTCTTCCTCTGACAGACGGGCCCGGACCTGGCGCTCAACTGGACGACCAAGGCGACGGTCTCCAGGAGCAGAGGCACGATAGTGACCAAAGCGAGTCACACTCTCGTCAGCTAGCCGGGCTTGTGCTGTATGTCCCTCAGGCACCACCATAGAGCAAATGTAACTGGTCCAGTGCCCGTAGACCATCTGCCTCATCATGCCAATCCCATCCGTGATTACGTCTTCCATCTCGCATAGGAGTATGTCCATGATATAGAAATCCATCCCGTTCATTATGTAGAACAGGAGGGTCTGCTGCAGACTCGTGAACCCCTCCAAGTAACCTGACCTCGGCAGGAGCGTGCGGCGCAAGGCGAGGTGCACAATGCGCGCAGCTGGGGTCAGGAGAGCTGGAACTCTCGGCTGGTCTGGAGAGAACGAGGGGCCAAACAGAGAGCGGATCTCGTCAAGCTGTGGTGCTACCCCTCCAGTAAGTGGCCTCCTCGGTGGATCTGCCTGCCCATAGACCTTCTCGTGCAAGCAGGTGTCGTGCAGGTCCAACTCAAGAATATGCCCCAAAGTCTGCCTCGAGAGGTGGTAGCGCTGACCATTGAACATGAAAGCAATCGACCTCCTTCCCTCTGAGATGTACAGGGTCGCGTAGAAGACACGGACCCACTCTTCCACATAAGCACTTCTCTCATAAGACAGCAGCTGCACCAAACCTCTGTATCTCTCAAAGAAAGGACGGACCTCAGTCTGTGCTGCCACTGCAAGCTGCCCCCAGTCCAGGTAGTTATGCTGAAAAAGCTTGTGCCCCCGACGCCTGTAGGTCTCATAGAGAGACGCCTGGGTGATAGTCCAGAAACGACTATCCACAAGAGTCACTCGGGGCTGTGGGAACCACTCCTCAAGCAGCACGTTCCAACGAAGCTTGCGTAGCTGCTTGGCCTTCATCTTTCTGTAGTCCGTCAACCGGACTCCCTCACCGACACGGACGGCCGTGTCCATCTCGTAGATGGCCCTCTCGGCCTCCCTGTCTTCACGACGGTCGGCAGCCGTCGGTCTCGGACGAGGAGCAGCCTCGGTGTGACCCCCACGCGTCCGGGCTGAGCGTCGGCGGACGAGAGGCTCAACCGGCTCCTCTTCGGCGTCGGAGTCGTCGATCACGGGAGGCGGCCTTGGACGGGCCTCGCGAATCCTCAGGGAACCCCCTCGGCCACCCTCACGCTCCTCGGCGGCGCGAGCGGCCATAAGGGCCTTCTTCTCATCCTTTGACAGTTTGCGCTTCTTCGCGGCGGGCTCCGCGATCGCTTTTCCCTTTCCTTTGCGGTCACGACCCATCTAGATGCAAAGGAGAGCTAGGGTTAGCGACGAACAAAGAAAGAATAGCGGAAACACCGATGGACGTTGCACGGCACGGGACAAACCTAGGCGACGGAGATCAAATGGAGACCGGGTGTGAAGTGGAGACGGCAGCGTTGATGGTGGTGGAGACGGTGCGTGGAGCGGCAAGCAGCGAGGAGAGGCGGCGGTGCGCGGGCACGGGCGGCGGCGGCGCCGAGGGAGGAGGCGCGGTGCGCGAGCACGGGCGGCGGCGGCGCCGAGGGAGGAGGCGCAGTGCGCGGGCCCGGGCAGCGGTGGCACGGAGGTCGCCGGCGGCGACGGTGCGAGCAGAGGGACGGCGGCGGCGGCCGGTGGACGGCGGCGGCGGCGGCGTCCGGCGGCGGCACTGCAGTGGGCGGCGGAGGTGGCGGCGATGGAACGGGAGGCGTCGAGGAGAGAGAAAGGTCGGTGGCGGTCGCGCGGGTTTAAATAGTGGGACCCAAACCCTAGCCGAAAATTTAACACCGGATGGACCGATGCGAGGTAATATGAACATCGGTTGAATGCAACAGTAAGGATATTCAAGAATTGCTGTTAACACCGGATGGACCGACGTCTAGGGTTTTGATCATCGGTCGAATAGCGCAGTAAGGGTGTTCAAAAGAGGAATGTTGACACCGGATGATCCGACGTTAGAGGGAGTAAACATCGGTTGAATTGACCACCACTTCGGATGAGTGAACATCGGATGGACCGATGTTTTCCAGAATGAACGTGTCGGATCATTTGAGGTTCTGACTGAACTGGCCCTTGAAGAATGAACACCTATTGGTCCGATGAGGGATTGGCATAGGCATCGGATAATCCGATGACAACAGAACGAAAACATCCCATATATGTCCTTTGACCAAACAAACAATCAAAGAGAAACACATGTCTTAGGACTTTTTGGGCAACCCCTTACCCCTCAAGAAGCTAATATGCCAATAGCTTGGCTAGACCTTAACGCAGATGGAACACCAAGAAAAATGGAGGAAAATATCCAAATAAAATGTAAGGCCCATGCTTTGTGAGGTAGAGTATGAAGATTTCTATCTCTTTGAAGCATGATCCTCTAGGCATTAACGTACCTAACATTTTGTTCTTTCCACCTTATATGAGTTGAGATATTGCATTTCAAACAAGTCTCCTTCTCATGAGGTGGGTTCCCCTTTGTGACAATCTACCGTATGCAATGCCAAACAAATTATAGTGCAAGAGATTAAATGAGTGCAAGTTTATATGGCAGGGATCATGCAAGGCATAAAATAAATCTATCTTGCCAAGTTTGAACCTTCCAAAGGCTTCCTCAGGGAAAACTATTTCTAGCTCACCCCTATCCTTTGGGAGTTAGACAAGACCTATATGATATGCGTCCTTACATGAACATGGCAACTTACATGACGTTAGATGCATCTAGCACATTCATTTCTAAGCCTAGAAAAGGTTTTCTCATCAAGTGCGGGAATGGGGTTTTCAGCAAATCTGACCGCACTTGCATTGTCACAAAGAAGAGGCATATAATCATACAAGCATTCATTTAACATGACATGGGGCCTAGATGCGGAAGGATACAACAATAGACTATTTATGGAATGGTAATTTGATTTGACAATAGGGTTACCGTCCATATCCGCGTTGGGCTCCCATTCTCAACCTTCTTCAAGAGGTCCTTGGTAGATTTTCTTTGATGGTGGAGGTCCCCTCTTGAAGTCTCCTCGTGGACGGTCACGTGTTCTTGACTTTAGGCACCCAAGCTAGCTTTGGTCCTTGTATATGTGATACAAGTGCTTTTGGGACCCAAAGTTGCTTGGGGAGCTTCCCATTCATCCCCTTTACGTTCATGCCAATGAATTTTGCCTTCACCTTAGCACCTACTTTGCTCAACAAATAATAGTGATTCTCAAAGGTAGATGTATAGTTAGTCGGCAATTTTGGAGAAGGTCGGTTAGGTAGAGGGCACTCCCTTGTATGGTGACCGGTGACCTTGCAAAGTTGGCAATAGGAGCCAACTTCCTTGATGAAGCTTGTTTTGAGCTCCGGTGAGGGCACATTTCCTTTGTTGGGCACCGGGAAGGATCCAAGTCCTTTCTTGTTGAAGCCCTTTGCTTGATGGAAGAGGATTTCTTTATGTTTGTCTTCTCCCTTAGATAGTCTTGCTAAGCTTGTGCGGAGACTTTCAATCTCCTCCATCAACTCCTTCTCCCTTGCATTCTCTTTCAAAGGCAAAGACTCATGGAAAGCATTAGTAGCATTTGAAATAATGGGTACCTTGCCATCACTAGTTTCTTTCTCCTTATTTTTTAATTTTAGTTCAATGGCTTCATAAGAGAGATTATGTGTATAATGCTCTTGAACTAACTCATTGTGCTTATCCGAGAGCGTTTGATGAACTAAGCCAAGCTTATGATTGTCTAGCTCAATTTTAGCCTTATCTTCTTCAATTTGCTTGACATAGGTTTTGAGCGTGTCATGCTCTTTAAGTATGCTTTCATACTTGCCAAGCAAATCAAGGTTAGCATTTTCAAGTTTAGCATGAGCTTGTTCTAGCGCCTTGACTTTGTTCTTTTACCTTTTAATGATGGTGTGATATTCATTAATCAATGAAACTAATTCATCGGGGGAAAGCTCATCATCACTAGAGTCATCACATACCTCAAAGTTACCTTTCGCCATGAGACACATGGGAGGTGGAGGAAGAGGTGAATCATCTTTGTTGGCAATGGCAAGTCCGGCCAAGCTTTCTTCTTCTTCTTCACTCTCTTCTTCACTTGACTCTTCGTCGGTGATCCATTCATTCCCCTCACACATGAACACCTTTTGAGGTCCTTGTCTCTTCTTTGGAAAGAATTTTGACTTTTTGCCTTTGTCAAATTTCTTCTTTCCAAACGTTCTTGCCTTGGGCTTGACCTCTTCTTCTTCATCCTCGCTATCTTCAAGCTTGTGATACTTGCTCTTGTGGTTCTCCCTTCTCTTGTCCGGTTTTGGACAATCGTAGGAGATGTGGCCTTGTTCACCACAATTGTAGCAAGTTTTGCTACTTTCTTTCTTGGGGAGGAAGGCTCTCTTGTTGGGATCAAAAGTGTATCCCTTCTTGGCAATCTTGGAGTTCAAGCGGGAGAATTTTCTCATCATTGATGCAAGCTCATCATCATCATCTTCACTTGATGTTTGCTCTTCTTTGCTTGAACTAGGCTTGATCATTTTCTTCGTTTTCTTGAAAGCCTTGAGAGCTATTGTCCTTGTAGAGGATGAACTCTCCATCATCCCAAGTACACTCATCTCATGAGCGTGTATTTCTCCAATGAGCTCCGAAACTTCAATGTTGTCAAGTGATTCCTTTTGGAGCATGGAGTTGATGATGTTGTACTTAGGCTTGGGAAGGAGCATGAGGATCTTTCGGTTGATAAGTCCCTTGCCAAGAGACGCAATGTCAAGAGCATTAATCTCCTCAATAAGAACATTTAAGCGTGAAAACATTTCATTAACATTTTCATGAGGAAGCATTTTAAATTCATCATATTTTGCTTTAAGCATGTGATATTTAAGTTCTTTAACACGAGAGGAACCCTCATGAATTTCAATTAAGCATGCCCAAATTTCACAAGCTTTTTCTTTACTAGCTATTCTTGCAAATACATCTTGACTAATGCATTCATAAATGGCATTTCTAGCTCTAGCATCCCATTTAATTTGATCACCAATATAGTTGAGATCTCCAAATCCCGCATGGGTCGCTTCCCAAACTTCGGGAGCAATAGCCTCTAGGTAGGCACGCATGCGTGCTTTCCAATAGGCAAAGTTCTTGCCCTCGAAGGTGGGAACCGAACCCCCATTCTCCATTTAAGCTCTCTAGCGGTGAAGCTAGAATGATCCTATGAGCGACCTCGCTCTGATACCAATTGTAAGGATCGAAATGCCCAAGAGGGGGGGTGAATCGGGCTTTCTTTCAATTTTTTAAAGCAATTAAGATTAACGACCTCAAGCCCAATTCCCTATGCGATTAAACTATGCAATCAATGTAAATTAAAGTTGCGGAATGAGAATTGCATAAGTGTAAAGAGGGAGAGGGATGCAAACGCTCAAGGGACACGAAGTTTATCCCGTGGTTCGGTAAGATCACAAGGATCTACCTACATCCACGTTGTGGCACCCACCGAAGGGTTTTGCCACTCCCAAGTCACCGAGACAAGGGGGTTCTTCACTATTCTTCTCCATTCGCCAACCTCGGCAAGGTGGAGCTCAAGCCTTGTACACTTTGGAATCCTCCGGGCTTCCACAATCTTCTTGGCAAGCTCCGGAAGTCGCACACACCAAGGGACACTCCCTTAGGGCTCTCACTACACTAGAGACTCCAATCACCAAGAATGGAGGCACCCAAGCACTATCTCTAGCTAGTTCTAGCCTATATCTTGGTGTACAAATGATGAGCAAATGATGTGAAAGTGGTAGCTCTATTGCTTGAATGCTCTAGGATGTGTAGAGTATGTCTGGGCTTCAAGTCTTGTCGATTTGACAGGTTGAAGGGGTATAAATAGCCAGCCTCCACGAGATAGCCGTTGGAAAAGTAGGCTGACATCACTTCTCTGCGAACACCGGATGATCCGATGTCTCCCCTTCAGTTAACATCGGTCAAAGCCAAATTAGCTGATGTCATTGTGTCAGATATGACCGTTGTTAGACCGATGTTGATCTGTCTTCTCATCGGATGATCCGGTGGCTCTTCCTCCAGAATTTTGCTTGATCTTGAAGCTCACTGGAGTGATCGACCGATGTGTGTAAGTCTGCACATCGGATGATCCGGTGCTTCACTTGGTCCAATGGTATTGCAATCTGTGATGATGGACCGATGTCACTGAGCCACTTACATCGGATGATCCGGTGAGTGCATTTGTCTGAGTCTTCTTCTTCAGTTGAACCAACTCGACGGATGTAGTCAACTCATAGAACGTCGGTTGATCCGGTGTGCTCAATCTTGTTGACTTCGAGTTGTTTCGAGTTGTTCTTTTGGAATTTGAACTTGTGACCTCTTTGACACTTGTTTGAAATGTTGTTTTGATTGTCTTCAAGCATTGAGTGATATCAAGTTAGAGCTTTCACTTCTTGTCTTCATATGATTTGATTTGATCTCATTCGTTGATTTTATATGGGTCTCCAATGTAATTTTGATTTCATTTGATTGAGTGTTATTGAGACCTTGCATTCACAAATTCATTAGTAATATCGAATGGTTGTCATTAATCACCGAAACCGTACCTCATGGGGCCTAGATGCTTTCAGTACATAGCTCGTACAAAGGTTGAAGCTGCATTCTTGAGACCAAATGGCATGGCTGTATAACAGTACAATCCATCTACTGTGATGAAAGAGGTATGCTCTTCATCTTCCCTAGACATTTTGATTTGATGATACCCAGAATATGCGTCTAGAAACACAGTAATTCACACCCGGAGGTGGAATCCACTATCTGATCTATTCTAGGTAATGGGAATGGATCTTTTGGACATGCCTTATTTAGTGTTGTGTAGTCGATACACATCCGAAGCTTCCCGCCGGCCTTGGGCACAATGACTGGGTTTGCCTGCCATTTTGGATGGAAGACTTCTCGGATGAATCCAGCTTTGAGCAACTTCTTCACTTCTTGTCGAATGAAGTTCTGTTGCTCTACGGATTGCTTCCAAGGCTTCTGATGCACAGGCCGGGCGTCGGGGTAGATCTTCAAATTGTGCTCAATCACTTCCCTAGGGATCCCAGGCATTTGTGACGGTTGCCAGGCAAACACGTCGACATTAACCCGAAGGAAAGCGATGACTGCGAGTTCCTGTTTGTCGTTCAACCCCCCCGATATCCGGGTGATCTGAGCGGCATCGGAACCGATTTGGACGACTTTGACGGGAATGTCGGTGTCGCCGCTTGGCTGCACACGAGGTGCAGAAGTCGAGCCTCGCTGACGAATGCTCGGGGGTTTTGGAGCTTGCTCCTGCCTGGAGTCCTCCTCTTGGGCTGTAGTAAGCGCATGGAGTTCTTCCAGAGCAGTTACTCCGGCAGTACGATCTCCGCGGATCCGAAGAACGCCTACTGGTGTTGGCATCTTTAACACCAGGTAACCATAATGAGCAGCTGCCATGAATTTGTACAAGGTAGGCCTACCCAAGATGGCATTGAAGGGTAAGTTGATCTGAGCAACGTCAAAAACCAACTTCTCAGTGCGATACTTCTTTCGGGTCCTGAAGGTAACGGGGAGGGTAATAGCTCTGAGTGGGGTAATGGCTCCCGGACCTACTCCGGAGAAAGGTCGGGAGGGGTGGAGATCCGAAGGTCAGAGCTGAAGCTTGGTAAAAGCATCGAAGCTTATGAGGTTGAGCCCCGAACCTCCGTCTACCATGACATGGTGGAGCTGGATGTTATTGATGGTAGGAGATACCATCAAAGGTAGTTGACCTGCTCCAACCATGCTTCGAGGGCAGTCCGAAGCATCAAAAGTGATGGATGTGTCCATCCACTTCCGATGAGGCTCCGCCCTGGCTGTAGGAGCTACAACAGCCATGTCCTGATGCATAGTCTTGATGACGCGACGGGAGGTGATATCCCATGATCCACCAAAAATGGTGTTCATGGTCTTCCGACGCTCATTGTCAGAGACGTCAGAATCATCGTCGACGGAGGTGTAGACGGCTTTCAGGACCTTTTTGGGATCCTAAAAACCTAACTCCTCTTCATTCGGCGCTTCGTCAACTTTTTGTTTTCCTTCCCTCTGCCGGAAAGGAGCTTCTTCCTGGCGCTTGTTGTAGCGCTCGGCAAGGTTTTGGACCTCCCGACAGTCTTCCAAACTGTAGCTGTCCGTTTTGTGAATTGGACACCACACCTTGGGTTTGACACCATCTTCAGAAGACGGTCGAGGTCGCTTCTCGGGGTGTGGCCCCCAGCCACCCGGAGCTGCAGCAACTGCAGCATTGGATGCACCGGCCGACGGCTTCTTCTTGCCGTTGGTCTTTTTCTTCTTCTTGCCACTCCCGGAGGTAGTGGCTTCTCCTTTGGAGGATTTCTTGTGATCCTCTGGAGTTGGTTTGGAGTGCATTTCACGGTCCTCCGCAGCTCTGGCACATTTGTCAGCCAAGCTGAAGAGTTCCGTGACACTGGTAATCTCCTTGATCGCCAGTTTCTCCAACATCTTCTTATCCCGCACCCCCTGTCTAAATGCCACGATGACAGAGGCGCTAGAGATAGAAGGGATATTGTTTCGTACCTGAGAGAATCTCTGGATGAATGATCGCAGGGATTCTCCTCCTTTTTGCACAACTGCAAAAAGGTCCAGTTCGATGCCTGGTCGGGTGTAAGAACTCCCGGAGTTGGCGGTGAACTGCCGGCACAACTCCTCCCAACTGCTGATGGAGTTGGGTGGAAGGCTCATAAACCAGGACTTGGCGGTCCCAGTTAAAGCCACTGGGAAATAATTGGCCATTACGGCCTCATTTCCTCCAGCTACCAAGATAGAAGTGGAGTAAATCTGAAGAAATTCGACAGGATTAACGGTCCCATCGAACTTCTCCAGCAGGTGAGGCTGGAACATCTGTGGCCACCTGACCATACGCAGATGCATGGCCAGGGTTGAACAGCCTCCTCCTACTCCTTCAGGAGTAGGAATGTCTTGAGCTTCTCGTCTTTCACGAGCACGCTCAATATGGACTCGGCCGTCTTGTTGGCGATATCTGCGATCAAGCTCTGCCCGAAGGTCATGAGTTGAAAGCCTTGACACCGTGTGAGTGCGTTGTGCCCCGGAGGGCAACGACGTCACCTCCTGTGATGCAGCACGTCTCCTGTTGTTGGAAACGTGCGGACCAAGTCTGCCAGACAAGGTCCATCGTTGCGACGGGGCCCGTACTGAAGGAGGAGGACCCTGGTTGCTGATGCGGTCGGCTGCTGCTGCAACCATGTATTCCACATTGGCCCTCCACTGCTCCATTGCATCCCGGGATGCGTCCGGAGGTGGTGGGCGCTGAAGAAGAGCACGTGCTGCATGAAGCGCGTGTTCCGGGTTGTCAAGATTCGCTGATGCAGTGATTGACGCCGGTGCACCATCGCGTTGTCTAGCTTGATTTGCTGGTGGAGGCGGCGGTGGTGGAAGTGTGACTCCTGCTGGAACCGTGGTTCCTGCTGGTGGCTGCATATTGGAGGGATTACCCCCAACAGCTTGAACAGCAGGATGACCATTGGATGATCCAGCGGCTGAGTTCACCATTCTTGAAATCTCAAGCGCCCCTACCTGGCGCGCCAACTATCAGTGGTTTTGATCCGGCAGATCTCCCGACACTACTAAAGTGTTAGAGGAGTTTGAGGTTCGGTATGGGCGCGCGGAGATTCCAGAAGGTGAGATGTCGGGTGACACAAGGGACACAAAGATTTACGTGGTTCGGGCCGCCTGAGCGTAATACCCTACTCCAGGGGGTGTGTTGGTGTTGTATTGGATGTATGAGCTCAACGTCAGTTGAGAGTGTAAAGTCAGCGTGTCTCCGGAGAGTGTGTCCAGAGAGTGTGTCCAGAGAGTCTGTCCAGAGTGTCTGTCCAGAGAGTCTATCCAGAGAGTCCTATGTATCGTCGGCCTGTCCTTTTATAGTACAAGGGCGGGCCGTTACAAGTTAGCCTGGCCCGACATGTGGCCTGGCGGTTACTGATATTGATACACATTCAACATGTTTAATTGCCCTTAATGACCGAGTTGTGGGCTTTGACAACACCATTACTGGTAATTAAGGTCGTCCGATCGTGTGTCATTAATATGGTATTAATGACACTTAATCGGGTCTTGAAGTCCTTGATTCCCCTTTGAAGATCCGGACCATTATGGAGTCTTCCGGAGGTTAGAGGCTGAAGATCTGACGGTTGGACATGTGGCAGCTCTGGAGCATACTGTGGGAAACAGATAGGTCCGGAGCTACCTGACACGTGTCAGTTCTGAAGCTTCCCTCGGTCTGGGGTTAGGTCCGGGGGTGCTATTTCGGTACATAGTCCAGAGCTTCCCCCTTGTGGGCGGTAGCTACGGTTTGATAGTACACTTGGCGACCCTGGGACTAACCATGTTGGAGAAGCGGGTCCGGTAATGGCTTACATGTGGGCCTCCGAAGGTCCTCAAATCAAGTAGATGACATTCCCATGAGATTTTTGCAATCTCAAGGGGTGTACGGTTCCCAGGGTACCGACAGATATGGCATAATCATAAAGACTACTCCTACCACATACATGGAATCCACAATCAAACAAGTAACGCTTCATCCAAGTATATGAATAAAATAAGACTAAAGATAATATCTTTATTATGCATAAAGTCACAAATATAGGAAAAGATACATGAGCCATACCTTTCCCAACTTGGACTTGGGACTAGAGGATCTCCTCTCTATAGCCTAACTCCACTAAGGGCTAAGAGAACTAGTGTATACAGTAGAATGATGCTTAAGTGGTGTGTCTTGAAGTGAGGGGTCCTATTTATAGCTTGGAGAAGGGTCGGTTACCGCCACCAAAAGTGCGCGAATCAGTCACCACTAACTTCTTCAAGCCGAGAGGAGCCAACACGTGGAAGCTGACCGAGATTGGAGGAAAGGCCATGTCGGCCGACTAGGGGGGTCGGCCAACCTGGTAATTCCTCCAAACGATCTGTGCTTTCTTGGGGTGACTTCCAGATGGGTCCTATCTCTTGATATGGGTGATACACCGTTGGATAGCCTCGTATACTTCTGTTTGTGGGCCATTTGATCCATGTGGTGCCACGTGTTGATGCTTGATTTGCTGGGATGATAATTCAAAGGATCCATCCCCTTGTTTTACTTCAATTCTGTATAAAATACCTACACTAATTTCTCCAAGGACAAGTGGAAATAGGTTGAATAGAAAGGTGATGTGTGCAAGAAATGATATTTCCTTCACATAATTGAGTTATATTAACGGATGAAATTGTTATATAGCAGCCATCAACAAACTCCCCCAAACTTATCCTTCGCTCGTCCCGAGCAAAGTCAAGACTTAAGGTTGATGATCAAGAGTTGCTACAATGTTATACTTTTCAAAGGTACCATGTGCACAACAAAATACTCTACCTAGTATTGCAAAAATTAGCATGGTACTTCACCTATCTTAAGTTATTATGGGGCTTATGCCATCTCCTATTCATGGGTGGTTGAAAGATAGAAGAGCAAATGGGGCACACATACCCTAGAAATCAAGTTGTACTCAAATTCCGGAGAGTTCAATTTAGATTATAAGTACCTCAATATGATTCTCTTAGTCTCTCCTTTATGTGTAGTGGATATATGTCCTTACCAAGGCATTTTGTCTAAATTCATCCTACCACTAAATAAGGCTTCTATGTGGAGCTTGGTACGGAATATAGTAGGCATATTTGCAACACATAATATTGCTAAGTCAAAAAAAAAATAAGCCTTAGGAGAAATCAATTCAAAACTATTTGATTCAAGACTTGTGCATGTGTGATAGAACGGAAGTGGATATGTATATTTGAGATGACTCCTTTTTGTGTGTACTCTCTTGTTTTGCAGGGATGAAACATGACTACTTTTCTCTCTTTTTTTCTCATGCTTTAGATGTAAGCATGCATTTTCTCTTTTTTTTTTCTTGTATCCATGTCTTCTACTCCCTTTTTATGCAATAAACTTGGAGAGAGTACTGAGCGTGAATGATACGGAGTTTCTCTTTTTATTGTGGAATGGTGGTATGATGGGATTTTGCTTACTTCTAGTGTAGAAGTATAGCATGTGCGAGTGAAGTCTTAAGTTCAAAAAGTAATGAATGAAATCTCACATAGGTCTATACTGGTTTGACAAATCTCAATGTGAAGTCAAATAGCATATGCATAAGGTGTATCAATGTAATGCATCATATGGCTTTGGTAGGTATTTCCAATCAAATGAGAGTAACTTAAATCTTTTTAGAAATTCTGTGGAAATCTAATTTTCACTTTCCAACTAGGAATAACATCCCTATCACTATATCATATCTCACAACAATTTAGAATTGGATTAAGCTTTTGCTATGCACAATTTCTAAATCAAGGCAAAAGTAATTCTAGCCAATAAAAGCAATATTTTGGCGAGTAGTAAGTTGTAAACTAGGGACTTAGGAAAATTAAAACAGAGCAACTATTCATCATTTTATCTATGTGAATTCCAAATCATTCTTACCGCACATCTTTTATTTTATTTTGAAATCAAATCTACTCTACTTATTTTTTTAATATGCAATGTGGACGACGGGTGAATGGAAAATAAATTTGCAAAGGGTGTGATACAAGTTACCTCAAGTGGGGTCCTCCCCCGAGCTTGTTCTTGTTCAAGGTCCGCGATATGGGCTAAAACCCTAACGACAAATGTAGGCCATGAGGTTGGCCTAACATTGCTGCAGCATGGCTTTGACATTGGAGGGTTGAGTGCCGATGTTGGGTTGCCTTCCATGGGTTCCACGAGTGTGGTCGAGGAGAGTGTTGTCGATGTCGCTCATCCACACCTTAAGGTTTCCATAGGATGGATGTACCTTGTTATTCCTTGGTTAAGGTAGTGATATCCATTGGCTTCAAAGGAATGATGCGCACTCAACATGGTTGAGTGTGTTCTGTCATTCTTTGGCTAAGGTGTATCATACCTTTTTGCCAGAAAGGAATAACTTGTACCCCTCATGCATTGGGTGTGATCCGTCATTCCTTGGCTAAGGTAGTGATACCTTTTAGCCACAAAGGAGTGACATGTACCCAACATGTGTTGAGTATGATATGTTATTCCTTGGCTAAGGTACAACATACCTATAACCACAAAGGGATGATGTGCACTCAACATTGGTTGAGTGTGATCCATTGTTCCTTGGCTAAGGTATAATACCTTCTAGACACATAGGAACAACTTGCACCCAATATACATTGGATGTGGTCTCGTCATTCCTTGGTTAAGGTACGTCATACCTTTTAGCCACAAAGGAATAACTTACACCCAATGATGATGGCAATTCCCTTGAGCTTGAATGAGTGCTTAGAATAGTTGAGAGCATAATTCTCTCACATATTCATAGCAGCCCATTGGTTGCTGATGGAGGGTTTCCATGTCAAATCTTTGGCTTCGTATAGTTATGGTTGACCTTCGGGCTTAATATCTGATAGGTAGCAACCATCCTCATTTACTCTTTGGCCAAGAGATATTGAAATGTAATCCTCTTAGGGTTTCCAACAATCGGATCTTTGAATGCCTGCATAGTTATTTTACGCCTGCAAACTTCCTCTCTATGATAGAGAGGGATGGTTAGCTCCTGATGCTTGTACAAATGAATTTTCGGGTTAGGTAACCGAATATTCATTTGTAGACACGGGGAAGAACAAGACCAAAGATGCATTGGGTCCAATTTTCAGTGTATTCATGAACAATGTATGAATCATTGCTAGGAGTGGGGCTTTATGGATAAATCAAGTTGAACATTTTCTAAAGCTCCTACCCATAGCAATGCAAGAGATATATATACACTATATGGATCCCTTCATATTTTAAAATTCCTAACCATCATATTTTTTTTACAAGAGCAAATATTTATCATGTGGTTCATGGAAAGCAAGATTCTCAATTTTATCCTTCTAAACATTTTTAATTTCTTGCCTATAAATTTGAAATTTAGTGATCCATGCATGAATGAGTTTCAAATCAAAATTATAGACAACACTATTCCTAGCTTGCTACATACCAATTCAACCATTAAGTCATTCCATAAGCATTACGTAGGCAGAAAATGTCTAAGTCAATTTTAGCAATGATTATGAAATTCTAGGTACATGTTTAAATTTATTCCCAAGTAAGGTGACATTACTTTTTGAAGAATCAAAAAAGGAAATGCCAACACTTACTCTCGTGAGGATGTATAAGAATTGAATGATGAGAAGGTGTATACCTTCCTTACCAATGTAAGCAAAAAAATCATTCAATCCAAATGCAATTCAACCGACGGAAAATTTGAACTTGTACCTCAATTGAAGAGCAGTTTGGGTTGAAGTTCATTGTGTGAGAAACTCACGACCATGGATTTTGGTGTAGCCTTCATGTTCATTGCCAAGTTGAGATTGGAGTAGAATGATTTTCATCTTGTTCCTTCATTGGACCACCATCTGGAGCATTCCTCCACCATGAACTCAAAATGAGATCGATAAGGAAATATGCGCTTGATGGTGCCTTTCAACATCTTTACAAATTTTGGCCTGGTGCACTAAAATAAAGAACAAACAAAACAACTCGAAAACGGGTTATGTTAGCCCAAAAGCATGTTGTACCCTTTGCCAAATTGTTTTGCCCAACTTGAAAGAACTTGAAAATGCATTGAATATTAAGGGAAACATTTTTGGTTTGAATTAGGGACATGAATTCAAGTGATTATGCCCAAGGTTCATATCCAAATAGATATCAAAAATTTAGTTTATGATGGTTGAAATTTTTTTCTTCCAACATGCAAGTGTGAAAATTAAAACATGTTAAATGCAAATGCAAGATTCGATGTGAAATTCAAATATGCAATTTGGGATATCAAATATGAGATAACTACCAATTAACCTATTGTCAAGGACTCACTGAATTTTTAAAGTTCGATGAGTGGGACTTACCTCCGTCCTGTTTTGTTCTATGATTTGTTGTCCAATCCCAGAGATGAAGATGTGGATAACTTCTCTTGATGGACATGAAAAATCTCCTTTGGCATGTTAGTTGGACATGTGGGCCACATGGTGGCCCTAGCCTCTCTGTCATCTTGATGAAGACTTGTTGATGTAATGACGGATTTTCCCTCTTGAAGATATTCTCTTATGAGCCTGGTGAGGCTTGTCCTTCTTTAGGGGTGTCACTTCGACCTTCTTGGTATTCCTTAAGGTGAAACCATACTTTGATCATGGATCAAAAGCGTCCTTGGGCATGGTGACATGTGGACTCCACAATCAAACAAGAAACACTTCATCCACAATGTCACTTGCCCTAGGTTGCATGGGCTTGGTCGAAGCATAAGAATCCCAACAAGTGGATGTGGGATATCTTGGATATTGAATGCTCTTTAAGTTTCTTGTCCTTGGCCAAGAGTTTCATGTAAATGTTGTCTTGATTTCTTATGTTTCCATGGACAGGATACTTCAAGGTAGGCTAGTTGAACTTAAATCCCTTGAAATCTCATAGCTTCCTTGATTACAAGGGTGATGTTGATTCACCCTTGACCTCCTTGTATGTGATAGCCATTGGAGTTGTGTTTGGAAGGAAGAATCCTCATGGGTCTTTAGGGAAATGATTCCCAAAATGGCCCATGATAACATGCATTTTCACAAATCATGTGAATATCCATGGCTTGGATCATCCAAACACTCCTCCATTGGCTTGGTCTTCATGATACTTTAGTGGGAAGTGTAGTTCCATAGTCAGCATGTCCACCTTGCAAAGTGGTGTGCATGCCATAAGGCCACTAGACCATTCTTCAATCCACCCCTTGAGTAGAGAACATGTTCTCATCCATGATGAATGAGAATAGGACTCCTTCAGCTCCAGCACAAATGTATTCATGGATTGGTGGACCAACCCATGACATGAATGTTGGATGAGGAGCCAACCGTCCAACCTATGGTGGAGGAAAACCAATAAGAACTCTTAAAGCCTCCCCCAACCTTGGGAATGGATGCCTTTGGCTCCTACTGGAAGCCAAAATTCTTCTGCAAGAGGCAATGGTGTTGCCTAGCGGACATTTGTTGAGGTACGCCATGAATCATCTTGCAATTGAGCAATAGCATCCTCGTTGGCCATCACATGGAATGGGTTAGCCAACACTACCCTATTTTCACCACAAAAGGAGAAAACAAACAAGGGTAATACTGTCTAATAACTATTGGTACCTATAGCTTAATTACAAGTGATAGCTATCCTTCACTTCATTTGCCTTCCCCGGCAACAGCGCCAGAAATGCTTGTTGACAATTCTTACGTCACAAATCATCTCTCAAAAGAGACGAGGTCTGCAAGCGCACGAAAACTGTCGTGTAGCATTTCACCCAAGAGTATTCTCAAGGGTATCGTATTTATCCCAGAGGAAGGCAATGGAGTAAAGTAAACACTACTCTTATGATCAAGCTAAGGGATACTAATCAATTATCAAGACATGTGTAAGTTGATAATATATGGGTAGTGTGACACACACCTAAGCAACCTATTCTAAGGGGTAAATGGGTCCTAATGGAGGTTAGACCTAGAGTTGGGGAGTTGCTCCTACAATGCTTCTTATATACATATACATAGCCTAGGTTTGGTACTAATGAGCATGTTAATAGTGAATACCTATGCTAAGATGTTCAACACATCGGGCACGGGTTTACCCCTAGCAACATTAGACGACTCCCGCCAAGAGTATGTGGCATAGCCGAACATGGAGGATTATAAAGGACAGATAGGGCTGTCACCACCTATTGCATACCTCTTCAGTCTGTGGGTCTACGAGACATTCAACGCTACCTCCTATCCTAGGACCATGCTAGCATATTAAGTAATTACCTTAAGAGCCCGGGCACAAGCCATCCCAAGACAATGAGCTAAATCATCGTTGAAGCAATTTTGATACATAGCACAAGTGATTCATATTAACATGATCATATCATAACTAATTAGACTATAGTGGGGGTTTGTAGTGTTTATGATGATAGATTGAGAGTGAGATGGCATAATCCTAAAGACTACTCCTAGCACATACTTGAAATCCACAATCAAACAAGAAACGCTTCATCCAAGTATATGAATAAAAGAAGACTAAAGATAATATCTTTATTATGCATAAAGTCACAAAATTAAGAAAAGATACATGAGCCATACCTTTCCCAACATGGACCTGGGACTAGAGGCTCTCCTCTATATAGCCTAACTCCACTAAAGACTAAGAGAACTAGTGTATACAATAGAATGATGCTCAAGTTGTGTGTGTTGAAGTGAGGGGTGAGGGGTCCTATTTTTAGCTTGGAGAAGGGTTGGTTCCCGCCACCAAAAGCACGTGAATCAGTCACAAATGACTTCTTCAAGACGGCAGGAGCCAACACGTGGAAGCTGACAGAGTTTGAAGGAAAGACCAAGTCGGCTGACTAGGGCGGTCAACCGACCTGGTAAGTCCTCCAAATGGTCTGTGTTTTCTAGGGGTGACTTCCAAGTGGGTCCCATCCCGTGATACCAGTGCTGCACCATTGGATGGCCTCAGATACTTATGTTTGTTGGCCATTTGATCCATGTGGTGCCACATGCGATGCTTGATTGACTGGGATGATATTTCATAGGATCCATCCTCTTGTTTCACTTCAATTCTATATAAAATACCTACATGCACTAATTTTTCCAAGGACAAGTGGAAACAGGTTAAATAGAAAGGTGATGCGTGCAAGAAATGATATTTCCTTCACATAATTTAGTTATATTGACGGATGAAATTGGTATATAGCAGCCATCAACAAGGAGTGAATCTCTGTTCTTCACCTTGACAACAATGTTATCGACGTAGACCTCCACTAGATCCCAAATGAGCTCCCCAAAGGTTTTGTGCATAGCTCGCACAAAGGTGGAGAGTGCATCTACCATAATGACCATCTACCGTAATGAAGGCAGTGTTCTCTTCATCTTCCTTAGACATTAGAATTTGATGAAATCCATAATATTCGTCTAAGAAACATAGAAGCTCACAGCCGAAGGTAGAATCCACTATCTGATCATTCTTTGTAGTGGAAAGGGGTCATTTGTACACGCCTTATTCAAAGTGGTGTAGTCAATGCACATTCGAAGCTTTCAGCCAGCCTTTGGCATGAGGATTGGGTTTGCCAGCCATCATGGATCATGAACCTCCCAGATGAATCCAGCGTCAAGCAACTTTTTGACTTCTTCTCAGATGAAGTTCTGCCGCTCAACAAATTGCTTCTGGGGCTTCAGTTGTATAAGACGTGCGTCGGGGTATATCTTCAGATGGTGCTCGATCACCTCCCTGGGGATCCCAGTCATCTATGATGTTTTCCATGAAAACACATTGACATTTTCTCAGAGGAAAGTGACGAGCGTGAGTTCCTATTTATGACCCAGACCTCCTTATATACGAGTGGTCTGAGTGGCATTAGAACTGATTTGGACGACTTCGACGGGAACGTTGGTGTCACCACTTGGCTGCACATGAGGTGCAGAAGTTGAGCCGTGTTGTCGTGAGCTCGGTGGTTGCCAAGCAGATTGCTCCTTGCCAGATTCATCTTCTTGCGCTGTTGTAAGCGCATGAAGTGTCTTCAGCGCAGTGACTCCTGCAGTGGAATCCCCTCAAATCCGGAGGACGCCTGACGGAGTTGGCATCTTCAACCCGAGGTAGCCGTAGTGGGCCACCTCCATGAACCTTTACAGGGCTGGCCTGCCTAGGATGGCGTTGAAGGGAAGGTTGATGTGTGCCACATCAAACACTAGCTTCTCAAATCGGTAGGTCTTCAGTGTCCCGAAGGTCACCGGCAGAGTAACAAACCCGAGTGGTGTGATAGCTCCCGTACCCACACTGGAGAATCGGCATGAGGGCCTGAGGTCCGAGAGACTGAGATGGAGTTTCACAAAGGCTGCAAAGCTGATGAGGTTGAGTGCCGTGCCTCCATGCACCAAGACATGGAAGAGATGGATATTGTAGATAGTAGCAGAGACCATCAAGGGCAAATGTCCAGCTCCTGCCATGTTCTTCGGATAGTCCAAAGCATCGAAGGTAATGGAAGTATCCATCCACTTTCGATGGGGCTCCGCCTTAGCAGTAGGAGCAACAGCAACCATCTACTGTCATATAGTCTTCAGAATGCTCCGAGAGGTGATGTCCCATGACACTCCATACATCATATGGAGAGTCCTCCGATGCACATTGTCAGAGTTGGTGTTGGAATCGCCGATGGTGTTGTATACTGCCTTTAACGCCTTCTTGGCATCTTGGAAGCCTAGCTCCTAATCAGACAGAGCTTCGTCGACTTTTTACTTTCCTTCCAGCTAGCAGAAAGGAGTTTCGTCTTGACGCTTGCTGTTGCATTCAGCAAGCCTCTTGACCTCGCAGTAGTCTTCAAGATTATGGCCCGTGGATTTGTGGATCGGGCACCACATCTTGTCACCGTCTTGAGACATTTGTCGAGGTCGCTTGTCGGGGCGTGACCCTCGGCCACCAGGTGCTGTGGCAGTGACAGCTGTAGGTGTGCGGACAAGTGATTTCTTCTTGCCACTTGACTTATTTTTCTTTTTTCCACTGCTGGTGGCAGTATCTTTGGCTTTGGAGGTAGATTGACCGGCCTCCGCAGCTGGTTTGGAGTGCATCTCTCGACCCTCCGCAGCCCTGGCACACTTGTCAGCCAGGCTGAAAAGATCCGTGATGCTGCTGACATCCTTGGTTGCTAGCTTCTCCAGCATCTTCTTGTCTCGAACCCCCTATCGGAATGTAACCACGACAGAAGCGTTTGAGGCAGAAGGTATAGTGTTCCGAACCTGAGAGAATCACTGGATGAATGATCGCAATGACTCTCCCGACTTCTGCTTTACTGTGAAGAGATTCTACTTAGTGCCAGGTCGGGTGTAGGAGCTCCTGATGTTGGCATTGAACTGGCGACATAATTTCCCCCAACTATATATGGAGTTAAGGGGAGTCTCATAAACTAGGACCTTGTAGTCCCGGTCAAAGCCATAGGAAAGTAGTTGGCCATGACAACCTCATTCCCTCCAGCCGCGAGCATGGAAGTGGAGTAGATTTGAAGAAACTCAACGGGGTTGACATTCACGTCGTATGTCTCTGACAGATGAGGCCGAAACTTGGGTGGCCATTCAACCATGCGAAGATGCATGGTGAGAGCCAAATAGCAGCCTCCTACTCGCAGAGGATAGGGGTTTTCACGAGCAAGTAGCCTCTCATGAGTACGATCAGTGTTGACGCGGCTGTGCTGCCTCATGTACCAACGGTCGAGCTCCGACTGAAGATCTTGAATCAGGAGCCTCGACACCGTATGAGTACGACGAGGCCCGAAGGGCAGTGACATGGCATGCTGAGAGGGTGCACGTGTCTCGGACTACGACATCGTAGGACCAAGCCTTCCAGAGAAGGTCCTGTTACATGAAGGTGCCTGCCCTGCATGAGGCAGAACCTGGTTGTTGAGAGCTATGGTTGCGGCTGCATCCAGGTGCTCAATGTTAGTGCGCCATTGTTCCAGCGCGGCCGGAGGAGCTCCCGACACTAGAGGATGCTGTAGAAGAGTCCGCGTTGTGTTCAGCGCGTTCTGCGGGTTGTTTGTCGATGCTATGACCGATGCGAATTCACCATCCTGTTGTCTAGTGTTGGCTGCTGCAGCAGATGGTGGTGGTGGTGGAATGACGCCTGCTGGAACTATAATGTTGGCCAGCTGCTGAGCATTAGAGGGATTTCCTCCAACAGCTTATGCAGCCGGTCCATTGGATGCGGCGATTGAGTTCACCATCTCGCAGATCTTGAACTGTCCCCCTACATAGCGCACCAAATGTCAAAGTGTGCCAACGACACTTCTCCCAGTACTACTAAGAAGTAGTCTATGGAGGTTTGTATTTAGACGGGGCGCTAATCAAGATCCAAGAACACGGTGACACAAAGAGTTTTACGTGGTTCGAGTCGCCTGAGCGTAATACCCTACTCCACGGGGTTTTTGTGTATTGTATGAGTATGGATGACTTGGGATTTGTTGAGATTAGCTTATCTTGCCCTGGAATGACTAGTACCATGCAACACATCCCTTTTATATGCCAAAGACTGACTGTTACAGTGTGCGCCCTGGCCCAACATGTGGCTCAGCTGTAATAACCGCCCTATACACGATCTACAGGTGTTAATGGTGATTAATAGTGTGATAATGTGCCTTAATGGCAGCGTTACCGATCTTGACAGTCCTCTGATTGTGCATCATTAACATAGTACTAATGACACGTTAACAATGTCTTATAATGATCGATTGATAGACCTTGAATGTCCGCACTGTTGGAGAAACCGAAGTCTTCCCATTGTAGACATAGGTCCGGACGTGTGACACGTGGTAGCTCCAGAGCTTCCCTCTGTGAGGAGGCAGGTCCGGAGCTACTGGACACGTGGCAGCACTGGAGCTTCCCCTATCGGGGAGGTAGGTCTATCGCCCAAGGACGCGTGGCATCTTCGGAGCCATCCTAAGGAGGGAAGTAGGTCCGGTACTGCGGGACACGTGGCAGCACCGAAGCCACCTTATGGAGGGAGGGAGGTCCGGCACTGCGGGACACATGGCAGCACTAGAGCCACCCTAAGGAGGGAGGCAGGTCGGGCACTGTGGGACATGTGTTGCCTCCAGAAGTCCACAATACTGGAAGGTGGAACTTGATGCGTCTTCTTCTGGTACGAAAGGATACCTGGTATGCAGGGTATCAACAACATCCATACAACACGAGCAACATATACATTGCACAACGTGCTTGCATCACATCTCAAAGTCAAAAAATGAACAAAAGAGGCTACACACTAGCCCCTCAACTACTTCCAGAGCTATAGAAGTCGTCTCCGCAACTCGACGTGTGCCGCTAGCAACGGCGATGGAGTTTGAGCCTCTGTCGCCGATCCTTGCAATACACATAAGTAGTTAGAAATGTTTATATGTTTGAAACTTCAATTTTTACTAAATTGATTAAGTAAGCTAGAATTTATCATATTTAGTTTAATTTAGCTAAGTTGAGTTAGATTTGGCTATGTTACATGAAGTAAGAGTAGAATAAGAATGGTTTTGGTTACTTGAACCGCCAGAGAAGGCGCGTCTGCCATGGTATGCCCCGGTGGTGATGGCTGCACCGATGGCTGTGGTAGTGGCGGTAGCTGGATCTGCTCCCATGCAGTCGAGCTAGAGCCTCTCATTGTAAACATTAGAAGTTACATATTATTGAAATGCGATGGATTTAAATTACATGAGTTTATATTTCTTACCTCTATCGCCTCCTGCATCTGCGCCATGCAGACGGCTTGATATGACATCGCGGCCTTGTGCGCCTCTTCTTGCTGCGCAAGCTTCTCTTCAAAGCCTTGTCAGTGGACCTACACCTTTATATCCGCCTGTGAGACACGACGACTCGATAAAAGCACAGAGCCAACGCAGAGCTGCCTCTCGAAGGTCATGCCTCCCTCGAGTCGACAACTCTATCAAATATGGTGATTCTAAAAAAGAATTAGTAATATTAAATTGTATTATCTTGAATTGAAAACAATAAAATGAAAAAGCAACTCACCTTACGTGGGCTTTGCCGCCTCCGCTTGCATACGAGACTTCAAAAATTATTCTTCATGTTCCCAATCGAAATCTTCGTCGTGTATCCTCATGGCCTCCTGCTCATAGCTAGCCTGATAGACAAGGAACCCATGTAAGTTCAACAATCGAGATAGTTACAATTAACTTGAATGATTTAGAAACTTACCAGCCACTCGGCTGCGACTTGACTGCACTTCTCAGGCTGAGAAGGGTCCTTGTGACCTCTCTTTCAGACCTGAGTAGGGGTCGGTTTCACCTCCATCTTGCGCTCCTGTCAATACGTGTTAGTACGGACAGTGTATTATGAATATACAAAAATAAGTTAGACACACTTACCATGCATTTAGCTAAATGCAAGTGGCCATCTTGTCCGTAGATGTGTTTCCTGTCAACACCTC
Source organism: Tuctoria greenei (assembly GCA_036927565.1). Taxonomy (NCBI): domain Eukaryota; kingdom Viridiplantae; phylum Streptophyta; class Magnoliopsida; order Poales; family Poaceae; genus Tuctoria; species Tuctoria greenei. The sequence continues at coordinate 58,286,518 of JAYESD010000007.1, forward strand.
TGCACTTCGAGCCCTGTTGGACTTAGCTTTGCACTCATCGCTGGCCCAGTACCCACAAAGGGACCGATAGTCATCGGGTCGACCCTGCAACCAGCTCACGTTACACTATACATATTTGTAGATGATTAAAATACATTAACAAAATTACTAAAAATAATATTTACCACACTCAACTTACCTCCGCGTACTCGAGGGTTGGCTACCCGAGGGCTAGCTAAGCAAGGGCTCGCTATGCGAAGGGTGGCCAGGCACAACTGGCGCCCTAGCCTTTGAGTCAGACGCTTGAAGAATTTGTTTGCGTCCATTGTTGGAGGATCCTTTGTTTGTATAGCTTCTAGCACCTCATCCATCCTATCAACCCCGTGCTATTATCATCCTCATCAACTTCTTCTACGACTTCAGAAGTAATCTAGCCATGGAGTCTCAACACCTCATAATGTGGCATGTAACCATTTCAATTCAAGTGTATCAAAACTGTCATTTTGTCCAAAAACATTATACTCTGGCATTTCGTACATGGGCACTGCACCTTATCGATTGTTGACAACAAAAAGGCTCGATTGATAAAATCATATGTCTTAGCGAACCACTCATCTGAGTGACCACCACGTCTCTTGTTCCAACCAGTATACATTCTACTGTGGTCTTCACCCATGTTTAACTCTGCAGTTTGAAAATTATCATTACTTTATACATTGTCTAATATAATGATCCTACATCTATTGGAAAGGATATATCCTAACCCATCCAAGAGTGATCGAAAGGAATGTGCTTATGATGAGACGCGGGGTCTGGATCCAAACAAAATTTTGGCAACATAACCCCGCTGTTATCCAATTGCACGCTCGTAAATGATGCAGCGGAGAACATTAGGGTTACATCATTGAAATCTCGTCCAGATCCAGACCCGCGTCTCATAATAAGTATGCTCCCTCGATCACTCCCAAGCTGTCCAAAATGGAACAATTCCAAACCTACACGCCTCACATGCGTAACGTATGTGAGACGGGCCGGTTCGAAACGGGGTGACTCATATTGTATAGATTACGATAATCTTTCATTTTTGAGTCATTTGTGAGAAAGAGGAAAAAATGAGAGAGGACGAGGAAAGAACGAGAGAGGAGGGGGAAAGAACAAGAAGAAACCATACGGTCGGGGCCCGCCATTCATGCGCTGGAACTTGTCATCCTCACCGTCGCTTTTCGTCTTCGTGCGCGTCTCGACGAATACATTACCAATAAAATTGTCCTGATGGACCCTAAATGGGCCGTGTCATGCCGAGTTGGGCCAAAGCCCGTTAACTTATATATAGTAATTAAGCACTCAATCCACTAAAATAATAATTAAACAATAATCAATTAAACTGCTAAACTAAAATTATATCCATTAATAATAAAACAATTAAATAACTAATTGACAAACTTTATATCAATTAACAAATATTGACCTAGGCATAATAAACAAACCTAATAACCATAATTAAACTAGGTATAATTAGCACAAAAATGACCTAAAAATAATTAAACCTTGGCATAATTAAAAAAAATTGACATAGGCATAATAAACAAACCTAAACTCAATCTAGGCACAATTAACAAAAAATTGACAGACATAACAAAAATACGTAATAAAAATAATTAAACATAAATATAATTAAAGCTAAGCATAATTAACAAAGTAATATCAATTTCTCTAAATAACCATAATTAAACCTAGCTAATTAACAATCTGTGAAAAAACAAAAAAAATAAATTGACTTAGGCTCTTGACCCGTCGGCTGCTGAGCTAGGGCGGCGGCATGGCGAGCGTCGGCAGCCGGTGGGTTGGCGGCGGTGGCTGGGCAGGGACTGCGTTCGGGTGGGGGCGCCGAGTGCCGGGGCCGCGTCGGGTGGCGCCGAGCTTGCTCGGGGAAGGGAGGCGGTGACGGGGTGCCCGGCGGCGGTGTTGGGAGCTCAGGGAGGCGGCAACGGAAGCGGCCGGTATCCGTGCAGCGTGGAGCGGCAAGTCGGCGACGGGAGACAGTGGGAGCAAGGGAGGCGGCGATGTCAAGAGCAAGCGATTGAGAGAGAGAGAGAAGAGGCGAGCCGGTTGGGCTGGGTATATCCCATAACTTAGGACGGCTTCGTAACTTACGACGGTATTAGGGTTAGCCGTGGTAAGTTGTGCTATCTTATGACGGTTTAGGGTTAGACCGTCGTAAGTTAACTCCTAACTTACGATGGGTATGGGCCCCAGCCGTTGTAAATTAACTAATTTACGACGGCCACTGCGGATTGTCGTAAGTTAGTCTATTTACGACGGGCGGCCGACGTAATTTATTATGATCATCATAAATGATCGAGTTTCCTTTAGTGTTTGTTATTAGTTTTGCTTTCTGTTTTTATACGATTATGTATTAACTATAGAAAAAATATTGATGTACTAACTGTAGAAAAAATTGTAAGTTGTAGGCATTTGATCTAGATCAACAACTTAATGTGTAGATTGAAATAAAATACTAATTTCAGACAATTGAAAATTAAAACTCCCATTTAAAAAACTCTGCACGGCACATCAACTCTGAACATGTATGTACATATTTTTACAAAAGGGGAAGTGTTTATAGTCTAAATGGCAATTTGCTTATCTGTTTTATATACACAACGACTTAACTGGGAGGAAAACAACGGTTGTCTTGTATCTTCCACAATAAGCATCTGCTATGGAAGCCCCGAGAAGTGGTGCGAAAAATTAAGCCCCATACCCAGGCAGAAGCTTTTCTTGCTGCCGTTACTTTGCCTTCCTGGACCACTGTGGTGAGATCTAGGTCACCAAATTCATAGCAATAGCAAAGATGGAAACGCAACTGGAGACCTGGTCGTGTTCATGAAGCATAAACTTGAGGTCAAGGAGGCAAAAGCAGAAGATTCATTGCTGGCTGTTTGTTGATATATCAACTGATCCGTCACTGGTATATTCTGAACATGCAACCTGCACTGCCGACCGAAAGAAACACTTCTTGAAGTTTGAGATTATATTTAACTGCATGGAATTCAAGAGGTAGAAAGCAGAAGGATACTCCGCAGAATACTTGCTGTGCCTTGTACTTGCTAATTCAGTCCAATCTTCTTCCTCTTCAGTTCATTTCACATGAAATGCATGGTCCACAGTTAATGTTATGAAAACGATCTCTCAGGCGCCTGAAATCGGTTCAGATTTCAGGCGCCGAGGAGTATAGCGGCTGGCACAACTCTGGTTAAGAAAGTTTTTTATTTCTGATTGTTATTATTTTTAGTAAGGATTATATATGTTAGTTGTAAAATAGTCAAATAAAATAATTCTGTGATTGATAGACCATAGAATAGTCAAATAAGATAGGATCAATGAGTTAATTGCAATAATTTGCAGTTAATGACAGTAATTAGTTGTTAATAACCCATTGCCTGATTTTTTACCCGAATTTCAGGCACCTGAAATTTAGACACACCCTTAATGTTAGGATTGTTGGAGCTGGAACCACTACAGGAAACCCGACGATTTGCGACGGCCAGGGCCGTCGCAAATAAGCGAAATGTCGTCGCAAATAATCTATTTGCGACGGCTTTTCTTATTTGCGACGGTTTCTAGCCGTCGCAAATAAGTCATCGCAAATAAGCTTATTTGCGACGGCCACCGTCGCAAATAAGCTTAATTGCGACGGCTAGCAGCGGCCGTCGCAAGTTATTGCCGCGGGCCAGTGGGCCCCGCCACAGTATTTGTGACGGCCGGGCCGTCGCAATTAAAGCTTATTTGCGACGGTCAGGCTGTCGTAATTAAGTGCCTCTATTTGCGACGGCCGAGCCTTCGCAAATAAGTTTAGTGGACAGGGCCCACGTGTCCTCCTCCGGGACCCACGCTGTTATTTGCGACGGCCAGGCCGTCGCAATTAACACTTATTTGCGACGGTCAGGCCGTCGCAAATAGCAGTGGCTTAATTGCGGTGGCCCGTAACCTTATTTGCGATGGTACTGTATAAAAAGCCGTCGCAAATAAGATTTTTTATTTCTTTAAAAAACAGAAAATACTACCCGGCTCGATGGCCAGAATCACAGAATAGATACAATATATCACACACTATATAACACACAAACATCATCACAATCACAAACTAATATATTTTGATACATCTCACATCATCATCAACAAAGCAAACAAGGGCTCGCTCGCCCATCTAACCTCTGTAGCCACCTCCGGAACCACCTCCGAAGTCGAAGTCGTCGCCACGCCTCATTCCAGGCGGCGGTAGCGACGGCAACGGCGTTTGTGCAGCCGTCGCGGATCCCTGCAATTAATTAAACTTAGAGTTAGAATATAAATGCATCAACATCTCTCTCCCTCCCTTGCTCTCCCTCTATCTCATCTAGATCCCCCTCTCTTCCTCTCTCTTTTCATTTCTCTCTTTGTCTCTCACTCTATCTCTCTATTGCTATCATTTTCCCTCTATCTCCATCTATATCTCCCTCCCTCTATCTTCCCCTCCCTCTATCTCCATCTACATCTTTTCTCTCTCTTCATTCCTCTCCTACTCTATCTAACTATCTTTCACTGTTTCTTCTGTCTCTCTTTCTTCTATCTCTCTCTTTCTTCTATCTCAATCTTTTTCTTCTATCTAACTATCTCCCTCTTTCTTCTATCTCAATCTTTTTACACTAGAGCAGAAGGATTACATAGAAAATTACCTGACCCGCGGAAGAAGGATCGCCTGGAAGGACCGGTGGTACTACTGGTAGCTGGATCCTCAGACCTTGCGCCTGAGCCATGGCCTGTCATTGCAAACATTAAATGTTACCTATTAGTAAGTCATTTACGCTAAATTAATGAGAACTTTAGTTTTTATTTTGTTACCTCCATTGCTTCCCACATCTGCGCCATCCAGGCTACCTGGGGTTGGATCGTGACCTCCATCGCGATCCTTTTGGCGTTCGGCCTCCCTCCTTTCCTCCTCATGTCGCCTTTGGTTTTCTTCTACAGTTTCTCAGAGGGACTGCATCTCAATGTCCCTCTACGATACGCGGCGACCTGCCGTGCCCACCGACGAAGCCTGCGTGGAGCTGCCTCTCGCAGGTCTCCCCGCCCTCGAGTCGACAACTCCGTCGAATATGGCGAGCCTATAAAAAAGAGAGTCAGTAATATGAAATTGAAATATCTTGAATACTTGGAATTGAAAACGATAAAATGACTTGTAAACTCACCTTCCGTGTGCTTTTCCACCACCGCTTGCATACGCGGCTTGAGGATCGATTGGTTGACGTTCCCAATCGAAATCCTCGTCGTGTATCTTCCTAGCCTCCTCCCCGTACTTAGCCTGCAAAACAAGAAAACTGTGTAAGTTTAACAATCTATATAGTTATATTTAAATGAATGATTTCTAAACTTACCAACCGCTCGGCTGCAGCCTCACTGCACCCCGTCGGCTTAGAAGGGTCCCTGTGACCTCTCTTCCAGACCTCAGCAGGGGTGGGCGGCACCCCCGTCTTGCGCTCCTATCAATACGTGTTAGTACGGACAATATATTATGAATCTATAAACATAAGTTACAAACAGTTACCATGCATTTAGCTAAATGCAAGTGGTTATCTTGCCCGTGCCTGCTCTTCCCCTTGACCCCTCTGCAGTCTCGAGCCTTCTCAGACTTAGCTTTAAACTCATTGCTAGCCCAGTAGCGATAAAGGGACCGAAATGCATCGGTCCGACCCTGCAGCCAGCTCACGTGGCCCAGCACATAGTTGGAAGTCGTTAAAAATACCATCGAGGAAATTATCAAAAAAAATACTTACTACACTCCACGTACCTGCGCGTACTCCTCCTCCGTCAGGTGCATCTCACTCGCTTGCCGGAAGTGTAGCACGGGCTGTTGGTTCGCCTTCAAGTGCTCATTGACAAGTTGAACGCGGGTGTTCAACAAAGCTTGTCGAAGCGCCTTGGCAGCATTGTAGTGAAACACTCGCCTCGCATCCTCAAACTGGCGAGAGTCGTTCAGGTCCTCTAAAGTATATCTTGCCTGCGATAAAGAATATATTGAAGAGATGTTCACTAAAAGAGTTCAAGAGTTGAAACTTAGAAACTTTTTTAACATACTTACCATAAAATCGGCCCATACGGCCTCCTGAAGGTTGTCGTTCTCCTAGTGATGGACGTGTGCGTAGTCCTCCCACGAAAGAGCAGGCACCCCGTCGATGACCCTGGGATAGTGCAAACGCACTATGGACCCGAGGACACCGTTCACCGGTCCGTGGTGTCTCTCACCGGTGAAAAAAGTGTCGTCCCAAACCCTACAAGATATTTATTCATTCATTACTTAAGTAATCAAAAGAAACTAAAATTGAACACTATAATTTTTATTACCTGTCTCCGACTGGACGAATCACGATCCTCTGTGAAGGGACCGCAGGAGGACTGACAAAGTGAGTCCTCCTCGTCTGCTGAGGCGCCACGTCAGGTGACCCAGACGGCTCCTCACCAGCTGAGTCAAAGGCCTCAGGAACAAAAGCATCGCCAGCCGACGGCTGGCTGGCCGAGGGCTGGCACACCAAAGGCGCCGTAGCCTCTGAGTCAGCCGGTGAGGACTACAACATTCAAATGATTCATAAGTAAATTTAATGTGAAATTGAATTTAAAGAATTTGTCAAAAACGAGTGACATTTATCTGTGACGAAGCTCTAGAGCTGGTTTGAACGTGCCCCAGCAGCTGAGAGCGTCTGCTGCCAGTTGACGAGGCACCAACAAAAGTGTCCTCAGGTCTAAAGGGGTAGAACCCCCTCGTCGGCGGCACCTTCTTACCCTTCTTTGATGCCATCCTATTGTAATTAGATAACTAGTAAATATGCAAATAAAATATACAAAATTCATGTTACTATCTTCAAGAAAACATTACTTGTAGTCACTTTCAAAATTCATCAACATCATTGTCATGTGCCTGTGCCCTACTCCTTAAACCAGCCCAACGATCTTCCATCCTGGCCTGCTCTAATTTTCTTTTTCGCGTATCATCTGCCTCTACATCTTCAACGTCTTCAACATCTCCAACTAATTGATCAAGTCCTGCACCAAGCTCGACGATAAAAGTGTCTGGCAACTCTTCTTCTTTGTACACTTCTTCAACGTCTTCGCTATCTTGGTAACCATCATCCCCAGGAGTATATAGCTGCTCATGAGGATTCACCTTATATACCACCCACCAAGCATTGAGCTTCGTGCATGGATAAGGTAGATAATACACTTGTTTAACTTGATGCGCAAGAACAAATGTATCGTAACCTCATAGTCAGTCCTTATGTTTCACTTCCACCATTCCAAATTGGTTTTCTCGAGTTCCATGAGTACGATCAAACCAGTCACAGTCAAAGAAGACAACTCGAAGGGTCTTATTTCCGGTAAAAGTAAATTCAAGGATTTTGTTAATGATCCCATAATAATCGGTTAAATTCCCTTGAGTGTCCATTACTCTCGGCACAACACCGGAATTTGATGTTGCCGCGAGAGGACGATGAGCTTCAAAATGAGTTGTATAGAATCGGAAGCCATTTACTTCATATCGACCATAGCTTCTAACATTCACCAATCCATAAAATAGTTGCCGCAAATCTTCATGGACATTGTGAGTCCGACACTGTCATAAATGATCGTGAGTTAAAACAATACTTCTTTAATAATAGTAATTTATAATACGTAGAAGACGAGAGAATATTACATATTCTCGAAACCAGGATAGAAAACTCTGCCCCCCATTTATTCCTTCCTTTCGCATCGCTTCTACTTGTTTGGCCGTAGGTTGATGCCTATATGGCCAATATTATCTGTGGAACTCGCTGAACATGAAAAAACATCTTTTAGAGTACATGTGTAGCAAAATATGTCAATTATCATAAACGTAGAAGAAACACTTACTCGAAGTATTCCTGCATGCCTTCTATATTTGCGTACATGTAGAGTAAAGCAACACTCCTTTCATGTTCGGATAGCACGTAGGTCGTGTAGCTACCAACGGTGGCGCCTCTCGTTTGAAAAATGGAAAGGTCGCTTAGAGGGGGTGTTTCGTCCACATTGTATTGCATCGCCGAAGTATTGATATTGTTTTCTTCCGCAAAGTAGACACTTGAAAAGTATCCTACTTCCTTAAGAGCATATGCTTCAGCGATGCACCCTTCCACCCTTGCCCTGTTGCCAACCATTGGTTTCAGATATCGTAGCGCTCTTTCAATGTGAAACATCTACCTATATTGCACAGGACTGCCAACCTTAGCTTCGAATGGAAGATGGATAAGCAGATGTTGCATTGGATTGAAGAAACCCAGTGGAAAACATTTTTCCATCTTACATACAAGTATGGGTATCTCCTTCTCTAACTTATCCATCACCCCGATCTTGATTTCTTGAACACAAAGCTGTCTATAGAAATAGCTGAGCTCGGCTAAAACCTTCCACACCGCATCATCTAGATAGCCTCGAAACATAACAAGTAGGAGTCTTTCCATTATAATGTGATAATCATGACTCTTCAACCCAGTGAGGTTTCCTGTGTTAACATTTACGGCTCGTTTCAGGCTAGCTGCGTAACCATCTGGGAATTTCAAAGTTTTCATCCATTTCATAACTTCTTTCTTTTCTTTCGATCGAAGACAGAAAGAAGCACGTGTCTTTCCACCACTTTCAGAGATTTCAAGAGTTGGACGGTAACAAATGTCTGCCTAATCTAGTCTAGCTTTATAATTGTCTTTCATTTTGCCAGACATATCCATGCAAGTGCTTATGATACTTTCGCTCATATTACGCTCCTGATGCATGACATCAATGTTGTGCATTAGAATCAACGACTTCACATATGGTAGCTCCCAAAGTCCACATATGTGAGTCCAATTGTGTTCCTCTCCATAACCTACAAAATATCCAGGACGACCTTCATCAGGCACCAGTTTGTCCAACATATCAAAAATTTCTGACCTGTTGAGACGCTTCGGTGGTCCTTAAGTGACAACAGTGTTCCTTCGAAAGACATGCCTCTACTGCTTAAATATATGATTCGAGGGCAGCCAACGTCTGTGACAATCGAAGTAAGATATTTTGCCTCCATGAGTTAGTCGAAAGCAATCCGTGTCTGAAGCACATATCGGACACGTCAGACGACTGTGAGTGCTCCATCCGGAAAACATGCCGTATGCCAGCAAATCATGGACGGACAACAAATAAGCAGCTCGAAGGTTAAATTTCTTCTTCTTATAACTGTCGTACGCTTCGACTCCTGTCCACAAGATTTCAATTCTTCGATCAGCGGTTTTAACATCATGTTGAGATGTGACCCGGGATGATCAGGTCCATGTACCATGAGGCTGAGAAACATGAACTCATTCTTCGTACAAAAAGCAGGTGGCAGGTTGTACGGAATGACAAAGACATGCCAACATGAGTATGGTGTGGCGTTCGTACTGAACGATGAGAATCCGTCTGTCGCTAATCCGATGCGAATATTCCTCGCATCACGAGAAAAGTCTAGATCAAAACGGTCTTGTGCCTTCCATGCATCACCGTCGAACGGATGCGTCAAGAATTCTTTGTTCTCACATTTACCTTCTTTGTGCCATCTCATGTGTCTTGCAGTTCTTTTTGAAAGAAACATCCGCTTCAACCGAGGTGTCACAGGCAAGTAACGAAGCTGCTTATGTGCGACATCTGTCATCACATTATCGCCATCGTCATTAACAACTTTGACATACCTCGATTTACCACATTTCAAGCACATCTTCTCATTGGCGTGGTCTTTCCAGAATAGCATGCAGTTGTCTGGGCACACATCGATTTTCTCATACTTCATACTGAGACCAGATATCTTGATCTTTGACTGATACATATCTGGTGGCGCTTTGTGAGGTTGTGGAAGGATATCGCAGATCAATTTCATGAGATCATTGTAGCAGTTGATGGAGAAAAAGTACTTGGACTTAATTGCCATAAATCTGGTCAAGAAAGCAAGTTCGGCCACAACCGTGTGTTCATGCAATGGCTCTTGTGATTTCTTCATCTCCTCAAAGAACTTCTCTGCCTCATTTGTAAGAGGATCCTCCGCTTCCAAAGATTCTAGCATCTCATCCATCCTATCAACCTCTGTTATATCATCATCCTCATCCACTTTGGCTATGACTTGAGAATTAGTCTCGCCGTGAAAGGTCCACACTTCATAATGTGGAGTGAAACTGTTTCAACATAAGTGAAATGAAAGCTCCAATCTTCTCAAAAACTTGGTATTCGGGCATTTTGTACATGGGCACCGCACCATATCTTCCGTTGACAACGAAAATGCTCAATTCGAAAATTGATCTAACTTGATAAACCACTCATCGGAGTGACCACCAGTTCTGCTCTTCCAACCAGTATACATCCAACTGCGGTCTTCACCCATGTTTGGCTCTGTAGTTTAACGCGAAAGAAATTGTCGTTAATGTATTGTTGTGTTATGTCATGACCCTACAACCTAGGCAGATAGATCCTAAACCCACCCAAGAGTGACCGAGCGGAGCGTGCTCATGACAAGACGCGTGATCCGGATTCGAACGAAATTTCGGCAGCATAACCCCGCTGTTCTCCACTGCACGCCCAAAAATGGTGCAGCAGAGAACAACAGGGTTACGCCACCCAAATCTTGTCCAAATCCGGACCCGCGTCTCGTCACAAGCCATGCCCCCTCGGTCACTCCGAGGCTGTCCAAAAAGGGACAACTCCGAACCTGCACGTCTCACATGCCAATGGCATGTGAGACGTGCCGATCCGAAACGGGTAATACATTGCTATAGGTTACGTTGCTCATTTTCATTTTCACATTATTTAAGAGAGGGGAAAGAACTAGAGAAAGAGTGAGAGGAAAGTTGGTCTTAGATGACAATTCCACATCCATTTCCACCGTCCACGCAATCGCGGGTCATTGACATCCTTACCAACCCGTTCGCTTCCGTGTCGACTTGACGCATACGGTACCACTACAATGGTCTACATGACACGATCACACCTATTACGTGTCGTGCCCTTCCGGGTTGGTCCGAGCCGACCTAAAACCCCTTTATTTATATATATTAAGTAGTCACTCAAAAACATTATATGAATGCACTAAAGTCCAAACATACACTAAACAGAATAGAAAAAAATTATTAATTCTAAACACTCACGCAATCAAAAGAAAAAGAGAAAAAATTATTAATTCTAGTGACATGCATAATAAACATATTTACCAAAGCATGACAATTAGGATCAAATTAGGATCTAATTCTCTGACTCAACCCGGCCAGGATCTGGACTAAACCCAAACCCAATCCATTTTTTCTGTATCAATCAACCCGACCCAACCCAGCCTGTAAAATAAACATACAAAATCAAACCAACCCAACCCACACCTACTTTTGAGCCCGACCCAAACCGATCTGTTTTCAATAACCACGGTTTGGAACCGGTTCCAACCCACAAGCTCGGCCCAGTAGCCAGATGAGGAGGTTTGTCCTCCTCCATCGCCCCTCCCCTGAGACGCCATGCGCCATGTCCGGCAAGGTGACCTGCCCCATAGATGCATTCCCCTCTGCCCCCCTCCCCGCGGTCTCTTGGGCCCCATCCCAACTGATATCGCCGCCCACAGCGGTGCGCGAAGCCCCCAGATCGCAACCATTGCGCCCCCACGGCGTCACCCCCCCCCCCCCCCCCCGCAAGGTCAGGCTCTTGCAGCTCCCAGCACGGTGACGAGCAGCTGCGCCTCCCGGCCATGGCGACGATGTTCACCGCACAGGCACCCCACCGGCAGTTCTGCCTCCCCGCCATGGCGACAATATTTGCCCCTACATGCCCCCCTGCCACGACGGCACCGGTGGGTGCACGGGGACACAACGACGATGCCCGGCCACTCGCTTCCCACCGACGCGATGCCCGTCTCACCCGATCCCCAATGCACGTCGGTGCCGGTGGTGGGCCCCACCCCCACAGTTCGGCAACAGAGTTCCAAAACATGGAACCATTAGAGTTCCAACCATGGTTTCAAACTGAAACTTAACTATTACAACCCAAACCATACAAAACCAAACCAAACCAATCCAAACTATTTAGACTTAAAAACCATCCCAAACCAAACCATTAGATTAATGGACCCATTTCCATCCGGACCAATGCAAAATCAAAAGAAAACCAATCCATTAGAACCGTTTTGAAACCAAACCATTACCACCTTTACTCACCGCCGCCGACCAGCCTGACGAACTCAGGCGTATCCGCGCTAGCGTCTCTGACTCCACCGCCAAGGCCAAGTACCTACCTACCTATTCCTGTGCTCATGCTGCTGCTCCTCCTAGTCTCTTTTTTCCTCCTCCTCCCCCAAAAGGGTCTGTCTGTGTTGCATATTTGCATTGAATTCCTGACGTAAATAATCCCGTATGCAAAATTGATCCTAATTGATCCCGTATGCAAAATGAGAATTAGATGCTAATAACGAATCATTGTGAATTTCATATTACCATCAATTTCGATTCGAGGTGGCGACGGGAGAGAGGGGGCGTACCTGGAACGGCGGCGGCGCGGCGGACCGGAGCCGGCGAGGTCGGGGGCGCGGCGGGCCGGGGACGACGAGGCCGGGGCGGCGGCGGCGCGGCGGTCCGGCGGCGGGAGCAGGGGCGGCGGGGTGCGGCGCGGCGGCAGTGTAGGCGGGTGCGCGGGGGGGGGGGGGGGGGGGCGGCGGGCCTGGGCCGGCGAGGCTGGGGGCGGCGGGGGCGCGGCGGGCCAGGGGCAGCGAGGCCGGGGCGGTGGCGCGGTAGGCCGGCGGCGGGAGCGGGGGCGGCGGGGCCGGGGGCGGAGCGGAGCGGCGGCGGCGGTGGTAAGGAAATGACGAAGGGAACGGTTCGGCCCGACAGTATAGGGCTTTAACTTGCGACGACCATCTTATTTGCGATGGCCTTAGGGTTGGCCGTCGCAATTAATACTATTTGCAACGGCTAGCGGAAAAGGCCGTCGCAAATAAGCTTTATTTGCGACGGCCTCCTTATTTGTGACGGCCACTTTGGAAACCGTTGCAAATATAGGCTTATTTGCGACGGTTTAACTTATTTGCAACGGCCATCTGCGGGCCGTCGCAAACAGGTTTATTTGCGACGGCCAGCCGTCGCAAATACGGTCGGCCGTCACAAATGACCGCATTTCTTGTAGTGAACACTCTTGCGATCAGCTTCGGCACAAGAATTCACCGAGCTCACACCGGAATTTGGGTGTTGCCACTCAGTTCACAATAAGTCAGAGGAAGCAGATGAACATTCGTTCTTTTGCAACCGGCTTGACTTTGCTGCCGTTCTTCTCTTAGTATTTATATTCGGTGATCCTTTACATGCGGGCATACAATCTCACGATCCGGTTTACATGCATGGGTAACTAACAAGACTTGATCAGCTCGCCATGGACATGCCCACGCAGCGGCCATCACAGACGACTGGTTCCTACATGCAACTCAGTCCCTACGTTCACGCCCACTACCATGTCCACTACAGGCCGGTAAATGGACACGATGCTACAACTTAATTTGCATAAAGGAAATATGATGGTGCAACAACTATAGGAAACGCGATCATTTGCGATGGACAAAAATATTTGCGACGGCCGGCACCGAGCCATCGCAAATAGGTTGTTAATTTGCAACGGCTGGCCCAAAATTCTTTGCAGATTTAATGACCTTGACAAATAGGGGTTGTTCGCAACGGCAAAAAAAAAGTCGCAAATTTATTTAATTGCAACGGCCAACCCTAGGGCCATCGCAATTTACGAGGCCGTCACAAATTAAAGGGATATACCCCGGCTCACCCTCGGCCCGACTCACTTCACTCGCCCTCTGCAGCTTTGACCCACGCGCGCCAGCCGCCGCTGCGCCCGCCGTCTCCGCCGCATGCCCTCCACCGCCGTGCTCTTGCCGCCACCATCATGCGTCCCCTCACGTAAGCCCTCCTCCTATCTGCCTCCGCCCCTCCTCACGAGCCCCTCTCCACCCATGGCCGAGCGCCCCCCACCCTGCCCCTTGGCCGAGTGCCCCCCCCCCCCCCCCAACCACCCTCCCATGGCCGAGTGTCAGAACCCCCCACCCTCCCTCCACCTCCCAAGGCTGAGCCTCCTCCCCACCCTCCCTCCCATGGTCGGCGCCCCCAGCACTCCATATCCGAGCGCCCACCCCCTCCCCCCCCCCCCTCCCATGGGCGAGCGCCCCCCCCCCCCCCCCCCTACACCCTCGCTCGTTGGGCTGGTTTAAGGACTAGGGCACATGATAATGATGTTGATGAATTTTGAAAGTGATTACAAGTAATGTTTTCTGGAAGATAGTAACATGAATTTTGTATATATTATTTGCATATTTACTAATTATCTATTAAAATAGGATTGCGTCAAAGAAGGGTAAGAAGGTGGCAGCGACGAGGGGGTTCTTCTCCTTCAGAGCTGAGGAAACTTTCGCTGGTGCCTCGTCGACTGGGAGCAAATGCTCTCAGCTGCTGGGGCACGTTCTGAGCAGCTCAAGGGCTTTGTCACAGCAGCCCACACAGGTAAATTTCACTACTCTTTGACAAAATCTTCAAATTCAATTTCCAATGAAACTTACTTATGAATCATTTGTATGTTGTAGTCCTCACCAACTAACTCAGAGGCTACAACACCAGTTGAGCTTGGCTACTCTTCGGTGAGCCAGCCCTCGGCTAGCCAGCCCTTGGCTGGTGAGCCTTCTGTTCCTGAGCCCTTTGGCTCGGCCAGTGACGAGCCTTCTGCGTCACCACACGTGGTGCCCGAGAAAACGCAGAGGACGAGGAGGACTCACTTTGTTAGTCCTCCTCCAGTCCCTTCATAGAGGATAGTGATTCGTTCGGTCGGAGACAAGTAATAAAATCTTGTGTTCAATTATAATTTCTTTTGGTTACTTAAGTAATGAATCAATAAATGTCTTGCAGCACTTGGTACGACGCGTCTTTCACCGGTGACAGACACCACAGACTGGTGAACGGTGTCCTCGAGTCCTTAGTGTGTTTGCACTATCCTGGAGTCATCAACGGGGTGCCTGCTACTTAGTGGGAGGACTACGCACGCGCCCCTCACCAGGAGCACGACAATTGTCAGTACCCTATGTACCGGGTACCCCATGATACCGCAAAAATGCCATGGAGCTCTGAAGGCTACACGTGTTACACAACACTAGACCCTCCTCGTTTTGATAGCTCTAGCTCTGCCGCATGTAACACAAGGCCAGAACTAACACCCTTCATAGGGAAGCTCCGGTCTTGTCATGTGTCTAGTGACCCCAGATCTAACCCCCAGTAGAGGGAAGCAACGGTGTTGCCACATGTATAGTGGCACCGGAGCTAGCTCCCCATGACAGGAAGCTCCGGAGCCACCACGTGTCGAGCCTCCGGACTTGAGACAACAAAGAAGAGGCTGGGGATCTCCAACGGCGTGGACATTTAGGGGATAGTTAAAGCTACATTTTAAAGATCTAATTACGTGTCATTAATGCCATATTAATGACACACGATCAGAGGACCCTTAACAACGATAATGCTGCCATTAAGGCATGTTACCACACTCTTAATTACGCTTAATATTCATAGATCATGCATTAGGAAAATTAACTACTGCCAAGGCCACATGTCTGGCCAGGCTGACAATGTAATGGCCAGTCCTTGGACTATAAAAGGGCTGCGCCGCATGGTACAGAGAGAACTAAGCTCACACCTCACAAGCACCATATGCTCATACATACAACAACACATCCCGTGGAGTAGGGTGTTACGTTCAGGTGGCCCGAATCAAGTAAAATTCGTCGTGTCACTGTCTTGTTCATAATCTCACGCGTGCCACGTCCAATCAAGAACCTCCGCGGGGTACGATCTAGTAGTAACAAGGGAAGTGTCGATCACACATTTTGACATTTGGCATGCCAGGTAGGGGATCCTTGAGATTTCAAGATGGTGAGTTCCGCCGTGGGATCATCCAATGGCAACGCTGATCAACCTGCTGGAGGGAATCCCTCCAATGAGCAACAGCCAGCGGGTGTTGTTGTCCCAGCGGGCGTCGTACCACCACCACCACAATCTACTATGGCTAACAATGTCGGACAGTAGGATGGAGTCTCGACGTCGGTCACTGCATCGATGCACAACAACCCTGAGAACATGCTGATTATTGCACGTACTCTTCTCCAATGTCCACCGTTGCCAGGAGCACCTCAGGGTGCGATGGAGTAGTGGCGTGCTGATGTGGAACATCTAGTTGTAGCCATAGCCAATGGCCTCAGAAATCAAGGTCCTCCCCCCTTAGGGTAGGCACCTTCTCAGCGTAGGACCTTATCTGGAAGACTTGGTCCTCACGCATCACAGCACAGGAGGCGTGTCGTGTCTCAGAAGGTGACGTCGCTGCCCTCTGGGGCACGTCGCACCCACATTGCGTCAAGACTTTTAACGCACAATCTTCGGTCGGAACTCGACCAACGATACAGGCAGCAGGACGACCGTGTCGACATCGAGCGTGCTCGCGAAAGGGGGAGGCTCGGGAAAACCCTTCTTCCATGGGAGTAGGGAGCGGATGTTCAACCTTGGCCATGCACCTGCGTATGGTCCACTGGCCTCAGAAGTTTTAGCCTCATCTGCCAGAAAAATTCGATGGGACTATCAATCCCGTCGAGTTTCTTCAGATATACTCCACCGCCATTCTCGTTGCGGGTGGGAATGAGGCAATGATGGCCAATTACTTTCCGTTGGCTCTGACTGGGGCAACCAGGTCCTGGTTCAAGAGTCTCCTGCCCGACTCTATCAACAGTTGGGCGGAGCTATGCCAACAGTTCACCGCCAACTTCGGGAGTTCCTACACCCAACTTGGCACATAACTGGATCTTTTTTGCTGTACAACAAAAGTCGGGAGAATCGCTGCGATCCTTCATCTAGCGATTTTCTCAAATACAAAACACAATCCCTTCCATCTCCAATGCTTCTGTAATCATGGCATATAGACAGGGTGTTAGAGATAAGAAGATGCTATAGAAGCTGGCGACAAAACAAGTCACCAGCGTCACAGAGCTCTTCAGCTTGGCTGACAAGTGCCTCTGAGCTGCAGAGGGCCGGGAAATGCATTCGAATTCAGCTCCGAAGGCTAACAAAAATTCCTCCAAAGCTGAAGCCACTACCTCCAGCAGTGTAAAGAAAAAGAAAAACTCCAACAGCAAGAATAAGTCGTCAGCTGACACACCTACTGCTGCAGCAACTGCAGCTCTGGGTGGCCGAGGGCCACGCCCCAAAAAGCGACCTCAACCTTCGTCAGAAGACGGCGGCAATCCAAAGATGTGGTGTCCAATCCACAAAACAGACAAACACAGTCTGGAAGATTGTCGGGAGGTCCAGAACCTTGTCGAGCGCTACAACAAGCACTGAGAAGAAGCTCCTTTCTGCCAGCGGGAAAGAAAACAAAAAGTCAACAAAGCTCCGACTGATATGGAGTTAGGCTTCCAGGACCCCAAGAAGGTCCTAAAGGTTGTGTACAACACAGTCGATGATGATTCCAACATCTCCGACAACGAGGGTCGAAAGACCCCAACATCATATATGGAGGGGCCTGGGATATCACTTCTCGCCGCGTCCTCAAGACTATGCGGCGAGAGATTGCTGCCGCAACTCCTACTGCCAAGGAAGAACCAAATCGGAAGTGGATGGACAGTCTCATCACTTTTGATGCTACAGACTGCCCCAGGAAGACGATCGGAGCTGGCCAATTGTCATTGATGGTGTCTCCAACCATCAACAACGTCCAGCTCTACCATGTCTTGGTAGATGGAGGGGCAGCGCTCAACCTCTTTAGCTATGACATGTTCATGAAGATCCAGCTCTGACCCTCGGACCTCTGCCCCTCACGTCCATTCTCCGGGTTAGTTTCGCGCGCCATCAGCCCACTCGGATCCATTACACTCCCAGTGACTTTCGGTACTCGGTAGAAATACAGGACCAAGAAGCTGGTCTTCGACGTCGCGCACATTAGCTTGCCCTTCAACGCCATCCTAGGTAGGCCTACCCTGTATAGGTTCATGGCCGCAACTCACTACGGCTATTTGGTCTTGAAGATGCCGACACCTTCGGGCGTTCTCTGAATCTGCAGATATTGCACTACGGGAGTCACTACGCTAGAAGAACTCCATGTGCTTGCAATAGCGCAGGAGGAAGCATCCCGCAAAGAGCTAGCTGCTCAACCTCCGAGAACTCGTCACCGAGGCTCAACCTCTGCACCACGCATGCAGCCAAGCGGCAACATCGATGTACCTGTCAAGGTTGTCCAAATTGGTCTGGACAACAAATAGGAACTCGCGCTCATCACTTTCCTTCGGGCGAATGTTGACCTGTTTGCCTGGCAACCGTCACAAATGTTTGGGATCCCGAGGAAGGTGATTGAGCACAGCCTGAAGATTTATCCCGACGCACGCCCAGTACATCAGAAGCCCCAGAAGCAATCAGTCGAGCGGTAGAACTTCATCTGACAAGAAATCAAGAAGATGCTTGAAGTCGGTTTCATCCGGGAGGTTCATCACCCGCAATGGCTGGAAAACCCAGTCGTTGTGCCTAAGGCCAGCGGGAAACTTCGGATGTGTATCGACTACACCACCTTGAATAAGACATGTCCAAAAGATCCATTTCCACTACCTAGGATAGACAAGATAGTGGACTCCACCTCCGAGTGTGAGCTATTGTGTTTCCTAAATGCATATTCTGGTTACCATCAGATCCAAATGTCTAGGGAAGACGAAGAGCATACTGCCTATATAACAGTAGATGGATTGTATTGCTATACTGTCATGCCTTTCGGTCTAAAAAACGTTGCTTCAACTTTTGTGCGAGATATGCACAAAACATTTGGAGAGCTCATTAGGGAGTTGGTTGAGGTCTACGTCGATGACATTGTCGTGAAGGTCAAGAACAAGGAATCACTCCTTGACAACCTGCAAGCAGTCTTCAATAAGCTGCGCGTGACACACACCAAGATAAACCCGGACAAATGTGTCTTTAGGGTAAGCTCCGGGAAGCTCCTCGGATTCTTGGTGACCCTATGAGGAATTGAGGTAAACCTGGCGAACATCAAGGCTATTGAAGACATGCAACCCCGAGCCTGCATCAAGGATGTTCAGAAGCCAACTGGATGTCTAGCTGGGCTCAGCCGGTTCATCTCAAGACTGGTGGAGTGGGCGCTACCCTTCTTTAAACTCTTGAGGATGTCCAGGCAATTTCATTGGTCCGAAGAAGTAGAAAAGGCATTCAAATAGCTCAAGCAGCTCCTCACCACACTACCAATCTTGGTAGCTCCGAACCCTGGTAAGCCTCTACTCGTTACATTTTTGCAACTACGGAGGTTGTCAGCATGGTCCTAGTCGTGGAAGGACCGGAGCCATCTTCAGTTCAAGTTACTAAGGAAGTCCGGACCATTACACTAGTCTGAAGAAGCATAAAAGGCATTCCAAGAGCTCAAGCGGCTCCTTACCACACTACCAATCTTGGTAGCTCCGAATCCTGGTGAGCCTCTTTTGCTTTACATTTTGACAACTACAGAGGTTGTCAGTATGGTCCTGGTCGCGGAAAGATCGGAACCACTTATAGTTCAGGAGCCCAGACCCCTCCGGGAGGGTCCGGAGCTACCTGAAGGCGAGTCTGGGTCCCAGCCACCAGGCATGGTTCTTCAAGGCGAAATGCTAGAGGATCAACCTCTCTCATCCGAGGGAGTTCACATGGCCGATCAAGAAGATTCGGACCCCTCCAAGACGGTCCGGGTAGAATAGGAAGAAGTTTTGGATCCCTCTGGAAGGCTCCGAGAAGCTCAACAAGAAGGTTCGGACTCCCCCGGGAGGTCTGGATTGATGAAGAAGAAGCTTCGGGCCCCTCCAGGAGGGTCCGGACAGTCTAGCGCCCAGTGTACTGTTGACGGTCCTTAGGTACCATATTTTGATCGTCAATTCACCTCATAATGTGCATAAAATAAACACAAAACATAGTGGTAGGGCTATACACTAACCCAATTCCACAAGTGTTGGTGTCTATTTGTATGCAGGTGAATTATTACCCAAAATACCAAAACATGCAGGGATGAATCCATGAAAATGGATTTCAATGAATCAGGCGATGACACGTGGAAACACATGGATCAAATGGCCCACAAACAGAAGAATACGAGGAGATCCAATGGTTTTGCACCCATATATATCAAGGGAGCCCACCTAGAAGCCACCTAGAGGAGGCACTCCCCGAGGGGAGCCTTGACCAGGTCGGCCGAACCAGGGGTTCGGCCGACCTCTTCCTGGCGCCAAACTCGGTCAAATGACACGTGTTGGCTCCTCTCGACTCCCCGGAGTCAATGGTGACTGCTTCACGCGTTAATTTTGGCGGGAACTGACCCTTCTCCACCTATAAATAGTCCCCCTCACCTCACTTCTCACACACACCAAAAGTTGAGAATAGTGCTACACTCCAAAGTTTTAGAGTAGTCCTAGAGGCTACCAAAGTAGAAGGAGAGTGTGGTGAAGAGTCTAGGAGAAGGAGGCTTGGGCTTGTCAAGTCCCTCTTCTACACTTGTACCCTACAAAGATTTTACTCAATCAAGTAAGCCTTTGTGAATTCAATACAAGTTTGATCTTTTATTCTTAGTAGTTTGCACAAGTAGTTACTTGTGGGTTCACTGCTTTAATTCATTAGAGGCTCTAGTTGTAGCTTTGTGTTCAAAACATCTAGAGTAGTGATTTAGAATGTAAGTGTGGTGCTTAGGTTATAAATCATCAGTGGATATCTCGTAGACCCACAGATTGAAGAGGTAGGCAGTAGGTGGTGACAACCCTATCCGTCCTTCGTAATCCTCCACGTTCGGCTATGCCATAGGCTCTTGGCGGGAGTCGTCCTAGTACTGCTAGGAGTAAGCCCGTGCCCGAAGCAAGCATCTACTGCAAACTACCTTGAATTAGGATCAATACTTTGAATTCCTCTCTATTCCTTGCCTAACAAACAACTTTGTGTTCTTGGGTGAGCTAGTTCGAAAGATTAGCACACACGTTATTTGGATTCGATACCCTTGGGAATACTCTTTAAGGGGAAGTGCTACAATGATATTTCCATGTGCTTGCGGATAACTCTGTGGTGTTAAGAAATACCAACAAGCATTTCTGGTGCTGTTGCCGGGGAAGGGTTGCTGTTCGTCTTCAAACCAAGATCACCCTCGTATCATATCCTCCTTATATATCATCTTACCTTTCTTATTCTTACCTTACCACCACCATATAAATGGAGCAACACACCATTCTTTCTTACTCTGCTATGAAGGGCAAGTTCTGTGAGCCACCGCCTTCGGCGGAACCTATTTGTTCAACCAGCTATGAACTTCGCCCTGACTTTATAGCCATGGTTCGGGAACAATCCTTCTCAACAACGGATTGTGAAACCCTTAGCACCATCTACGAGAGTTCGAACAACTGTGTTCATGCCTTCTAATCAAAGGTATGACACAAGAATCTCTCCAATGGAAGTTGTTTCCTTTTTCCATCAAGGAAAAAGCCAAACACTGGTACAACCACTACGTTGGGAAGACAAATGGTGATTGGAGTGAATTACGAGATAAGTGTTGTCTTGCTTTCTTTCCCATTGCCCGAATTGTTTCCTTACGAAAGGAAGTATTATGCTTCCAGCAGATGGAGAAGGAATCCATAGGTGCAGCTTGGGACAGATTTTATCTTTTGGAAAATTCTGGCTCAGATTTGTTAATCCCTGATCCAATGCTTTTGCAACATTTCTTCATGGGATTAAACAAAGAGTATGCCCTATATATTGACATTACGGCTGGAGGATCTTTCCTCCATAAGACTACAGAAGAAGGCAAGGATCTTCTGGACATAATTCTAGAAAATTCTTCCTTCATTATGGGTCTTAATGAGCCTCCCCAAGAGGAAGTCGTGTCAAGAACGAAGGATATGCTCTTGGACAAGGATGAACCCATTTCTTGTTTACCCCAAGCCTTGCCAGAGGAATCCTCTCCCGAACCTGTGACTACGAAGGTAGAAGAAATTCAACCCTCGCAGTTTCCATTTTACTTTGAGGAAGAGCTTTTTGAAGATTATGGAAATACCTAGAAGTATTTTTGCTATAGGAAACCTTCATTGCCACCAACTCCACCTGAACCACCTGACGAGGTGTTCGTCCGTCAGACGGTCAAGGAGTTGACCTCTATCCTAAGCAGATAATGGACAGCTGAAGTCGAGAATTCACTCGAATTTCTTTAGATGACCTCACCTTTGGCTACCATTTTATGTTCTATTAGAGGGACACCAATGAGAATCCTATACAACCCTACTTTTGGATAAAATCTCATTTCCGATTCTTGTGCTCTCGCCATTATTGGCGATGTGCCATTGGCACAAACACGCAAATCCTTCCGAGATTCATTTGGAACCATTCTTGAAGGATGTGGAGTTCTGCAACAAGTGTCTGTTAAACACAAAGATGTTGAGGCTCTCCTAGATTTTCAAGTGTTCGAAATCTAAGATTTCGACATCATGATAGGGATTCCCATAGAGAAAATTCTCATGGAAGTTCCTTTGGAAGGAAGCCTCAATATCAATCTTGGAGGGAGAAATTTCTCCATGCCTATTCTGCGTTCAAAGAACACATCTGCAGAATCTCCCAGCCAAGATGAGCCAATGGAGGAGGTTAGGACTCTTTAATTTTTAGAACCCCCTGAAATTGAAGGAGAGGAAGACTTCGTCCAAGAGGAGGATGAATTTCAGGAGGAAATTGAATTGCCAAAAGAAGAGACCTCCCCAAAACCTCCTGTTGAGCTCAAGATTCTACCTTCAGGCCTACGTTATGCCTTTCTAAATGGCAATTTGGAAGCCCCTGTCATCATAAGTGACAAGCTTTCAGATGATGAAACGCTCAAACTCATAGCCATGTTAGAAAGGCATAGCGCTATTTTTGGATATTCACTTCAGGATCTCAAGGGAATTAGTCCAGCATTATGCACCCATCGTATTCCTATTGACCCTGAGAGTATCCCCTCAAGGGAACCTCAAAGGCGATTGAATAATGCGATGCGGGAAGTTGTCAAGAAAGAACTCTTGAAACTTCTGCATGCCGGGTTTATTTACCCTGTTCCTCATAGTGAATGGGTAAGTCCAGTTCAAGTAGTGCCTAAGAAGGGAGGTATGACGGTCGTTCAAAAGAGAGGAATGAATTAATTCCTCAGCGGACCGTCACGAGATGGAAGATGTGCATTGACTACCGAAAACTTAACAAGGCAACAAGGAAAGACCATTTTCCATTGCCCTTCATCGATGAGATGTTAGAGCAATTGGCAAAACACTCCTACTTCTATTTCCTTGATGGGTATTCGGGATATCATCAAATTCCTATACATCCCGATGATCAAAGTAAGACCACGTTCACATGTCCTTACGGGACCTATGCCTATCGGCATATGTCCTTTGGACTATGTAACGTTCCTGCCTCGTTCCAGAGATGCATGATGTCTATATTTTCAGACATGATCAAGGATATCATGGAAGTTTTCATGGACGATTTCTCCGTCTATGGAAAAACTTTTGATCATTGTCTATAAAATTTAGACAGGGTCTTACAAAGATGCCAGGAGAAGGACCTTGTGCTTAATTGGGATAAGTGTCATTTCATGGTCCGAGAAGGCATCGTTCTTGGACACTTGGTTTCCAAGAGAGGGATAGAGGTGGACAAAGCTAAAATTGAAGTTATTGAAAAACTTCCACCTCCTATGAATGTTAAGGGAATCCGCTACTTTTTAGGTCATGCGGGGTTCTACCGACGATTTATTAAGGATTTCTCCAAAATTGCTAGACCCCTCACCAACCTATTAGCTAAAGAAGCTCCCTTTGATTTGGATGATGAATGCCTTAAATCATTTGATATACTCAAAAAGGCACTCATCTCATCTCAAATTATCCAACCTCTTGATTGGACGCTGCCATTCAAAATCATGTGCCATGCCAGTGACTTTGCTGTTGGTGCGGTTTTAGGCCAAACCAAAGATAAAAAGCATGACGCAATAGCCTACGCTAGCAAAACTCTGATAGGAGCCCAACTCAATTATGCCACAACTAAGAAAGAACTCCTAGCAGTAGTTTTTGCTATCGACAAGTTTAGATCCTATTTGGTTGGAGCAAAGGTCATAGTCTACACAGACCATGCTGCTTTGAAATATCTGCTTACCAAAAAGGATGCTAAACCCAGGCTAATTCGATGGATTTTTCTACTCTAAGAATTTGATCTGGAAATAAGAGATAAGAAAGGAGTAGAGAATTCAGTAGCAGATCATCTTTCACGTATGGAAGTCACACAAACCATGGACATACCTATCAATGACTTCCTACGAGATGATATGATCCTCAAGGTGACAGACTCTCACCCTTGGTATGCGGATATCGTAAACTTTATGGTCACGGGATATGTACCACCAGGGGAGAACAAAAAGAAACTCATTTATGAGAGTCGTAGACACCTTTGGGATGACCCTTACCTCTATCGAGTATGTGCCGATGGCCTTCTTAGAAGTTGCGTCCCATCAATCGAAGGCACCAAAATTATAGAGAAATGCCATGCTGGCCCCTATGGTGGTCATTACGGTGTTTATCGTACTCAGGCAAAGATCTAGCAGAGTGGATTCTATTGGCCTTCAATGTATGAAGATACCAAGGAATTCATTCGCAGATGTTGGAAATGCCAAAAGCATGGAGGAATCTCTGCTCGCAATGCGATGCCCCTAACATACAATCTCCAAGTGGAATTATTTGATGTATGGGGTATTGATTTCATGGGACCTTTTCCTAGGTCTTATGATTGCAAGTATATTCTGGTTGCCGTCGATTATGTGTCAAAATGGGTAGAAGCATTGCCATGCAAAAATGCTGATTCCGAGCAAGCGAGGAAAATGTTCCATGAGATCATTTTCCCACACTTTGGAATTCCCGGTATTGTCATAAGTGATGGAGGGTCTCATTTCATAGATAAGACCTTACAGAACTTTTTAAGGGAACTTGGAGTCCAGCATAACATTGCTACCCCATACCACCCATAGACAAGTGGTCAAGCAGAAACATCTAATAAGCAAATTAAGAATATTCTGCAAAAGACTGTCTTGGAAATGGGAACGGGATGGAAGCAAAAGCTACCCAACGCATTGTGGGCATATCGTACTGCCTACAAGACACCTATCGGCATGTCTCCTTTCCAACTTGTCTATGGGAAGACTTGCCATCTTCCCGTAGAATTGGAACATAGAGCGTATTGGGCCATCAAGTGGTGGAACATGAATCTTAATGAAGCTGGAAATCGCCAATTGAAGCAAATCTCTGAGTTGGAGGAATGGAGAGATAAGGCGTACCACAGTGCCAGGATTTATAAAGAGAGAACCAAAAGATGGCACGATAAGAGGATTACGCCGAAAGAGTTCAAACCTGGAGATAAAGTTTTACTCTTTAACTCTAGGATTAAACTCTTTGGACATGGGAAGCTTAGAGTAAATGGGAAGGACCCTTCACTGTAGTAGAGACTTCATCCCATGGAGCAATCACACTCCAAGGTGATGACGGTCAAGTATTCAAAGTGAATGGGCACCGACTCAAATGATTTCTCGATTCCCAAAAGGATACAGAAAAAGAGTGTGACGTGGTAAATCTAATCGATTTCCATGACATTTCTTTCAATTCTGTTTAAATTCTCCACGTCCAACTAATGGGCCCATCCAATTCTTCATCTATGAGGCCCATTTAATTGACCCGAGAAAATGTGGCCCGAACGAAGCCAGAAGGGGGTCGGCCGAACCCTAGGGTCGACGACTCTTCCTTCGCGCCGCTCGCGTTCTGTTTTCTCGTGTTGATCCTCCTCAATATCCTCCATAAAATCCTCGGTGAAACGCGTCGTTCCCTGCCTACTTAAAGTACGGAAACAGAGAGGAAAGTTATACATCTCATTGAATCATCATCTTCCTCCCGTCCTCGTCATGGCCGACAAAAAGATTGTGCCTCATGCCTCCTCCAGCTCAACCTTCAACCTGAGTGGGGACACTACGCCGGCCAACGACAAAACTTCCCTCGCCCGATAGCATAGGATGCTTACTACTTAGGATTTTATTTTTTTAAAACATTTGTTTTCTATTAAATAATGTAAGCATCCCCATATTTTGATTTCAATAAAGTGAACTTACCGGTTCATCTAACACCGGTAAAGTTCCCCCTTTAGTTTATTTCGTTGAATAAAGAATTCAGGAAACAAGTGTGGGGGGAAACATGTCCCCAAGTCACGAAATCCCGACGTGAAAAATTAACGTTGCATATCAAAACACTTCACAGCCGAATGAGCAAAACGACCGGACGAAACAGAGCCACTGAAGAGCCAACAGGAGGTCGGCCGAACCCCCTGGTCGGCCGACCTATATTCTGCTCCATACGACTCCGTTTCGCTCCAGAAAATCGGTTTGGATTTCCTATCCCCATTTTTATGCACTACACTACTGTTTGAGTTGATTTCATATTTTCATTGCATATCTAAAATGAATCAACTCAACAAATTGAAATAAAATTTGGTAGTCAAGAATTTGCTTAAGCTGAAAATTTGAATACTTTATATTTCAATTCATTACCTTGTTTATGATTCCCATAATTCAATAGGAAAAACACATCATCTAGGTATTTGACTAGTGTGATATGGTAAATGAGTTCTTTAGAAATCATCCTTTTGCTTGAAATTGATTTTTACATTTGTAACTATTTGAAGTCTTGAACTTTGCCTAAATCTCTCATTGGAAATTTATATACCCACCAAGGCCAGATGGTACATTCATTGAAAACCAACAAGCATTTCTGGCGCCACTTTGTTTTTCATTGAACTTTATCAAACCCGTGACCCAATTGAGTGACATGCATGAACTTTTTGAATTGAAAACTCTTGTGCACTCCATTCATGCAAAATTTCTCACATTGAGAGTTTGCATCCATTCATGCAAAATTTCTCACATTGAGAATTTCTCACATTGAGAGTTTGAATTGAAAACTCTTGTGCACTCCATTCATGCAAGATTACCCATCCGCCAAAAAGAAACTCCATACAATACAAATGAAAGCCTCTCTAAAAATAAAAAGGAGTAGAAGACATGGCTACAAGAAAAAGAAAAAGCATCCACTCTTGAAAAAGAGTAAGAGTGCTAAAAAAAGTAGCCATGTTTCATCCTTAAGAGAGAGCAAATTCATGGGAGTTATCACCTCACCCCTCCATTTCATTCATGTGCACAAGAATTTTCCCTTCACTTTGTTCATTGCACAAGTCTCTCATAGGATCAAGTTTTTGACTTAGTAACATATGAATTGCAAATGTGTGCCACATTCATACCTACCAAGCTCTAGATATAGCCACTTTTAGTATAGGGACAAGAGTTGGCAAAACATGCCATGGTGAGGACTCAAACACTTTGAGAGATTCCGATCGAGAAGGCAACGACAAATGTTCCTATGACTTTCAAATATAACAATTGCCAAATCATTTCAGCAGAGAATGATCCAAGGGAACTTCATTCTACCTGTTCCACTTTTCAAACACCCAAGATTGATGTGGTAGCCACGTACACAAAGGGGATCCATGAATTCAGGTATAAGTTGAAATATGTAGTATCCTTATTTTCTACCTTATAGCAAATTCATGACAACACTCAAGTTCTTCTTGCCTTCACTCGAGGACGAGCAAAGGACTAAGTGTGGGGGAGTTTGTTGACGGTCCTTAAGTACCATATTTTGACCGTCAATTCACCTCATAATGTGCATAAAAGAAACAGAAAACATAGTGGTAGGGCTATACACTAACCCAATTCCACAAGTGTTGGTGTCTATTAGTATGCAGGTGAATTATTACCCAAAATACCAAAACATGCAGGGATGAATCCATGAAAATGGATTTCAACGAATCAGGCGATGACACGTGGCAACAAATGGATCAAATGGCCCACAAACAAAAGAATACGAGGAGATCCAACTGTGTTGCACCCATATATATCAAGGGGACCCACCTGGAAGCCACCTGGAAGAAGCACTCACCGAGGGGAGCCTTGACCAGGTCGGTCGAACCAGGGGTTCGGCCGACCTCTTCCTGGCGCCAAACTCGGTCAAATGACACGTGTTGGCTCCTCCCGACTCCCTGGAGTCAATGGTGACTGATTCGCGCGTTAATTGTGGCGGGAACCGACCCTTCTCCACCTATAAATAGACCCCCTCACCTCACTTCTCACACACACCAAAAGTTGAGAATAGTGCTACACTCCAAAGGTTTAGAGTAGTCCTAGAGGCTACCAAAGTAGAAGGAGAGTATGTTGAAGAGTCTAGGAGAAGGAGGCTTGGGCTTGTCAAGTCCCTCTTCTACACTTGTACCCCTACAAAGATTTTACTCAATCAAGTAAGCCTTTGTGAATTCAATACAAGTTTGATCTTTTATTCTTAGTAGTTTGCACAAGTAGTTACTTGTGGGTTCACTGCTTTAATTCATTAGAGGCTCTAGTTGTATCTTTGTGTTCGAAACATCTAGAGTAGTGATTTAGAACGTAAGCGTGGTGCTTAGGTTATAAATCATCAGTGTATATCTTGTAGACCCACAGATTGAAGAGGTAGGCAGTAGGTGGTGACAGCCCTATCTGTCCTTCGTAATCCTCCACGTTCGGCTATGCCATAGGCTCTTGGCGGGAGTCGTCCTAGTATTGCTAGGAGTAAGCTCGTGCCCGAAGCAAGCATCTACTGCAAACTACCTTGAATTAGGATCAATACTTTGAATTCCTCTCTATTCCTTGCCTACCAAACAACTTTGTGTTCTTGGGTGAGCTAGTTCGAAAGATTAGCACACACATTATTTGGATTTGATACCCTTGGGAATACTCTTTAAGGGGAAGTGCTACAATAGCATTTCCGTGCGCTTGCGGATAACTCTGTGGTGTTAAGAAATACCAAAATGTACTTCATTAGTGAAGTACTTGACGATGCCAAGACTCGATAAATTGAGGTTCATAAGCTGCTTTACGCTGTTCTTATTGCCTCAAGGAAGCTTCGTCACTACTTCCAGGCCCACAAGATATCACTGGTAACCTCCTATCCACTAAGTACCATATTGCACAATCCCAACTCTACTAGGAACATCGCCAAGTGGGCAGCGAAGCTGATAGAATTCGATCTCGAACTCCTGCCACGAGAAGCTATCAAGAGTCAAGCCTTGGCTGGTTTCGTGGTGGAGTGGACACCTTCTCCATAAAATCCTATGGGCCCCAGTGAGCAGAAGCCAGAATACAAGGTCCTGGTCTTCATCGAACCTCACCAGACCCTCTACTTCGACAGCTCTGTGCAAAAGCATGGGGTCTTAGCTGGAATACTTCTCCTCGTTCCGACCGGGAGAAGGTCAAATACATGGTGCACCTTTACTTCAAGGCAACCAACAACATGGCAGAGTATGAAGCTCTCGTCTATGGGTTCAATGTGGCGCTTTCATACGGTGTCGAGCAGTTGCTAGTGAAGGGTTACTCGCAGCTCATCATCAAGCATGTCAAAGGAAAATGCAGCTGCAACAACCAACAACCCACAACTCGTTGCTTACCTCCTTGAAGTCCAGAAGCTCCAAAAGGACTTCCACGTCCTGGACCTCTGCCATGTCCAGCGTCTCAATAACGCTGAAGCTGATGAATTCTCAACGGAGGCTTCAATCGGAGTTACGGCTCCCGACAGAGTTTTTGCCCGGAGATTTTCAAGACCAACTGCTCAGCCTGCCGAATTAAGCAAAGGGGGCAAGACCAGCACCTCGAAGCTGGCAGTCTTGGTGGCCCTGTTACCATGGCGTCCACCAAGGGTCGTAAGTGCTGCATGAAGCTCCGAGCAACCAAGCACGCAAGACTTATAACCTCTAGTTAGCTCTAATGTATCGATCTAGGAGATCCAGAGCTACTTGAAAGACAACAACCTTCCTGAAGACGATGTATCTACTGACCGAATCGTCAGATTGGCTAAAAGATACACGCTGGTAGAAGGGGATCTCTACCGGCACGGTGCCACCAGTGCCCTAATGCGACACATCGCAAGGGAAGAAGGCTACGAGATCCCCGCGGAGATCCATGGAGGCAAGTGTGGAAACCACATATCTTCTCACACGCTGGTCGTTACAGCCTTTCAGCACGGTTTCTACTAGCCTACGGCACTCCAGGATGCAGTGGAGCTGGTAAAAAGTGTGAAGCATGCCAGGTTCACGCGAAAAACATTCACACTCCGACTCAGCCACTGCAAATGATACCTCCTACATGGCCATTCGCTGTGTGGGGGGTGTACATTTTGGGACCTTTCCCAAAAGCCGTCGGAGGTTACAAGTTCCTGTATGTCGCCATCGACAAGTTCATCAAGTAGCCGGAAGCTACTCCAATTGTGGCAATCAACAAACAGTCTGCTATCAGGTTCTTGAAGTCCATAGTATGCAGATTTGGAGTTTGGAACAAAGTCATCACTTACAACAGAACCCAATTCACAAGTGCAGCATTCCAAGAGTATTGCGAAGACCTCAGCATACAAGACATCTACGCATCAGTAGCTCACCCAGCAAGTAATAGCCAAGCCGAGAGAGCAAATGTAGAAATATTGAAAGGACTCAAGACATATGAGCGCCTGAAGAAACACGGACCCAACTGGATTGAGGAGCTTTCGTTTGCACTGTGGGCGAGCAAGAAAACACCTAGCCGGTCAACTGGAGAGGCCCCCTTCTCCCTAGTGTACGGAGCTGCAGCGGTCCTTCCTCCGGAGATCACCATGGGGTCGCTCCGGGTCCGGACCTTCAACAAAGTTGCGCAGGACCAGCTCTGGCGTGAAGACCTTGACCTCGTTGATGAGGGAAGGTGCCAAGCAGCTGTTCGGAATGCACGTTATCGCCAGGCGCTCTGGCACTATCATCAAAGGCATGTGCGCAACTAACAGCTCGAGGAAGGCGATCTGGTACTGCGGAGAATACTAACTCATGAAGGGATGAACAAACTGTCCCCAAACTGGGAAGGTCCCTTCCGAGTGATCAAAGTATCTCATCCCGGATGCGTTCGCTTGGCAACAGATGATGGGACCCCGCTTCCTAGTCCTTGGAATATCGAGCACCTCCATAAGTTTTATGCTTAGTTTCACGGTGGTGAGTCTATAATTACACACAATGTAAGTTATAGAGTCTATACACAAAGTCGGGTAGGTCCTCCAGGAGAACATTCGGACCCCTCCAGGAGAATTCGGGCACTTCGAACAACATTTAACTCGGTCCCTGTACTAAAAGTGTGGCTTACCTACCCTGGGTTAGAACAAGATGTATAGCACACTTAGCCTGGTTTCGTACCTTATGTGTGTCCTTGTCTCCCTTGTAATCCGGACCTATAATGAAAGACACTGTTGTGTCAAAGCATACTCCACGTGCATTAATTTTGTGCAGTCTCGCTTTCTTTTACTATCCTTTTCCTTCTTGTCTAAACAAAGTTTTGCAATTCTTTTTGAGCTTTAGTCCAATGTCTTTTATATGATCTACAAGTTACATTGTCAATTTTTTCAGATCTTAGCATTGCTAGACGGTCTACTCGCCTGAAGGCCAAAGCTATTGTTAGGTCCGAAGAGTGCTATCGACTTAGCTTGGTCAAGCACCCGAAGTACGCCACTCTACCTACATTCCGGCATGCCTCAGCAGGGCGGGTCTAGAAGGCATTCGGATCTTGGGAGATTGCAGCAATACACTTGTTATCAAATAAGAATAGTAAGCCACAAAAGAGTTACAAACAAGAGGACGAATTTTATGGTTTTTCTTGTCTTTGATGCGCAGGAAAAATGAAAACTCATGACGATGGTGGACGATGCCGGAGCTACTAAGCTCCGACATCCCCCAATGGGGCCTGCCGTTGATGTTTCCAACATTGAAAGTGGGCATCCTCGGAGCTAACAAGCTCCGTCAACTCCCATGGGGGCCAGCTGTCAACGTGAATCATAATTACAATTCAAGCGAAGATGGTGAAGAAATCACCCCGAGGGGATTCGCTGTCAACGTATTCTACGTTGATTGTGGATATCATTGAATCCGGGAAGCACCGACGATCCCAGGGGGCCCGCTGTCAACGTTCTACGTGTTGACAGTGGGTGTCGTCAGACCTGCCAAGCTCCAACAACCCCAGGGGGCCCGCCGTCGATGTTCTATGCGTTGATAGTGGGTGCTGTCGGACCTACAAAGCTCCGACAACCCAGGGGGCCTGCTGTCAATGTTCCATGTGTTGAGAGTGGGCACCGCCGGACCTATCATGCTCCGACACCTCCAGGGGGCCTTCCGTCGATGTTTCACGTGTTGACAGTGGACACTGTCAGACCTATCAAGCTTCGACATCTCCCAGGGTTCCTGCCATCGATGTCACAAAGGGTCCCTGGAGATGTCGGAAGTAAATTTTGGACCTAAAGGCTAAGCGTTCTAGCTACATGTTCGAAGCGTTCAAGTCATCAAGACATTGTCAAACCTTTTGGTACATGTTCGCAATCAAATTGTGTACATCTACCACGGGGCCAATAAGATAAAGGACAATGCATTGAGGGCAAACACAAAATGGAATTCATTCATTCGAGACAAGTGGATTTCATTCATCGGAAGTACTGGATAACGAAATGAGGATTACATTGAAAGGCAAAAGGAAAAAGGTCCTAACTACTGGAGGTTCTATGTTATGTGGAAAAATGAGTCAACCTTCTCAGCAGCTTCTTGGACGCTGGCCCTAGCGGCATCCTCCTCTTTGACAATGGGTCCTTCGAAGAGCGGATCTAGAGAAAGTTGGGGGTCTCGGCTCTTGTAACACACCAAGACATATTCGACGATGTTCTTGGCCAGAGATTTCCCCTCCGTCTCTAGTTGGTCGGCGATGATGTCACCCATTGCGTCGATTTTGCTGCCAGTGGAGCTAAGTGCCACCTGTGTCTGATCCAGCTCCGGTGTTGGGTTCTCCAGACGTACCGGACTGAAGCCAAGCGGCACCAAGGCTCTGTCGGCGTGCCCCAAAAAATCCCACACCTGCTGGGACTCAGTTGCCCTTGAGCTCTGCAGCTCCTCCAGTGACCTTTTGTCCGTCGCAAGCTCCGAACTCTCCCACGCGATGCGCTCAACCTCTTTAGCATGTTGCTGAATGCTTTCAGCCACTTTCCTTTTGCGGTATGCAAGCTCCGTCTCTCGGAGGTAGATGCGGTTCCGCCTTTCGGCCAGGTCCTTCTCCCTACCTTTTACTTTCCCCTCTCTGGTGGCAACATCAGCTTCTCTTTTGGAGAGCTCTTGCCCCAGCTTCAAGTGCTTCTCCTCCTCCTCCTGCTTGCAGCGCTGATCAAATTTCTTTGTACGATCTGCCAAGTTTTGCTCTTTCAGAGTCAGTTTCTAGGCGAGCTCCCCCTCTCTGTTCAAAATATCCTCCTACATCTCCAGGAGCTTCTCTTACCTCAAATCGAGGTTTGCTTGACGCTTCAGGAAATCTCGTTCAACGTTTTAAGGCTGGCTTGACGTTCGTCAGCAGCATCATTACTCCTTATGGCATGCTCAAGAATTTCCCGAGACTTAGCATTGAGGGCCCTAATGGAGGCCTCTCTCTCCTCCAGCAACTGGCCCCAGTAGTCCATCTGGGCCTTCTCCTTCTCAACCTACTCCCGTTGGTCGGCAAGCCTTGTCTGCACCAGCTTGGTTTCGAAATGAAGTCTGTTGCACCAATGCCTTAAGGTGTGGCGCTCTTCTTCGAGGACCTTGCTGTTGTGGTTGAAGGCAAGATGGACTTGGCAGAGGCTAGAGCAGGCATTATCGATAGACAACGCCAAAGGAATAGGCTTCGGTCTTGCAGGGGTCATCTCCGCCGGCTCCAAGGGATCTTCAAGAACGAAAATTGGGTCCCACACCACAAGTGTGTTCCCGTACTGTCCTGCGGCACTAGGGCCGCCACCAGTAAGCTCTTCTGCTTCTACCGACGCTGACAAGGGTCCTACAGAGGGAACTGCAACCTCCAGGGCTGACACCAAAGGTCCCCCTGCCGGATCTTCAACCGACGGCTCTGAAGGTGCAGGGCATGCCGCCGACTCCTCTGGATGCTCTGGCTCGGACATGGATGCCTCCAGAGTAATCGCCTCCTGGGCGAACATTGGAGCTTCATCCAGAGCCGCCACCACCGTCGGCTCAGGCGCACACACTTCCATTGCATCCGACTAAGGTGTCGGAGCTTCAATGACCTCCGGTACGGAGGCCGAAACTTCAGGCACCTCCGGCTCGAACGCTGGAGCTTTGGTTACCTCCGGCACAAATGTCGAAGCTTCTGCCATCTCCCTCTCCTGCTCTGGAGCTTCAGCCGCTGGCGCTGTGGCCGCTGGCACATCTTTATCAACTTCTGCTCCGTGGTCCGGTGCTACCATGGGAGTTTCTGCCGTCTCCTATGGATCCAAGTCCACGACAGCTGGCGCGGAGCTGCCGTGTCTTCTGCCGCCACTTGGGGAGGCACGGGGGTTGAAGCCGGAGCTTCCGCATGCTCAGCCTCAGTCGCTGCAGCAGGTGCCGAAGCCTCAGACTTTTTTCTCAACACCCTGGAAACAAAAGATCGGGAAAACTAAAGACATGATAAAGACAAGATTAGTACCTAAAAGTGAGATGACAATGCTTACCTAGGGATACTACCACCTCAGTCACCACGGAATTTCTTCTTCTGGGGCCTGGAGTTAGAGCCCACCAGGTCTGGTGAGGCAAAAACCTCGGACCTCGGATGGGAGCTAGCCGCAGTAGCTGTAGTCTTCTCCGCTGGGATCTCCCTCGGCTGGGAAGGACCTCTGAACCTTGCGCCCGCAGTTGGTGTCGGGGTTGGAGTCGACTTGCCAGAGCGTGCGCCCCTCGAGGACACTGGCACCGAAGGAAGTGTTGCCACTGAAGATCTACTCCACCGTGGAGAAGGGGTTGTTGGAGTAGGAGCCGACCTCATGGAGCTCCCATCAGCATGCCTCAACTTCATCTTCTAGCTGGAATATTCGTCTGGCTCTTTGCCCTTGCCCTTCCCACCGTCATCAACCTTCTGGCTTGGAGCAGCAGGGGCCACCCTCTCTGAAGCTCTAGGGATTGCTACCCTAGAGGTATGGCGCCTCTTGACCACGCCGATGTCATCCAGTGCCGACATTCTCCTCCAGATCTTCCTGCTAACCTCTGGAACCATGTTCAAAGGCAGGAAGGCAGCCGGCAGAGCCAGGCGTCGCGGGAGATACCTCCATTCTGAAATTTCATGAGATGGATCTTCAAAGCTTCATCATCCAAGTTGGTGTTCAAACGGACTTCAATTCGGTTATGATCCATATCATTATTGAAAGACCATGCGGGCCATTCCCTAGTCTTCAGCAGAGCCCACCTGTTCACCAAGAAATTGCCGAAGACCATTTGGGTTGTCACTCCTCCCTCTACGCATTCTTGGATCCTTTCCATGATGGGCTTCTACGCTTCCGACAACTCCATAACTACGTTCCAGGCATCAGTGTCAACATTGGGAAGGCCCTTGGGCAACTCTAACCTCTCGTGCTCCTCCACTGTGATGATCACCCAATACTTCTTCCAGTCGTCCAACTTGTAGGAGGGGAAGGTCTTCAAGTACTTAAAGGGTCAATTCTTATGCTTCACGAAGTATTAGAAGCCTATCAACTCCGTCTCCTTCCCGGTGGTGTGGACCGTGAGGAAGGTCCGAAACAGCTCAGTGCAAGGAGGCACACCCACCCACATCTCGCAGAAGTGGCCGAAGGTTTCCACCACCAAGAGGGAGTGGGGGCCAAGATGATAAAGTTGGAGGCCGTAGTAATCCAGCAACATCAAGAGAAAGCTTGAAAAAGGTGGGATCAGACCCACCATGACGTATGCTGAGAAGTACACCATCTCTCCAGTGCACTCCTTCTTGAAGGGGAGCTTGCCAAAGCGGATGTCATTGTTGCAAGAGTCACTGGACCACCCCATGTAGGTCCGGACAATCGACATCTCTTCGTTGGTCTTGATCTTGGTGCGGAGAAGAACCAACTCCATCCCGGCAAAGTAGAGCGAAAGTTGGAAAGGCTATGTAAAGGTTGGGAGGCTCTGAGCACATGTTCAATTGAAAGCGTAAAGAGTCCTCAAACCGTACGGGCTTTCCTTCTTAAGTAAGGCTCCACAACGCTTGGATGGAAACCGCAATAGGACTGAGATCACATTTTAAAGAATCTACCCTATCAATGAGGAAAGGACCCGGGTCCACTTCGGCAGCAAAGGCCGAAGTTATTACCCCAAGTGAACCGTTGTCATGATGGGAAGTTGAAAGCCTGATGGTGGCGGCCTAACAGGGCGCTCAGAACTGACACGGTTTTTGTATTGGGAATCGGCGACCTTCAATTGTGTGAGATCTGCACACAAGGATTTCACCTGGCGCATTCAAAAGAAGCCACGCGAAGATGGTTTAACATCGAACCGTCGTCCCAACGGCACATAGAAAGAACTTTGAAGCCCCAATGCGGGAATCGAAGATGGCCCAACTTCTGGTAAAATAACCTAACACAAAGGGTTTCTCCCAGAGGTGGGCCCATGGGCCACTGTCGGTACCCTGCATACCAGGTACCCCATGATACCACAAAAAATGCTAAGGAGTTCCACCCATCCGAGTTGAATACCCCTGAAGGCTACACGTGGTACACAACACTGGACCCACCTCCCTCGTTTGGGTAGCTCCAGCTCTGCCACGTGTAACACAAGGCCAGAACTAATCCCCTTCATAGGGAAGCTCCGGTCTTTCCACGTGTCTAGTGACCCTGGATCTAGCTCCCAGTGAAGATCCGGTGATGCCACGTGTATAGTGGCACCGGAGCTAACTCCCCACGACGGGAAGCTCTAGATCCTCTACGTGTCGATCCTACAGACCTGAGACAGCAACGAAGAGGCTGGCAGATCTCCAACGGCACGGACATTCAAGGGACAGTTAAAGCTACAGTTACAAGACCTGATTACGTGTCATTAATGTCACATTAATGACACACGATCAGAGTACCCTTAACAATGGTAATGCTGCCATTAAGGCACGTTACACACTATTAATTACGCTTAATATTCACAAATTGTGTATTAGGAAAATTAACTATCGCCAGGGCCACATGTTGGGCTAGGCTGATAGTGTAACGGCCAGTCCTTGGACTATAAAAGGGATGCACCGCACGGTACAATATAGAGAGAACTAAGATCACACGCTCACAAGCGCCATACACTCATACATACAACAACACATCCCGTGGAGTAGGGTGTTACGCTCAGGCGGCCCTGACCACATAAAACTCCTCGTGTCACTGTCTTGTTCATAATCTCACGCACCCCAACCAATCAAGAACCTCCGCGGGCTACGATCTAGTAGTACCAAGGGAAGTGTCGATCGCACATTTTGACAGCAATTTTTGGGAGGTCGCATGGGCCAGTTTTATGGTAAGTATGTTAAATAAAGTTTCTATGTTTTAACTCTTGAACTCTTTTAATGAACATCTCTTTAATATATTCTTTATCACAGGAGAGGTATATTTTAGAGGACCCGAATGACCCTCGCATGTTTGAGGATGCGAGGAAAGTGTTTCACGTCAATGCTGCGAAGGCGGTTCGGCAAGCTTTGTCAAACGCTCGTATTCAAGTCATCAATGAGTTGAAGGCGAACAAGCACAACGTACGACACTTCCAGCAGGAGAGCGAGAGGCACCTGAAGGAGGAGGAGTATGCGCAGGTACGTGTAGTGTAGTAAATATTTTTCTGATAATTTCCTCAATGGTATTTTTAACGATCTACAACTATGTGTAGGGCCACGTGAGCTAGTTGCACGGTTGTTCCGATGCATACTGGGCCCTTCGTCAATACTGGGTTAGCTATGAGTTTAAGGCTAAGTCCCAGAGGGCTCGAGGGTGCAGAGGGGTCGAGGGGAAGCACAACGAGGGCCAAGATAACCACATGCATTTAGCTAAATGCATGGTAATTGTGTCTAACATCTGTTTATATATTCATAATATAATGTTCGTACTAACACGTATTGACAGAAGCACGAGACGAGGGTGTTGCCGACCCCTGTTGAGGTCTGGAACAGAGGTCACAGGGACCCTTCTCAGCCTCAGGGGTGCAGTCAGGCCGCAGTTGAGTGGTTGGTAAGTTTAGAAATCATTCATATTAAATATAACTATATGGATTGTTGAACTTACACGGTTTTCTTGTTTTTTAGGCTAGGTACGGGGAGGAGGCTAGGAGGATACACGGCGCAGGTATTGATTGGGAACATGAACCAATCGATTCTCAAGCCGCGTTGCAAGTGGAGGTGGAAAAGCCCACAGGAGATGAGTTCATAAGTCATTTTTATCATTTTCAATTCAAAATATTCAAGATATTTCAATTCCATATTATTGATTCTTTTTTTATAGCTCGCCATATTCGGTGGAGTTGTTGACTCGAGGGCGGCGAGACCTACGAGAGGCAGCTGTAACACCCTCATTTTCATGCATCATGCATTGCATAAGTTCATATACATGTCTAACATTAATCCACATAAAAGAAAATCGGTTTAAAATGAATTTAGAGTAAAACTACACTTAAGAGTTCTGAGAGGTGCGGACTAGCCCAGTTTTTTGAGCGGACTAGTTCGATTTATCTCTGACCTCACTAGGACTTGTCCATTTTTCTGCGGACTAGTCTATTTTTCCCTCTGGACATTTTGGACTTGTCCGGCCCATAGTGGACTAGTCCGGTATCCCAAATTGCTTGAAGTTTCGCTAAGTCCCTGGAATTGTCCGGACTAGTCCAGAGTTCCAGCAGACTTGTCCATTTTTCCCTCTTACTAAAGTCGGACTTGTCCGATTTTTGGCCAAACTTGTATGTTTTTCCCCTCTAGATAAGTTCTGACTTGTCCAATGTCCAGTCCGGACTTGTCCAATTTCTCTCTGTCTAACTTCGGACTAGTCCGGCCCTTTTCGGACTTGTCCAAAAAATCACGACTTCGAGGTTACCTTCTGTTTCACGACTTGTTTCTTGGGTTTGACCTTAAGTGGTCCTAGGTACATCGTGCCTAACTCTTTTAGATCTCATGTGGGACTCTAAACCAGCCTCTACTCATCTCAAAATCGAAATCCATCTAGCCCTAGCCTCCACCTCTATATAAACAACCCCACCCCTTCGCTTGACATCTATTGGCCACTTTTCCTCCTCACCCAAACCCTAGCTCATGGATAGCCACCACCAAGGAGGGAGAAGGAGATCTAGAGCAAGGAGAGTGAGAGGAGGAAACGAAAGAGGATCAAGCTCTCCGTCGACTTCGCGTTCTCCATCGCCAATTTGCCATCAAGTTCTTCATCAACCCTAGAATTGTCAAGATCCAAGTGTTACCTACAAGATCCTTGATTCATTGGAGATCTAAACACCTGGTATATCTTCTATTCTCTTTTCCTTACGTGAATTCAACCCCAAATCTCCAAATTCACGTCGATCTAGAAAACCCTAATCTATTGTTCCTGCGTACTGCGGACTAGTCCAGCCTCCTGCGGACTTGTCCGATTTTGTAATCTAGTCCCTGTTGAATTGATTCTAAATTGTTTCGAATCAATTCCAAACCTGTTCAATCTTGATAAAAACTATTAGAACTAGTTAGTGATCATTAAAAGCAACTCATTAACCAGTTCCACCTTGCAATTGCATTAATCATGCATGTCATGTCATATTGAGTAATGTTTATGCACTCTTTGATTGTGTTTCTTGTCTTGTATGTTTATTGTGAGGATTAGACGGATTTGCGCTAGAGAGTGCCTTGGAGGATCTCTAGCACCAAGAATTTGAAGTCTTTGATCCTAATCAAGCCCAAGAGCAAGGCAAGTGTCCGTGACGCATATTGATCCTATTTCTAAAATAAATGTTTTGTTTGCAAAATTGCATGCTTGTGTCAATTTGATGGGAATCCTATGATAGGAAGTTTACTATCTTTGTTTAACCACCCTTGTCACCTAGAATACATGGTAGGACTCGGGAAAACAACTATACTATTTAATTATGCATTAATGAGATTATGATTAATATGAACTGGTTAATATGATATGGTAATGGGTGATCTAAGCAAGCCTAGTATGTGGATGGGTTGGAAGTCATGGTTGTTTGCTTGCTTTAGATCTAAGGACCGGTTCATGCGAGAATAAGCCAGGACTACAGTGCCACCTCGAGGCCAGGTATGGGTGCGGCGTAGCTGAATAATTAGGGCTTTGACGGTTCTATTTGGACCATTAAGGATGCTCGGGGAAGGGGTAGTCGAATTGGGTTTTTTGACGATTGATGGGACTACCCTGGGTTCCGAATGGCTCAAGAGGGGGCCCTTGTTTGAAGATGTGCTTAGTTGGAGGTATCGCCACCGGTTAAACCTCATTGGGGTCTAAATAGGCTAGTAATCACTTTGTAAACGGTATTTTGTGATCTCTTGGCCATATACCAAATGAAGTGTAATTGGCATAAGGGAGGTTCTTTAGTCACCGACGGGTGATGAAGTCACAAACACGTGGGTAAAGTGGTACAAACTCTACAGAGTCTGATAAAACTATCATGATAGTCGTGCTCCCGGTTATGAGCGCTTAGATGACCTACATGATTAGAGGGTTTTGGTATTGGAATGGTTTGGTAATGGTTATGGAATAATATTTTTATGACTGGCTATGAACTAAATTATGGCATTGGATATGGTTAATGGCAATGGTGAAATCTGGAATAATGATGATGGATATGGAATATGGACTTGTACTATGTTAATATATGTGGTTTACGGTGAGTTATTCACATAAATATAATATATTGCTTTTCAAATGTTTTAATGTACTTTTTAGCACTTAGCCATTGTTATATTCGTCATTTGTATCAGCTACATGTGATACTTTCCACACTTGCTGAGTACGACATATACTCACCCTTGCAATTCCCCCACCAACAGTTGAGGGTCAGGATTGGGAGTTTAACGATGATAATGCGGATTTCAAGGTCGTGTCTGCTGTCGGCTTTGCCTGTGGTGTTGATTGGAGCTGCGCTATCCCTTATGCTTATTTGCTTAGCTGCTTAGTTGCTTATTACTTTATTTCCGTTGTATTAGTTCAAACTTGTCATTAATATTCATTAGAGCTTGTATTCGAGGACATTCTGAATTTTGTAATAAAAGTACTTATTTAATAATTTGAGCTGTGGTAATTTTCTGTATATCCGTTTGTGATTGCACTCGTGTATGTGTGTTGAACGTCCTGGGCACACATATGCGTTCACTTGGTTCATTTTCAGAACCGGGTGTCACAAATTGATATCAGAGCCACATGTTCACCGTAGGACACAACCTAGATAGAATGGACACTTTACAGCACATAGGAGCACTCAGGAATCGCTGTGTTTTTGTTTGGTGTGTTGTTTGCTGATGTGCTTAATAGAGGATTTTGAGATACTTTAGCATTGACATGTCCACCTAGGCTAGTATAGGTAGTTGCTTAGTTTCGTATCCCTTGATGCATATAGTTGGGGATGTTTTCTAAATTCTTATCTCTTGCTTTTCTTTAGATAGTGAGGAATCGCAACCAGAGGGATGGCAATGATGAGGATGAGAACAATGGAGCACCTCAGAACAATAATAGACAAGGACCTGTTCGGGGAGTTATCAATATTGAGCAGCTACTGGCTATGCAAAACCAGTATATGCAGACCATGATACAAAATATGGGACAACTGCAGGCTGGTAACAACAACAATCAGCCCCACATGCCTCCACCGCCACCCCCACCTCCTCATAACCGGTTGGGAGAGTTTATGAGGACTAGGCTGCCAACCTTTGCTCAAGCCGTTGACCCTATGGATGCTGATGATTGGCTCAAGTCCGTGGAGAAGAAGCTAGCTATTGTCCAATGCAGCAACTGGGAGAAGGTCCTATTTGCTTCTCATCAACTAGTTGGAGCAGCTGCAGATTGGTGGGATGCTTATTGCAATGCTCATGAGAACCAAGAGAGAATTACTTGGACCGAATTCAAGGAGAGCTTCTGTTCTCATTATGTGCCGGAAGGTGTCATGATCTTGAAGAGGCAAGAATTTGAGAATTTGAGGCAAGGAAGATCGAGTGTGGGTGAATACCTCAATAAATTCACTCAACTCTCAAGATATGTGTCTAAGGATGTCAGTCGGGACAGCCGGAAGCAACACTTGTTCATGAGAGGTTTGAACAATGAAATCCAAGTGCAATTGCTAACCTATGATTATGCCAACTTCCAGAAGCTTGTGGACAAAGCAATTGTTGTGGAAAACAAGGTATGTGAGATGGAGCAAGACAACAAGAGGAAGGCGCCATATCAAGGACAACAACAAGGAAGTAATGTGCGCCCTCGCTTTGCGCAACTAAATGCGCCATATTACAGCTCCTGTGCTCCTGTAAAGTGCCCTGGATATGCACCGCGCCCAGCTTAGTTTGTGCAGCAGCGCCCTGTTATGCAAGCACCAAGGCCTCCAGTACCTTTTGCACCTCGTGCAGATTTTCCTGGTGCAAATGTTCAGAATCAAGCTCGCCCCAATAATTCTGGTGGAGTAAAGAAGTGTTATACTTGTGGAGAAGCTGGACACTTTGCACATCAATGTCCTAAGTCAGGCCTTGGTCAAGGAAGCAATGCTCAAAGACAAAACCCAAGACCCAATGGAGGACAGCTGCAAGGGAACTATGGACAGCAGAATTTTGCTCGTGGCAACGTGAACCATGTCTCTACGGAGGATGCTCAACAAGCGGATGACGTGGTGATTGGTATGTTTCTCGCAAACTCCAACCCGACGACTATGTTATTTAATTCTGGAGCATCACATTCATTCATCGCATCAAAATATGTTGCCAAGTATAGTTTGCCTATCTCTCATATGAAGTTTACTCTATTGGTTAAGTCTTCTGGAGGAGAGATGAGGACAAATATAGTATGTCCAAAAGTAAACCTTATAATAAGGGGGGTAGACTTCCTGGCCAACCTCATTGTTTTGGATTCTCAAGGATTGGACATTATGTTTTGTATGGATTGGTTGAGGAAGCACAATGGAGTTACTGAGTGTGCCACAAAGACGGTGAAGTTGACCAGTGAGGAAGGGGTCACCGTAGAGTTTGAAGCATCTCAAACCGCACCGAAGCAATTGGAGCTGAATCACATGGACAGTGCCGCAATTGAGGAGATTCGAGTGGTATGTGAATTTTTGGACGTGTTCCCGGATGAGTTGTCAGGTATGCCACCTGATCGAGACATTGAATTTGTTATTGATTTAATACCTGGAACTGCACCTATAGCTAAGAGGCCGTATAGGATGCCTCCTAATGAATTACCAGAGCTCAAGAAGCAGATTCAGGAACAACTAGAGAAAGGTTTTATTCGCCCTACTTGTTCACCTTGGGGAGCGCCCGTTCTTATTGTGGACAAGAAGGATGGATCCCAAAGGATGTGTGTGGATTACCGAGCTCTCAATGAGGTGACCATCAAGAACAAGTACACCTTGCCACGCATAGAAGACTTGTTTGATTAGATGAAGGGTGCTTGTGTCTTCTCTAAGATTGATTTGAGGTCGGGATACTTTCAAATGAAGATAAGACCGTCG
Organism: Tuctoria greenei; assembly: GCA_036927565.1. Classification (NCBI taxonomy): domain Eukaryota; kingdom Viridiplantae; phylum Streptophyta; class Magnoliopsida; order Poales; family Poaceae; genus Tuctoria; species Tuctoria greenei. The sequence continues at coordinate 58,330,215 of JAYESD010000007.1, forward strand.
GACATACCTAAGACCGCTTTCAGGACATGGTATGGATCTTATGAGTACACTGTGATGTCCTTTGGATTGACAAATGCACCTGCCTCCTTTATGTACTAAAATGAATAAGGTCTTCATGGAGTACCTGGATGAGTTTGTAGTGGTGTTCATTGATGACATTATGATCTACTCGAAGTATGAGAAGGAACACAAAAAACACTTGAGGCGTACGTTGCAAAAATTGAGGGAGCATCAATTGTACGTCAAATTCAGCAAGTGTCAGTTTTGGTTAAGGGAGGTGTCATTTTTGGGTCATATCATCTCGGGAGGAGGGGTATCGGTTGACCCAAGAAAAGTGAGGGATGTGTTGAAATGGGAACCCCACAGAATGTTAAGGAAATATGGAGTTTTCTTGGAATGGCTGGATATTACCGTCGATTCATCAAGGACTTTTCCAAGATAGCCAAGCCAATGAAGGAATTGTTAATGAAGGGGAAAGCGTTTCAATGGACTCAAGCCTGTCAAGAAAGTTTTGAGGAGTTGAAGAAAAGGTTAACGATTGCCCCAGTTTTGGTTTTGCCAGGTGTAAGCAAGAGTTTCGACATATATTGTGATGCATCGAGACAAGGACTTGGATGTGTGATCATGCAAGAAGGTCAAGTGGTCGCCTATGCATCAAGGCAATTGAAGAAACGCAGAATTACCCAACACATGATCTAGAACTTGCAGCCGCGGTACACGCATTGAAAATTTGGAGACACTACATCCTTGGTCATAGGTGTAAAATTTATACGGATCATAAGAGTCTTAAGTATATTTTCACACAAAAGGATCTGAATTTGAGGCAACGAAGATGGTTGGAGCTCATCAAGGATTATGATGTGGGGATCGACTATCATGCGCTAAAGGCTAATGTAGTGGCCAATGCCTTGAGTAGAAAAGGAGTAAGTCACCAGCTCAAGGTTCAAGAATTACCATCCGAGTTATGTAAGGAGTTTGAACGGTTGAACCTTGGATTTGTGAATGAAATGGGAATGATGGAGTTAAATCCGACCTTGGAGCAAGAAATTCGAGAGGGGCAGACCAAGGATGAGGAAATTTAGGAGATTAAAGAGAGGACCCAGGAGGGAAGAAAATTCAGGTTTGATGAGGATGAACATGGTACCTTATGGCTCGGAAAGAGGATTGTCATGTCTAATGTGAAGCATATTCAAGAAACGATATTGAAGGAGGCACAAGACTTGCCATACTCGATTCACCCCGGCTGTACGAAGATGTACAAAGACTTGAAGACTTGTTATTGGTGGGCTAGCATGAAGAAGGACATAGCTGAATACGTAGCCTTATGTGATGTGTGCCAACGAGTCAAGGTGGAACATCAAAGGCTAGCGGGATTATTGCAGCCATTGAAGATCCTGAAATGGAAGTGGGAAGAAATCAGTATGGACTTTATAGTTGGTTTACCGCGTACTCAGTTCGGTTATGACTCAATCTGGGTAATTGTGGATCGATTGACCAAATCAGCTCATTTTGTTCCTGTCAAGACCACCTATACCACCACGAAGCTAGTAGAGCTATACATGGAGCATATTGTGTGTCGACATGGAGTACAAAAGACGATATTATCGGATAGAGGTTCTCAATTTACCTCCAGGTTTTGGCAAAAATTGCATGAAGCGTTGGGAACAAGGCTGAATTTTAGTTTAGCATATCACCCTCAAACGGATGGACAAACTAAGAGGACCAATCAGCTTTTGGAGGATATGTTAAGAGCTTGTACTTTGAAGCATGGGAAAAGTTGGGATAAGAGCTTGCCATATGCAGAATTTTCATACAACAATAGGTACCAAGCAAGTTTGAAGATGTCGCCTTATGAAGCACTATATGGGAGGAGGTGTAGGACGCCCTTGTTTTGGATTGAGACAAGGGAGAATTAAGTATTTGGTCCAGATGTGTTGCTAGAAGTTGAAAAACAAGTTCAGGTCATTCGCGAGAACTTGAGGGCTGCTCAATCAAGGCAAAATGGCTATGCGGACAATAGAAGAAGGAAACTAGCCTTTGAAGTCAGAGATTTTGTTTACCTTAAGGTGTCACAATTGCGAGGTCATAAGAGGTTTAACATAAGAGGCAAGCTAGCACCTTGCTATATTGGACCATTCATGATTTTGGACAAAAGAGCAGAAGTAGCGTATAAGTTTGAGATGCCATCCCATCTTTCAGATGTTCATGATGTCTTTCATGTTTCCAAGCTCAAGAAGTGCTTGAGAGTACCAGAACAACAAGTGACAATGGAAGAATTGGAACTAGAGGCAGACTTGACTTATGCCGAGCAACTGGTCAAAATCTTGGAAACCAAGGAGAGGGTCACAAGGAACAAGATTATTAGATGGTGTAAAGTTCAATGGAAGCATCACACAGAATCAGAGGCAACATGGGAGCTGGAGGATGATCTCAAGAAGGAATTTCCCTATCCATTTTCTTTTGCGTCGAATCTCGAGGGCGAGATTCATTTTAAGGGGGTAGGTTTGTAACACCCTTATTTTCATGCATCATGCATTGTATAAGTTCATATACATGTCTAACATTAATCCACATAAAATAAAATCGGTTTAAAATGAATTTAGAGTAAAACCACACTTAAGAGTTCTGAGAGGTGCGGACTAGCCAAGTTTTTTGAGCGGACTATCCGATTTCTCTCTAACCTCACTAGGACTTGTCCGTTTTTCTGCAGACTAGTCTGTTTTTCCCTCTGGACATTTTCGGACTTGTCCGGCCCATAGCGGACTAGTGCAGTATCCCAAATAGCTTGAAGATTCGCTAAGTCCCTGGACTTGTCCGGACTAGTCCAGAGTTCTAGCAGACTTGTCCTTTTTTCCCCTTGACTAATGTCGGACTTGTACGATTTTTGGCCAGACTTGTTTGTTTTTCCCCTGTGGATATGTTCTGAGTTGTCCAATGTCCAGTCTGGACTTGCCCGATTTCTCTCTGTCTAACTTCGGACTAGTCCGACCCTTTTCGGACTTATCCGTAAAATCGCGACTCCGAGTTGATCTTTTGTTTCACGACTTGTTTCTTGGGTTTGACCTTAAGTGGGCCTAGGGACGTTGTGCCTAACTCTTTTAGAGCCCATGTGGGACTCTAAACTGGCCTCTACTCATCTCAAACTCGAAATCCATCTAACCCTAGCCTCCACCTCTATATAAACAACTCCACCCCTTGGCTTGACATCTATTTGCCACTTTTCCACCTCACCCAAACCCTAGCTCATGGATAGCCGCCACCAAGGAGGGAGAAGGAGATCCAGAGCAAGGAGAAGAAGAGGAGGAAACAAAAGAGGATCAATATCTCCATCAACTTTGCATTCTCCATCGCCAATTCACCATCAAGTTCTTCATCAACCCTAGAATTGTCAAGATCCAAGTGTTATCTCCAAGATCCTTGATTCATTAGAGTTCTAGACACCTGGTATACCTTCTATTCTCTTTTCCTTATGTAAATTCAACCCCAAATCTCCAAATTCATGTCGATCTAGAAAACCCTAATCTGCTGTTCCTACGCAGCGGACTAGTCCGACCTCCTACGGACTTGTCCGATTTTGCAATCTAGTCTCAGTTGAATTATTTCTAAATTGTTTTGAATCAATTCCAATCCTGTTCAAACTTGTTAAAAACTATTAGAACTAGTTAGTGATCATTAAAAGCAACTCATTAACCAGTTCCACTTTGCAATTGCATTAATCATGCATGTCATGTCATATTGAGTAATGTTTGTGAACTCTTTGATTGTGTTTCTTTTCTTGTATGTTTATTGTGAGAATTAGACAGATTTGCGCTAGAGAGTGCCGCGGAGGATCTCCAGCACCAAGAATTAGAAGTCTTTGATCCTAATCAAGCCCAAGAGCAAGGCAAGTGTTCTTGAAGCATATTGATCCTGTTTCTAAAATGAATGTTTTGTTTGCAAAATTGCAAGCCTGTGTCAATTTGATGAGAATCCTATGATAGGAAGTTTACTAGCTTTGTTTAACCACCCTTGTCACCTGGAATACACTGTAGGGAGTCGGGAAGGGCTTTTTACCTTTTTGCTTTGCTTAATTAATTGGGATGAGAAAATAACTATACTATTTAATTATGCATTAGTGAGATTATGATTAATATGAAATGGTTAATATGATATGGTAATGGGTGATCTAAGCACGCCTGGTTTGTGGATGGGTTGTACGTCATGGTAGTTTGCTTGCTTTAGATCTAAGGATTGGTTCATGCGAGAATAAGCCAAGACTACAGTGCCACCACAAGGCCAAGTATGGGTGCGATGTAGCTGAATAATTAGTGCTTTGCCAATGCTATTTGGACCATTAAGGATGCTCGGGGAAGTGGTAGTCGGATTGGGTTTCTTGATGATTGGTGGGACTACCCTATGATCGAAATGGCTCAAGAGGGGGCCCTTGGTTGAAGATGTGCTCAGTTGGAGGCATTGCCACCGGTGAAACCTCAGTGAGGTCTAAATAGGCTAGTAATCCCTTTGTAAATGCTATTTTGTGATCTCTTGGCCATACACCAACGGAAGTGTAATTGGCATAAGGGAGGTTCTTTAGTCGCCGACGGGTGATGAAATCACAAACACGTGGGTAAAGTGGTACAAACTCTGCAGAGTCTGATAAAACTATCATGATAGTCGTGCTCCCGGTTATGAGCGCCTGGATGACCTACATGATTAGACGGTTTTGGTATTGGGATGGTTTGGTAATTGTTATGGTTAATAATATGGTTATGACTGGCTATGAACTGAATTATGGCATTGGATATGGTTAATGGCAATGGTGAAATCTGGAATAATGATGATGGATATGGATTATGGACTTGTACTATGTTAATAATTGTGGTTTATGGTGGGTTTATTCACATACATATAATATATTGCTTTTCAAATATTTTAATGTACTTTTCAGCACTTAGCCATTATTATATTCGTCATTTGTATCAGTTACATGTCATATTTTCCACACTTGCTGAGTACGACATGTACTCACCCTTGCAATTCCCCCACCAACAGTTGCAGGTCAGGATTGGGAGTTTAACGATGATAATGCGGATTTCTTGGCCGTATCTCCCGTCAGTTTTGCTTGTGGTGTTGATTGGAGCTGTGCTATCCCTTTTGCTTATTTGCTTATTTCTACTGCATTAGTTCAAACTTGACAGTAATATTCATTAGAGATTGTATTCGAGAATATTCTGAATTCTATAATAAATGTACTTATTTAATAATTTGAGGTGTGGTAATTTTCTGTATATCTGTTTGTGATTCCACTCGTGTATGTGTGGAACGTCCTGGGCACACATATGCACTCACTTGGTTCGTTTTCGGAACCGGTGTCACAGCAGCTCGACGCAGGCTTCGTCAGCGAGCCCGAGTCAGCGTGTCTTGTAGGTGGAGACTCTCACCCATCAGGTCTAGGAGAACTGCGGGCAGTACCATATTGAGATGGAGGCGCAAAGGGCGGCGATGGAGGCCACCATCTCCTACCAGACCCGCATGGAGCAGATTTGGCAGGCAATGGAGATGCAGAGGCACGCGGTGACGGTAAGATAAAGTAATTTAAATTCATCACATTCTTAATAATATGTAATAACTTGTAACGTTTGCAATGACAGAGTTTCTTTCAAGGTCACACAGTCCAGAGGATGCACCTTGAGCTACCTCCACTGCCACCGCCAATTCCACAACCAGAAATGCAGGTACCGCCGCCGATGCACACTTCTCTGGATTTTCAAGTAATCAAAAACGTTCTTACTTAATCTTAATTCATCAAATATAGACAAATATAATTCAACTTAGCTATTGTGGTCTTACTTAGTCTTTAATAATCAAACATAGCAAATATAACTCAAATTATCTAAACTAAGTTCAATATGATCAATTCTAGCTTCTTTAATCAATTCTAGTCAAAAACAAAGTTCCAAACTAATCAATATGTCAAACGACTTCTATGTGTTGCAGAGATCGGTGACGGAGGCTCAAACTCTGTCGCCGTCTATACCGACGCCTAGACTGACGCGTGGCGAGGACGTTGGCGGCTCGGAAGGTAGATAGAATTGATGGATGGAGATGTATTTGTCTTTGTTTTGTGTCTGTATTTGTGTTGTGATGGATGGACTTTGTGTTATGATGGATGGATTGTATTGTGCTGGATCGAGATGTTATGTTATTGTTATATATCGTGTTTTGCTGTTGTTATATGTTGTGTTTCTGGCCATCAAGCCAGACAGAACATTTCGTTCTTTTTAAAAAAATAAATAACCTTATTTGCGGCGGCTTTGATACAGTACCGTCGCAAATTAGGCTTCTGGTCATCGCAAATTAACCTATGTTATATGCGACGGCCGAGCCGTTGCAAATATGATATGTGTTATTTGTGACGGCCACAGTAAACTTATTTGCAACAGTGACCGTTGCAAATAAGCTTAATTGCGAAAAAACACGAGCGACGGCCGAAAACCGTCACAAATAAGAAAAATCGTTGCAATTAGCTTATTTGTGACGGCTTTTGGCTTATTTGCGATGGCCTTGGCCATCGCAAATTGTCGGAATTCCTGTAGTGAACAGGGCCGGATCCAAGGAGGGTGCGGGGGGGGGGGGGGGGGGGGGGGGGCTCCAGCCCCCCTACCCGGCGTCGAACAATGGAGCCCCCTTAGAGCCCCTTCTACAATTTTGATGGTGGAGAAGAAGAATATTAGAAAAATAGTCTCAACTATTGTCAATTATGTAATTGGTTAATTGGCTAGTTGAGACAACTTCTAAATTTGAGGTCAAGAGTTCAATTCTCTGTACTAACACTTCAATTTTTTTTATGCTTCTTTTTTTTTATTTAATGTTCAGCCCCCCTATAATTTATCACTGGATCCGTCACTGGTAGTGAACTAGATTAACATAACATCTCATCTCCTTTTAATTTGGTTGCACTCGGACGACTCCAAGTTTGACCCTGTTTTCAACAAACTTGATCCTTGGTAGAGCCTTCGTGAGAACGTCTGCTATCTGCTCTGTAGTTCCAATGTGCTCAAGTTGCACTGCCTTCTTCTCAATGCAGTCCCTTATGTAGTGAAATCTTGTGTCTATGTGCTTCACCCTCTCATGATATTTGGGATTCTTGCTCGATCCAAGTGTTGCCTTGTTGTCCACCCAAAGACTGAACATTTCCGGCTCTTCACTTAGCATTTCTCCCAACAGTCTGCTGATCCACACTCCCTGGCAAACTGCAGTTGTAGCTGCAATGTACTCTGCCTCACAGGAGGATAGAGCAACTACACGTTGCTTCTGTGAACTCTAAGTTATCAGGTTCCTTCCTAAGAAAAATGCCACACCTGAGGTGCTTTTTCTATCATTGATATCACCAACAAGGTCACTATCACTAAACCCTGCAATGCTTAGAGTCTTTCCTGAGATATATTTGCATCCATATTCAGTTGTCCTAGCCACATACCGGAGAATGTGTTTTACAGCACACCACTGAGTCTCATTTGGATTCTCCATGAACCTGCTCACCATGCCGACTGAGAAGGCCAAATCTGGTCTTGTATTTACTAGATATCTCAAACACCCTATGATGCTTCTATACTTTCTTGCATGTGTCAGTTTACTGTCATCTGACTTTAAGAGGTGCACTCTAGGTTCCATAGGTATATCACTTGGATTGCAGTTCCTCAGACCTGCCATTTCAAAAATCTTTAGAGCATAGGCCTTCTGACAGAAACAAGTGACACCTTCCTTTTGGCATACCCCAATTCCCAGATAATAACTTAGCTTACCCAGATCACTCATCATAAAACTGTTCTTCATCTCCATTTTGAACTTTGAGATTTTAACTTCAGATGGCCCACATATCACAAGGTCATCCACCATATACACTCCTACTAGGAGCCGACCAAGCCCTGAACCCCTCCTGTTCAAGGAATGTTCAGATTCTGTCCTCTTGAATCTGAGATGATTGAGTTCTTTGTCCAATCTTGCATTCCATGCTCTTGGAGCCTGCCTCAGCCCATATAAAGCATTCCTGAGTTTCATCACTTTCTCTGGTTTTTCTTTATCTTCAAAAACAGGAGGTTGAACCACATAGACCTCTTCAAGCAAATCTCAATTCAGAAATGCATACTTCACATCCATATGATGGACTTGCCATTTTTCATTTGCAGCCAATTCTAGTAGCATTCTCACTGTCTCCAACCAAGCTACTGGAGCAAACACTTCATCAAAATCCAACCCCTGTCTTTGGGCAGACCCCTTTGCTACTAATCGAGCCTTGTGTCTGAGAATGTTACCTGCAGGATCTTTCTTCACTTTAAAAATCAATTTCAAGCCTATAGCTTTCTTACCAGGAGGCAAAGAAACTAATGACCATGTCTGGTTGTCCTGAATAGCCTTTAATTCTTCCAACATGGCTGTCATCCAGTTCTGATCATGGACTGCCTCCTCAATATCATATGGCTCTTTTGTAGATAATAAGCAGAGTCCAAGGTAATGAAAGTCCAGCACTTCTTCAGTGTTATCAAATATGTCTAAAACTTTTCTGAATCTCTGAACCACACCCTCTGATTCTACCTCTTGACAAGTGGGAGGAGTCACACAGTTGGATCCATCTGTTGGTGCAAACTCAGGCTCAACTTGAGGTGTTCTAGGTGTGTCAGGTATAAAAGACCCATCATCAGTTTCAGTAGGAGGAGCTTTAGCAGTGGTTGACCAGTGAACATGGAGCACTGAATACTGGTCCCTATCTTCAGACACTGCTTCACCCCATGACCAAGTCCTGCTCTCATCAAATTTAACATCCCTAGACACAAACATTTTGTTGTTCTCAGGATCATAAATTCTGTATACCTTGGTGTAAGGCTCATAACCAAAGAATACCCCTTTGATTGATCTGTCAGAAAACTTTGTGATATGTAACATCCATATTTTTTATAAATTAAAATAAAAGGGCATAATATAATTAAATGATAAAGAAATAAAAAGAAAGAGAAAAGAAAGGAAAAAAAAAGGGGCAAAACCCTCTTTTGGGCCAAATCTCCTTCACCCTGCGGCCCAATCCCTCTCCCTCCTCCTCTCTCCCCCATCGGCCCAGCCCAACCGTGCCCCTCTCCCCTCTCACTCTGCCGTGCGGGTCCACAAGTCAGGGGCTTCTTCCCCCAACTGCCGCCCCCGTTCGTGCTCGCCTGCGCCCCGCGCGCGCCGTGCGGCAACCGCCGGCCACATGGCCGCGACCCTTGCCCCGTCGCCCCGGTGCAACCGCATCCCCCCCCCCCCCTTACAAATTCTTGGTCGCGCTCCGTTTCCCTTTTTCCCCAACCCCAAACCCTAGCCGCGCCATGCCTCCATTGCCGCCGATCGGAGCTCGACGCGCCACGGTTTCCCTGTGTTCCGGCCGTCCCCGACGAGCCACCGAGCCGCCCGACGTCGCGCCGCCCCCTAAGGGCCCCCCTCGACGAGTTTCGTAGCCAAAGCGGCCACCGCGGCATCGCCGATGCTCGGCCGCCGTTCACCGTCACCGTGCATCCATCTCCGGCCACCTCCGACTCCAATCAACCCCGTGGTGAGATTCCCGAGCTTCTCCTCTCTCTTTTGCTTCAAACCCCGCTGAATATGGGCCACCGTAGTGTCATCCGACGATACTCCGGCGAGCCCACGGTGGTGCCGCCGCCGCCGGTAGCCTGTGGCCGCCGCCCACTCTGGCCGGATCCCATGGGCCGTTGGATCTTGGATCCACGGTCCAGATTAAAACATCCCGAAGGGGTATGGTCCAGGTCCACCGTGGACCCATGGACCGCACCTCCTCCCCTGGTCCATGGCCCTGTAGCCCTATTCTATGGCTTTTCCCTTAGAAAAATAAATCACGAAAGAAATAGAAAATACATAATTGCGGCTAAGTCCCTGGACCTTTATAAATAATTGCGCATAAGCCCCTGTTTTAACAAAAACAACCCTGACCTTCATATTAATGATGTAATATTCTTTAAATAGATGAAAATAATAATATAATCATTGGATAATTTGGTAAATTACATTTTAAGCCACTGTTCTATTAGGGAGAATTATAAAACAGCCCCTGAACTTTATGGAAATTAGTTTATACTTTATATTATTATTACTGTTTTTATAGGAAAATCCCAGTAAATAGAATTAAATTGTAGAAAAATATATTTAATGCCTAGAAAAATGTTTTAAGTGATAAAATAAATATAGAAAATATAGGAAACTGGTTATAAATCTTTTATACTAAAATAAAATTGTAGAATTCATATAAAATCTATTTTGACAATAGAAAATTGTATAAAAATGCTTTTATCTATAAATAAATAATAAAAATAGAGAATAAATATGAAAATAATAGGAAAAGTATTTATAAATGTTTATGCTGAAATAAAATTTATAAAATGCATATAAAATATATTTTGGCTATGGGAAATTCATTAAAAATGATTTTAGCCTATAGTTAAATATAAAAAAAATGGGAAATAAATAGTAAATGCATTTATTTAGCTATGAAAAATAATAAACCACTCATAACTTCGATTTAACTCATAATCATAACATATTTCAATCATAATATTTGTATTGCTTGTATGGTGTATTGCTCTTGATTATTTTTATTTCTCTTTTGACGGTAGTGTACACACATTCGTGTCTCGATCAAGAAGCTACATGAAGAGGTGAAGACAAAGAGTTCACTCAAGAAGACTGAGCAGCTATTTAATAAAAGGCAAGTGCCCTTGACCATCTTGTACCAATTCTAGGGATTTAGATAGATGCATGCTAATTAAATTGATGTCCTACTTCATGTTTACATGCCCTGTTCCATATAATTCCTTGTTACCTGAAATGGGTTGGGAAGTAGATAGGTCATAGTTATGCTTAGCCATGCTTAAATATTGGGATTGAGATTTTATACAATTGTGCTACATTAAACCTTATGGTCACTTGAACTTGTGGTGATTACACTATTGTAGTGGATAGGAATCTGGTGGTTGGTTAGTATTGGTATGGTGCAGTTTGCACGAGACCCGAGATTGGGGTTTGTTACCACTGGATTCTAAGGACCGGTTTATGGAGGAAGCCACTATGCTTTATAGTACCACCACGAGACTGAGATGGGGCAGCATGGTCAATTAATTAGGTTTCTCCCGATGAACTGCTAGTGGTTGGATGGTGCGGGGAATGATGCGGGTGATCTGCTCTGGGATCCGCAAGGCTCAAGAGGGGGCTCTGGGGCGGAGGGTTACTCCGAGAATCCCCAGTGGTGGAAACCTTAGAGGGCTAGCACTAGTCGGGAGTACCTTTGTAAAGACCATGTAGTGATCTCCTGGCCACGCACCTATGGAAGTGTGAAATGTGGTTGGCCGCCACTGGCATTAGGGAGGTTTACTCAGTCCACCTGGCAACAGGGGATGAAATCACTGCTTGTGGGTAAAGGGTACATTCTCTGCAGAGATTTGGTAAAACTGTCATGACAGCCGTGCTCACGGACAAGAGTGTCTTGGTGTCCAATTCATAATTAGACGATGGTTGGGATGATGGTTGAGATGGTGGTTTGGAAATAATGTTGGTATTGATTCATTATTATTGTTATTCTATAATGATTGGGAATGTACACCTAGATGTAGGTGCTAATGAAAGCTAAGGATAAGTTTAATGCATAGTGCTTAAACCATTATTAGCCTTTCCTTTTTGACTGGCCTACATGTCATTTATTTCCCACACTTGCGGAGTACCACGGGATGGTACTCACACTTGCTTTGTTGTACTTTTGATATGCTGCTCAGTGAAGAGAAGAGCTAATGAAGACAGTGACAAGTGAAGACGGTGCATAGGTCGCGTTGCTGCCAGTCAATTTGCCTGTGGTTGCCCTGGAGTTTTTTTCCTCTTCTGCTGCTATTCAAAACTCTTTTAAAGGTATAAATGTTGTTTGCATGCGATATAGAATTGTTTATCACTTTTGTCGTACATGTATGGTGAAACTGATCCTGGCATACATGTAATTTGCAACTGGTTTTATTTTTAATAAAACCGGGTGTGACAAAGTGGTATCAGAGCTATATATCGACTCTAGGCACGTGACCTTAGGTAGAATGGACTTATTAGGCACCCCTTGACCTTGCTCATGAAGACGAAGATTCAACTCAACCGACAGGAGCTTGAAGATCGACGTATGAAGACAACACGAAGGAAGAAGAAGACACTTGAAGATTATTACACATCACTTGCTTAGGTCCCCTTTGGTTAGCAAGTGAAGCCCATGCCTTTCTCACGGCGAATTAGAATACGTTGTTTGATGTATACATTACATTAACAATAATAACAACAATAAATTTATAGCATTTGCCTGTTTAAGGGGGGTAGCCGATCGCTAGTAAATCATATCATCTCTCTTTAGTGCAACCCATTTGAATCTCATGGGCGAGATTCCTTGTAAGGTGAGTGAGATTGTAAACACCGTATTTAACAAAAAAAAGAAATAATAATAACAAATATTAATCATTACAATGCATTTGAACTGAAAGTTTTAAATTAAAACCCACAAAGGAAAATTGAGGCCAAGTTCACAACAATAATAAGAAGAAAAGGAATAAGAATGTAGAACATAAAAATGATGTGTGTTGTTTTGTAATAATACTTTAAGTTCAACTAAATCAACATATTAATCATGAACGTTTTTGCATGAAAAATGCAAATTATAAGTCCTAGAGAATGTGATAAATTCAAAAAAAAAATCTACAAAGGACAAATAAAACCTTATCACATGTAGTAGCACCTTGTTTGAGTAATAATTTTGTTGACAATAAAACCAATAGCTAGATACAAAATAAAATAAAATAAAATACAAAAGTAAGAATAAAATATATAATATAATAAATAGGCATAAAATTGAGTATTAATAAAATACGTTCTTAAAACAATTTTTTTAACAAATTCATCATGTTTTATTCTTGCATTGTGAGAGATACTAAACATTGAAAAATTTTAAAATAAATTATTTAACATCTAAATAAGAAAAATGTAAAAAAAATTGTTAAACTTGTGACTTAAATCTAGATCTTCACTAGAATCTCGGGGCGAGATTCCATTTAAGGGGGGTAGAATTGTAACACCCGTTATTTTCCCTTCTCTCTCTCTCTCTGCATGCGGGCCCCAACTGTCATCCCTTTCTTCCTCCAACCGCACGCCTTGCGGGTATTTCATCGAACACATCGCGTGCAAGTCGCATTCCGACAACCGCCGCGCCAATTCTTGCCCATCCCGCGCCCCTTCCCACATAGCCCACGTTCCATAGCAACCACACAACATCAAGCAACCGTTTCTCTTTCAAATACTCGTTCACTCCTCTTCCCATATTCCTTCCACGGTGAAAACCAACCGCCACCACTAGTGTCGCCATCGTTCTCGTGTTTCCACTCGATCTCCTCTTCCGATGATGCATAAATAGTGTTTCTTGTGCCCCAGAACATGCCTTGGGCAAGGAGGCGCCGAAGAATCGCCACCGAGGCACCACGGTGACATCCACCATAGCAACCGTCAACCTTCAACGTTGCTGCTCCCTTGCAGCGCCATTTTGGTGTCTACAACCTTGCTAGGTGAGTTCTAGGCATGCTCCTCCTTCAATTTTGGTAGCAAGGGACTAGTTTAGGCGTTTTTTTCGCTTGGATTGCGTGCTCCCGCGTGCTATGGCCGGTGGCCATGGCGGCACAGCCGTCCTGGCTAGAGGTAGAAGAAGACTATTGCTTCTTTTGTTTTCTAGCCATTGGATCTTGCCTCAATGGTCCAGATTAGATTGAACATACCCCTTCGTTTCATAACATCAGGATCACCCATTTTAAATCCAACGGCCACGATTAGATCTATCCCATACCCCTTCGTTCATAAAATCCTAGCCACCCACTTTAAATCCAACGATCCTCATTATTTTGCAGCACACCCCTTCGTCTTTTTGCAGTCTAGCCCCTAGAATCTTTCAGACTAGCCCCTAAACATTATTTTAATACCATTTAAGTTTCTGTATTAACAATTTAAACCTTAAGTTTCTCTGGAATTATGTTAAATTGAAGAAATAATGATTTAGGCCCCTGAAATTTAATTTAATTGGTGAATTAGCCTCTGTTCAATAATAGAAATAATATTTAAACCCTGAAATTAATATTTAGTTGCTGAATATTGTTTAAAAATGCATTTAGAGGTGGAAAATATTTATAAATGGTAAAATAAATATAGAAAATAGTAGAAAAAATTGTATTAAATCTTTTTAGGCTGAAATAAAATTGTAGATGTATATAAAATATATTTTGACCATTGAAAAACTTAATAAAAATGTTTTTTAGCTATAAATAAATACTAAAAATGGATAATAAATATGGAAATAGTAGGAAAAATTATTTATAAAATCTTTTATGCTGAAATAAAATTTATAAAATGCATATAAAAGATACTTTGGCTATGGAAGACTAATTAAAAATGTTTTAGCTTGTAAATAAATTATAAAAATGGAAAATAAATGGTAAATGCATTTCTTTGACTAAGAAAAATAATAAATACTTTGTAGGGACATATTAATATAGGATTTTATGCTTATGTGTATGTTTGGTGTATTGTTTTTGAATGTTTTGTTTGTCTTTTAACGGTAGTGTACACGCATTCGTATCTCGATCAAGAAGCTACATGAAGAGGTGAAGACAAAGAGTTCACTCAAGAAGACTGAGCAGCTATTTAATAAAAGGCAAGTGCCCTTGACCATTTCGCTCCAGTTCTAGGGATTTAGATAGATGCATGCTAATTAAATTGATGTCTTACTTCATGTTTGCATGCCCTGTTCCATATAATTCCTTGTTACCTGAAATGGGTTGGGAAGTAGATAGGTTATAGTTATGCTTAGCCATGCTTAAATGTTGGGATTGGGATTTTATACAATTGTGCTGCATTAAACTTTATGGTTACTTGAACTTGTGGTGATTACACAATTGTAGTGGATAGGAATCTGGTGGTTGGTTAGTATTGGTATGGTGCAGTTTGCACGAGACCCGGGATTGGGGTTTGTTACCACCGGATTCTAAGGACCGGTTTATGGAGGAAGCCACTAAGCTTTATAGTACCACCACGAGACTGAGATGGGGCAGCATGGTCAATTAATTAGGTTTCTCCCGATGAAATGCTAGTGGTTGGATGGTGCGGGGAATGATGCGGGTGATCTGCTCTGGGATCCGCAAGGCTCAAGAGGGGGCTCTGGGGCGGAGGGTTACTCCGAGAATCCCCAGTGGTGGAAACCTTAGAGGGCTAGCACTAGTCGGGAGTACCTTTGTAAAGACCATGTAGTGATCTCCGGGCCACAAACCTACGGAAGTGTGAAATGTGGTTGATCACCACGGGCTACATGGAGGTTTACTCAAGTCCACCTGGCAACAGGGGATGGAATCACTGCTTGTGGGGAAAGGGTACACTCTCTGCAGAGATTTGGTAAAACTGTCATGACAGCCGTGCTCACGGACAAGAGCGGCTTGGTGTCCAATTCATAATTAGACGATGGTTGGGATGATGGTTGAGATGATGGTTTGGGAATGATGTTGGTATTGATTCATTATTATTGTTATTCTGTAATAATTGGGAATATACACCTAGATGTAGGTGCTAATGAAAGCTAAGGATAGGTTTAATGCATAGTGCTTAAACAATTATCAGCCTTTCTTTTTTTATTGGCCTTCATGTCATTTATTTCCCACACTTGCTGAGTACCACGGGATGGTGCTCACACTTGCTTTGTTGTACTTTTTTTTATAAACGCTGCTCAGTGAAGAGAAGATTCAATGACGACAAGTTTCCATTGAAGACGGTGTGTAGAAGGTCGCGTTGCTGCCAGTCGATTTGCCTGTGGTTGCTATAGAGTTTTTCCTCTTCCGCTGCTATTCAAAACTCTTTTGAAAGGTATAAATGTTGTTTTCATGCGATATAGAACTGTTTATCACTACTTGTCGTACATGTATGGTGAAATTGATCCTGGTATACATGTATTTTGCAGCTGGTTTTATTTCTAATAAAACCGGGTGTGACATGATACCTGCACCTGTGTTTCTAATGAATATAGTGCAGCCAAAAGTCCTGAAGTGCTTGACAGAGGGTTTCCTTCCTGTCCAGGCTTGGTATGGAGTTTGACCATTGAGACTCTTTGTAGGAGACCTATTTAATACATACACAACAGTTCTGATAGCCTCTCCCCAGAATCTGGCTGGTACTCCCATTCCTTTCAACATGCATCTTCCCATCTCTACTATTGTCTGGTTTCTCCTCTCCACCACTCCATTCTGCTGAGGAGTGTAAGGGGTTGTGGTGAAGTGCTTGATCCCACAATCTCCAAGATAGGCAGTGAAGGTTTCAGAATTGAATTCACCTCCTCTGTCAGTTCTGAACCCTTTTGGAATCATACCAGACTCAGTCTCTGCTTGTGACTTAATTTGCTTGAAGTAGTGGAAAGCTTCACTTTTGGCAGCAAGCATTTCTACCCACATGTACCTACTATAGTCATCAACTATAAGTAGAAAATATTTCTTCCATCGAGGGGTGGGTGGCTCAATCTGACCACACAAATCACCATGAAAAAGCTCTAGTGCCTTCTCTGCTCGAAATCCAGTAGCATGAGGGAAGGGCCTCTTGTGATGTTTATCCAACACTCATCCATCACACACTTGCTCAATCTGCTCAATGACAGGAATACCATGTGCCATGTCTCTCTTGCCCAATCCTCTGAGTGATCTGAAATTAAGATGCCCATAACGAGTATGCCACAACCATGCCTTCTCCTTCACCTTTGTCATCAGACACATAGGTCTGATCACTGTCAGTCTTGCAATATACAGTCGATTTGCTGAACATACAACCTTCACCACCAGTGAGTTGTCACACCATACACACTCAGCTGGCTGTCTTCCATAATCACCCTGCAACCCCCTTCTACAAGTTGTCTTGGACTGATTATGTTAGTCTTCAGCTTTGGCATACAGTAGACTTCTGACAGCACTTTATGCTCATGATGTTGTTCCTGAAAAATCACTGAACCCATTCCATCTATCTCAACTGTCGACCCATCTCCGAAACTGACATTTTCTTTCACTGTAACATTCAGGGAAGATAAGAAGGATCTTACCTCTGTCATGTGGTTGCTGACTCCAGAATCTAAGTACCATCTTGATTCATCACCTTGATCCAAGTCCTGATTTGCCTCTTTTGCTGTTACTGGTGAGTCTAAACTTTTAGCTGCCAAGAGTAATGCAGGCTGGTCAAGTTCAGTCCTCGATAGGTGCACCTCTTTCTTTTAATCTAGGCGTGGCTTCTTGCACTCTTTTGCCCAGTGTTCTCATATGCCGCAGTTGCGGCACTTTTCTTGTCTTCTAGGTGCCCCCTCGGAGGTGAACTTATTGCCACCATCACGACCAAGAGTAATGCAGGCTAGTCAGGTTCAGTCCTCGACAGGTGCACCTCTTCCTTTTGCTCTTGGCGTGGCTTCTTGCACTCTTTTGCCCAGTGTCCCCGTATGCCGCAGTTGCGGCACTTCCCTTTTCTCAAGTGTCCCCTCAGAGGTGAGCTTCTTGCCACCATCACGACCATTCGGCCTTGTTGCACCCTTTCCTTTGAAAACGTGGAAAATCCAACTCGTGCTCCTGACAAAGAATTCTCTGCTGCTAGCTTGTGCTTGTAATTCACTAGCCACTCTTCCTCTGCCAGAAGAAGTTGTCCGCCCTTTGCAGCTTGATCACCATTGTTGCCGAGTCTGTCCTCCACAGCATGCAATCTTCCAACCAACTCCTCTACGAACATCTTGTTGAGATCTAGTAAAATCTCAATGGAGAGCGCAATCTGTATGTAACGAGATGATGGAACCACTCGCAAGAACTTCTTTGCAACACGTACCTCTTCGACAGATTCTCCCAACGTACGCAGAGAACTTGCCAGCCCCGAGATTCTCATTGCAAACTCCTCAATTGCCTCCCTTCCTTGAACTCTATGTTCTCAAATTCCTTCAAAAGTTGTTGTGCGTTCGCCTCACGGACGCGATCGTGGCCCACCCGCATACTCTTCACTGTATCCCACGCCGTCTTCACGGACGGCTTAGCTGCGAGCGCCATGTGCATGTCTCCAGGAACGCCACGCAGGATGGCGGCGAGCGCCAGCCGATCCTCGTGGTGTGTGACCTTGTCGGTCACACACCACGGCGTGCCATAGCTCCTGGGCCTCCAAATTCACTTGCATCTCGAGTGCTCACTGGTTGTAATTGTTACGCGAGAGCATAGGGTAAATGAGAGGGCTGCTTGACTCCTTCACGACGCGCTTGACGATGATCGGATTTGTGATCGTGCCGGTGCTTGTCCTCGGAGTGTCCTAGCCAGTAGCCATCTTCCTCTGTTTGCCTGCTTGAAACCAGGCTCTGGTACCACGTGTTGGAGTTGGAACACTCTTGCGATCAGCTTCGGCACAAGAATTCACCGAGCTCGCGCCGGAATTTGGGTGTTGCCACTCAGTTCACAGTAAGTCAGAGGAAGCAGATGAACACTGTTCTTTTGCAACCGGCGTCACTTTGCTGCCGTTCTTCTCTTAGTATTTATATTCGGTGATCCTTTACATGCGGGCATACAATCTCACGATCCGGTTTACATGCATCGGTAACTAACACGACTTGATCAGCTCGCCGTGGACATGCCCACACAGCGGCCATCACGGACGACTGGTTCCTACATGCAACTCACTCCCTACGTTCACGCCCACTACCAAGTCCACTACAGCCCGGTACATGGACACGATGCAACAACTTAATTTGCAAAAAACAAATATGATGGTGCAACTAGATTAACTTAGCAAAGTTTGACAACTAATTATCATAATTAATCAATAGTCTCAAAAGTAATTACTTATAATTAGCAAGCATGGCCACTACTAGAAAGAGTATTTCTACAGTCGGTTCTAAACATATTATTACAGGCGGATTTGAAAATCGTCTGTAAGCAAGAGAATGTAAAAATAGCCTATTATCACAGACGGTTACAAAAACCGCCCGTGAAAATGTATAATCACAGGCGGTTTTTTACCACCAACCGCCTGTGAAAATATATTATCACAGACAGTTTTCTACCACCAACCACCTGTGAAAATATATTATCACAGGCGTTTTTTTACAACCAACCGTCTATGATAATATATTACCACAGACGGCTTTTACACTCTCGAAAACTGTAGGGCGGACATCACAGCCGACGGATTTTGTGCATTTTTTGTGCCAAAATTAGGAGGCAATGAATCAAATGAATTAGTCCCTTTCTAAAATAGTTAGATCTGCAAATATGAAAGTCTAAAAGTACTTAAATCGATAAGATTTAGGCAAAATTACATTGCAAATATGCATCACTTGCTCAAATACACATCAGAAATTACATAGCAGGAATCATTGCCAAAAAAACCTAGTCATCGACCAGTCCCAACCCTCCACAGTCGGCGTCATCTATCTCCGCCGTCGCGTGCAGACCGATCCCACGGGAGTCTACGGAGAGTTGAACGCCCCGTCCGCGATGCTCCAACCAGCGTGGACACTGGAAGGATCTGGCCACCGAAACTGTGGCCCTCAATGTCGTGGTTGCGGACGCGACCGTGGTCGTGGCTTCCGTCTTCGCGGTCGTCTTCTCCAGCTCCTTGCAGCTAACAGACCTGCAGCAACATACAAAGCGACTACATCAACAAATAGAGAGATTCGGAGCAGAAAAGCAGCGAGTTGCATGTTGGGAAGAAAAACGGCGACGTGAAGTGACATACCTGAGAAGAGAAGCGCGGATGTAGCGGGAGGAGAACGTGGAGTGGATGAGAAGCATAAGAATCACCGACGCCATGTGAGAGCTCCATGGTTGCTTGGGCTTTGCTGGCTTGGAGAGGAGAGAGCAGGTCACCGTGTGAGAGCAAGTGGGCAGGCTGCAGATGCAAGTGGTGTGATGTGACAAGAGACAAGAGAGCACAGGTCATGTGGGCATGGCTCTGATGGAAGAAGTGCTAGTGAGGAGGTAGGCAAATTATTAATAGAAGAGCAGATGTGAGTAAAGAGTTCTGATTGGTGGAGAACTGAAAGGGCAGATCGAGGATTGTATTTTCACAAGCGGTAGCTTTTAAAAACCGCTTGTAATAATATATATTATCACAGGCGGTTTGTACCATCAACCACCTGTGATAATATATATTTTTTTACAGACGGTTTTCAGATACGAACCGCCTGTGATATTCACATATTGTAGGCGGTTTTAAAATATTTTACAGTACAGACGGATTTTTTTACGGACCGTCTGTAAAAAAAATTTGTAACGCCTGCGAAAATACTTTTTGTAGTAGTGGGCTTTGGTATTTATGACAATTTCATCGTCACAGTCCCTTTCTACAACTATATTGCAGGCGTTCTAGTCCATTCATTATTTGTATTCTGTTAATTTTCGACTTACTACAACTATATTGCATCTGAGATCCACTCTGATCTCATATCTACTACAGCTATGGCATAATCTAATATACATGCTAAAAGTAAGTGGGCAATAATGGAAATACCTATCGTCATACCCCCATCTATTATTCCTACTAGTTTTAGTTTTTGATGGTTGACTATGGCCTAATCGATTATACATGCTAAAAAGCACGTGGGCAAGAATGAAAATAGCTATCGTCACAACCCACCTATATATTCCCACTATATAAGAACCAAGAGGAAAATGATGATAGAACGTATACAGAGAACAAAAAGTTACTTGAAATACCTACATCATGGAAGAATATATTTGCAACAGGTAAATGGAATCTGGAAAACACAGGTGTAAACAGTAGGATGCAAAATGTGCCATGGGAGCTTAAGCTCTGGCTTCCAAAACTTGCTTGCTACAGTTGTCGTTAATCCACAGCACTGCACTAGGTTGTGTACCTTTTTTTTTTTGAAACTAGGTTGTGTACCTTGGTAAATTAGTCTTGTTTTCTTCCTCTTCCCGCTTCCCTTCATTTCAAAAAACACAGATTATGGGTCTTCCCTGAAAACATTACAATCTTCTCCAGTGTTGCTGACAGCGGAAGCACCTGTGCCTGCTACATTCTTTTTTTTTAATTCCACTAGTAGCCTTCGTGAGCTACCACGGTGAGTGAGAAAAAGGCGCAGTTGAAGTCGCTTTGGTTGTCCCTTTGTTCCTTTGGACAAACATTCTCGTAGACGAGTTATCCAATGAGGTGATGAGGAGATTCAAGCATTACCGTATTACTTATGCGAGCTCATTAGGTAATCCAAACTGCAGAGCAGTTACAGCAGCGCATTCGGCACCCACAAAGACTGCAAAGTTTTGGTGTCCAAACAACAGGAACAAACAAAACCATGGATAATTAGGGTATACGACAAGGGTCGATTTCACATAATTCATGGCACCAGGTTGATATCATCATGGTTTATGACAATGCATGTTTTATACCGTTTTTGCTCCATTATATGTTCTTTTGATGTGTATGCACAAAAGGAAAATAGGCAATTTACGATGGTCAGATGCCGTCATAAATAAGCCCTAAACCATCGTAAATAGCTTATTTACGATGGAATTGTCTTATTTACAACGATTTCTGGCCGATAGTAGTTAATAGTCATAAATAACGTTATTTACATCAGTTACCATCGTAAGTAATGTTTACGACGGTCCATGTTAACCGTCGTAAATAAAGTCCCATGCCACGTGAGACAAGGGGTAACATTTATGACCGACGGCCCAGGTGGTCGTCATCAATTGCAATGGTCTATTTACGGCAGCCATCTTTGATCGTCGTAAATAGCAATGCTCGTGCCGGGCCAGAACATAAACTGGTCGGGTTGGGCCAGCCTGAAGCCCGTTCATTTAGGAAAATGAAATATTTTTGTGGGCCAAAGTTATTTTTGTAGACCCGCACGAAAATAAATTTATTTTCGTAGGCCTAATGTTGTATCCACGAAAATAAGTTTTATGTTCCTGGGACAGGAAACAAAACCACGAAAATAAGTTGTAATCTAATAGACACATAATAACTTGTATTTTTGTGAGCTACAGAATAGGCTCATATAATATATTTTTTTATTTTCGTGGATCAGAGGCCGCCAACGAAAATACTCGGATATAAGTAGTCCCGCGCTCACAACCCGAGCCATGCAGCTGCTGCATCCCTCGCTCTTCGTCTCGCGATGAGCCACCTCGTGCTGAAGCTTGCAGCGCCCAGCGTCCTCTCCCAGCTCTACAGCGCCGTCCCGAAGCCCGAGGCCGATGCCTTCGCTGCTGCATCCCCGACCACTGTCAACAAGGGGGTCGAGGTTCTCCAACCGCCTCCTCAAGCTCGCCGCCGCCTACGCCCCATCCCAGCTGGCGCCCCCCCCCCCACCCCACCGTCGTACCTGGTCGTCGCCGCGGCCTCCGCCTGCGGCGCGGCTTCCATCAAGGTTGACGATGACATCTACGGCCGTCTCAAGTCGCTGCAGCCTCTCATGGGGTTCATCGAGATCCAGGACGAGCAAAAGAACCTCAATGGCGAGCTGCTGCTTGCAAGAGGAGGTGATATCGATCAAGTCTGTCAGTACCCTCAATATTGGGTACCCGCGCGCGATGGAAGAAATGTCTAAGGAATCTGCCTCCCCGCCGAGGCAGGCTTCAGAGGCGTCGCATGTCCAGCAGGACCAGACCCTTTTCTTCCTCAAGGAGGGGCCCCGGTGCTGCCACGTGGTCCTCGGCTTGGGACCTCGCCTCCCCGCAAAGGTGGGCTCTCGGGTCACCACGTGTCTAGTGGCTCGAGACCCTGCTCCTCACAGGGGCGGGCTCCGGTGCCGACACGTGCCCAGGGGCTCTAGGCTGCCCTCCCTCGCAGAGGTTGGCTCCAGAGCCGCCAAGTGTCTGGTAGCACCAGACCCCGGTTCTTCTTAGAGTTGGGCTCCGAGGATACCACATGGCCCGCAACGCGGGCCTCGACCTCCCCCGCAGAGGCGGGCTCCGATGGTGCCACGCATCCTGCCTCCAGCATTGGGCGGTAGGTCATCGGAGTTAAGTGCAGCGCGCCCTGTTCGAGTTGCGCATTGAAGACACACGCCTTCCCCAGGCGCATGGGTGCAACACACGCCACTCTCAGGTGCCACTGTGACCAATCATATTGCAGTAAAGGCGCTGTAGAGCAACCCCACGCTGCTGGCGGAGTAGCTTACGACGATATGACATACAAGACATTCCCTACCATCATCAACATCTATGCTAGGCCACTAGCGACCAACGTGGCAAGACAGTGAGTCTTCAAGCCACAGCCAGAAGAGGCAGGAACCATAATACTCTAGACCTTGTTCAGGGTTAGGATTGCCCCGGTCCAACTGTCGGGCCCTGAGCCCCACTTGTAAGACTGCTCGGCCTCGAACTATAAAAGGACTGGGCAGCCACCGACATTAGACATCCGACACATCCTCTCTCAGATCTCCACACACGCTCAAGCTTCCGTAGCTCACAAGACTAAGGCAATACAACTCTCACTGTGGATGTAGGTGTTACTCTCCGGTGGCCCGAACCACATAAAACCACCGTGTTCACCCTCGCCCATAGGTGCAAGCTCCTCAGAGACTAGCCCCTCCTAAAAAAGAATCTTCACGGGCTGCGACTAAGAAGGCCCGAGAGAAGTGTAGTTCAGACACTTTGACATTTGTCGCGCCAGGTAGGGGGCTTTTGCTCTAAGAAGTTTGCGCCTTCATGTAATGCTGCAGACCTCTGGATGCTGCATCTCGAGGCCGTCACATCATCACGAGCGAGGACGAGGCCGCCTCTCGTTCCAAAGGTTGGCGCTTCCCAACAGATGCCTGCTCTATTTGCGTCTACAATGCCGCAACTCCGGAGAGCATGCTAGCTAGAGTACGTGCCCTAAACCACAACCCACCTACCATGAATGTTCATTAGGGAGCAGCGCAGAAGTGGATCAACGACATCGACCATCTCGTCATCACCGCCATCAACTCACTACAGAAAAGCAGGCAACACATGTTGATGTTGCACAGCACCGAGCGATGCCCGGTACACAACACTAGCAACCATAATGCTAATGAATACCCGGAGATCAAGAAGCTCGTAGAGCCTAACCGCGAGCAGCTGCAACAACACCCAGAGGGTGCACCCTTCCGTTAGTGGGAGGGCAAGCAGAAGGTCGACCCCCAGGTCGACGAGGACATGGAGATGGAGTACTAGAAGGATGAACGTGCTCTCCAAGCGGGCTACAATGGCAAAGACTCCGTCTCTAGCAGCGACCACAAGCGCTGCAAGATGCTCCATGTCATCTACGGGGGGCCCTGGGACCCTGCATCTCGGAACGCAGTCAAGACCCTACGCCGGGCGGTGGCCTCGATAGCTCCTGCCCCCAGCTCAACACCACATCACAATTGGATGGGGACGCTGATATGCTTCAATGCCTCTGACTGCCCCAAGAACATGGCGGGAGCCAGGCTCTTGCCACTCCTTGTCAGCCAAAAATCGCCAACATCAAGCTCTACCATGTCTTGATCTATGGTTGGGTCGGCCTCAACTTCATCAGACGTGCAACCTTCAAAAAGCTACAGATCCCCTTGTCCAAGCTCACCCCCTCGAGCCCATTCTTGGGGTGGGTCAAGGGCATGTCACTCCGTATGGCAACATCCATCTCTGAGTGACTTTTGGGACACCCGGGAACTTCTGAATGGAGAACATCCTGTTCGACGTCACGGAGGTCAGCCTCCCTTTCAACGCCATCATCGACAGGCCAATCCTGTACCAATTCAAGGTTGTAGCCCACTACGGCTACCTAGTCTTGATGATTCCAACTCCGACCGGCGTCCTCAAGATCTGCGGGGACCGCACTGCTGTAGTGTCAGCCTTGGAGAAGCTCCAAGCCCTTGCAGGGGCCCCAGCACCTGCCCCTGGCAGTGTTGTATGAAGTCGGTCTCGCTCCAGCTCGTGCCAGTGTAGCTCGGCCGCTACACCCCAGGTGCAGCCCCCCGACAGCGATGACGTCACCATCAAGGTCGTTAAGGTCGACTCCGATGCTGCCTAGACCACCCGCATAGCGAGGAGTCTGGATAGCAAATAGTAACTCGTGCTCGTCACCTTCCTCCGGGTGAATGTCAACGTGTTTGCTTGGCAACCATCATAGATGCTCAGGATCCCCGACGCCTGGCCTATACAACAGAAGGCTTAGAATCAATTCATTGAGCGGCAGAACTTCATCCGTGAGGAAATCAAGAAGTTGCTCGATGTTGGGTTCATCCGAGAGGTCCACCACCCCCGGTGGTTAGCCAACCCTGTCGGCGTCCCCATAGCCGGCCAGAAGATTAAGATGTGCATCGACTATACTAGTCTTAATATGGAATGCCATAAAGATCTATTCCCTCTCCCTATAATAGATCAAATTGTAGACTCTACTTCAGGCTGTGATTTACTGTGCTTTCTAGACGTTTATTCTGGTTTCCATCAAATACCAATGTTTAGAGAGAATGAAGAGCATACCTCTATTATCATAGTAGATGCCCTGTATTGTTACGTCTCTATGTCTTGTGGTCTTAAAAAAGCTCTCCCTACTTTTGTACGTGCCATGCATAAAACATTTGGAGACTTCATCCGGGGCCTAGTAGAAGTGTGTGTCAATGACATCGTTGTTATAATCCAAATGCATACATCCTTGCTAGACAACCTTTCCCTAGTCTTTAATAGGCTACACTCCATGTGCACACAGCTCAATCCTGACAAGTGTGTGTTCGGAGTCTCTGCTAGGAAGCTCCTCGGTTTCTTCATCTCGCACCGTGGAATTGAGGCCAACCCAAAGAATATCAAGGCGATCGTGTTGATGCGGCCCCCGGCCTGCATCAAGGACATGCAGGAGCTCATCGGTTGATTGGCTGCACTTATTCGGTTTATCTCTAGACAGGCTGAGCGAGCCCTCCCATTCTTGAAGCTATTGCGTAGGTTTGGATCCTTCGTCTATTCCAAAAAGTCAGAGGAAGCGTTCCAAGAGCTAAAGCGACACCTCACGATGTTGTCCATCATGGTGGCTCTGGAGCCCGACGAGCCTCTGTATCTCTACATCGCTACCACAACTAAAGAGGTGAGCATTGTACTAGTCGCGGAGCGATCAGGGCCCAACTGCTTCGAGAGGCGATCGAGGACCCAACCTCTGCTTCTTAGCTCCAGAGCTTGGATCCCTCAGGGGGCCCCTACAACTAAGCTGCCTCTGGGTCCCAGCCCTCGGAGGATGCTCGGGTCCCCTCAGGGGCCCCCAAAGATCAAGATACCTTTGGGTCCCAACCCCTAGAGGAAGAGGATGCACTAGATCCCCCAGAGAGGGTTCGGACCATGCAGCGCCTGGTCTACTTCATCAGCGAAATTCTGCATGACGCAAAAAATAAGGTACCTTGAAGTACATAAGTTGCTATATGCAGTGATGATCTAGTCGAGCAAGATCCGCCACTATTTCCAAGCTCCCACTGAGGACTTTGGTCTGCAACCCCAACGCAACTGGCAATATTGCAAAATGGGCAGCGGAGCTGGCGGAGTTCAAACTCGACATGTTTTCGCGACACGCGGTTAAAAGTCGGACACTCGCAGACTTCGTTGCTGAGTGGACGCCATCCCCAAGCAACCCAAGGGGCCACGACATCGACAATTTAGGGCCCAAGGCTCCGGTCCTCACCAGGACCCATTGGACACTTTTCTTTGATGGCTCCTAGCATAAGCAGAGGACTGGAGCCAGTGTACTGTTCCTCAGGCCAACAGGGGAGCAGTTCAAGTACATGGTACGTCTTGACTTCAAGGCAACAACCAACATGCGGAGTATGAAGCCCTCATCTTCGGTCTGAAGGCTGCGCTAAATCTCAGTGTCTGCCAAATGTTGGCCAAGGGAGACTCCCAGCTGATCATCAAGCAAGTCAGTAGAGAGTGCTGCTGCAATGACCCTCAGCTGGCAGCCTACCCCCTGCACGTGCAGAAGCTGGAGATGGACTTTGCAGCCTTGGAGTTCTTCCATGTACTGCTCGCTGACAACACTGTCGCTGACGACCTGTCAACGAAGGCCTCCTCCGGGGCCCCAGTGCCTGAGGGATTCTTCGAAAGGAAGTTGCTACAACCTACCGCCAGGCTTGCCGAGCCTCGTGAAGGTGGCGAGCCCAGCACCTCGAAGCTGGCGGTCCCAGTGGCCCTGCAACCATGGTGCCCGGCAACGATCGTATGAATCACCGAGGCCTTCGTGCAATCTGGCGCCCAAGATCTAGGCACTCAGGCAGATCTCGATGCATGGATCACGGAGATCCGGGACTACCGTAGGACAACATCCTTCCCGAAGAACATGTATTCGCTGAACAGATCATCAGGGTGGCTAGAAGATATGCGTTAGTAGAGGGGGATCTCTACCGGCATGGTGCCAACGACATCTTATTGCTGTGCATAACCCAGGAGGAAGGATGTGACTTGCTCGCAAAAATACATGGAGGCGAGTGTGGGAACCACGCGGCTTCACGCACGCTGATCGGTAAGACCTTCATGCATTGTTTATATTGGGGAACAACTCTCCTGGATGCCCTCAGGCTGGTAAGAGATGCAAGTCGTGCCAGTTCCATACCAAGAAGATCCACACATCGACGTAGAAGCCGCAGATGACCCCCCCCCCCCCCCCCCCCCCCGTGGTCGTTCACGATCTGGAGGCTGGATATCCTGGGGCCCTCCCGAGGGCCATCGGAGAGTACCGGTTCCTCTATGTCGCCGTAGACAAGTTCACCAAGTGGCCGGAAGCAGCCCCAATGGTCACCATCAACAAGGAGTCTGCAGTCAAATTTTTAAAATCAATCGTCTGCAGGTTTGGGGTAAGGAACAGGATCATCACCGACAACGAGACCCAGTTCACCAGTGCAGCGTTCCAAGAGTACTACGAAGACCTTGGCATCCAAGTTTGCCATACATCTGTTGCTCATGGAAAGAGCAATGATAAAGTCAAGAGGGCGAATGCTGAGATCCTCAATGGCCTCAACCGCACTTACACAAACTTGGTGAATCATGGTGCCAAATGGTTGACGAACTTCCATGTGCACTGTGGGCTAGCCAGACACCACCCAGCCGGGCTACGGGGGAAACGCCCTTCTTCCTGGTGTACGGGGTTGAGGCCGTCCTCCCCTACAGATCGCTGTGGGCTCCCCCCGTGTCCGGGCATTCGACGAAGCCACGTAGGACCAGCTCCGGCGTGAAGATATAAACCTCGTCCATGAGGGAAGATGGCATGCAACTCTTCGAAATGCATGGTACCGGCAGGTACTCTGGCGCTAGCAAGAACAGTTCGTTCGGAGCACAGAGTTGCGTATGGGCGATCTGGTGCTGCGACACATACATTCTAGCGAAGGGTCGAACAAAATCTCCCCCACCTAGGAGGGCCCCTTCCGAGTGACACAAGTATGCCGCCCCGGGTGTGTTTGTGTGGCTACGGAGGAAGGAGATCCCCTCTCGAGCCCTTGGAACATAGAGCACCTCTGTAAGTTATAGAGTTAACATAGTGGTAGGACAGTGTAGAGGTGTCATAGCATTTAGGAGAAGTGATGAGAATAACCGAGCTCCGGGGGGTATGGTCCAGAGTGCACAACCCGCTTAGCCTGCTCCCGTACCCTAACGGGCACTGTGCCTCCCTTGTCATCCGGAGCAGGCTGTTGCCTTCTTGTAAAGCCTGCCTCCTCTAGTGAATACCAAGTTGAAAACATCATTGTCTTGCCTGTGTTCCCTCATGTTCATTTAATTACTCATTACTTTTATGATTATCAAACCATGCTCGTTTTTGCATACTGTTCTTCGTATGCTCGGTCATTCTCTCTCTCTGTCTCGCTCCTAGTGGAGTCAGGCAATCTGGTTGTTGGTGGCCAGCTTGAGGTACCTACAAAGTGTTTGCGGTCTCTCGACTGCCCTCTTGTTTGGGGTCTTGTGGCGCCAGACGGTCTCCCCCACGAAGGCCTACGCCGAGCTGGAGGTCCAGGATGTGTAGCCTCCTTAGCCTGTTTCCGTATCTGTTGACGGCTGTTATATACCAATTTCATCCGTCAATTTAACTCAATTATGTGAAGGATTTGTCATTTCTTGCACACATCAGCTATCTATCTAACCCAATTCCACTTGGACTTGGAGAAATATGTGTATGCAGCATTTTATGCAAGAAATGAGGAAATGTAGAGGGACCAATCCTATAAAATATCATCCCAGCCAATCAGGCGACGACACGTGGCATCCCATGGATCAAATGGCCCACAAACAGAAGTATCCGAGGAGATCCAACGGTGTATCACCCATATACATCAATGGGACCCACCTGGCAGCCACCTGGACAAAGCACATGAGAATTGGTGCAATGACCAGGTCGACCGAACAAGGGGGTCGGTCGACCTGGTCTCTGCACCAAACTCGGTCAGCCTCCATGTGTTGGCTCCTCCCAGCTTCCTGGAGTCAATGGTGACTGATTCGCGTGCTTTGGTGGCGGGAATCGACCTCAACACTAGTATAAATAGGACCCCCTACCCCTCACTTCAACAGACACCACTTGAGCTTCATCTCTATTGTATACACTATGATCCATAGTCTTAGTGGATTAGGTTGTAGAGAGGAGAGTCTCTAGTCCCAAGTCCAAATTGGGAAAGGAGTAAGGAGTCTCTCTCTTCCGAATCCTACATTGGGAAAGGTATGGCTCATGTATTCTTTCTTGTAATTGTGACTTTATGCATAATAAAGATAGTATCTTTAGTGTCTACTTATATATATATATATATATATATATATATATATATATATATATACTTGGGGAAAGCGTTTCTTGTTTATTGTGGAGTCCATGTATGTGGAAGGTATAGTTTCTATGACTGTTTCATCATGAACATATCTCATAATCATAGAACCTATAGACCCCCACTATAGTCTAGTTAATTATAACATAACTAGGTTAGTATGGATAATTATGTTGTGTATCAACATTGGTTCAATGATGATTCAATTCATTGCCTTAGGATGGATTGTGCCTAGGCTCTTACGGTAATTACTTAATATGCTAGCATGGTGCTAGGATAGCTAAGTAGCATTGGATGTCTCGTAGACCCACAGATTGAAGAGGTAGGCGGTAGGTGGTGACAGCCCTATCTGTCCTTTGTAATCCTCCATGTTCGGCTATGCCACAGGCTCTTGGCGGGAGTCGCCCTAGTATTGCTAGGGGTTAGCCCGTGCCCGATGTGTTGAACCACATAACATAAGTATTCACTATTCATCTAGCTTATGAATAATTAGTTTAGACTATGTATATGTACAATTGAGCATAGTAGGAGTACCTCCATAACTCTCAACCTTAACTAACCTCTAGGATCCTCTTATTCCCCTTAGACTTGAAAGCTCTTGTGTGTGTCACACTACCTCCACTATTATTTTATCCATCCTTACTAGATTCTTACCTAGACCTTTCTACCCTTCCCACTTGATGATTGTTATATCTCTACCCTGCCTTCCTTTGGGATCAAATAAATGACACCCTTGGGAATACTCTTAAGGGGAAATGCTATAATGATATCTCTGTGCGCTTGCAGATTTCACTTTGTGATCCAATAGAACTATTAACAAGCATTTCTGACACATCAGTTGGAGATGTTTAGTTAATGGTGCATAAGTAACACCAACAAGCATTTCTAGCACCGTTGTCGGGAATGATTTGTTAGTATATCTTAGGGGCCGTCAACAAGCATTTCTGGCGCTGTTGCTGGGGAAGGCAAATAGATATATAACAAGACTGAGTGAATAGGGTAGAACCCTGGGTAGGATTTTAGTAGGATAACCATTCTTTGTTTTTGCATTTTTAATGTGAAAATAGGGTAGTGTATGTCTGGTTTCCACCTGCTGGAAAACTTTGTTGAAGATCCCGAATCTCTTCTGAGAGACCAACCCCGTGTCGTTACTCCTCATAAGATTCGAGTGGCAAGGCAAGCCAACATTTCTGCTCCAACAACTCAAACGCCAATGGCTCAGAAGACTCTTCGTGAGTTCTCAGCTCCCTCTGCTAACAATGTGCCTATTGGGCCCACTATTAACACGGGAGATGTGAACTTCGAGATCAAAACTGGCCTTATCACTATGGTGCAAGCCAACCCATTCTGTGGGAGGGCTAACGAGGATGCAAGTGCTCACCTGCAACAATTCCTCGAGATTTGCAGCACTTTTAAGATCAAGGACGTGTCTTCGGATGCGGTCCGTCTGAGACTGTTCCCGTTATCCCTCCTTGGGAGAGCGAAACAGTGGTTCTACGCAAACCGAAGTGTTGTAGACACTTGGGAGAAGTGTTCTACGGCATTCACCGCCAAATTCTTCCCGTTGGGCAAAAGTAATGCCCTACGTGGAAGGATTTCCAACTTTCAGCAAGAGCCCAAGGAATCTATTCCCGAGGCATGGGAAAGGTTTCAGGAGTACATCCTAGCCTGTCCCCACCATGGGATGGATGACTGGCTTCTTATTCAAAACTTCTATAATGGGTTGATCCCATCAGCTCGTGACCATTTGGATGCTGCTGCTGGAGGAGCCTTCTTCTCATTGATGGTGCCAAAAGCTAAAGATCTTATTGAGAAGATGGTGTCCAACATTGGATGAAACGATGAGCGTCTCCATACTCGACAGCGAGGCATGCACACCTTGAAGGAGGTGGACATGATTGCTGCGAAATTGGACCTCCTAATGAAGAAAGTAGATGGACAAGCCAGTGGTGAAGTGTCTGGCAATGCCTACGCCCTAGACTCGCACATCACATGTGAAGTTTGTGGTGGCACGGGGCATATGGGAAATGATTGCCCAGAAACTTGTGAGGATGCCCTATACCCCACCAACAACGGAAATTTCAACAACTATGGCTATCGTCGAGGAGATCAAGGGTGGGGTCAACAACGCCCATTCTTTCAAGGAGGGTACAACAACAATGGCAACCCTGGAAATCAGCCCAACATGAGAGAACTTGCCATTAGCTAGCTCAAGATCAACGATGCCCTATCCAAGAAGCTGTGAGCTAATGACAAAACCCTAGAGAATATCAATGCAAAGATGGAAGGACTATCCTCGGCCTTCAAGAATCAACTGAGCTTCAACAAGATGCTCGAGACTCAGCTCAGCTAGCAGCTGCTATTCCTCCGATGGAGAATGGCAAGATGCCAGGCCAGCTAGAACCTCCGATGGAAAATGTCAACATGATTTCCGTACGAGAGAGCAACTGGCAGAAGGACCCCGGATGTCCTACCATTTCATGCTCAATTGGGGCTCACTACTTTGTCAAGGCACTTTGTGATCTGGGAGCAAGTGTTAGTGTGATGCCCAAGGTTGTGTTCGACCAGCTGAACTTCAGAGAGTTGACTCCAACACCAATGCAGCTACAACTAGCAGACTCTTCAGTCCGTTATCCAGCAGGTATTGCTGAAGACGTCCTGGTGAAGATTCGGAACTGATTCATTCCCGTGGATTTTGTGGTGCTAGACATGGACACGGAGAAAGATACACCACTCATTCTTGGGCGTCCGTTCCTAAGGACTGCAAAAGCTCGCATAGATGTGGGAGCTGGAGAAATCCACTTCCATATCAATGGCAAGGAGGAAAGGTTTAACTTTCGACCAAAATCAGAACAATGCTCCATGATTCAAATCAAGTATGGGCTGAATGATAAACACATCAGAGAGGTCGAAGTCACACCTCCAAAGGTGGACTCACTCATTGCATTCATGAGATGATTAATGTACGAGGAGAATCCGTCGTTTCGACCATGCCGATAACCAAAGGCGACGGAATCGTCTGGGCCTCCCCGAAGGCCCAAGTCCACCAAGCCGCCAAAGAATGAATGGCGGAAGAAGCAAGACAAGCCGTCTGAGCCCATCCCTCCGGGCCCGGATGTGAAATGAAGACGGAGGAATGTCCATCTCATCGGAAGATGGTGAGACCTACGCCAATAGGTTAAATTGGTAGTTATCCCACTTTATTTTTTCTTTCTTTCTTTTTCCACCCCATTTGGATTTTTCCCATTGCATATTTGATTTTTCCTAGCAAGTTGAGAATCTTATATTCTCAACTATCATTTTTATTTCTTTTAAAAAGACAATTTTTTATTGGATTTGAAAAAAGGTTTTTATTTGAAAAACAATTTTTTCTAAGCTGCACATGTGGCATTTCACCAACGCGCTAACTTTATAATTGTTGGGGAGCCACTTGCCAAAAGGGGAACCATGGGGGGCCACCTCTCAGGTCGGCCGAACCCCCTGGTCGGCCGAACAGGGAGTGGAGCCGAATTGGCTCCCCTTCCTCCAATGGCTACATTTTGAACCCCAAGTGACTGTTGGAGGGTGCACCCTATAAATTGTGGCCGTGAGGAGCACCCCTCTTCACACACCACATCATTTTACACCTCCCCAAGTCACTCTCTAGCTCACCTTGTTTTTCTTTCTCTTCATTGCAACACTCTTGCTCAAATCCATCCCCAAAAAGATTTTCTTTTGTTTACATTTGCATTTTACACTCAATCTTTCAAGAGGAGAAAATTCGTTGAGAGTTTTGTTTTCCAAACATCACTTATTTTCGGTTTTTTCACGCCTTGTTTTGTTCTTGCTTGTTGAAATAAAAAAATACAT